>CM053774.1:86329901-86332401 GCA_028658325.1 Potorous gilbertii
GGGGTAGGACTAGATAGGTAAGAGGAGTTATTGGACAGCCAGACTCTCCTCTACCCCTTTCCTACAAAGGCAGAAATCACTATAGCCTTTGGAGATGAATATGCCAAATCCAAGATCAGACATCTATCCATGCCATACATATATGAGTCTTTGGTACTGATATTTAGAGGGCTACCACATATATCTCACATTTCCATTCATTGACTGAGAATTAGACTTCCATAAAATTATAAAGTAGGTGAAATTTATCTTCATCCTATATTGTTCTACCTTTTTCTCCACTCTCTGTGGACTTTTTTGTTCTATTCTCCATTCTGGACGGGATATAAGTAAAACAGGAACCTCACCTTTATCTAAATGAATTCACTAGGCAAGGTGTTAATTTCCCTTGCTTAAGTTCTCATTGTCATACTACCTAGGCTTTTATTCTGCCACTGGCTCAAGTCCATAGCTAGCTGATAGTCCTGAGCTTTCCCATTTAAGGAACCCCTCTCTTCCAGGAGAAAAGGAGCTGCCACCAGATAAGGGATGAAATGAGGGGAAAAGAATAAGCAAAAGCTCAATTATAAGAGGGAAACACAATATAGAGAAATAACCTTTTCCTAACCCTTCACTGGCACATGAGCTATCAGGTGAATCTAGCAACACTCTTCTTTCTCTTTGCAGGGTTGTATACTCTCTATCTAAGGACTGCATAGGTTACTGAGGAAGGTGGAGGACTACTGGATTCTTTATAGTCTTGGCATTTCCATGGGAGTCAAGGGTCCTTAGAGTCACATGAGCCAACTTCTGATGTTCCCATCTAGGGGAGAAGCCCCAAGATTGAACCCAGTCATGCCAACCAAGAGCTATCATTCTGAGCCATGGAGACCTTAATTATTTTATATCTTAATGTGATCTTAAGTCATTTATATTTCCTTGTTAAAGAACTATCAATCATTGGAAAATCATTTTATTTTTATTATGGAGTCCTCCCAAATCCCTAAAACATACTTGTTGTCTGTACATATGACTATCTATGAAGGAAAGATAGTGTTGTACAGTGGATAGAGTGTTGGATTTAGTCTTAGTATGACTTAAGTCTGAATTCAGCCTCTTCAACCATCTGTGAGACCCTGGGCAGGTCGCTAACCTCTGCCTGCTTTAGTTTGCCTATCTGTAAAATGGGATAACAATACTGGTAATACCAGCTGTGTTGTGAGGCTCAGATGAGATAATACTTGTGAAGTGCTATATAAATGTCAGTTACTTGTCTATAAGCTATATGCAAAGCCATACAAATCTTTGTACTTTCAAGGAAATGGTAATTGTCTCCCTCTTGATGTTTGGAAAAAATTATTTACAATTATAATAATTAATTGAGTTATTCTAATAATAACCCAACTAATCAGTTTTTTTCAATTTAAGGTGAAAAAGTTTACTTTTCTAAGTCTCACGCTTCATCTTGTACATTTTTCATAATGGTCTCACATCTCTAACTCATAAAATCTCCATCTTCATTTAAGACATCACCATCTCTCATCTGGGCTGCTACAGTGCTCTTCTCATTTGTTTCTCTCCCTTTTCTAATCCAACTGCCATACTACTGTCAATGCAGTTTTTCCTAAAGAATGATCTGACCATGTTATTCCCCTCCTCAGTAAACTCAAGTGGCTCCCTAATGACCCTGGAGATATTGAGTTAAATATCATTTCACCTTTAACTCATCCTTTCAAAACTTCTAATTTTTTATGTAAGTTGTAGAGTTTACATAGTTATTATTACATTAGCAAATGAATACATTGATAAATATATTAATAAGTAAATGTATGTATAGGGGGTATTTTGTTGAAAGATTTTTTTTCATTGATAAGTGTGATATGATCAAAAAAGTTTAGGGTTCATTACACTAGATGGAAGAGTCAAGATTGAAAGACTTGGTAGGCTGGGAATGTTGGGCCAAATCTATTAAGATGAAATTGAAGGGAAATAAACCAGAATCTTACATTGAGATTTAAGCAGTCACCTTCCAAATTTAGGGAAGTATGGTTACATAGAAGCAAAAGATATAGGAGTTTTAGTGGCCTACAAACTCAAGGTGATCCAAGAGTGGAAAATGGCAGGCAAGAAAGCTAATGTAATCTTAGAGTGGTCTGGGAACAAAGAGGTGAGTCCTACTGTACTCTGCTGTAATTAGAGGGCATCCTTAGTATCTTGTTCAGTTCTAGGTGCCAGAGTTTAAGAAGGTCTCAAGTTAGGGAACAGTGAGAGGAGGGTATTCAGTTTGGCAAAGGACCTTGAGAACATTTCATGTGAGGATCATTTAATGGAATTAAGGATGTTTAGATTAGAGAAGACTTAGATAAGTCATTTGGGTTGTTAAGGGGTTTTGATATGAAAGAGGAATTAGACTTATTCCATTTACACCAGGAGGGTCAAACAAAGAACCATAGATAGAAGATGGAAAGAGATGGATGTAAAGAAAAAAATTTCCCAGTAGTTAGTACTTTTTGACGGTGAA
>CM053774.1:86337401-86371550 GCA_028658325.1 Potorous gilbertii
GTACTAGCCATGTCCCTAAAAATAACAATAGGAACCAGACCAAGTGTTTTGAAGTCTCGAGCTGAAATACAAAATTTCCCCAACCTAACAGGCAGTGGCTTCTGGGAAGAGATTAAAACCATGGAGAAGAGTGTTGAGCAACTAGGTAAGGTGTGCTATGTCCTGGCTTACTTAAGATTATAGGATTTAGAGCTGAAAAAAAAGTTTAGAGTTCATCCAGTCTAGCTCGATTTGTGACATTGGATTGAATTTGAATAGGTGTTTACTTGGAGCATTTCAAAAAGAGAGAATTATTTCTGTAAGGTTTAGGGTTTTATCTTCTCTATAGGAGTGCCTATTTTACCTGGAAACTAGGAGTGGGAAAGCAAGCAGGTAAGCAAGGTCAGATAGATAGAAAAGAATGCAATATATGTGTAAGACACAGATTCATGAAGCCTGTCCCAGTGTAGAATGAGTCAGATTAACATGTAACTGAGAAATATTAACAAAATAAGTAAAAGTACAACAAAACACATAAAATGTTAAAATTTAAAACTAGGTCAATTTGCAGCTCACTGGGATCCTAACGTGTGGATTAGTAGCCTCCATTTCTATTTGAGTTTGTCACCACTGTTGAAATACACCAGATAGGTCTCTAAGCTTGAGTGGCTGCCTTTCTTGGATCCTCCTCAGTCATTCTCACACAAGTGTATTGACTTCTCAGCTTGTCTTAGAAGTTGGCTCAAGTTCCCTCTTGTCTCATTTTAGGCTATGGTAGACAATACGAAGATCATCACCGATTCATCAATTTTTCAAAATGACAGCCTCCATTTTCATTGAGTTGTAGTTCCTTCCCAATTTCGTGGCCAAAAGGATAGGCATTCTTATTATAGATTAGAGTACATTTACCAAAGAACAGTTCAGTGGCACAGTGGATAGAATGCATGGGTTGGAGTCAGGAAGACCCAAGGGCAAATCTGACCTCAGACACTCGCTAGCTGTGTGACCCTGGGGGCAAGTCATTCACTCCTATTTGTTTCAATTTCCTCATCTGTAAAATGAGCTGGAGAAGGAGATGGCAATCTACTCCAGTATCTTTATAAAGAAAACCCCAAATGGGGTCTCAAGGAGTCAGACACAACTGAACAACAACATATTTACTGAATGGAATAGAAAATAAAAGATGTAATAATACAAATCTCAGGTGGTTGACAACCTAAAATTCGTCTAAAGGTCTGCATTCTCAATTTCATGCTAAAATTTGAGTTTTTCATTTTGCCAAGGGGACAGTTAGTTATACAGGAGGCTGCTTTTTGAGAAGGGCTATCAATCACCAGATATCACACACATATATAGATATGTACATACATACACAAACTTGTATGCACACACACACACACACACACACACACACACACACACACCCCAACCCCAATTTAAAAGTCTCAAAGTGGGAAAGGAGTGATTTCAACACGGAGTTCATGGCAGTTGCCCCACTTTGATTTATATAGGACAAGTACTCTCTTCCTGGCAGATCTGCAAGTGAAACCTGGACCTCATGGACGCTGAACATTTTCTTGATTATTTCCCACACTACCCTGTGTTTTTACTGCAGCCTGGTGTCCAAAATCAATAGCACCATTCTCTAATCTCCCTGCCAATGTTGTAACTTAGGTGTTTTTTCATGCATCCTTTTCCTGTGTGTTCTCTGTAATGTGATCTCTTTTGTTTTAAAAGTCTCACTATGGCACAACATTGCCCAACTTTGTGAAGTTCCTTTTACATTAGAATATTCAGGCAAGTCAGCTCCTAAAGCCCTGCATTTGTGCTTCTTTTAGCCCATAGAAATGATAAAAAAATGAAAGGAGAAAACCCCTTGTGTCTTTCCCCTTTCCTTACACTTATGTATAATACTCAGAAACCTTTCCTCATTTAATTGTAAATTTTAGATATTTGAAAAGTTGTTGTTTTCCCCAGAAACACCATAACCTCTGCTACTACTAAAATATAAAAGGAAAAGGAACAACCACAACATATTCCCCTTTCCTTTTCCCTTTCCCAACCCCCAACCCTCAACAGCATACTGGCTAATGTATTCAGTCTAAACAAAACCTTATCCCGAGCTGCCTGGTGACTATCTGGCTTTGATCTATTCAGCAGATGGCCAACTCTGGAATTTTCCTTTACTTATCATGTTATTACAGTTTTCTTTCTACTCTTGAAGTCTTGTTTTATATCCATGCAATAACAAGTATTTTTATACTGAGATCGCTACAGGTTCATATGCTTTATAAGAAAATAAAATTAATCTATTAGATTTTTTTTAAAACAATACTTGAATCAGTTCTTGCACCTGTATTAAAGAAATTGTGTAACCAGATAAATCAATCTGTCCATCAACAAACATTTATTAAATGCTTACTATGGTTCAAGAACTGGGCTGAACTCTGGACATGTAAGTACAAACAATGACACAGTAACTATTCTCAGAGAACTTCCATTGAATTGCAGGGGAAAAGGGACAATGTAAAGGGTGGATGAAACTATATATACATATATTACATATATGTATACATGCATACACATATATGTAATATGTGTGTGTATATATATTCAGAACAAATATATACAGAATAAAAAAACATAAACACTGGACTGGACCAATGATTTCATTGACATAGGAAATTCCTATTGATATATGTTCTCTACAATTTATATTCTTAGAGACTTCCTTGTGGAAACTGGCGGTGACTTTGCCAGGGGTCATATAGTCAGTATATGTTAAAGACAGGATGTTAAACTACATTCTAATTCCAATTTTCCCCTTGCTTTTGATTTTCTCTTGTTTATGCCTTTGCTGTTGCTAGTAGTAAAAATCCTTAGATAATGGCTGACTGCCTTAGGACCGTAGGGTAGAACTTTCTTGCCCTTGGATCTATGTCCCTAGTCCATGACGGGTGAGGGAAGGCAGAAACTATGACTAGAAATTCTGGGTGGCAGCATCAAGATACAACAGCTAGTCTGGGAGTCCAGGGAGGAGAAAGGAAGGAGGAGAAACTATGTGTCAGAGAAACCAGTCTAAGAGTGAAAAATGCTTAAGCCCCCAGAGGTGTATTGACAATGCAAATGCAAGTGAACTCTAACTAGTGAAAGCAAATTAAACAAAAGTCTTTATCCCATCTTAGGGTTTTGAGAATCTTATTTAGATAAGTTTGGAAGGAAGATAAAGGTAACTCCAGGGGGCTTGGATAAAAACTTATTTCATCTTAAAACAGTTTAATAATTTTTAAGTCTCAAAAATACCTTTCTTCTTTGGGAGCAGGGTTCCAAATATGGACCATATGTAATAAGATTCAACAAACATTTACTGAGCTCTGAGCTAGAACACTGTGTTAGACTCAGTGATAATGAGAACTTTGTAAGGGTGGACCTGAAGCAGAATATGATTACTACTCCAAGAGTAAAAGTCCCAAGGGAGTAGAGAGGTAGAAGAGGTAACATGGATGAGAGAAAGCATTCCATTTCAGTGAACCATAGACTGGTTCCTTTGGGTATGCCGGTTGGTTGGGTTCTTAACAGGAGAGCAGGGCTGCCCTGAAAAACATCTCAGGGAAATGTCAGGCTTAAGACTAGGTCAACAAAATGCTAGTAGATTGCAAGTAAAATCCCTTGGTGGCTACTGGGCTTAGCCTCTTCCCATTGGTGAATTCTTTTAGAGGCTTCCCTTTTGGAGACAGATCCACACGAACCATGTTTCATTATCCTCCCAGCTGGGCTTCTGACTCTAAGGACTTTGCCCTTCTCCTTCTCCCCACCTCATCTCCAGTTTTTATGTACTGTTTTTTTCCATTAGAATGAAGCTCCTATGTTTTTGTTTTTATTTGTCTATGTTTTTTATATGTCTATTGTTTTTATTGTCTGTTTTTTGTTTTTATTTGTATCTCCAGTGCTTAGCAAAGTAAATGCACTTAGTAAGCACTTTATAGATTCCTTCTATCTACCTACCCTCTTATGTGGGCAGCTAAGTGGCACAGTGGATAGAATGCCAGGCCTGGAGTCAGGAGGATTCATCTTCTTGAGTTCAAATCTGGCCTCAGATATTTACTAGCTGTGTGACCCTGGGTGAGTCACTTAGTTTGCTTTAGTTTCCCTGTCTGTTAAATGAGCTGGAGAAGAAAAAGGTGAGCCATTCTAGTATCTTTGCTAAGAAAGCTCCAAATGCGATCATGAATAGTTGGACACAACTGAAAAATGACTGGACAACACTAACTACCTACTTACATACTCAGCTCATATAGGAAATTCTGATCCTTGATGGAGAAATGGAAAAGAGGAAGAGACTTAAGGAACATCCTAGGATAAGGAATGAATCAGAAAAGAGATGAAGAACAAGAGGGAAAAGGACTATGGTAGGATTTCAGCAGTAACAGAGCCCAAGTAGAGCAATGGAAGAGGTAAGGAAAGACCCTTATTTCTCTTCCCCAATGGGTCTGGAGATTAACCTATGGCACATTATGAATTCAGATCCTATTATTCTCCAAGGTAGATGCTACCTTTGCCACTGTATATCAAATCTAGTCTGCATTTCACCTTTCTTTTCTTATTCAAACATTGTAATGAAGTTGATGCTTTTCCCCATATAATTATAAAGTTACAAAAGTAAATTTGATAACATCACAGGTATTTTAAAACACTTTCCCAAGGTGATATCAAAAGGAGTGGAGAGAACATTCTAGGCAAGGGAAACTGTGAGCAAAGTTTCGGAGGCAGCAAAGCACAAGACGCTAGCTGGGGACTGTGATATCTCGGTTTGGCTAGAGAACAGAATTCTTGTAGTAGAGTAATGAGAGGTGAAGCTGTTTACAGGCAAACATCTGACAATGGAAGGTCTTCATGGCATGATAATGAAGTTCGGTTGTTGTCCTGTAGGCACTAGAGATTTCTGAGTGAGTGTTCAATAGTGTTTTAGAAAGATTAATCTGGTGGAAAAGGACTTATTAAAGTAGAGGGTGGAGTATCGTAAAGTTCAAAGCTTTCATCTTACAGATGATGAAACTAAAGCACAGGAAAGTAAGTGACTTGCTCAGGGTCATACAGCTAATAAGTGTAATAAGTAAAGATTTGAATCTAGGTTTGGGTGGAGTCAAAAATGACGGGGGTTTTGAGCTTGAGTGACTGGGATGAAGGGAGAAGGAAATGGAGAGGGTATGGGTAAGCAAGGAGGGGAGAGTCCATTTTTGGAAGGAAAATGATGAGTTTAGTTTGAACTATTTTGACTTTGAGGTCATGGAAGATGTCTAGTGGTGCTTTCAAGAGAGGTCAAGACTAGAGGTAGAGATTGGGAGTCAGTAACATCAAAGTGATAGTTGAAGCTATAACAGTAGATAAAATCTTTAAGGAAGCAAAAGTAGGGAGAGAACAGCAAAGCATTAGGAGCTGAATTTAGGGGACCATTTGGGGAACACAAGAAAGAAAACAGATCCAATGCTACAAGCAGGTCAAAAAACAGGAGAGGAAAAAGCAAGGAGTGATTGACATTTTGCCAGAAGGTGCTGACTTCTTTTTTGGGGGAGGGGGAGGAGGAGTGAAGAAAGTGGTGATGTGCTTTCTTCCTCCTTGGTGGACAGCTGTCCCACCCAAATCAGCTCCATTCCCTTGACTTGCTCCTGATTACCAGTTCCCAGGGTTTTGTGGAAGTTATCTTTTTTCTGGGGAAGAAGGGAAATATGTCTTTCCATATATAATACCTTGAGGATCCTTAGCAGGTGGAATGCCTGGTATCAGTGAGTGGAGAGGAGAGGAATTAGCTTCTCTATCTGTGTCCTGACTACTGTCCTCCTCCAGTAAACTAGTATACACTTCTAGGACAGAGACACTGAGTCTTATACCTCCTTTCTCTCTGTTTCCCAGCACTAAGTTCAGCTTCCATTACTGAGAAACTATTCAATATGTGCCTACAGATGCCTAACAGCTAGATCAGCCTAACAGCTGATATGGCTCCTATCAAACAAATAATAAATTCTCTTCCCCATTGTAACCAATTGAGGGAATTTCACTTCTGGGTCAGGATCTACATATATACATATATTTCAGTTAAAATTGATTTTCCCTCTACTCCCTTCCCCATTGGGGGAAAAAAGGAAAACAAAATCCTCTTAAGAAAGTTATGTAAATATAGTTAAGAAAAACAAATTCGCACACTGGCCATGTCCAAGAAATATACATCTCATTCTGCATCTTGAATCTCTCACCTCTCTGTTGGGTGGTAGGTGGCATACTTCATCATCAGTCCTCTGACCTCATTTGCTTAGAATGACAATATTTTTTGCTATTGTTCTGGATCTGCTCACTTCACCTGACATTCTCCTCTAGACAGATGTAAAAACTATGCCTCAGCTGTTGCTTCACCCTGGAACTTCTCTCAGAACCTAGAGTGTCCTCACTCTGAAATATCTTTTACTCATGTCAACTCTTTTTTATTTCCCCATACGTGAGCTCTTCTGAAAGTTTCCATTCAGCAGAAGGGCCTGGGTCAGCTAATCTCCATTCCAGTCCTGATTCTTCTTCTGATTAACTTCCTAAACCTTTCTGTCCTTTCTCTTCATTTTCAGTTCCTTTTTATGTATCGTCTTCCTCCACCAGGATATAACCTCTTGGAGAATGCTCTGCCTTTCTTTTTGCTTATATTTGCATCCCTAGGGCTTAGCACAGTGCCTGTTCATACCAAGGACTTAATAAATACTCATTGCCTATCTGTCTCTGCATCAATTTTTATGTGTCTTCATAGGTTTCTCTGAAATCAACCCTCTCATCATTCTTACAGCACAACAATATTCCGTTGCATTCATATACCATATTTTGTTCAGCCATGCTCCATTTGATGGGCAGTCTCTTAGTTTCAGTTCTATGTCACTGCAAATAGAATTGCTAAACATATTTTTGTACATATGGCTTGCACAACATTCTAATTAAAACCTTGGACCCAATTTAGCACCTTTGTACTTGGCACACTACAAGCACATGGCAAGCAAATTCCTAGTTCCTTCTCTCCAGATCCCTGCATTCAGAACTGTTTTTCTGCCTTAGTGAAAACCTCTTTCCCCTACTTTGTCTCTTCATTTCTTCAAATGCCACAAGACATTCTTTTGGAACCTTGTCCAAGACCAGCAATTCTTTATTTCACAACCCCTGACACACACTGAGTCAAAAGGAAGAGTGCATAGAATCATAGAAGTCTATGATTGTCATTCAACCTACTTCCCTCATTTCATAGAAGGGGAATTTAGGCCCAAGGAGTTTAAATGACTTGCCTAAGGTCACACAGGTGGTAAGTCTCAGAAGGAGATTGGAGTCCAAGTCGTATATACATACTATTGGCTCTTCATAATCATCTCCAAGCTTCTGCCACCATCCCTCAGTAACAAACCTTTAACGTTCACCACACCCTGTCTAGATCCTTGTTTCTATCTTGGATAGACCTTGGGGTGGCTCTTCTTTCCCAAGGGGAAGAGAATTCATATCACAGTTTTCCTCCCTACCTTATTCCCTCCCTATTTCTCATAGACTGACCTTCCACCTCCCAACTCTTTCAGCTCCCTTATTTTACCACAGCAATACAGCTCTGGTCAAAAAGAATGTTCCCTAGGAAAAAAGTTGCTGGATTTTGTGATTAGGAAGTCATCTGTGATCTTTGACACTATAATTTTTGACTGAGCAGTTACAGCCCATAAACTGAAATTGAGAAGAAAGGAAATCTTAAATCTCAAGAATATCTTGATCTTCAAATGATCTCTTTTTACTTCTATCTCTGTCTTTCACAAAATCAGTCAAATATTTTTGAAATAATTGAGAAAAAAACGAGTAGATTCCAGATTTCAATTAATTTTGTCTTGGATTTCTGAGTAATCATGTGAATGAATCTTCCTGCACATTTCTAGCCTTGCCGTCACCACCAGAATATTAGACACTCCCTGGGAAAGCCAACTTTGGTTTTATCTTGCTTGGTTCCAGGCCTTTGTAACATTATCTAGACCTCTCCAGCCACATCATTGAGTATGTATCTTTTCTTCCTTTCTCTCACCTTTTTAGCTCTCTTTTATGGGTGTCTTTACACAATTCAATTTGAGCTTCTTGAGGGCAGGAGCTGTCTTCCATGTTTTACTTGTCTCCTTAGCATTTAGCACAATGTCTGGCACATAGCAAGTGTCTATCTATCTATCTATCTATTTATTCATTTATCATTTTTTACCATCAGGCTATCTTTCTGTTTATGTATCTATATTTGATTTAAAAAAAAAGTTGAGAATCTCCAATAAATAAACCAATTTCCTTATTTGAATGAATATATTAGAGGGATTATATAAAATATATGTAAACATGTAATTCACATTAACAAAGCAGAAGTGTTTGATGATCTTTATGCCCATTTCTAGAAATGAAATGCACTGATGGTGAGGGGAACTTCAGATGAGGGTTGGATGTGAAGAAACTAGCACTACTCAGGCTAGAGAACAGATAGGCACGATTTAATTGTCCTCAGTATTTGAAAGTTCTGTACTAAAAAGAGAATTCAACTGTTTTCCCTTTCTTCTAAGAGCTCATTAAAGAAGAATTTACTTAAAATATAGGAACTTGGATAGAAGCTGAATATGAGGAAGAATCTCCTAACAGTGAGAATTGTTCAAATCCATAAGGGAAGGGAAGTCTGTGGAATCCTTTGATGAGCTTTATAAATAGAACAGATTCTTATTTCTCTGGAATTAAATCACTTACCTATACTCTTGTCTGAACAAAAGGGGGTAAACTAAATGATTTTTGCAAGGTGTCTTTCTGCTTAATGATTTCTTTCTTCCTAGCCACACTAATTATTCCACGTTTCTGGCTGCTGCTCACAAGATCATAACAAAGGAATAGCGTTTCTTGGATGCTAGGTTGAAAACGGACATTTGCACAAGTTTGCTTGGGAGCTTAGAATTTTGTTTTATGCTCTTGATCCAGTTTATTGGATTATAGATTAGGAAATTATGTTCAGAGAGGTTTTTAGTGTCAAAGAGTAAAGACTATTTTTCATCTTTCTTTTTCAAAGAGGATCAATGACATCATAGGGTAAAGTCTTGACTTGCATGTGAATTGGATTTAAGTGAAGCAGAGTTGCTCAGTCATCAGTCTCACTCTCTTACAGAATCATCAAATTCCAGAGGCAAGACAAAAGCCAAGATGAGTGACAATGACTTGGGGTGCAGTGGTGTCTTTGGTGTCTGACTAAACTGTCTCTGGTGTCTGACTAAACTCTAAACACTCCACAGTGCCTGCTTCAGATGCCTTCATGACTGTGGAACAAATTGTTCTCCTCCACCAATTCCATCAGGGAAAGTTTTCACATGCTTGGAATAGACATCCCCCTAACTCACTGAAAGATTTGAGACCTGTCAGTTACTCTTGGTCAGGTTTAGCTTGTCTACCAAGACAGTTTTTCAGGGTGTGACTACTATATATCCCACAACTAACTTATTGACTAAGTTATGATTAGCAAGATATTCCTGAAGGCACTTTTTTGGTTTAAATCACTATAGCACTAGTACTAAAAGCAAAAATGAATTATTTAGAGACAGCTACTCTATTAGATGTAATGTAGTATAAATTCAATTTAAGGGATGGAACATTAGGCTACAATCAAGGCAGTGTCTATATTTATAATGAGCCTCATTGAACATGAGATGAACATTAAATGCGGAACAAATATCTCTAGGGCTCTCCAACCCTAGATGCATTACTGTGCTAAGAATTAGTCAAGGATCTTAGACCTGGAAAGAATCATAGTGTCATAGTTGTAGATCTGCCAAAAGATCTTAGAAGTCATCAAGTCCAATCTCATTCTCCTGATGAGCAGGTCCCAGAAGTGACCTAGTATATGTAACTAGTACTCAGAAGAGAATTCCCTTCATGACATTCCCAGAAAATAGACATTGAGCTTCAAATGATAGGAGCCAACCCCCTCATTTTATAGATGAAAAAAACTGAAGTCCCAAGAGGTTAAGTAACTTGCCCAAGGTAGAAAGTGGCAGAACCAAGATCTGAACACGTATTCTGATTTTCTGACTGTAGATGCAGCATCCTTTTTGATATACCAACTTTCTTTCGTTTTGAAACTTACAATGAAAGAGAGGGTGCTGCCTCTTGAAATTGTCCATTCACTTTTGGACAGCTCCAATTATTAGAAATTTTCCTGATTTTGAGTCTAAATTTGCCTTTATTTTATTTTTATTTTGTTTTTGCAACTTAAACCTATTGGTCCTTGTTTTACCATCTGGGACCAAGAAAAATAAGTC
Organism: Potorous gilbertii; assembly: GCA_028658325.1. Classification (NCBI taxonomy): domain Eukaryota; kingdom Metazoa; phylum Chordata; class Mammalia; order Diprotodontia; family Potoroidae; genus Potorous; species Potorous gilbertii. The sequence goes on from CM053774.1 coordinate 86,347,709, forward strand.
TAATTCTTTTTCTATGTAATAGTATCTCAAACACTTCAAGACCACAAGAATGTCCTTTCCCTTCCCCAATTTTCTCTTCTCCGGGTTAAAATTTCCAATTCCTTTAAGCAATCTTTATATGGCATGGATTTAAAATTCTTCATCATTCTGGTTGGTCTCCCTGGGAAATTATCCAACTTATCAACATTCTTCCTAAAATGTGATGTTCATAAATGAATATGACACTGGGTGTGGGTTATGACCAGGCAGAGTAGGAAATTTACCTCCTCATTATTAGGAATTTTGACTACCATATGACATCTATTGATTCATATTGGGCTTTGTACAGTTAGACCTCCACATCTTTGAACAAAAACTGTTTTCCCATGTTTCTCTCAGCTCATATTGTGAAAGTGAGTTTTTGAAACCTAAATGTAAAACTTTACATTTATTATAATTAGATGTTCTCTTATTTGATCAAGTATAATGTGCTAGGTGTTTGAAATCTTTTCAGACCCTAAATAACATCCAGAGTTTTAGCTCTCTTTCTCAGTTTTACATAGATAATCATGCCTTCTAAGCTTTAAGTTATAGGTTAAAATATTAAGCAGTGACAGCTAAATATCGACCACAGAGGCATTCTATTGGAGGCCTTCTTCCAAGATGACAGCTCAACATTGATGATTGCTCTTTGAATTTTGCCATTCAACTAGTTTTGAGTCGATCTAATTATATTACATTGAGCAGGGCAGTGGATAGCATGACAGGCCTGAAGTCAGGAAGACTCATCTTCCTGAGTTCAAATTTGATGTCACTTATTAGCTATATAATCTCCATTTTATTTAAGAATGTATCACAAAAGTCTTTGTTAAATGTATAACTGAGTTAGTCATGCTATGTCTATTGCATTCATCTGATTTACCAGTCAGGTAACACTATAAACAAAAGGCAATGAAATGAGTCTGACATGATCTCTTCTTGTGGAAGCCCTGCTTATTCCTAGGAATTCTCACTTCCTTTCTTGTATGCTCATGGACTATCTCTTTACAAATGTTTTTGTTTTTAAAATTTTACAGGAAGTAAAACTAGATTCCTGTGGTTTGGAATATCCATTTGCTTGCCTTCTTTTGACAAGATCCCTGATTTTAGGGAACTGATACTCTGAAAAGACACATGCTCGGACCTGTACTGAGTGGTTGGTTTATCGTGGTGTTTTGAGTCACTTCCCCTGTGACTTACTGCACAGTGCTTATTACAGGGTGGGAGAAACACATAGTGACTAATTTTGGATAAACTTCCATCCCACATAGTACTACTAACTGGTTTCCAGTGATCATAAATGCTTCTTTATTTACCTCCTTTTCTCACCATTCAAAAAAGTCCCTTTCAAGCAAACAACAATAAGTAGCTGAAAGTGTAAATATTTAAATACCAATTTTTCTCTAATAGGAGAGTGTTCATTTTTGTCCTTCATTTTTGTCCTCATCACTGGATAAGTCACAATATTTCAGAATCTATTTTTTGTTATTGCTGTTCAGTTATGTCTGACTCTGTGACATGGCACTCTAGACTCTTCTAGTTTTCACAATCTCTTAAGTTTATCCAGCTTCATGTTTGTTGTTCTCATGTCACTATCCATTTCATCCTCTGCTGTCCCCTTTTTCTTTTTCTTTGAATTTTTCCCAATATCTGGGTCTTTTCCAATAAGTTCTGTCTTCTCATGATACGACTAAAAGATTTTCATTTTAATTTAATTTTAATTTCAATTTCAGTATTTGACTTTCCAGTGAATAGTGTGAATTAATTTCTTTAAATAATGACTGATTTGATCTCTTTGCTGTCCAAGGGACTCTGAAAAGTCTTCTCCAGTACTGGAATTTGAAATTATCAATTTTGCAAGGCTTGGCTTTCCTTACAGTTCAATTCTCATAGCCATATGTTGCTAATGGGAAAACCATAGCTTTGCCTGCACAGACTTTTGTGAGCCAGGTGATATCTCTGCTTTTTAGTATGCTGCCCAGATTTGCTATTGCTTTCTTTCTAAGGAGCGAGTGTCTTTTAATTTCATAGCTGCAGTTGCTAAATGCAGTGATCTTTGAGCCCAAGAATATAAAATCTGCTGTTGCTTTCCCTTCCTCTCTCTGTTTGCCAGGAAATGATGAGACCAGTTGCCAAGATGTTAGTTTTTTTGATGTTAAACTTCAAGACAGCTATTACACTCTCCTGTTTCACTCTTATCAAGAGGTTTCTTAATTCTTCTTCACTTTCTTCCATCAGAGTGGTATCATCTGTGTATCCGAGACTGTTATTATTTCTCTCATCAACCTTAGCTGTTGGTCTCTCTAGCCTGGAATTTCACGTGATATACTCTCCATCTAAGTTAAATTAATAAGGTGACAATATACTGTCTTGTCATACTTCTTTTCTAAACTTAAACCAATCAGTTGTTCCATGTTTGTTTCTACCTGTTATTTCTTGACTAGCATACAAGTTCCTCAGGAACAAATCCAATTTGTAAAATGAGGCAGTTATATTAGATGATCTCTAATGTCTCTTTTGCTTCTTGATCCTAGGATCATCACAAAATTTGACAAAATTCAAGGCCTCATCAGTCTCTGGAAGAACCTGTTGCCTTTGGAATTTGGTTACTCAGATGGTACTATAGACTAGAGCAGAGGTGTCAAACTGATAGCCAAGCATAAGAGAACCAGATTACAAACGTAATTAAGAACTGTTTAACAAAATGTGCCAGTCGCAGAGTGAGGAAGACCTGGGTTTAAAATATGGGCTGTGTTTTCTGGGTAAGCTTCTTAATCAGTGTTCATGTAACACTCTTAAGATTCAGTTTCAGAGCAGTTGCTGACTCGTATTGATAGAAAAGATTAACTCACAAAGAAATTATGTCAAATAAGCAAACAAGGAAAATATCTGATGAAAAGATACTGTAACTGTTATACATAGGAGAAAATAAATTTTAAATTCAGCTGAAGTCAGGGGTATAACTACACTAACAAAAGTTGTGCTGGCTGGTCTAGAGGGATACAAGTATTCCGTCCATATAAATGTCTTTTCCACACACCATATTATAAACTCTATGAGAATTTCATTCTGATCAATGAGTATCATGCTGATATTGGAATTGGTGAGTCACTATGACTCCAGACCCTCAGAGAATACATCTAAAGGTAGAGGAGTCTTAAATATTTGCATAGTCATAAATGCTTAAAAAATGTCTGAGTTGAATTATATTAAATGAGAAAAGATTGTGACAAATCTTAGGAAAAACTAAAGAAGTTTTAAAATGTTAATGATTGAGGCAAGAGAAAGTGAAAGGAAAGATAGGGTGGAAGCTTGGGATATGTGAGACTATGATGATGCAGAAAGGGTTGAACTTTTCAACTCACATTGCTTCTGTTTTCTTTACTAAAGGGAATTTTTTTCAGGCTGGGAAAAAACATAGAACAAACATGATCAAGGGAAATGAAACCCAAGACAAATGAGGAGATAATGAGAAAGTACCTAAATTCAAGTTAACAGACCTAGACAAAACACATCCCAAGGTACAGAAAATGCTTTTGGGACATTATTGCTGAGTCACTATGGTTATCTTTGAAAAGTAATGGAGAATGAAAGGTGACATAGGACTAGGGACAGGCAAATGTAATACTGATCTTCTAATTGGGGAAGAAAATTGATTTTTATAATTATAATTGTTCATTATATAATTGAATTTAGGGCTTAGAAAATTTGAGAATACAGACCTGAAGGATTGACTTGTTAGCAATTAATATAGAAACCAGTGACCACTAAGAATCTTTATGAATTAATTAGGAACACTGTCAAACCAGAATAATCTCAATTCCTTTTTTCCCATCCCCCACAGAGTTATTACTCTGGTAGATCAGAGGAATTACCCAAACACAGGATACTCCTAGTTTAATTGGAATTTGACAAAGTCCCCTATGATATCCTTACAGACAAGATGGAAAAATAGGGTTGAATGACACAATTTAGCCATGCTTACATTGCATATAATGCATATATTTTTAGTATGAAGATTTTTTAAAATATGTTGTCATGCTTAGATATTGCACCACCAAGGTTATGTCTGAGTGGCTCTTATGCTAACTCCTTAAAGGGTGGTGATTAATGGGTCAATTCCACCCTCCCTTCCCTCTCCTCCCTATCTCCCTCCAGGGAGATTTCTAGTGAAATACCATAGGACTCTACTCTTGATCTTGTTCTAGTTAATGTTTTTATCAGTGATTGAGATGAAGGCATAGATAGCATACTCAAAAAATTCATGAAAGCTGGGAGTGTTAACAAATAAATTGCATGATTAAATCAAGAACCCCCAAAAAGATATTGACAGGCTTGGAATCCCTCCCTCCCTCCCTCCCTCCCTTCGTTCCTTCCTTCCTTCCTTCCTTCCTTCCTTCCTTCCTTCCTTCCTTCCTTCCATCTCCAGGGTTTAGTATAGTACCTGACACATTGTAGGTGCTCAATATATGCTTATTGACTGGCTATCAGCTTCTCTGTTTCCTCACCTATGAATTGAAGGTCTTTTCTGGCTCTAAATGGTGATTTTATAACCCTAAAGAGGGACAGTTTGATGGCACAGCAGATAAGAATGTTGGACCTGGAATCACAAAAAAAATCTGAGTTGAAATTCTGCCTCAGGTACTTACTGGCTTGAAGAGGCTGAATAAGTCACTTAATCTTTCTTAGATGAGGCTATTTCTTTTGATTGCATTTGTATACCTGACTGTGTGCTAAGTGCCCTGCCACATAATAAATTCTTCTTGACTTGGATAGGATCTCCAAACAAGGCTGTAGACAGGGAATACATGAGTGCTGGAACAGAACTTCTGGAAAATGTATTGGAAATATAGCAGAAGCTATTTCCTTCGAAATAAGGAAGAAAATCTTGTGCTTCACGCTAGAATGGGCTACTTAGAGAAGCAATGGGATCTTGGGTTTAAGTGTATTGCTATCTGTAAGGAAATAAGTTAGATGACTCATAATGGTCCTTTCCAGATCCACTAACTCAGTGTCAATCTGAAGTCTAGCTTCACCTTCTCTTGATATCATTGGGAAACAAATCATAAATTCTCTCTCACCTATTTAAAAAAAATAATTGAGAAAAATCCATGCTTTTTAGATCTATTGTTCCTCCTGTACTATTGCCCTTAAACCCAATCTCTTCTTCCAAATCTGCTTTATATTCATTCCTCAGTTGTCTTAACGTTTTTTACAATTTCAAGTTAGTTGTAAGACAATATCTGAATGCTACAATACCAAAGTCAAAATATATATATATTTTTTTTCTGAGGTGGTTTTGGTATTTACATTTGAGATATACTTGGTTGTTTTCCAGGATTAGTTGCGCAATTTATAAGCCACAGGTTAAGGCAAGTGTGCCCAGTGAAAAATGTTGAGCAGCATAGGCCTTAAGTTAAATGGATAAGTATTCTGGTCAAGAAACAAAAAAAAAAAGACTTCTTAATCAGATTTTGTTTTGTTTTATACGAATATGTGTTTTTTCTTTTGGTATAGCTTTAGGATTTCCCTGAAATTTGCTGTGCTTCTTTTTTGAGAGGGGAGGGGAGGGGAGGGAGGAAGGATTGGGGGGTGTGGTGAGATGGAAACAGGGAAACAATTGTCTTATTTTTCCAAAACCATGGCACCATCTGCTGGTAACTGCCAAATACACATTGTTCTTTTACAATAACCTTTTGAATGATGGGAAATTATACCTGATGCCATTTGCAAAATTAAAAAAAAAATGATTGTCTGCTGACTGATTTTTAATATCTCTACTTAAAAGGTTAGAATTATTTAATAAGTAAATACCTATTAAATTTCTAGACAAAATGACTTTAAGTTCCATTCTCCATCTTCACACTAGGGAACATGAAACTTTTGAGCTCTAGAACTGGAAGATACCTTAGAGGTTACCATTCCTTTTTTCAAATGAGGAAACTTGGGCCTGAAAAGTTCATGTGGCTAAAAAAAGTTGAGATATGAACTCAGATCTTCTGTCCTCAACTCCAACTCTCTTTCCACTATACCACATTGATCACCTGTTTGTATAGAAGCATCAGATTCCTCACAATATGTAAATAGCATTTTTCATCTAAAAATCTTATATTTTAAATTATGTCCTCATTCTGATGTTCATTTTTGGGAAATTAAAGGGCACAGAATCAAAGCAATTTTTTTATGGGATCAGTATTATGTCTTCTAAAACAGTGTTTAGCAATATCAGTTACCATGTTAGATCTTGTAACAATGCAAATACTTTCAATTTGTCAATTAAGTATGAGTGTGTTCAAAGTAGATAAAAACCTATTAGTAACAGAATTCAATAATCCTCCAAAGATTTCCATCTTCCTTTTACTAAAAAGTGAAATTTTTCTGTAATCTCTATTATATCTCCTCTTTCTTTCCATTTCTATTGCTACCCTAGCTCTAGTTCCTATCAACTCATGATTGGACTATTGCCAGAATCCCCTAACTTCTCTACCTGCCTCTAGTTTTCTTCCCAGTCCAACTCATTGAAGACAGTTCTTCCAGAATACTTTTGCTAGATTCTTTAATGAAATTTCATTCTGTTTCATTTCCAAAATCTTCAGTAGACTTTCCTAGGTTACAGGATGAAGTTCAAACTTTATAGCCTTACACTTACAACAATTCTCCATTCCAGTAAGAATGACAGAGTTTCTCCCAAATATACTTTACATGTTTTCTCTCCTTCAGCCTTTCCTTCTCATTGTTCTTTTTAGTTTGAATATATTAATTCATTGATTCATTCATTTGACGAAGAGTTATTGAGTATCCACCCTGTGGCAGGTACTGTGGATACAAAAACCAAAAATAGAAACAGTCCCTGCTTATATTCTATCTGGAAGAAGGGAGGTTCAAATGATGTAATCTCACTTCTGACCATGTCATCCACAGCCAAACATAAGGACACTCACCTATGTTTCTCAAGATTTTGCTCTGTTAAAATTTTGTTAAATTTTGCTGGTTGTTATAAAAGACCCTGTCAATCTTCACTCAAGGTCTTTGGTCATCAAGAAAGGCCACTGACACAATTTATTGGCTACTGCTTGCCTAAGTAATAAATTGATCATGTTCAGAATTTTGCCCTCAATTTACCTTAATTTCACTATAACTGGGGTGGGGGGAAAAGCAGCACATACATAGAAAAGTAAATAAAGCTATAAAAATACATATAAATAATTTTTGGTAGAGGCAACTAGCAGCTGGTGGGGGAGGTGGGGTGGTGCTTGGATCTAGATCAGCTTCTTGAGGAGGGCACTTGAACTGAGCAATGAAGAAAGCTAGGGATTCAATAAGCAGGTGAGAAGGGATTGCATGCAAGGCATGAGAGAGTCTGTGTGAGGGCAGAGAGACTGGATGTGGAATGTTGTGCTGAGAATGGCATGCAAGTCAGTTGGGCTGGAACACAGAGCACATGAGGTAGAGTAGTATGTACTAGTGAGTCATTTTAGCCATGTCCAACTCTTTATGACCCCCTTTTTTTTTTGGCAAAAATACTGGAGAGGTCTGCCATTTCCCTCTCTGGTTCATTTTAAAAATGAAGAAATGGAGACAAACAGAGTCAAGTGCCTTGACGAGGGTTTCACAGTCAGTAGTAAGTGTCTAAGTCTGGATGTGAATTCCAGACTCCCCTGAACCACCAAGACGCCCCAGGCTACTGGCATATTAGGTTTATAAAAGTCATCAGGAGCCAGATTTTAAAAGGTTTTAGAGACTAAACAGATAAATTTGTATTTTATCATAGAGGCCAAAGAAATCTACTGTATCTTCTTGAGGCAGAAGGGTGACATGATCAGAGATGTGTTTCAGGAATAACAATTCAGCAGCTCAGAGGAGAGAAGAGCCATTGGGGAGACATTGCAAGTACCGATCCCAGAAATGAATAGGAAGAAGACAGTAGACTGTATTGCCTTTGGAGAATTAGGAAGTTCTTTTAATGATCCCAGGCTTCTCAGAAGTCACATTTTTCATGTGACTGATACTCTCTTTGTAATATGTCTGCAAGTCATGGAATATTAGACTATATAAAGAATGAAGGCTAAGTATTCCTGAAAGGGAGATGGAGAAGTCCATGGTGGTTGTGAGCAGATGGCAGCATATTTCAAATGCAGTTACACCCTAGAGTTTTTGTAAAGGATGTCATTAGAGAAGGGTACCAGTGAAAATAGAAGCTCATCTGGTTATGTGGTAGAAGGAGGGATAGCCCATGACCAGAATATGTGGAAGGCTCCCAAGAAGGTGGCTAGATCTCCTAGAGAGAACTTATGTGAGAATATGGACAAGCTTCAGAGGTACACATGCATATGTGTACATACACATATAACACACACACGTGTGTGTGTGTATTTGAATGTATGTATATAAAAAAGTTCATTTGGAAGACGAAACAGTCAGGAACTTCCAAGACACCAGGATAAAAAATGCACAGGAAGTAGATTTGGCAGTATCAGACCTTACACTAGATTATAAGGTTGTGCTCATCCTTCATTGCTGAAGAAGACCATGCTATCAGAGAAATGATAAGAAATCCTTAGGCAGGACTCCATTGGCGTCCCAGCTTCAGAGTGCAGTAGGTTTAAGGTTTTGGGAGAGGAGAAGAGAGGAACTAGCCAGTAAAACCCAGTCAACTGGGCATCTTTAGGCCATCCAGATTTACCTTCCTTTGGAGAGAAGAAGGAAGGGGAGGGGGAGGCAGACAGGAGAGGAGGAGCTGAGTTACCCAGCTAGCTGGTTCCCATTCAGCCAGCTGTGTCTACTCATAGGATTGTGTTTGTCCTTCGATGCCAAAGAAGACCATGCCATCAGAGAAATGCTGACATGACTTGCACTTGATTATGTTTTGAGTGAGGGAGAGCTGGGCAGGTCACCAGCCTCACTTCTCCCAGATTGTAAGTAGAACATTACTGAAGAGTAAAAAGGATAATTTTGATTATTTTAAATTAAAAATTTCTTACATAAATAAAACTTATGTAGTCATGAATAGAAGGAATGCAGAAAATTGGGGAAAAACTTTCACAGATAATCTCTCAGATAAGATGTTATTGGGTTGGAATGTTGCTGTAATGTAGGAAATGATGGACTGATTGATTTAGAAAAACATGGAAATACTTGGACTTATGAAGAAAGATGCTATCCACCTTCAAAGAAACAGATTGTAAAATGAAATAAGCATAATAATCTTACATGTATGTGTATGAGTGTGTATGTGTAACATGTATGTTTATAGATATTCATGTGTATGTATATATAATACACAAACACACACATATGTATATGTATGTGTGTATATATATATATATATATATATATATATATATATATATATATATTCATGCCTAACTGTAGTCTTCTTTGTGGGGGAGAAGGGAGGGGAAACCATAAAGTAAAAAGTACTCAGCAGAGAACAAAAGAAAACCAACAAGGAAGCAAAGAAAAACTAGGCAGCTTTGAGACCAGCATGTAGTACTTATTATATAGGTTTGCCTGAAATGGAAATTTACTGCTTTATACTGAATCCTCTCTTATAGTCTGCTGTGTACATGACATTTTTTTCATTTTCTCAATTTTAGGTTTAAAAGTTTTCAAAAATTATATTTAAAATAAAAAATATGCATGTATTTTTAATATAATAAAAAATAATATAATAAATGTAATAATAAATTATAAATAAATATAATGTAATAAAAATATTAAAAATATATATGTGCATACATATATACATTTTAAACTTTAATAGTTTCAAATTATACTAAGATTTTTGGGATAACACACGTGTATGTCACATATATGTGTATATGTAAATGTATATAAACACATATGCATACACATACAGACATATCTGTGTGTATATGTGTATTAATGGGTTAATGAGTGAACATATTGACAAGGAGAATTAGAGCAGTATGACAGGATTTAGAATAAGATATTGTCCCTGCCCTCATGGAGCTCAGAATCTAATCAGGGGAAATTACACATACACATACACACATCTATAATTAAATGATATATGAGAATTGTGTAAGAGATATGTATATCAATTATATATATACATATACATATATACAAATAATAAGTTGTAAGATATATGAATATAGAAATATATGTATATATATACAAAACATACAAATGACTATAATTAAATGATAGATGAGAATTGTGTAAGAATATGTACAAGTATATATACACACATAATATAAATTATACTATATATGTATATAGAAATATGTGTATGTATATACACATATATACATATGTGTGTATATATGTATATGTATGTGTATATAAATGTAGTATGTGTATATATATGTATGTATATATATGTATATACACATATGGATGGATGGATGGATGGATGGATGGATGGATGGATGTATAGATGGATATTCATGGACCCCAGATTAAGAATTTCTAGAATAGATGGAAGTTAATATCGGAGGGTAAGGGAGAAGTAGTAAAGAGGATTGGGAAGGGCCCTCTAACTGAAAGTGGGATTACAGTTGTCTTGAAGGAAGTCAAGGAAACTAAAGAAGTAGAGGTAAAAAAGAGAGAATGCCATAGTTTAAATTTTTCCCCTCTCTTTTCTTTCTCTTTTCATTGTAGGAAACTCTGTTGATGTCTCAAATTACAGCCTCAATTTCCACCTCCGCTTCATTGGACATGTGGTGGATACATTTCCATTTCCCCATTACAGAGCATGTCTCAGGCAGGTATTTGTGATACTCCTGAGATCGTGGATAATCCATGCCTATTGGGAGAAAGCAAGAGGAGAAAGTTCTGACAATAACAAATTGTTGTGGTTTTATTCATTCTCTTCAAACAAATTTTTTCCTCTAGTGAATAATAACACCACATTACCACCAGTAAAAGATCCATTTTAATTGTAATTAGCAATATTTAATTAATTTATTAGATAGGCTAATGCTTAATGCCAGACAGATTTTCAGCAGAAAGTTTTCATCTGAGGCCGTGAAGGAATCCTAAGAAAAGGTGGTCTGACCTAAGCTAAAAAGCCAGCAATCGTGTTTCATAGTTATTGCTAAGCAAAAGCTGGAGCTTATATTAAATATAGTATTTATAAGAGAGTAGCAAAGCTTCCTTAAAATTTTATGGTCTAAACAGGATGTGCACAAACCACATTACTATTTGAATTGCATGTTGGCTGTGGAAAACCCTGGCAAAGTTTCTGTTTCAATTCCTGATCGCTTTAGCCAGGCTGCTACCAGACTTAATAACGACCTTAAATCTCTTTAAATCCTTTGCTATTACAACTGTAAGCATTCTTGCTGAGGTAAGCAAAACCTTAAGTGAGTATTGGTCCTCTGGACACATGACCTTATGAAAATTATATGCAGAGCCTTGCTATAAGATGATATAATATGTCTATTGGCCTTGCTTTTTATGAAATTAAATTAAATGCTCTTCCAAAGACCCAGTTTCACTTAGGAGTCCTGTGTTTGTCTTCAGGTCTATGTTGTTATCAATCTGAGGCATCTTTAGAGACAGAGGGGTCGCCCTGGAAATGAGAAAGTAAAGATACCCTTGGTGCTTATCTGCAATTCCAGATCACCAAGTCTGCATGCATTTTTCTTCCTTCAGCAAAATTTGACTCCTTTTGGTGGGAATTTTAGTTTGTTCAGGCTACAATAGAAAACAGTGGTAGAGAATCAATTTATTTTTTCTTCTGTTTATCCTTCGTTTTGAATAAGGTTGAAATAGACAGCCTGATGGAAGATAGAGTCCAGCAACTGGAGAGAGTTGGACAAGACTGGGCTAGACGATAGTTTCCTTGAAAAAAGGACATCTCTTGGAAAAGTAATAAAAAAAAACAATGGAAGATTCTATTTTCAAAATCCCTTGGTGGTTATGAGTAGTGATATAGTTCTATTTGTTAGCAAGGGGACTAAGTACTAGTCCTTATGTGTAACTGGACTTGTGTCCTCTTCATTCAAGAAAAAACATGACTTTTGACAGGTTAGAGAAATTATATTCATTATAAATGTCAATGTATGTAGTATATACAGCTTTGGGCAAACTAGACAAAACCTTCTTTTTCTTGCTGTCCTGTGCTCTGGTGGTGAGGGAAATGTAACGAGCCTAGGTCTCTCTAGGCAGTTGTTTTGTATAGCACAGTCAATGGGAAACCAGATAGCTAAATATTTATGAAGCATCTACTCTATGTTCTAAATGTTTAAAAGCATTTGTCGATTTTTAAGAACTAGCAAGTCAGACAGGACAGAGAATTAATCAAGGTTCAAATCCTGTCTCTGAGACACAAAATTTAGGTGACCTTGGACATGGCATAGAACTCAAAGCCTCAGGCAACTCTCAAAGACAATGCTAGCGCCAGTTTTCTCACCTAGAGTGACATATTCAAGCAAAGTCACAGATCTGGTTAAAATATCAACAGTAGTGATGACAAAATGTATACAATGTCTTCCAGTTTTTTTGGTCCGGCCTTAACTAATTGGTACCTAGAAATAACTTTAAAGTAATGAAAAAAAGAAGACATAATCTCTGTCAGGATTTGGGGGTCAAGGATTTCCTACCAACGTCTTTTGAAATTGAGTGATTATCACCAGTGCACTGCCGGGCAAGCCACTTAATCTCTCAGCCTCAGTTTCCCCATCTTTAAAATGGGAATTTTAAACTTATATCACAGGGTTGTTGCTAGGTTCAAATGAGATAATATATATCAAGTAGTTTGTAATCTTTAAAATCTGATATATACGCACACATGCATGCATGCACACACACACCCTGTCCCCAAAGTTTTAATACAGTTTTAAGTGTTATTAGTTTAAAACGGCACTTAGACTTTTGGAATATCATATATATATGTACAATATATGCACATACGTATACATGTGTGCACATATGTATATATGCCTGTATATATGCCAGACCTGTGCTTTCATTAGATCAGGAACTGTTCTGCAACTTACAGTCTTAAAGCATCCCCTGGAGATTTGCAGATCTTGAACCCAGATCTTCCTGACTCCAAGATTACCACAACCTGTATACTATACACTGTCTTTCAAATATATAAAAGTATGTGTATATTTATACAAATATAAGTACACATGTGATCTAATTCCATTCTCTTTAAAGAAGTGTCTATGGGTGAGTTTGTGTGTGTACTATTATTAGTTATACCTGGGGAAATCTAGCAGATCTGAAATTAAAATCATAAAGAGCAGCTAAAGTTCTTTGTGCTAGTTTTCTAAGATATGAAGACAGTATTCAAGCTTGTATATGTAAGGAGAAGAGAGAGGAGGTTACTACTGGGGAAGGGAGACAGAGAGAAGGGGAGGAGAGGGAGAGAGAAAGAGGGAGGGAAGGAGACAGAGAGAGAGAGGGAGGAGAGAGGGAGGAGAGAGAGAGAGAGAGAGAGAAAGAGAGAGAGAGAGAGAGAGAGAGAGAGAGAGAGAGAGAGAGAGAGAGAGAGAGAGAGAGAGAGAGAGAGAAGCTGACCTAAATGCACCGCGAGGCATATTGGGAAAGGCTCAGGCACAGCTACGGCTAACTCAGGCAGAAATTTCTTTTTCTTGCTGTTCTGTGTTCTGGAGGTGTGGGAGAAGTTGTGATGAGATTAGCTCTATTCAACCAGGTGTCTTGTACACTCTAATTGCGTTTGACCAACAGCTTAGACATACTTCCAGCTGTGCTCACACAAAAGTGATTCTATGGCTGTGAGGCAATTTCAAATCTAAACTAGTTTGCAAAACCCGCTGAACCTCCCCCAGGTATGTGTCTGAGAGCCCCAGTTGTTACAGTTGCATCTTCAACCTTGTCAGTGCTGAAGAAATTATTATATAAATGCATGATATTTATATCTGGGTTTACACATTGACCTAGCTATTTCTCCAAAATTCCACACACATTCTAGTTTTACAATTTATAATAGGTTTTGTTTCTAAATAAAGAAGATAGATGTGTGAGCCATTATTAATTATAATAGCTGATGTGTGTGTGTGTGCATGCACGTGTATGTGCATGGATGCATCACCTGGATCCTACGGGGTTTATTTGTTGAATGGTGCCACATAGCCTCATAGTTATGTTTAGATAAATTCCCAAAACATGAGAATGGAAGTAAAATGGAAAACGAAAAAGGAGAGAGACTAAATATGCAGCAAGAGGACTTAAATATACACATATTCCCCTGTCCATATCATTATTCCCGTGATTTAATGTATTCTTAAGGAGAATCCCTCCACCAATTCAAATGCATTATGTGTGTATTTTTATTTTTATTATTTTTAATTTTTTAATATAATTTATTTTTCAGTTCTCAACATTCACCTCCACAAGAATTTGGATTCAAAATTTTCTCCCCATCTCTCCCCACTACCCACCCCTTCCTCCAATATGTCCTTCTTTCTATTATTCCCCCTTCTTCCATACCCCTCCCCTCTATTTTCCTGTAGGTCAAATTAGATTTCTATACCCCATTGCCTGCATTTCTTATTTTCCAGTTGCACACGAAAACAATTTTTAACATTCATTATTAAAGCTTTGAGTTTCATATTCTCTCTCTTCCTCCTTCCCGACCCATGTTCACTGAGAAAACAAGAAATTCAATATAGCTCATACATGTGTAACAATGCAAAACATTACCATAGTAGTTATGTTGTGAAAGACTAGTCACATTTTCCTCTGTCATGTCCTACCCTCCATTTATTTCATTCTCTCCCTTGACCTGTCCTCCCACAAGAATGTTCCCATATGATTATCCCTTTCCCCAATTTGCTGTCCCTTCTATTACTTTCCCTATTCTATCCTCTTTCCCCTTGCCTTCCTGAAGGGTAAGATAGATTTCCATATACAATGGAGTGTGTGTTACTCACCCCTTAAGTCAAATCCCATAAGATTAAGGCTCACTTATCTCTTTTCATCCCCCCTTGTTCCCTTCCATTATTGTAAAAGTGCTTTCTTGCCTCTTTTATGTGAGATAATTTGCTACATTCTACCTCTCCCTTTCTCTTACTCCTAATACATTCCACTAAACTGTAAATTTTATTTTTTAGCTATTCTCCCTTCATATTCAGCTCACCCTGTGCCCTCTGTCTATGTGTGTGTGTGTGTATGTAAATATATACACCCACTCATGTACATACATACCTACATATATAGAATATACATACATACTCATAAACACCTACATATATACATACATATACACACAAACACATGCTATATATGTATACACACACACACACACACACACACATACACACACACACATATATATATATATATATATATATATATATATATATATATATTCCCTCTAACTGCCCTAATACTGAAAAAGGTCTCGTGTTACAAATAACAGCTTTTCATGCAGGAATGTAAACAGTTCAACTTTATGAGTTCCTTAAGGCTTCTCTTTCCTGTTTACCTTTTCATGTTTCTCTTGATTCTTATATTTGAAAGTCAGATTTTCTATTCAGCTCTGGTCAATTTTCAGCAAGAATGCTTGGAAATTCTCTATTTCATCGAAATCCATTTTTCCCCCTGAAATATTATACTCAGTTTTGCTGGGAAGGTAATTCTTGGACATAGGATTATGTCCTTTGCCCTCTGGAATATCATATTCCAAGACTTTGATCCCTTAGTGTAGATGAGGCTAAATCCTGTGATATCCTGATTGCATTTCCACAGTATTTGAAATTGTTTCTTTCTGGCTGCTTGTAATATTTTCTCCTTGACCTGGGAAGTCTCAAATTTGACTATAATATTCTTGGGAGTTTTCCTTTTGAGATCTCTTTCAAGAGATGACTGGTGAATTCTTTCCATTTTTATTTTATCCTCTGGTTCTAGAATATCAGGGCATTTTTCCTTGATGATATCTTGAAAGATGATGTCTATGTTCTTTTTTGGATCACAGTTTTCATGTAGATCAATAATTTTAAAATCATCTCTTCTGGATCTACTTTCCAGGTCAGTTGTTTTTCCAATGAGATATTTCATATGGTCATCTTTTTTTTTTTTTAATCTTTTGGTTTTGTTTTACAATTTCTTGATTTCTCATGAAGTCATCAGCTTCCATCTGCTCCATTCTAATTTTTAAAGAATTGGTCCCTTTAGAGAGTTTTTGAACCTTTTTTCCATTTGGCCAGTTCTGATTTTTAAAGAATTCTTCTCCTCATTGACTTTTTTGGACCTCTTTTTCATCTGAGGTCTCTCAGATGGCTCTTTTACCATTTGAGTTAACCTATTTTTAAAGGTGCTGTTTTCTTCAGCATTTTTTTGGGGTGGGGGGGGGTCTCCTTTAGCAAGTTGTTGACTTGTTTTTCATGATTTTCATGAATCACTCTCATTTCTCTTCCCAATATTTCTTCCACCTCTCTTACTTGATTTTCAAAATCCTTTTTGAGTTCTTCCATGGCCTTAGATGATTGGATATTGATTTTTGGAAGTTTTGGATGTAGAAGCCTTGACCTTGCTGTCTTCCTCTGATGGTATCTTTTGCTTTTCCTCATCTGAAAGGATGGAAGAAAATACCTTTTCACCAAGAAAGTAGCCTTCTTTGGTCTTATTGTTATCCCCTTCTTGGGCCTTTTCCCAGACAGTTACTTGACTTTTGAGTCCTTTTTAAGGGGAGGCTATACTACCCTATTCTTCAGAGGTTTTGTGCAGCTGTTCTCTGAGATATCTCTAGGGATCTGTAAGTTTTAAGTTCCTCCACAGTAGCATAGTCAAGGGAGTGGTGTTTACTACTCTCCTGTCCTGTGCTCCAGTCTGTGAGCAATCAAAAGCACTCTTATCTGCCCTGGCACTGCTAGTAGGATTCCCTCTCCACAGCCACTACCAACTCTACCACACCAGCAGTTCTCTTCACAGCAGGATCATCACTCTGAGCTGAGATCCAGATCAGCTACTTGATTCCTCCAGGGTCTTTAGGTTAGTGCTCCAAAGTGGACACTGCTGTTGCTGCCACTACCCTGGGACTGGGGTTGGGGCCAAACCACACTCCCCTCTCACCCAGGTGAAAGAGCTTTCTTACTGACTTTTGAAGTTGTCTTTGGTGTTTGTGGGGTGAGAAATCTGGAAACCATAGCAGTTACCCATGATTCCACATCCTGAAGCCTGCTCTAGTCCTGTCTATGCTGCGCAATACATGCTGAGCTCTCTCTCTACTCTGAGCCCAGTGTGATAGACCCTTCCTGTTGGCCTTCCAGGCTATCTTGGGCTAGAAATCTGTTTCACTCTGTCATTCTGTGGCTTCTGCTGCTCCAGAATTTGTTTAGAGCCCTAAGTGTGTGTATTTACCATACATTTATATCATACATATGTGAGAACTAAGAGAAAAAGGAGTCAGAGAAACAGAGAAAGAAAGAGAGAGAGACAGAGAGAAAGAGATAAGCCTGGGTTCTTGCCCTCATGGGCCTTAGAGCCCGATATGAGGAAACGGCATATATGAAGATACTACTACCCCTCTTTCCAACTACAAGTGAGCAAATGCTTCTGCAGGTACTGCAGTTACCAGTTTTTCACTGGCAACAGATACTAACCCAGAAAAGACAGTTCTTACTGCCAAAATCCTTGGAGCTGTCAAATGCCTCAGATCAGAAACTGATGTAGTTTCATTCATGGAAACCACAATAAAGAAAAGACGTTATCTTCCTTTACTCAAAGGACTATGAGTCTTTTTCATCTGACTTGCAGATAAAATCTCCCATATGTGTTGTTTCTCCCCCACTAGAATGTGAGGTACGTAAGTGCTAGCCCCTAACTGAAGAGTGAGTCAATTCTTAATTAATGTTTACTGAATTGAATTCTTTGAATGGGGTTTGGGTCAGATGACCCATACATGGGATTTAGTCTAGGAGAAACATATCACTTCCTGATTAGGGTGTTTCACTAGAGACTTTCAGAGAAGCAACCACCATCTTCTCTGGTATGTAGAGGGAGGAAGTCATATAGTAGGGGCATACTGTTTGCACCAGACAGTGGCAATAGGGAGCTTGATTGAAAAGGGGTGAGAAGTGAGTAGGTAGAAAGCAAGTTGTATCAGAGAGAGTAAATGACTTTTTCTAAGTGCCCAATATCCCAAAGTATTGTGATTAGTTTAGTTTAGAAGCTTATTAGTTTAGAAACCATGTGGATTTTACTTTATTAATTCAGACAGTGAATTTGAAAGGACAGGAGGAGCAAGTTGTTAAAGGGGGAGACATGAGTGTATTTGTAGGTATTTGTAAATGTATTTGTGACTGGTAAAGTCAGCAGGTAGATTCACTAGTCATTCCAAGGTCTACCCTGCATCATATTTGCCTCTTAACCTTACCTTCGTGGGTTCCTTTGATTTTGTTTTGGGAGTCAGAGATATCTTGAGATACAAGGCTAGAAAAACTGGGTGAATATTTCAGGTCTATGTGTTTCTTGAAACCAGACTTCAAAGGGTTTTGAAATGAGTGAGAGGAAGGGAGGTGGAGGCAGGAAATATAGACAGATGTTTTTCTATGACTCTATGAAAAGAATAAGAGATATAGGATGATAGCTTGAGGGAATGGTAAGTCTCATGATGGTATCCATGTTATGACTTTCATTGGTCATAGTATCTAACATGACTCAGTGTCTGAATTTTGATTCTTAACAGATCACTGTGTCTGGGCTTCTACCTTTCAGAGTTTAGATTTAAGGCTTTCACTTCTTATGGTATTTTATAGCCTATTCTCAATTTGGAACCCCACATATGTGTAAATCTGTAAATTTTTCTGTACCATGTAATTGCTTGTTATAAATATAATATTGTTAGAGCTGAAAGAGACCTTGGAAGTCATTCAGTTCAGCCCCCCTTTCATAGATAAGAAACTTTTGGCCTAGAGAGGTTAAGGTACTTGTCCAGAATCACACAGCTAATTTAGGACTTGGGGTACTAATTTAGGATTTGGTGATCTTTCATTCTCTGATTCCAGTACTGTATTTATTACACAATGTTGTCTTTCCTTAAAGTGAACTAAATGCATATGATTTGCCATTCTTTTTCTTGGAATCTCTAGGGCGGCAACTCTTATTTTTCAACCCCTATCCTCTGAAGAATTTTAAATCCTAGAAGTCTCAGTAGTAATTCTTGTGACATTCATCTTTATAAAGAATGAACTTTTGAGTTTGAGACATTAAAAGTAGCCAGAAGGCAGTCATGAAGCCTCACTCTATTTCTGGAAGGACTTCTTTCTTGCTGAACATCTTATCTCTATAGATCCTTTTTCTCAGCCATTGTGTGGAGTTCCGTCAGTCTTTACCACTCCATCCCAAATTTCCAACAAAAGTTTACTGCCTCTAAGAATCAAAGAAGGGTCTTAAACTCCTCCCAGTGAACATCCTAGGTCTGTTAGGCTCATCTGTATGCACAATCTATTCATTTAAAACCCCTATGATCCAAGTACAAATCCCATGAAGTTGACCTGGCCCTGGTGGAAAACATATTTCTCAGGTTTACACCATAAATCATGGCACAACAGTCTGGTAAGGACTGTGTTGTGTTCTTGTTTGCCTAGGGGAAAAAAAATTGGAATGTTGTTTAAGTAGACTCTGACATGCTTATTCAGAAGATCTGGTAACACTTTGTTAGTGAAATACTAGAAGGTTGCAGGTGCATTAGTGCACTCAAAGGGTCAGGTACTCCTAATACCAGCTCTGTCTCCCAGAAATTGTTTTCCACTTGTTCCTGGGAATGTTGCAAGGAAGTTATAGGTTGCTATAAATTCATCTTGTTGCACTCCTTGAATCCTGGAAGTGGGGTGGAGAACCAACAGCACTGAGGCCATATATGACCTTCTAGGTCCTCATGTGCAAGTTTTCACTGGAAACAAGGTTTACAGAACAAATCTTTTTATTAAGGGAATTTGTTCTGTGAGGTTTGGATTCAGTCAAAGGTTTACACTTGAGGACCTAGAGGGCCACATGTGGCCTCAAGGCTTTAGGTTCCTTACCCCTGGCCTAGACTGTCTGAAATCAATATTCACTAGTAGTGGGTGTGGACGATGAGCAGTCTTTGGTAATCAATAAAAAAAGGATGTAACTTCTTTTCTGATTGGGGACAAGAATAATGGAAGGGATTCCCCTGCTAATGATGGGAAAATCCAGATCAACCTTTTTTAGACACTGACTTGAACCAGTTTCCTAAAGGCTTTTGTCTGTCATTGATTTTATGATCAAATTTCATCACACAGAAGGAACATCCTCATTAAGAGGCTAGCAGGATATTCATAATCTCAATAGAGAGGCAATCTGTAAGCTAGCTTGAGTAAGAATAAGTAGTAAGACTAATTATCTAAGACAACTAGTAAGCCTGCTAGTGAGACTAATTAACTAGGGAGACTTACAATCTCCAAGTCCTGGAACTCCTGCATAAGATCAAAGACAGAGATGGAAAGGACTTTAGAGATAAGCAAATGCCTCATTTTACAGATAATATAACTGAAGCTAAGAGAGGTAAAGAGATTTTCCCAGGGTCACATAGGCAGAATATGACAGACCTAGGATTTAAACTTGGCACAAAGGAAATAGGAAGACTCTATCAGACTTTATACAGGCCAGCTTGATAGTTCTTGAGCTACATTTCTACTGCCATTGTGGGAACACTTGGGTGACATTCATCCAGGAATCATAAATGGAAAAGAAATGGAGTTTTTTTGTTGGTGATATCAAGGTTACCATTTATGTAGAGTCTTCTTGTCTTTTCTGATACATTCAGAAGGCAATTCGCACTTGGTGAACTACTGGAGCTTGGGGAAGAATATGGTCATATTTAGGAGTTTCACTACTAGAGGTAGTGCAGTGGATAGAGCACTAGACCTGGGACCAAAATGTGGAGTTCAACTCTACCCTTCAGCACTTACTAGTTGTGTGACCTCAGGCAAATCATTTAACCTATTTTGGTATTAGTTTCTTAAATGGTAAAATGGGGATCATGATGGCAACTACCTCCTAGGGTTATTGAGGGTAAAATGAGAACTTGGCAAAGTTCTTGGCATATAGTAGGTGCTATATAAATGATAGCTTATTATTATTAATAATTAAGTTTCTAATATATTATGTAATGATATAATATAATATGCAATATTATGATATACTATGATATGGTATGATATGCTATAATACGATATAATGTCATGTAATATGAAAGTATATTATTAAAAATTAAGTTTTAGTACTTCCCTTGGTATACCAATCTCTGAAAAAGCAGCCAGAAAGCTAAGTGATATAAATGTTGCCCTCACCTTTGTCATATTGAGGGGTATGGCTATGCTCCAATAGTTAGTGTTAATCTTCTAGTATTAAGTAGAATCTGGACATCTGAGTGTTCTATCTAGGGGTGTACTGGAGTCAGGTTCAGGAGAGCTGACTGATAAGTTTTCATTGCGAGTATTTACAATTCAGAAATCTGCAGACAACTACAAATCAGGGTTATATTTTTGTTTTCTTGATAATCTAGCCTCAAGAAAGTGATGGTTGAAATGTTAATACTGCAGATCAAACAAATCCTTTCTTTTTCAGAGCTAGTTATTAAATATTTGACCACATACTATTGGTTCTGCCTATGATACACATATGGAACCTGTAGTTGTAGGACTCTGGCTTATTATCTTAAGGGAGGTCTTGGAGCCTAAATTAAAATTTTCATTTCATCATATTGTAATATAGATATGTGAACACTGCTAAAATGAAGCTAAAATCTCCCAATGATGCTAGTGGAGGGGGTTTCTATCTTCCTCCATCAGGGATCTTGTAGAAGGAGAGCAGCTTCCCCCAATTTTCCTATCACAGATGTCACATATACCTGATCTTTTGCAAAAAATAAGTGACTATATCTTGAAGAATATTGTCCCTGCCCCTTGAATGTGTGTGTGTGAGTGTGTATGCGTGTATGTGTGCGTGTATGATATGAGAGCAGGCTCATAGGGGGACTTGGCCTACAGTCATATGCAGTGATAGAATCATAGAGTCTTAGAGTTGGAAGGGATCTAAGAAGCCATGCTGTCCTGTATTTGGACAAGACCCCTTGTATTTCCAGTTCAGCACCAATTCACCAATCATTTATCAGGCTGTATACTAGACGACGCATAGATTCCAGTCAGTCCCCTTTTTGCTTCAGAGATAGATGTGGACATTCAGCTTGTATTATCCATTGATTTAAACTTCCCAGAGGGAAATACTATTGGTTAGTTGACAGGCAATCCCATGACATTTTGGTGAATCTCACTTTTACCTCTAGGAACCTATAAAGACTACTTACAATACTTCCCTGAGAAGCTTGCACTCTTTCCTGCTCCTCAGTAAAGAAGCAAGCTTGGTATTGTTAGAAATGCACCTGCCCTTCCTACCAAACCTATACAATTTTGATATGTTGGAGGGCCCATATCATGGTTTAGACTCCCTTTCTAGTTCTCCAACTTTGGGGTTATCGCTATGATTCACTCCTTTCTCCATGAAATTAGAACTATTCAAGAACTCCCTTATTTCTTTAGAAGTCTATTTAAAGACATGTCATTTTTCTCCTGTCTTTTTTTTTCTAATTAAATTTCTTTATTTTCAGTTTTCAACATTCACTTCCATAAAATTTTGAATTTCAAATTTTCTCCCCATCTCTCCCCTCTGCCTAGCCCAGGATAGTATGTATTCTGTTTACCCTTTCTTCCATTCTGCCCTCCCTTTTATCACCATCCTGCCAGCTCCTTCCTTTCTATTTTCCTGTAGGACAAGATAGATTTCTACACTCCATTGCCTATATATCTTATTTTCTAGTTGCATGTAAAAACAATTTTTAACATTCATTTTTAAAACTTTGAGTTCCATATTCTCTGCCTTCCCCCCTTCCCACCCACTCTCAATTTGATATAGATTATACATGTGTAGTCATGAAAAATCCTTCCATAACAGTTATGTTGTGGAAGAGTAACTGTATTTCCTTCCATCCTGTTCCACCTCCCATTTATACTGTTCTCTATTTGACCTGTCCTTCTACAAAATGCTTACTTCTGATTACCCCTTCCCCCAATCTTTCATCCCTTCTATTATCCCCTGTCTCATCCCCTTCCTCCTGCTTTCCTTCTACACATAGTTGAGAGTGTATGCTAATGCCTCCTGAAGCCAAGTCCAATGAAAGTAAGGTTCACTTATTCCCTCTCACCTTCCCCCTCTTCCCCTCCATTGCAAAACCTCTTTTTTGCCTCTTATGTGAGGTAGTTTGTTACATTCTACCTCTCCCTTTCTCTTTCTCCCTGTACATTCCCTTCAACACTTTTAGTTTTTAGATGTTATCTTTTCATATTTAGCTCACCCTTTGCCCGTCTCCATGTCTCTCTCTATACATAATACACACATACATATGTATATACACACACACACACACATACATACATACATATATACACACATTACCTCCAACTGCCCCTAATACTGAGAAAGGTCTCATGACTTACAAATATCATCTTTCCATATAGGAAAGTAAACAGTTCAACTTTGATAAATCCCTTATGATTTCTCTGTCCCGTTTACCTTTTCATGCTTCTCTTGATTCTTATATTTGGAAGTCAAAATTTCTATTCAGCTCTGGTCTTTTCAACATGAGTGCTTGGAAGTCCTCTATTTCATTGCAATTCCATTTTCCCCTGGACTGTTATGCTCAGTTTTGCTGGATAGGTGATTCTTGATTTTAATCCTAACTCCTTTGACTTCTGGAGTATCACATTCCAATCCCTTCTATCCCTTAGTGTAGAAATTGCTAAATCTTGTGTTATCCTGATTGTGTTTCCACAGTAGTTGAATTGTTTCTTTTTCTGGCTGCTTG
>CM053774.1:86372050-86391346 GCA_028658325.1 Potorous gilbertii
GAAGAATCAGAGAACTATTTCTTGTTGATCAAGGAAGAAGCTAAGTCTGAAGGTTCAGATTAAGTGATTTACCCCAGATTATACAATATTCTTAAGGTCATACAGTGTTCTTAACCTTGAGTGGGAGTCCATGTATTGCTTTAAGAGAGTCCATGAATTGGGGGGGGTGGGACATAGCCAAGATGAGGTGTAGAATCAAGGACCTGCTAGAGCTCTTCCCCCACACCTCTCAAAAAACCTGCAAAAAATTATGCTAAACAAATTCTAGAGCAGCAGAAGTCACAAAAAGGACAGATTGAAGCAAATTTCCAGCCCAAGACAATATGGAAGATTGACAGGAAGAGTCTATTGCACTGGGCTGGGAGCAGAGCACAGTTCAGTGTAGGCATGGACAGACCTGGAACAGACTTTAGGGGACTGAATCACTGGCAGCTGCTGTGATTTCCAGATTTCTCAGTCCACAAATATCAAAGATAGCTTTGAAGGTCAATGGGAAGGGTCTCTTACCTGGCTGAGCCCAGCCCCAGGCCCAGCCCCAGCTCCAGGATTGGTGGTTAAGCAGAAGCTACTTCTAGAGCCCTCCACTTAACAAAGAACTCAAAAGTCAAGTAATTGGCTGGGAAAATGAGCAAACAGGGGAAAAAGAAACAGGCTATAGATTCTATAGAGGTATTTTCTTATGTCATTGGTGACAAGGAAGATCAAAATGTACAACCAGAAGAAGACAACAAAGCCAAAGTCCCTGCATCCAAAGCCTCCAAGAAAAATAGGAATTGGTCTCAGGCTATGGAAGAACTCAAAAAGGATTTTGGAAATCAAGTAAGAGAAGTAGAGGAAAAATTGGGAAGAGAAAGAAATGAGAGTGATGCAAGAAAATTATGAAAAATGAGTCAATAGCTTGCTAAAGGAAAGTCCCCACAGTGCTCAAGAAAATAACACCTTTAAAACTAGACTAACTCAAATGGCAAAAAAAGTCCAAAAGCACACTGAAGAAAATAATTCCTTCAAAATTAGAATGGAGCAAATGGAAGCTAATGATTTTATGAGAAATCAAGAAATTATAAAACAAAACGAAAAGAATGAAAAAAATAGAAGACAATGTGAAGTATCTCATTAGAAAAAACAACTGGCTTAGAAAATGGATCCAGGAGAAATAATTTAAAAATTATTAGAGTACTTGAAAGCCATGATCAAAACAAGAGCCTAGATGCCATCTTGCAAGAAATTATCTAGGAAAACTGCCCAGATATTCTAGAACCAGAGGGTAAAATGGAAATGGAAAGAATGCACTGATCACCTCCCGAAAGAGATCTCAAAAGGAAAACTCATAGGAATATTGTAGCCAAATTCCAGAGTTTCCAGGTTAAGGAGAAAGTATTAAAAGCAGCCCGAAAGAAACGATTTAAGTATTGTGGAAACACAATCAAGATAACACAAGATTTAGCAACTTCTATTCTAAGGGATCAGAGAGCTTGGAATATGATATTCCAGCAGTCAAAGGAGATAGGATTAAAACCAAGAATCATCTACCCAGAAAAAGTATCATACTTGAGAGAAAAAAGATGGAACTTCAATGAAATACAGGAGTTCCAAGCATTTTTGTTGAAAAGACCAGAGCTAAATAGAAAATCTGACTTTCAAATATGAGAATCAAGAGAAGCATAAAAAGGTAAACAGGAAAGAGAAACCATAAAGGACTTAAATTTGAACTGTTTACATGCCTATTTGGAAAGATGATATTTGTAACTCATGAGACCTTTTTCAGAATTAGTATAATTGAAGGGAATATATGTATATGTATACATATATGCATATGTATATGTATTTGTATGGAGAGAGACAGAAAAAGAGAAAGCAAGCACAGGGTGAGCTCAATATGAAGGGATGATATCTAAAAAAATAAAAGTAAATGTTGAGAGGAATTTACTGGGAAGAAGAGAAAGATAGAGGTAGAATGTAGAAAATCATCTCACATAAAAGAGGCAAGAAAGAGTTTTTGCAATGAAAGAGAAGAGGGGAAAAGTGAGAGGGAATTCATTTAATTGAATTTGGCTTCAGGAGGTAATAACATACACATGCAATTGGATATGGAAGTTTATCTTACCCTACAGGAAAGCAGGGGGGGAGGGGGATAAGAGAGGAGAGATAATAGAAGGAACAGCAAATTGGGAGAAGGGATAATTAGAAGCAAGCACTTTGGTAGAGAGACAGGTCAAAGGAGAGAACAGAATAGATGGAGGGCAGGACAGGATAAAGGGAAATATAGTGAGTCTTTAACAACATGACTCTTATGGAGGTGTTTTGCATGACTACACATTTATAACATATCAAATTGCTTGCCTTCTCAATGAGGGTAGGTGGGAGGGGGAAGGCAGAGAATGTGGAACTAAGAGTTTTAAAAATGAATGTTAAAAATTGTTTTTACATGCAACTGGGAAATAAGATATATAGGCAATGGTGTATAGAAATCTATCCTGCCCTACAGGAAAATAGAAGGGAAGGGGAAGGTGGCATAGGGGGTTAGGGGTAGTGATAGAAGGGAGGACAGATTGGAGGAAAGGACAATCAGAATACATGCTGTCCTGGGGTGGGAAGAAGGAAGAGATGGGGAGAAATTTTGAAAATCAAAATTTTGTGGAAGTGAATGTTCAAAACTGATGATAAATTTTTAAAAAGAGAGAGAGTCCATGAGCTTAGAGGGGAAAAAATATTCATCTTTATTTTCACTAACCTCTAATTGAAATTTAACATTTCCTTCAATTATTTAAAAACATTTTTCTGAGAAATTCATATGCTTTACCAGATTGTCAAAGGGTTTCATGACATGAACTATCTAGCAGCAGATCCAGGGTTCAAACTCAGGTCTCTTAATTCTCATTGATACATTTTCTACTCCTCTCTCCTCTTGTGCCATGTACCTCTTCCCATAACACATATAAGTGGACAAAAACACACATGCACACATATACATGGTTTTTAAGCTTCTTTCGTATTAGATTGTAAACTCCTTGAGGACAGGGATTGGTTTTTTTTCTTTCTTTCTTTTTTTTTTTTTGTATCTCCTGTCCTTAGTGCAGAGCCTGGTGCATAACAGGCATTTTTTGTTATTCAGTTGTTTCATCATGTCCAACTCTATGACCCCATTTGGGGTTTTCTTAGCAAAGATACTGGAGTTATTTGTCATTTCTTTCTCCAATTCTTTTTGCTGATGAGAAAACTGAGGCAGAGTTAAGTGACTTGCCCAGGGTCACACAGCTGGGAAGTATCTAAGGCCAGGTTTATACCCAGCTAGTAAGTATCTGAGTCTGAATCTGAACTTGGTTATTCCTGACTCCAGGCTCAGGGTCCTATTCACTATGTCACCTCTCTGCCCCTATATTATGCCTTTAACAAATATTTATGAACTGATTGTACACTTGTGCTTACCAACATTAGCCATCTTTAAAAAAGATATCCTCAATATGATTACATGCTACAGATAACACAAGCACATGGAGCTAGGTGAGATTCATCACAATGTCCAATGTGAACATTTAAAATGTAAAAATGCAGCAAAACCAAACGTCCTTCTATATGTCATATAGGCTAACGAATGGGAAATGCAAGGTTTCTGTTACCTTGGTAACAGTGACATGCCAGTCTTATTCTATATGAAGTTCAATAGCAATTTTTATTAGAGTATTTGCTTTGGGTTTGCAGAGGAATTGATATGTGACCAAGAGCAGATGCATAGTCTAAATAGTCACCAAGATATTACTTCTCGTAGAGGGTATAAAAATTCCATTTGTGTAGTTGCTTTGAGAACAAGGACCTTGAGTCTTTCTATTTTCACATTTTGAAGAACAATTCACTTTAATGTGTATTGACAATTATTGGTTACCTTTTCAGGAGAAAGAAGAAATTAAATTTAGTAATTTGTGGTAATTTGAGAGTGACCTTAAGACCAAATAAATTTATTCATGTTAACTGCTGTCCCATTTTCAGTCCCTCCTGGCTGACATCGTTAGTTCCTCTTTGATTGGAGTTTTCCCTGTTTTCATGTTCTTACTGCTATTTTCTCCCCTCCATCTAATTATCAGAAGCTGTGGTATTGGAGAATTATTCCTCATAGACCTAGGCTGGTCCCACCCTCACATTTTACAGATGAGGAAACTGAATCCCACAGACTTTAAAGAGACTTGTCCAAGGTCACATCAGAACTATATCTGAGATATCTCAACTCTAATGGAACATTCCACTAAGCCCTCTGGCTTCTCTGCAGTATATGTGAGTCTAATGGAAAAAACAAAGAACTGACTCATTTGAAGGGCTGTCCAAAAAGTATACACATGACTAAAGATTTTGAGCGTCTTCCTTTTTTTCCATGTGAGTTATTCTTTCTCCAAAGCAAGATCTGACAGGGTGAAGGAGAAACCTACATTTAATTGTCAAACATTTGTGAATCACTTCTGTCCTGTCTTTTCTCTTTGGTGTCACTGATCACTTTGTACATAAAATTCTCTCCCTCCATGAAATGAAAGGAGATAAGATTCTAGATCAGGGATGGGGAAAATGAATTCAATCACTTGAGGGTCGAGAGGGCCACAGATGGCTTCAAGGCTGCAGGTTCCCCATCCTTGGTAGATTAAAACCTGTGCTTTCCTCAGTTTTATTGTAAAATAAGATTGACCATAAATTTTTCTGTTTTACTTTGTGATGGTTAAGTCTCTTAGTAGCTTCATTGCTTAATTCTTGACATCTTTGGATATTATATATATATATATATATATATATATATATATATTTTTTTTTTGTGTAGTCATTGTTCAGTCATGTCCAACTCTTTGTAACCCCATTTGGGATTTTCTTGACAAAGATATTGCAGTGATTTGCCATTTCTTTCTCCAGCTCATTTTACAGGTGAGGAAACTAGGACAAATAGGGTTAAATGACTTGCCCAAGGTCACACAATAGTAATTGTCTGAGGCTATATTTGAACTCAGGAAGATGAGTCTCCCTGATTCCAGACTTAGCATTCTGTTTACTCTATGACTTAGCTAGATGTTGTATACTTGTGCTCAATTATTAAGGTTTAATTTTTGTTATTTAGGAATGGACTATAATATGTTTTCCAAATTTTCTGAATTAATCAATTTTAAAAAGTAGCAGGCTGGATCAATTCTAGAACTGATTCTAGAAATTAGAAGGTTGGATCACCCTCTCCTAAGTCATTAGGAGAGTTCTATAAACCCTGGTTCTGTAAATCTTGATCTGGCTATACTATAGAAAATAGTTCCACTCTTTTGCCTAAAGCCTTCCTCCCAGCTGCTAATTCCTTTTCCCTCCCCAAAATTAATCTGCATTTGTTTTGTATATAATCATATATGTATATGCTTTCTCCCTAAATAATATGTAAGCACCTTGAAGGCAGGGATTGTTTCAGTTTTGTTTTTGTAGTCCCGGGGTTTACCACAGTGCCTGGGAATAAAGTTAGTGCTTATTAAATAACTGGTGATTGACTGAGTGATTGGAGTAGGGACTGGGACCTTCAAATTCAGCTTTACACTCCATGCAGAAATATTTAAAACATTTGATTGCTACTTAGTCTTCTTGCTAAGAGTTTCAGGAATCTTTAATTTGCTTTCTCTGGTTTCCCCAGGCTTTCTCTACCCATCTTCCTCTCTTTGTGAGGTTGTAACAATGTATCACATGGAAAATATTACAAACATCATTTAAAATATTCAAAAGTAAAAATTTAAGAACACTTACAAGAAAAGATGGACAGATGGGTGGTTCAGTGGATGGAGTGCTGGACCTAGAGCCCAGAAGACTCATCTTCATGAGTTCTAATCTGGCCTCAGACATTAGCTGTGTGACCTTGGGCAAGTCATTTAACCCTGTTTGCCTCAGTTGCTTATCTGTAAAATGAGCTGGATAAGGAAATAGTAAACCATTCTTTGCCAAGAAAACCCCAGATGGGGCGATGAAGAGTCAGACATGATTGAAATGACTGAACAATAGCAAAAATAAGAAAAGATTACACAAAACAACATGTCACATGAAAGAAAAAAAAATTGGGGACTTTCTACATTTGTCTTTCATAATCCAATATCCTAAGAAGACCTTTTTTCCCCAGAAGAAAGTATTTTGACCTTCCCTGATGTTGGTACAGACAGTTGTATTGTCACATGTTTTGGTCATCTTTTTATGATGGAAATTCCCTTGCCCCCTCTTTCCTCGCTTGAGAGGAAGGGGAGGGCAGAATTATGCCTGTTAACTTGAATGCATGTTTAAAATCATGTGCTTACTATAAGAACATAATTATTATACTTTGTAAAGAGTCTAGGAGCCTCTGACTGGTGAGACTTCAAAGGGGACCTGCAGAAGTGGGTGCTTGCATACTTTAAGACGGAGTATGTCAGTGATATAATGAGCAGACAGCGGAAGGTGTTCTTCATACAGGAAATAGAAACTTAGTGGGTGGCCCAAAAGGGAACTTGGGTTTAGAAAGAAAAAAAGAAGGGGAATCTGCTTCTCAGTGTGTCAAGAGAGAGGAGCCACATTGAGAACTTCATCATCCATCATTATAACTGAATGACTAATAGAGAAAAAACCTGGATGTATCAGCTTAGAACAATACAAGACTTTGAACTTCACCAAAGAGTAGAGCTAGATTAGAGATGGGTATTTAATATGTTTCAAACACACTGAACAGCATAAAAAAAGAAAAAGGGTGGAGTCTCAAATCCTGCTTTTTATAAGAAGCCTTTCTCAATCTTTAATGACACTTCCTTCTGTTAATTATAATTTATCCCATATGTAACTTGTTTGTACAAAATGTTTGTCTGGCATATAGTGGGTGCTTAATAAATAGGCAGTTTGAGGCAGGGTGCACAAGCAGTTGAAGAGAGGAGAAAATCAGGAAAGGCTTCATATAGAAGATGGCATTTGAACTGTCTTAAAGGAAGTGAACTCTGTAGGATTCCCATATACTCATATTTTGGGTATGTGGGAAAGTCAGAAAAAAGTAAGCACATAGAGTGTTATATGAGAAGCAAAGAGAAACTCAGTTTGGCTGGATCACAGTGTCCTCTCCCTCTCAGCATACTGTTGGTCTACTAAGTATGAGAGGTAGCCTCAATGGCTCCCTGAGTCAGTGGGCTCCTGGCACAACATTTACTTCTACTATGAGCAGTGGAGGTTGGGGGCTTAGAGGGTTTAAAGAACAGAGGAGCACCAGATGGATGTGGAGAGAATTTCCAAATGGCAAGACACTAGAATTGAGATTGATAAGTGACGTCCTTGGCATCAATTTCCAGACAGGATTCCTGATATTGAGGCTTCAGGTAGTTAACTAGACTTGCTTTCCTATACTCAAGACCCTCCTGGTGGTAAACATTCTCAGAAAGCTATTTCAGCTATTCTCACAGTGTGCTGCCAGACATCTTAGGAGGCTTCCAGCATAGTCTCAGGTACATACTAACTTTAGAGTCTGGAGCAGTTCAGGAAAACTGTAGGTGAAAAAGTATTGTTTACTCATTTATTTATTTATATATGTTAATATCATACTAATTTATATATTTTTATATTTATTTATTATGTTTACATTTGTTGTATATTGTCTTTGGTATATACTTTATATCACTGGACATACATGTGAATGTCATGTTGCAGTTGTGATTGACAAAGGCAGAGCACTGTCCATTGTACTTCCTCATGAGAAATGAGCAAGCATGGCTACAAGTAGAAGGGCACTTTTGACAATGACCCTCCCTTATCTGTGGAAGTTGTATGTTCAGAGAGGGCAGTAGAGATATTGGTATCCTTCACACATTGATGAAAAATTAGCTCTAATATCTTAAGTCAGTGTTTGTGCTCTCTAGAGTGGATTATTCCATTGGGTGGTTAAATTCAAGATTTTGATTATAGTACATCTGCCTATAATCTATGAGATTCTGATGTCCAGTAACAGAGGTGAGATTATGTACTTTTATATATTTCTTCTGTCAGAATGAAAGATTCTTGAGATTAGGGATTGTTTCATTCTTGTATTTGGAACACCATCATCTAGTATAGTGCTTAATGCTTAGTAGGCACTTAATAAATATTTGTTTATTGATTAAATGATTGGTTAACTATTTACTAGCCGTGTGACCCTGAGTCATTTTAACCTTAGTCTCTTCATTTGCAAAATGGGGATAATAGCACCTCCCTCCCAGGGTTGTGAGAATCGAATGAGATAATATTTCTAAAATGCTTTTTAACCCTTAAAGCATGTGTGTAAATAAAAATTATTAATATTATTACTGAAAATCAAAGGCCAAGAGATTTGCCCTGGATTCAGCTGTTGGTCAGTCTGAAGATGTGCCTGGTTCTTGTGGTCAGTAATGAATGATTTTAGTGGAGTAGGGGTCCCTCAAGATGGTGTCTATATTTCTTCAATACATCTTTGAATACAAGCAACTCCTGCTCCCAGATGGAGTTATTCTGTACATAGATCACTTTGAGAGAGGTACCCACATGGCACTAAAGTTGGAAGAAGGCTGGTCCCAGGTGTGAGATGTTCCCTAGCTCCCCTCCCTGCTCCAATGAAAAAACTGCAAACATCATTTCTTTGTAATGGATTATTTCAGCAGACCTGTGTGCATCAGGAGATGGACTGAGGAGTACCCAAGTTCATCAATAAAGGTTAAATTCTATTTAATTGTTTTGTTTAGGAATGCAAAAAGGTGTATGGTGCCTTTTAGGCAGGATTCCATCTACAATGGCTGAAATTTAAAAATGTATTTGGTTTATAAAAAGGGTAAGCCCTATAATTCTGAAATTTTGGTTATCTAGCTCATGGGATCATAAATTTAGAGCTAATTATGGCACCTCACAGGCTACTATCATTCTATAGATGAGAAAAGAGGCCCATACATACCTTGTCCTAGGTCACAAAGGCAGTAGCATCAGAGGTAGGATTAGAACTCAGGTCTTCTGGCTTCAGAGACTACGCTCTTTCCATTGTGCAACACTGCCTCCTTCTACTATAAGAGGTATGATGGCTGAAGTTTTAGCCTATTTATTCTCTTTAATTGCCTCTTTTAAGTATTTGTTTCCTTTTTAAAAACATGTTCCATCTTAAAATTCATTTATTTTCTCAAGTTCCTTTTCTTTGTATATGTATATTCCTTGCTATCCCTTTCTCTTTTCTCCATTTCCTATGAATTCTTTCCATTTCTCTATGTCATTTTCTAAACTTCATCTTTTAAATTTCTTAATACTTTGATTCTAAATCTAAATAAAAAAATATCACTTATTTATGCAGTGGTGTTCTGCAGCAAAACTAGAAATCTCCATTTAAAAAGAGTCTGTAAGAAAGATGATTTTAACTTCAGTATAACACAGACCTGGAGTCAGCAAGACACAAGTTCAAATCCAGCCTTCATTATTTACTAGCTTGGTGACCCTGTGTTAAACCACCAAAATTCTGCCCATCTCTATTTACTCATCTGTTAAATGAGGATAATGATGGCACTAAATCCAATGGTTGTAAGACTCAAGTGAAGTAGTATTTGTAAAGTGCTTTGCAAATCTTAAAGCACTATATGAATGTTATTTTCATTATCGGTTTTTTGCCATAGGTCCCAATGAAACATTTCTCTTTGTATTGCTGGGGGATAGCAGAGTAGATGTGGGTGGGGAGCTGGCTGACTCCACAGTCTCTCCATATGCACTCTCTGCTCTTCATCCTTCATCAGGAAACAGGACTCCATGAGCAGAGCAAGGAGAAGGAAGACAGCCATTGTGTAGGTGGCTTTGAAGAAACCTCCCTCTGTTTTCCTGTGCCCAGCAGGCCTTAAGTTTGTTGAATGTTAATGATTTTTAAAAAAATCCTTTAAAGTGCATCACTGAGACAGTTAGTACTGGTCATCTGAATTATGGCAGGAAAGGAAAAGTGTGTCTCTGAGTGGTATATGGTATGGTAGAAAGGGCAGTGGATCAGGAGTTGCAGGACCCGAATTCAAATCCTGCTTCTAGAGCCAGGAAGTCATGTGTTCAAATCCTTCCTTAGATGTTTTATAGCTGTGTGACCCTGCATAAGTCATTTCACCTCTCTCAGCCTTAGCTTCTTTGTCCATAAAATGAGTATAGTAGTAGCACCTACCTAAGAGAATTATTAGGAGAACCAAAAGGGATAACATGAATAAAGTGCTTTGCAAACATTATGTTAGACATTACATTTTGTTAGACCTCTGCTGTTTAGTATATCTTATTCAATAATGAGTAAAGTTGGGCCTCAGTTTCCTGATCAGTAAAATGGGAGGAGTTAGAGTTGTTGATTGCAGAGATTTCTTCAAAATTTATTCATCTTGTACTAAAAATTAACTCTACATGGGGACCCATTCCTATTTTTTAAAAAAGTCATTATCTGTAGTTTGTTTTCCTATTCAGTGATCAATAGGGACCTTAAAAAGTTGGGCAAAGGTACTGTTATTATTTGTTTCAGTGAGCAGTTTCTGATTACTTTTTTAACCTTTAAAATTTTTGTTTATTTTTCTATCCAGCGAAAACCAAGAAAGAACATGGTATTTTCTGATTTCTAAAGATAAATGTTGGTGTCATTTTAGGTGGAGTTATGATTTACTAAGTTAGAATGTTACATTCGCTGTGGAGTTCAGCTCATTGTGACATGGAAAATAATGAAGGTTCTTGAAGACCACACCAAACTTTGACTGTTTCTCTGAACTAGAAAAACTTCAGTCTGGTGTAGATATCTGTGCGATGAATAAGTCTATCTGAGCTTGGAAAGGCTCATTGCTACTCTTTATGGTGATCAATTTCTCAATGACAATAACTCTTGAAATTTGTCTAGCTAGTTATAGAGGGGCTGCTATTAGCATTGGTATAGTAACTATTTACATTCGTGAAATTATATACTCTTGAAGTTTTTAACACCTGTTTGTTATATATTTTCAAATTTTTTTGCAATATGAAAATTGTGCGCTTGCCATGACCCTATTTTTGTTTCCTGAAAGCTGATGGCTGCATCTCAATGCTCCTTCTGTGCTAAAAGGCACAAAAACTCAGCCACTAAAACACGAAACTTAATATAATGAAAGACACAAAACATAGAAATATTTTCTGAAATTCTCATTACATCAGTCTCCATAGAATAGGACAAGGGTGAATTTTGCATCCTTTTTTCTAGCTATCAAAGCATGTGCTTAGTATGGAGTAAAATTGGAAAACGTGCCAAAATCTATTGTCAGAAAAAAATGACTGGACTTATTGTGTCACAGAGGTCGTTATTTTAACTGACTAGTGTAATAAAGGGAAGGAGTTGTCAGATGGATAAATTGCTTTTCTCTAACATTTGTAAAGTGGTTACGGTACACTACTAAGTATATATGTATATATAGAAATGCACACACAAATATGTGTATATATTTTTTACTTTTTTACATGTGTGTATATATATTTTAAATAACAAAACACATTTGCAAACCTCACAAATTGAAGGTTATCTAATGTTAAAATTCAGAACAATAGCTAATCTTTACATAGAACCTTAAGATTTAAGAAGCCCTTTACAAGTATTATATCTTTTGAATCTCACAACAACCCTAGGAAGTAAGTGCTATTATAATTCCAATTTTACAGATGAAGAAACTGAGGCAGATAGCAGTTAAATGACCTGTCCAGGATCACATAACTAGTGAGTGTTTGAGGCCAAATTCAGTCAGATTTTCTTGCCTGTGGATCCAAAGCTCAATCCATTGTAGCACTTTGCTGATTCATAAGAGCAACCAGAAGACTCTCTTTCATTTTCATTTCAGACTAATAAATTGTTGGCCAAGGGACCTTAGAGGTCATTGAGTCTAATTACCGTATTTTATAGCTAAGGAACAAAGGCACAGAGAAACATACTCACCAGTTAGTACAAGAGCCAATATAAGAAGCCAGGTCTCCTGACATCGAGTTAACTAATCTTTTCATTGTACCAGGATGAGATTTCATACCAGGGAACTAAAATTCATTATCACTTTTATGTGAAAAAATCTGAGATTAAAGGCATGGTTTTGGAGTTAGGACCATACAATTTTAGAAATGAACTATATTTTAGAGATCACATAAAAACTCATCTGACATTTAGAGATCTTCATAAGTTGGCCTTTTCCTACCTATCTAGTCATCTTCTACATGACTCCTCTTCAAGAAGTTTAAGGTCTAAGTATTCTGGTTGATTTCATGCTTTGCACACAAGACACTTCATTCCCCATCTCCATTCATTTGTCCTGGCTGTTGATTATTTTTTTTGTCCACAGTTGAACATGGCCAGGATGGTAGATACTTAAAAGCTTGTTCATTGATTGATCTAGTCCAATGCCTTTGTAACTTTCCTGCAAGTGAAGTCTAATAAAAAGGAAAAATGTTGAAACTTGCTAACTGTTCTTCCATCCTCCATCTGGCCATTAAAGTGATTTTGCTAAAGGACAGGTCTGACCATGTCATTTCCCTATGCAATAAACTCCATTGGCTCCCTGATGTCTCCAGGAGCAAATAGAAAAAGTTTGGCATTCATAATCTAGCCCCCTTCTACCTTTCTGGTCATCTTCTTTTATCTTTCCATGATATACTCTTCAATTCAGTGACACTGGCTTCCTGGCTGTTCCATGAACAAGACACTTCATCTCTTTGCTCTAGGTATTGTCTCTGCCTGTCCCCAAGGCCTAGAACACTCTCCTTCCTCTACTCTGATTACTGTAAGTTTCAACTAAAATCTCACCTTCTTCTGAAGGCCTTCCCTAGTTCTTCTTAATTCCAGTGCTTTCTTCTGTTAATTATTTCCTACTTTTCCTATATATATTTTATATATTTATTTTTTCCCCCACTTTTCCTATACATAACCCCCTTCTACATTATGGGGGTTAGGGAGAGGAGCACCTTCCACTCCCTGTCCCATCTCTACAATCTGGAAAATATGCATAGCATAAGATTGTTTTGTCCTTTTCATACCCGAGAAGAAGTCTGAATTTTTTTTCTTTTATGGGGCTTTTACAGTACTTTATTGTAAAATTTGGGTTGTGTTTCATCATAGACTCTTGTCATCTAAAGCTTCTGCAAAAATTCCCCAAATTCCCATGTAATATCTCATGCCAATTGGCAATATATTAAAACCTCCAATAGAGAAAGTTGTGATGGGAAAGGATTAACCATATATAGTTTAGATATTTGCTTTCATTAGCTTGTAAGCTCCTTGAGGGCAAGTGTTGTCTTTTGTCTCTTTTTATATCCCCAGTTCTCAGTATAGTACCCGGCACATGGTAGGCATTGTATTGCCCAGGCAATATTCACAGTCTGGAGGGTAACTATGAATATGCCAACATAGTTCTGAATTTCAAAATATAGCAAATTATCTGTATAGAAGGCAAAAAAAAACCCATTTATTTGGACACCAGAAAGGCAGATCCCAACACCAGAAAGCCAAATCCATCATAGTAGCCAAGAAATCAATACACATTAGCATAGCAGGGGACAAAGTCATTCCCAAGCCTTTCCCTACTGCTGAGGCCTTCCAAAAGCAGCTGGGCCTGCCTGTGTATTCTCTCTCTGCCACTCCCAACCATTCTCACTAATTCCCTCCTAGTTGTGCTCCACCCTTCCTATTCCATGTACAACTATGTAGAGTTGTCCTTGCCCCAAGAGGTCCCATTTGAGAGGTCAATTCTTTAGCTGACATTTGGAGATTGGTTGATGCCAGGTCCAGGGGTGGCACATCACTG
Source organism: Potorous gilbertii (assembly GCA_028658325.1). NCBI lineage: Eukaryota > Metazoa > Chordata > Mammalia > Diprotodontia > Potoroidae > Potorous > Potorous gilbertii. The sequence continues at coordinate 86,385,799 of CM053774.1, forward strand.
TTGTGGACAGAGGGCAACATCTGGCTTAAGCAATCAGGCATCTGCAGTTGGAGGATACTAAGCATGCAGGAAACAATTGTAGCAAATCAATTTAACAGACAAAAAGTCAAAAAGAAACAAGGAGACAATAACCAGAAACAGGGTAGATGGGGTCAGCCATGCTTCTGGAGTCCATGAGTCCCCAGTCATAGCATCATTTATGGTAGAATATGTGAGTTAAGGGTACAATTTGGTAATCATCTTCTCCTGAATAAACAGCAGTTGTGGTATTATCTTTCCTATGTGCTATAATTTTCACAGTCTTTGGAACATTGTCTGGCTTCTGTTTTATCTATACTTTAGCTACCAATTTTATTCTCCCAGTAAAACCCAATCCTTCAGTTCCTCTGCTAGTTATTTTGGAAGGAGGATCAGTTTTCACAAGTGGTATTGTTTCACAAGGAATAATATCACTTGAACTACTCTGTCATTTTTACAAAACAATATGGGTTCTTCACCAAATTTTGGAATGTCACAATAATTCCTCCATGATAATTAGAATCTATCACTCCAGTCAATACATGTATTTCTCAAGCTGCTAATCTTGATTTAAAAAATTAACAAAACTTTATTTATACATTATTGTTGAGGGCTGGACTAGAGCTTAAGAAAAAAAAAGAAAGGAAAAACAGTTTATAATACAGAATCCTGTACAGAAGAGAGTAGAAGAAGACAGATTATGAGGAAGGGAAAAAGATAGACACACACATATATATACATACACACAAGATGAAGGAAGGTGCACTGGGCAGCCAGGGTCAGAACTCTTGTCTAGTCATCTGCTTCATGTAGGTTTCCAGCAGGTACTTTTGAAAGGCTGTAGGGTTTGTCCAAGGTTCAGCAGCATATGTTTTCAAAGGGGTGGTCAATGTTGGGTTCTTCCAGCAGTCTCTGGATAGATAGCAGGATGGTCCTGACATCATACAGAGCTGACCACTTGTCCTTGAGGATGTCCAAACAGATATTGCCTTGGGTGTCCATATTAGGATGGTAACAAGGTGTGACAAATTTCACAGTGGGAGCATTGTATGGGTAACCGCTGGAGAATTCCAGGGAGAGCCTGGAAGACCTTAGGTCTTCATACACTGTCCCAGTTGTCCCATGGATGGTCCCAACCCACTTAAAGAGATTGTCTGACTCTGGGAAGGCAGAAATTCTTTGTCTCCAGACATCAAGATCATAAATTCCTGCTATAAACTCTTGCCCTGGATCTGTGGGCTGTGCCCACCCCAGGTTCAGCTTCTTACAGGCAGTGTTGCTGGCATCAGCTGGGTCACGATTCTTTGAGGCCATGAGGGACCAGAGATAAAGAAAGAGAAATTCCCAGGTGGCAACTGCCTGCTAATCTTGATTTAGGTAATATCCATCCAAAATGATTTTTAGGCATCCTCATACATATTCCAGTAGAGATTTTCTTATTTCTTTTCTATCCAACCAAAAGTTCTCTAAACAATGTAAATCACATCCTGCTGAAACAGGTGTCCCTGGATATGGTGCTGGGACATCTGGTCTCACAGTCCCATACTCAATATCTGGGATCTTATGCGTTCTTTTCTAATTTGCAGATTTGAAGTCATCATTCTAACTAGAGGTGTACATCTTCCCTATTATTCAAATTACATAACGCAGTGAACAAATTATCTTTCTAATGTTGAAAGGAATTAGTAGAACTTAACTTTCTTAACCATTCTTTCAATAATTCGTTTATTCTTTCAATTAACCCAGATGCTTGTGAATGATATGGAATATGATATATCCATTCTATGTTGTTTAATGCACAATATTTCTTCATTTCATTATCTTTGAAATGTGGCTCATTGTCACTTTGGATCTGCATTGAGGTTCCATAATTTTGATATCTAGAGTTTTACAGGTGTTTTTCTGGGTTGCATTCTTATAGGGACAAGCCACTAGTATGCCTGAAAAAGGTGTCAACAGAAGTCAATATAAATTTGCATCCTTTATCTTGGGGTCCAATATAATCTATTTGCCAAATTTGAGCTTGTACTTTTCCTTTTGCTATCTCTCTAGTTCTAAATCTGTACAATTAAGGTGTTGGACTTGACAGGCTCTATGTCTCTACGATCCTGTGACTTTAGGGTCCTTTCCCCAGCACAGGGACTCAACAGTCCAAGCTGCGTTACTGCTGGGCATTTCAGCCCTTTCACAATTGGCCTATTGCTCTAAAATGACCAAGGTCTCCCATTCCATCCTGGGCCATCTCCAGTCATCCTGAAGAATATCTGGTCACTGGACCCAGATGACTCTGGAGGAGAAAGTGAAGTTGATGACCTTGCACAGCTCTCCCTCATTCAAAATAAAGTCAAGTGCAAGTCATGTTGTCATTTCCTGATGTCACAGTCTTCTTCAGAAATGAAGGACGAACACAGAGACACACCCAAGGAACAATTCATTCCTTTTCCAATTAACATATCTGATATTCACCTGCTACTTGTTTTAGCAATGAATGATACTAACACCTCTGTCTTGTGCCTGCTGATGTATGGGCACTGGGCCCCTAAATGGCCAACTGTTTGGTGGCTCTGTTTTGCTAGTACCAGATCATCAGTTGATGTCAGAGTAGGGACAATACGTTGAGTAGCAATCTTAGCTAGTCAATCAACATGTTCATTGTACTCAAGTTCTGACATGGTGAGGACCATGTGAGCATCTAAATGAAAAACTGACAAATCAGTAACCAAAAACATGTCCCATATATCTTCCCATATCTTGCCTCAGACTTGTTTGCCATGAATTTCCTAGTTTTGATTTTTCCACATGGGCATTCATGTAGGTAACCCATTAGCTATTGCCCATGAATCAGTGAATATATGACACTGACCTTGTTCTGTTTTGATAGCTTGGTGTACTGCCATAAGTTTCACTTATCCCAATACTTTCCAGAGTCTGCCTGCCTAATACATAGGTTATAGGCTATTGATTTTCAATGTCTTTTGTGGCCCAAATATTTTGCTGTCCCATCAGTAAATCATGCACATCTTTTTTGTTCTTCAGTTAATCCATCTTATCCCTCATTCCTTTTTACCCAGGATTGTACCAGCTGTTGCTTTGGTTCAGGGGGTATATCATTTCCCTCAGCATCTATGTTTACTGTAGATTCATGTAAAGCAGAAACTCCACTTTTGCCTGTTTTAGAACTATTTTGAATATACCATTTCCATTTAATTATATTAGCCTCTTGCACATATCCAATTCTATGAGAAGCTAGGGTACTCATAATTGGGATTCTAGGCTTTAATATTATCTCATCAGTTGTTCAGTATCTACCAAAGCCCAATATGCAGCTAACAGGTGCTTTCCAAAAGGGGCATCTTGAACTCCAGATGAAGGGAATTTCCTGGACCAAAATCCTAAGGGTACATTTTGGCTTTGTTGTTTTTTTTTTTTGCCATAAACTTTACCATAAACTCCGGTTTACATATTCATCCTGTGCAGTCACTTGCAATTCTACCAGACCACTTTGCATAGGCCATAAATCTAGGGCCTATTGTATAGTGAGTGGCCTTTGTTTCTTCAAAAGCTTTCCTCTGCTCCAGTCTCTAATCAAATTCATATTTTTTCCTAGTAATTTTGTATGGGGATTTCAGAATTTTTCCTAGATGCAGTATGTGATGTTGCCAATTTCCAACTAATCCTATAAACTTCTGGGCCTTTTTCTTTTTGGTGGGTATTGGAAAATCCTAAATCTCTTGACAGACTTGTAGGAGAATCTCTTATAGCTCTTTATTCCTTTGTATACCCCAAAATTTCATGGTTTGAGCTGGCCCTTGAATCTTTGCAGGGTTAATTTCCCACCCTTTCATTTTCATATGCTCAATTAAAAGCATCAAACTCTTCTCCACTCTTTTTACATTTTTTTCCCTGTATCATAATATCATATATGTACTAGGTAAACTACATACCAGGTAGCTCTAATTCATCTAGATATTAAGGCACAAGCCTGTGACAAATAGTGGGGCTATGTAGATATCCTTGTTGTAAGTGTGTAAAAGTATATTGTCTGTCCTGCCAAGTGAAAGCAAATTGATTCCCTTGTTTAGAATCTATTGGTACAGTAAAGAGAGCATTGGCTAAATCAATAACTGCATACCAAGTCTCTTCATATTTCTGGATCTTTTCTATTAAGGTAAAGGTATCTGGAACAGCAGCATACAGTAGAGGAATCACCTTATTCAACTGAATATAATCTGCCATCATTCTCCATATCCCATCTGACTTTTGTACTGGCTAGACAAGATGATTCCATTGAGTGGTTGTAGGGACTAACACTCCTGCCTCAACATATTCCTTTATAGTGTTGGTAATCTCATCTTGTCCACCTGGCACATGATACTGCTTCAAAGTAATTACTTCAGAATATTCAGGTAAAGAAATTGGGTCCATTTTTATTTTACCCACCAAAACTGTACTAATTCCTCTGTTCCTTACTGAAAATTGGTATTTCAACTTGAGTAAATTAAAAAAATACCTCTCAATATATTTATTCCAATAATGTATTCAGGAATGGTTACAATTACCATGGTATATTCTTTATTAGCTAATTGTTCAATTTTTATCATTAGTTTGACTTGTCTGGCTGATATTTCAGTCCCTCCTAGTCTAGTGATGGTGATAGGAGTTCCATGTTTAAGCTTATCGGGATTTCCGTATATAAGGAAGGCCACTGCCCCAGTATCTCTTCATGCCCTAGTTACAGTGTTTGATCCATTTTTGCAATATATGGTCAAATTTATATGAGGTCTGTAATCCCATCTGTTTATTTCTTTAATCTGAACTGGGGCTCAATCAATTTCCTATTCTCCCAGAAGGTGTGACAAACTTGGATACAAGTGTTCAGGATCAGTGGTGGCATTTCTTACTTCTCTATTCTGTCTACTCTCAAGTCCCTTTTCTTGGTACATTTGTATAGTTCATTAGTTGAACTATATATCATTAGTTGAACATCTATTCTACCAAAATATCTACCCCTGCTCTCAGTAGAACAGTAAACAATTCTTTCCTTGTCAATCTATTCTAACTTTGAATTCACTGACTATTTACTCTTCTCTCCCTCTCTCTCTCTCTCTCTCTCTCTCTCTCTCTCTCTCTTTCTTTCTCTCTCTCTCTGAGAAATTTATTTTTTCCCCAGTCCCCTAAAATCACTTAACTGTGAAATCTTGTACAGCAACTATTTTCCCAATTAGTACAGTCAGAACTCGTAGCTTGTAAGCAGGAGGAGATGTCTTCACTATTATAATCCTATGGGAAACTGCTAAGGGGGTATCATAGTATGCATCTACGTTACTGATCATTGTGAGAGTCTTCATTGCTGCCTCCTTCAACTTTCTTATACAGTCCCTAGTAAATACCAGGGTCTTTCTGCACTAGGTCTCATAGAGTCAGCAGAACACTGTTTATTACATTCATCTGCTGTCAAAGCTAACAGATTGGTCATATTGTCATCTCCTTGCATATTTTAATCTCTACAGGCTTGCTTACAAAAGGATTC
>CM053774.1:86391846-86451389 GCA_028658325.1 Potorous gilbertii
CTCTAAGAGTCTTGAGTTATAGGTGAGCTTTCAGTCTGCGTTAGTAGAGAGAATTTCCAATACCATGAAGTCATTTACATTGCCAGTACCCATATTACTGTTCCTTGTCTCTCCACATACACACCCATCCCCCAACTCAGAACATTTTCTTTGACTGTTCTCCATGTCAGGAATTCTCTCCCTCCTCATCTCTGCCTCCTAGCTTCCCTGACTTTCTTCAGTCTCCCCTGTGAGATAATCTCCAGTTTGAGCTGTATCTATCATATTGGTACACAGTTGTTTGCTTGTTGTCTATCATGTTGGACTTTTATCTAGTCTTTTTATGAAAGAACTATTATTTAATTTATTTTTATTTTTTATTTATTGGTTTATTTTATTTATTAATTAGTAATTAATTTATTTTTATTTTTATCTGCAGTACTCACTATGATGTCTGACACATAGTAAGCACTTAATAAGTGCTAGATGACCAACTGACTGACACTAATGAAAACACAGGTCTGGACCAACAATATAAGGCTAGAGATTCAATCTGTAAGTTCTAGAGAAGAAGCTTAATTATATTGGTATAAGATATTTCCTCACTAGGAGTTCTCTGTATCAGTGATTTCATAGACCTAGACTTTGTATGAATACAAACATATGTAAGTATATATGCATACATAATGTACATATAACACATGTATAATGTGTTATATTCATGTGTTTATATATGTATACTACTTGGACATACTTTTTCTCTCATAAAACTTCCAATACTGCTATACAGTGCTGGAGAAAATTCAATCCTGTACAATGGGGTCTGAATAAATCTCACAAAGGGCCACACTTGTCTTTTGGGTGGTTATCGTTGTTGTTTAATCATGTCTGACACTTGTGACCCCATTTTGGTATTTTCTTGGCAAAGATAATAGAGTAGTTTGCCATTTTCTTCTCCAACTCATTTTATAGATGAGGAAACTGAGGCAAAAAGAGTTGACTTACCTGAGGTCATATAGCTAGCAAGTGTCTGAAGTGGAATTTGAACTCATGAAGAGGAGTCTTCCTGATTCTAAGTCCAGCGCTCATCCACTGCATCACTTAGCTGCTGCATAGTATAATGTAAAGAGTATTTAACTTGGAGTCAGGAACACTTGGGTTTAAATTCCACTTCGGACACTTAACTTTCTCTAAGTAGTCACATCTCTAAGCTTTTTCATTCTCCTGTAAAATGGGAATAATACCTCACAGAATTGTTGTGGAACATTTCATGAGATTACGATGAATCAATGAAAAAATCACTTATTAAGCACATACGGTATGCAGGGGACTATGCTAGGAAAAAGGACGTTGCAGCTAAGGAGAAGGACAACTCAGAACCACCTGGAAAGGCAAATAAAGGAGTTTATAGAGTTAGTTTTCTTAAGTGATCAAATGAAGCAAGAAACACTATTCCACGGGCACTTTTTTCCCATTTTATTATTTGCATACTGAACGTAACCAAAACAAAATTAATATCTCCACATATATTTAGTGTAGATTTACATAACGTAGAAAAAGATAGGATCGTACATGAGACTGCAAATTTTATTATATAGAACTTGCTTTTCATTTTGTAGTATATAATAAATTCAAAATCTAACTTTCAAAGCTGCCTTGCTTTCTCTTATTCCTTCCAGCTTTCCTTCTGTTCTATTTTCATTTGGAGATGGGGACTTCCTAACTCCGTGTCTCTCCCACACATCACCCCACTGCACCCGCCTTGGAAAAAGAAAGGAAAAAACCAAGCCCTTGGGGGAAAAATAGATGTAAACAAGCAAATTAAATTCCCACTTTGATTACATCTGCAAATGTATGCCCCTTTCTGCATCTTAAGTCCATCCCTTTTTATCAAGAAGGTGGGTTTCATATGATTCAGTCATTTTTCCTTTGAAATCATGGCTGATAATTGCATGGTTTTTGTCTTTACAACATTTTGTAAGTGTACTTACCTTGTTCTTCCAGTTTTGCTCATTTCACTCTGCATCAGTTTATACAGATCTTCCCAGGTCTCCCTGAAATTAACCACAGGACACTCATTCAGCTCATATTTCAAGGCTTCTAATAAGCGTTTGCAAAATTGAGTTTCTTGAGAGCAGGGACTAGGTTTTGTGGTTGTTTCATGTTGTTTTTCTTTCTTTGTATTCCCACTGTTTATCACAGCGCTGGTGTATAATAGATGCTTAACAAATGCTTATTGACTTGTTTTGGTATCACCATTAAAAATAATTGCAGCTTATTATAGCTAACGTCAATTACGGTGGATGTGGAAGTTGATAAGATCTTCCAGATTAAGTTGGTAAGTCTTTTAGTTCCATGCAAAGGTAGGTATAAGACAGGACAGTGAAAATTAGGTTGGAAGATAGGGTTCAGGAGTAAGAAGCAAAAGAGGAGAAAGGTTCATAGACCAAAAGGAGCCGCATGAATACATAGCATGAAGAAATCATTAAGAGAATCAGCCATATCAAAAAGAAAATCTGGACATGTGGAGCATCAAATGACATCAGCAAAAATAAAAGTGCTGTTATCTTGATGGGAAATAATCACCAACCAATGTGGGAGTCATTTCCAAATCAGCAGCTGCGTAGGACTTGTTAAAGCAAATATAAAAATCAGTACCAGATTAGAAGAATATAAATGGGAAGACATTCCTTGAAACTGAGGCATTTCCAGCCCATTTATTATTAACAAACTGTCGATGCTGAAGAATGGGATGTGGCTAAAAGACAGACATTAATATTGATTAGCACCATTTCCTAAGGAAGTGTCACTGATATAACTCAGACACCATAATGAGGCGTCCCAAAGAGCCTAGAAACCACTCTAGTGAGCAAACACTTGATTTTCTTGGCAGTTGGTATAATAAGGCAGCCAAAGGCTACCCTGCTTTGCAATAGAAATTTGTTTATGAGATCTTACCAAGGAGGATAGGGGGAGATTATGAACAGTATTGCTTCATAAAATAGCAGGAAACATTACAATCATTTTGCAAAGAGTAAACAAGTTTAAAGAGAGCTTGGCAAGAGACTCTACCAAGCCATGTTATCCCCAGAGTGTTTAAGGATGTAACTGGAAGGAGGACCAGGAACACACTAAAAATGGAAAAGAATTTGTAAACACACTATTTTTTTTTACATCAAGGACAGTAGAGCCAGTATATCTGCACACTTAACAACAGTCTCTTTTATTCTGCCTGGAGAACTAGAAATGGTACTTAAGAAAACAAAGATCCAAAGAGTCCCTGAACTAGACCTGGCATACACAAAATAGGCTCATGCTGGAGGAGAAATAATTAGAGGGTATTTGGGTCAGGTCTCAAGATATCTGAAAAGAGAAGATAGATAATACTTGGCAAAAAAAAAAACCACAGTCCTAATGATTACCCCCCAAAAAAGTATGGAGAAAACATAAGTAACTGACTCACCTGCCTACCTTTCCATTTTGATGAAATCTTTAGGAGGATAATTCCATTAAAAATAAAAGAGAATCCTTGATGAAGGTGTTAGAAGGGAACACAAAGGCCTTCGCAGTGTTGGATTTTTTTTTTTTAAGAGAGTTTCTTTTAAGACTAACAAGAAAACTTCATTAACAGTTTTCTGGAACCAAGATTGGTCATTACACTTGCTCCCAGTTAACCTTGCTTTACTTCTATCTTCCTCATTGTCACCGTTGTGCATAGTTGTCCTTCCGTTTCTGTTTACTATATGAACTCATGCCAGCTTTCTCATGGTTCTTTGAAACCCTTGTGTTTGTCATGTCATATTGCACCATAACGTTCCATTACATTCATATAACCCTTCTGTTCAGCCATTCCGTAATCCAGGGGTGGGAAACCTCCAGCCTTGAGGCCACATCAGTCAAAGGGCCGCACTTGAGGATCTAGAGGGCCATATGTGGCTTCGAGGCCCCAGGCTCCCCTCACCCCTGTGTAATCTATGGACACCTACTTCATTTCCATTATATTTGCTACAACGGTTAAATATGGTGTTATGAATATGCTCTTTCCTTCTGTCTTTGACCTCCTCATGATATATGTAAATACTGGAATCATGGATCAAAGAGTAGGAAAAATTTAATCAGTTCTCTCACATAACACAAAAAATAGTCGATTTTTTTCAGAATATTTGGATAGATCCATCAATAAAAGGTTTGTTATTAATAATAGGTCAGTCTTCCTAGAGCCTAACAATGACTGGGTTTTTTTGGTCATTTTTTGCCAGTTTTTAAAGAATGAGGTGAAATCTTAGAGCTGTTTTAATTTTATTTCCTTTGCTAGTCATGCTCAGGGGTATTTATCCTAATAGTGACAATAGCTAGCATTTATATAATGCTTTAAAGTTTGCAAAGCACTTTGCAATTTTTTTAAAATTTTCTCCTGGGAGTTAGATGCTGTTATCCCCATTTTACAGATGAGAGAACTGGGGTGAAGAAAAGTTAAATAACTTGTCCAGGGTTCCAACAGCCAGTTAGTATCATGACGTATTTTCCCATCCCCTCTTTGAGTCCCAAGCATTCCAGTTTTGATTTTGTCTTTGTTTTTCCCACTTGCATTGTTATGGTTATTGTATACACAGAATTCTTTTCCTACTTGTGCTAATTTGACTCTACATGAGTACATAAGCTTTGCAAGCTTAAAAGTGCACCAAGACTTTTAGGACACCCTGTATTGCAGTCTTTCCAGGTCTTTCTCAGTTCTTGATATTCACTGTACGATCTGTTATTCATGTACCACAGTTTGTTTAGCCATCCCCAGTTGATGAGCATCTCCTTCGCTCCAACAGAAAGTACTTTTGTAAACTTTCTGAGGTGTGCAGTACCTTTCTATCTCCGACTTCCTTGGGATACAAAGCGGGGAGATCTCGGTGACCCTTGGATTACCAGTATCAAGAAAGAAATAAAATAGCAAGCCTCATGAAAAGTGTTTATCACTGCGATGTCCCAAACAGGTCATTCTCTTAATGCCCCTCTCACACCCCCCCACACACATACCATCCTTTCAATCATTCCAGTTCCCAGCATACCATCCTTTCAGTCATTCCAGTTCCCAGCAGCATCTCCCTAACTCTGCTTTAGTGGATGCGTCTGATCCATGCTACCTCTACACCATCTCTTGAAGCTGCCTTCTATACTCCTAGGCTACCTCCTTGTTTAAGCACTCATCACCTGTTGCCTGAACCATCTTTGCTTCCTACTTGATCTTCCTGCCTCAAGGATTTTCATTCAGCACATGCCTTTCTGTGTCACTCTCCTCTCTAGTGAACTCCCCCCACTCTGTCACCCATAGAATTTAATACGAACCCCTCTGGCATGTCAAGACCTTTACAGCCTGGATCCAACATACTTTTCCAGCTTTGTTATTACATATTCTTCATCTTCTCATTCCTTTCGGGCCAGCCAACATTCTTCTTGCATTTGTACTATGTCCCTCATGCCTAGAATGCACTCCCTTGTCATCACCACCTCTTCATCTTCCTGGTTTCCATTTCGCATGTGAATTTTGTGCCCATTTTTTAAAATGTGCAATGATATGTGTACCTATCCTCCCCACTTCCACCTCAAATGTAAGCTCTTTGGGAGCAGAAATGGTTATATGTTTATCTTTGTATGCCTATCACCTGCCCTGGTGCCTAGCACATAGTAAGCACTTAAGGAATGCTTGTTGATTGATTAGATGTTAGGTGCAGAATCCAAATCAAAGAAGGGTTCCTTAGAAATATAGATAGAGTTCCCCCAGGAACTTCTATAGTCAGATGAGTGTACTAATTATATTCAACTCTAAAACATTTCAGAGTCTCATAAATGAAGTCCATAATCACTTTGGAGTTAGCCTAACTCTCTCTCTTTCTCAATATATATATACATATATACACACACACATACGTATACATGTGTATATATGCATGCATATGTGTATGTATGTATACACACATATATTATTTATATTATTTTATTTATATATATGTATATAGTAGATGAAGAAAGTCTATAGTTTTCAGACTGATATTCATTTGAACAGATACTCATAGGACTGAATACCAGGGGTGGGGAACCTGTGGCCTTCTAGGTCTTCGGCTGGGGCCTTCTGACTGAGTCCAAGGTTTTACAGAATAAATCCTTTTATTAAGGAGATTTGTTCTGTGAAGTTTGGATTCAGTCACAGGACTGCACTTGACCTAGAGGATCACATGTGACTTTGAGACCCCAGGTTCCTCACCCCTAGATAAACTGTAGCATTGCTATAAAATCTTGACCTGCAATTCCTTTGGTATAGGGAGTTCCCAGATAATAAAGCATCCTCTACCATGCAGGTTGGTATCTTTTCTATAATTTATATAGTTTGAGTTATTGAGAGGGTAAGTGACTTGCCCAGTGTCAAACAGCCAAAATGTGACAGATGTGGGACTTGACCCCAGTTCTTCCTGCCCTTGATACTGACTCGCTGTACACATGTGGGTGTATGTGTGTGTCTGAAAATGTAAACTGACATCTACAAATTGTCATTCAGTTATTTTAGTCATGTCCAATTCATTCGGGGCTTTCTTGGCAAAAATACTGGAGTGGTTTGCCAATTTCTTCTCCAGCTCATTTTACAGATGGAGAAATTGCAGCAGATAGGATTAAGTGACTTGCCCAGAGTCACACAACTAGTAAGTTTCTGAGACCAGACTTGAACATAGGTCTCTCTGACTCCAGGCCCAGCCCTCTGTCCATTGCATCACCTAGCTTCCTCATATCTACAAATTAGTTGTGCCTAGAATTGAAGAAGATACTAAATAATGAGAATTAGTCTAAATAACTTTTGGAAAATTGCATGGGTTTTTCTTAACTGACAACAAAATTTTCCTCAATACAAAGATCCATCTTTTAAACAGTATTCTTTTGGTGAAGCTGCATGATTGTAAGCCATGTAACACCACAGTCTCTGAAGAATTCCTATCATGGGTCACACTAAAATCTATAACTCAAGGAATGGTGGGAGCAAGATGGTGGCAGCAAATTTCCAATTAAGGAATTACAAAGAAGCAGTAGCACAAAGGATGCCACCGTGGAGAAATCCAGCTGAGCCGAAAAGCAATGAACTGCTCCTGTCTCTTGGTATTTGGACAACACCCCAAGAACTAAAAAAATGGAAGAGCTAGGTGGAACAGAGAGGGGATTTGTATTGCATGGAAGATGGAAAGAAGTACATTTGACTTCATAGAAAAGAAAGTTCCCTAGTGATGAGAGTCATTCTAAAGTGGAATGGGCCACAGCGAGGGGTTCTGGGTTCCCCTACACTGGACATTTTAAGCAAAAATTGATAAGTCATGTAAGAGGGAATGCTGGTTCAGGCATGGGCTGGACTGGGTGGTCTCTGAGGTTCCTTCCAACTCAGATTCTGTGAGGAAAAGCCTGAAAAAGGAGGTTACATGTGGTAATAAGGTCCAAAGGTGCACAACCACAAGAAAGAAATCTAGCACAGGGATGGAATCCCTGTGGAAGATAGTCCTAGAATTCTTATGTACTTCTCCTTTTAGAATCCTTTGCTCCCTCACTTCCCTCAGAGTTTAGCTCAAGTGCTGCCGCCCCCAGGAAGCCTTTCTTTGCTGCCTAAATCCCCCAAGTTATAAGTACATTCCCCCATCACACTATGTGTAGTTTGTTTTTACTTCTCAGCCCTCTCCTTCTCTTCTACTCCTGTGCCCTGACCATGTGTATTTCCTCTGTGCATTCATCTCTCCTTGTGACTTCTGTATAAATGTACCTTTTCACTGATGGAGGGTGTAGGGTGGAACAGAATGGATCCCAAGTCTGTGGGAAGTCTTCTTTCTTACTGTGCTGCTATTTTAGCAAATCTCTGTTGAAATAGTTGTGCACCCTCTGATTGACTGTCAAAAGGTAAAGACATCTGTGGAGGGCTCTTGAGCTACAATTTTTATGAGTATGAAACCACAACATACACTTAACCTGAGGTAGACTTCTTGATAAATTGTGTGGGATGTCAACATTTAGAGGGTAGTAGGAAAAGGACACAACAACCATATGTTCCCTCTTCTTAATTAAGGTAAGTTCAATTATTTTTTCCATCACTTTTGATATGAGACCGTTGATTGTCCACCCCTCTTTTCCTCCCACAAAAAGAGAAAATGGTTCTATTAAACAATAGAAAAAAATGCCCCACCTTTTCTTTGGAAGCACTTCTAGATTCCAAAGTTCGGGGGAAACTCTTAATGGCAACAGTAGGCTACATGGTAAAAAAATAAATCGATACTAAATAAGGATTGTCCCAGGAGGAATACTTAGAAGTTCTGCTTCCCTGTTTTTGCCGTCTATCAGCTAAGGACCACACTGCCTAACTTTTATCTCTCCTGCTCAGGGCAACTTATGCATACTTATTGCTACAATAACAGGAACTTTAGTTCCTCCAAGCAAATGGACCTAATGTTTGAATTTTTAATTACTTAATAATTCTGCAGAGCTGTTCTGTCCTCTAGGGTTTTTTTTCTTACCCTTTCCACCCCCCATTTAGCCTTATTGGCAGCTGTATCCTGGAAAAGGGAAATAGTAGCACTGTGTGTGTATGTGTGTGTGTGTGTGTGTGTGTGTGTGTGTGCATGCATGCATGCATATATGTGTGTGTTTTCACTATAGAAGCAGTTAGTTCTCTGAATTTGCCAAGAAAAAAAGCATGGAGAAAAATTTTATTTGAGCTTCACAGAATGCTATAAACAGAATTACCATTCAAAGTGTAGTAAGATGTTAAAGAAATTGCTTTAATAAGCTATGATGAAAATATACTATTTTGTAAGTAGATTTTTTTCCTGTGGTTGTGTATCTTTTCGATTTATTACCACATATAACCTCCTTTCTCAGGCTTTTCATCATAGAAGCTGAGTTGGAAGGGACCTTGGAGACCACCCAGTCCAGCCCATACCTAAACCAGAATTCCCTCTTGCATAGCTTATCAGCTTTTGCTTTAAGATGTGCAGTGAAGGGGAATCCAAAGGCACACACACATACATCACTGTCATTGCACTGTAGAATGGCTCTCATTATTAGAAAATTTTCTTTTCTATCAAGCCCAAATATGGAATCAAGCCATCTGGAATACAAGTCTTATCATTGTTCCACATAGCTCTTCAAATGTTTGCAGACAAACTGTCATGTTTCCCCTCCCTATAAATCTTTTCTCCAGGTTAAGCATCTCCAATCCCTTCACCTGGCCCTTAGATGTTGTGATCCTATCATCAATCGGATTGCCTTCCTCTGGACACTCTCGAGGCTTATCAGTATCCTTCCCCTAATGTAGCATCTCCAAGAAAGTCCAGAACTGCAGATCAGGGCAGATCACAGCAGGAGTCTAATCTCCCGCATTCTGGGACCCAAGCCATTATTAATGCAGACACAATAAGTTTTCTCACTACCATGTCATATAGTTGATGCTTTGATTTTGAAGTCCATTAAAACCCCCAGATCTTTTTCAGATGAATTATTGTATGGCAAGCGTCTTCCCCCTACTTCCAATCTATCAGAAAAAAAATTAGTTTTATGACTTATTACAAAATTTGGATGGAATATTTGGCAGTTCATCTGCAGGTAGGAGGTAGTCTTATACCACATATTAAAGGTCTTTGTTTTGTCATCTTAATTATGGAATATTTGGATATGATAAGATGAATTTTAAAGGATTCTTAAAGGAGGGAGTCAGTTATGACAACATTAAGTCTGAGTGACAGAGGAAAAAGTGTGATTGCTGCAGATTCAGAACTTGTAATTTAGAACAGTTCTTGTAAGGAAGGTGAGCTTGGCTTGGGCTTGAGGTATTTTCTGTAGGAAAGGTGCTTCTGTCATCTTGAACTCTCTAGACTACAAGCTGCAAATACATTTTCAGTATGTTTATCATGATAAAGCAAAGCCAAGACTTACAGCAATTTTCTTGAAATTGCATTTTAAAATGTATGAAATCCATATGCAACATATTGGAGAATGGAGATTTGTTTTTTAACTGTTGATATTTTCCCTTTGTTGGTGCTGTTGTGTGGGGGTGTTTCTTTGGCCCAGTGTGTGATTTTATGTGTGTTGGGAACCCTCTCCACTGATTCAGATCAGCAATTCAACTGCAGCTTGTAGTCTAGAGAGTGGCCTGGGTGTGTTCTCCAGGGTGCCACAGCCAGTATAAATCAGAGGAAGGGCTTGAATCTAAGTCTTCTTAATTTTAAAGTGAATCCTTTATTGCTCCAGCTTCCCTTTTTTCTCCTTCTCCCTCTCTTTTCCTCTCCTCTTCCTCTTCTTTCCCTCTCTCTGTCTCCTTCTCTCTCTTCCTTTCTCTCCTTCTCCCTCTCCTCCTCTCCTCTCACTTTCATTCTCTCCTTCTCTCTCCTCCACTCCTCCTGTTCCTCATCTCTCCTCTCCCCTTTTCCTTTTTTCTCCTCTCCCTCTTCTCTCTTTTTCTCCCTCACTTCCTTTCCCTCTTTTCCTCTCCCTCTCCTCCCTGTCTTCTCCCTTTCTTTCTCTATTTCCTCTTTCCTCCCCTTTCTCTCTGCTTCCCTCTCCTAAATAAAGGAAGCTCCCTGTCATCTAGATTTAAAACAAACAAGTGCATTCATTTGTTTAAAGGTTCTGGTAATATCTTTTAAAAATCAATTTTCAGTTTTCAAAAAATCTTCTACAGTACTCTGCTTTTCTAAGTGCATTTTGTATTTCCCATGAATGTCTAATTTGGTGTGCAAATCCCCTAGTGTATGGAGCTGCTGTCTTCACTTTATCATTTAAAGATAATGAGGACAAATTACACAGGATGCTCATAACCTAAACTGTTTTTGACTTTTATATTTTACCTTAAAGTTTGAAAAACATTTTGCGTAAATTTTCTCATTCAAGTCTTACTATAACTCTCTAAAGCTGGCACTCCTGGTAATATTTTTCCCATTTTACAGGTTAGAATCCAGAGTTAGAAAGGTGAACTGAATCGCCTATGTTAACACTGCCAATTGTAACTGAAGTGAGACTTAGTTCTTCCTGATTTCAGCACTCTATCTTGTGTGTGTGTGTGTGTGTGTGTGTGTGTGTGTGTCTTTTAGTGTTTAGTCAACCAAATGAACTGCAGACATAGCTAAGTCTGTGTCAGTATGTTCAACTGCAACTCTCAGTTTATAACAGTTTATATAACTTGTACTGATTACGGATTACTCTGAGGTGCAGAGAAAGTATGATGCCTTTTTTATAACCAGTCCATACACTTTTGATTGCATGACCCTAGGCAAACAATTTAACCCCCAAGTACTCCTAGCACAGAGGTGGGAAACCTGTAGCCTGGAGGCCACATGTTAGCCTCAAGGCCCCAGGTTCCGCACATCTATGCTAGCATCACCCTAAGTTCATCTACTAAGACATAGGGGGGTTGTCATCAGTGTGGGTGGAAGGAACTTCCCTGTGTTTCCCTATACAGGGAGTTTCTAATATTGCTGAAGTCACAGAGGCTTCCTGTGACTGGAATTTCTGTAAACAGAAGGATTTCTGAAGTTTAAGAATTTGGCTGAAAAAAAGAAACCTGTCTTGAGAGATGTTAATTGCACAGGATATAATCACCCACTCACACGACAGCCTAAAAAAATCCTTATTGGCACCTAAGATGTTGTGAAAGCACTCCTCTTGGCAAGAGTCACTCTAGCCATCCGAGTACAGGCTGTTAACTTGGGTAAGAAAAACACCGTTCAACGTGTGGCCCACATGGATGGGGCTCATCATCCAAGAGACTTCCAGTTTTTTCTTCTCACAGGAAGAAATTTACCTGAATAAACTTTACTTGATTATAAGTACATACAGGGAATAAGTTGAAGGCTTCTAAGTCCCATCTTTTCCTCCTTTCCATGGTTCTTCTTTCTCAAAATAACATGCTCTTTGTTCCTTGGAAATGATCAGCATAAGGAACTACCCTCCCTATTCATGCATCTAGACAGGTGGTCTTATTTTGTATGAATATAGAGACCAGAGAATCTGAATCTCAGGGATGAGAGGAAACTTAGACATTCTGGAGCCCAAGGCTTTCATTTCATGGTTAGGTGGTGGCCAAGTGGTTATGTCTCATTCTCTGTCTTAACTTCTGTTCAGAATCACAAACTTTCTGACTGCTGCGTAGAAACCATAGTTGTTAGTGGCATTCATGTTATTCTATGATGTAGCTATATCGCAGTAAATAAGTTTTTGCTAACTGGCCGTGGAGCCTAAGGGGCAGGGTGATATAGAGAAGAGTGCACTGGATTCATCAGGAAACGTAGACTTGAATCTGAACTCTGACATGTCATCTTGTCGTACAAGACATTTAACCTCTGTCTAAATTACCTCATCTATAAAACGTCAACGTGCTTGCCTTACACACTTTACAAGGTTGATTGAGAGAACAGTGTTTTATATAACTTTGGGCGTTAGAACTATCATTACTTATGTTACCTTGTCTGCATTCCTTGCATTCCAGATGACCAACTTACCAGTACGGTTTTTAGAATGCAGCCTCAGCTTTTAGAGCTACTTATCTTCTCTAGTGTAAGAATAAATAAATGTACATATTGAATAATTGAATGAGTGGATGGATCACTTATAGGTAGCTGATGGCAAAAGTGGATGGAAAGCTGGGCCTGCAGTCAGAAGACCTGAATTCAAAAGTGACCTCAGACACTAGCTGTGTGATCCTGGGCAAGTCACTTAACTTCTTTTTGCCTCAGTTTACTCAAGTGCAAAAGGAGGATATCAACAGCTTCTACCTCCCAGGGTTGTTTTAAGGACCAACTTAGGTAAATTTGTGAAGGTGCTTAAGCTCAGTGCCTAGCACATAGTAGGGGCTATATAAATGCATATTCCTTCCTTTCCTCTCTCCTGTCTTCATACCACTAATCTTTTCTTGATTTCTTCTTTTTCAAAAGGAGATTGATAGATTTTGCTGCCTTTTGAACCAGGAGGTTAGGAAGTTACAGAGATAAACTTTGGAAGGATAGCTCAATAGATACCCCACCCTCCTTTCTTTGCTTAATGAGATTAAATATCATTTGAAGGGCACCCCAGAGTTTCCTCTCTGCTCAAAAAATCAGGTACTTTGAGGCCTGAAATTGGTAAGATAGTCTTTCCTTGGGATCACTGTTGTGTTCTGTCTCTGGAGATCTAGGGTTTAAGGGGCACCTTAGCATCAATTAGCTAATTATCACCTTGGAAAACAGACAGCTAGCTGAGACTAGAGGTCATGAATAATAATAGATGTTAGCACTAGTATCCCTATGGAGTAGGCAAGATTGTTTTAGGGAAAGGGAGAAAGGGGGGAGGAGGGGAGCTCAATATTACAACACAGGAGGCTTGAAGCTAAAGACTCAGATCCAGACTTCTGCTCCAAGTCCAGGTTCTCTCCAGTAAGCCAGTGCCAGTTCTCAGTTACTATGGAGCAGAGAGTCTGGGGCAGAGGAATACTGCCCCGCTGGCCTGGTGGCATTGCTGTAGCCTGTGACATGAAGACATAGAGCTCCAAAGGGAAAGGGGATAGGGAAAGATCAAATATACAAGACCTGGTTCCTCATTTTGCTCATGATTAGCCTTAGACCTCTCTAACTGGCAGTGTATGTATATGTGCACAAGTGTGTATACATGTATATATATTGCATGTATGTGTGTATGTGTACATACATATACAATGTCTTAAAAGTCTTAGTGTGGTTTGAAGCTAGGTTAGTATGAAACTGTACTAAGATTTTTGAGATACCCTGTAGATAATGAATGGGAGAGGAGAAAGGGAAGGAGGGAGAGAGACATAGAAACAGAGAGAGAGAGATGGAGTTACAAAGACAAAATTCATTGAGAGAAAGGACTGTTTTAAATTTGTTTTTGTATCCCCAATATTTCCCACAAACATCTCGTTAAAATAGAGGTGTTGCTATATTATAAGTAAGATATGGTATACTACTGCCTCTGAAAGGCTAAAATGAGAGAGATGTGGTGCATGTGAGCAGGTTGAGACATATAACTAACTGGGAGACCCCCAAAATGAGGGTCTTTCCACCTCAGCAGAAAGGAAGGAGGCCTCCAGCATACTGGATTTGCCCTGTGGCAAATTCTTAAGAGAATATGGGTAAGAGCCTCCCAGAATGGACATGTAAGTGTCGATGAATTGAAATGGAGGGAAATCACAAATTAAGAGATCTTTTATCCATTTGAATCTTTCATGTCCCATGTAGTGCCTAAAAGATTTCGGGCACTCATTAAGTGCTTGTTGGTCAGTCACTCAGTAAACGGTAAGCATCTGTTACGTGCCAGACACTTTGCTAAGTCCTGGGAAGACCCCCACTCCAAAAGAGAAAAAGAAAAAAGAAAAAAAAGGAAATAAAAAAGATTGTCTCTGTAGAACTTACAATCAAATGGGGGGAGATAATAAACAAATATTTACCAGCAAGCTATATATAAGATAAATAGGAAATAATTGTTTGGATTAAACTGAGTCTAGTCCAAACTCCTCATTTTACTGGTGATGAAACAGGCCCAGAAGGGAGTAAAGTGACTTTCCCAAAGTCATATAAAGTAACAAACATTTGTCAGAGCCAGGATTTAAACCCAGATCCTCAGTGTCCAAGGCCTCTTGTCCACCCCAAAGAAATGCTCAGTAGAACAAGGCCCCATCTAGGTTCTCCATTTTTATTTATGTTTTTTTTAATTTTTTGTTAAATTTAAATTTTTTTATTTATTTTTAAAATTTCTCCATTTTAATTGCCTGGATCAGTAAGTAAATTGATTTTTTTGTTAACATTTCTCTGACTAAAACCAGGAATTCTGACCTAATAAGTACAATGTCCTACATCTATAGACTTCCACTTCTGCAAAGAAGGGAGGGAAGTAAATATTCTCTTCCTTTTTTTTAAACCATTAACCAGGACCATTTATTATAATGAATTAAAAAATAAATGCCAAAGAGCAAGTTAAAAAGTCACACATCTAACTTTCCAGTAACTTTGAAAATTTTTTTTCAAAAAAAGATCTGCCTTCTTTCATTCCAGACTTCTTCTTCCCCAGCTCTCCCACTGAAAAAGCAAAAACTAAAATAAAGTAACAAATATGTATAGACAAGCAAAATAAATTCCTAAATTGGTCAGCTCCCAAAAGAAAAAAGTCTCCACCCTCAACTCTCCATCAGGAAGGAGGTAGAAAAGTCTGTTTCTCCAGAGTCCTCCAGCATTGTGGTTTGTCATTGTATTGATCAGAATTCCTATGATATTCAAAACTAATTGTCTATAAATTTTGTTCTACAAGTCCTACTTTTTCCATTCTGCATCATTTCATACAAGTATTGCTAGGTTTTTCTGAAACCAGTCTTTATCATTTCTTACAGCATAATACTATTCTGTCACTTCATTTGCCATATTTTATACAGCCATTGCCTAATTGATGGGCATGCCTTTCAGTTGCCAATTTTTGGTCCTACCAAAAAAAAGTCTGCTATAAATATTTTTTTTTTGTACAAATGGATTCCTTTCCTCTATATTATTTTAATCCCTTTGGAGTGTAGACCTAGTAAGAGTATGACTGAGTTAAAAGGTAAGCACAATTTAATAGTTTTGGGGACTGTGGCAATTAGAAAAGGTTATTAATGAAAGGATGATCACTTGGCCACCTCTGTTAGATCAAAGATCCCTTATAGTGATAGGCTTGCAGTTTATATGCCCTTCGAAAACTAAGTGATCCTGAAGGGTGCCTAATCAGCTGTAACTGGTTAACACAACGGAAAGTGGGCTGTATTGGGGTACTAAACTTAGGTGACTCAAATCTTGGTCAGAGACATCAATTTCCATATTAACTATCTTGATAATAGGGATAATCAACATTTTCTCAGATTTATCTGAGCAAACACAGTAAGCAGGAATACATCCTCTAGCCCAAACTTAAAATTTCTTTTACCATCTGATTAGTAAATGGGTAAATCTCTAAGATATACCACACTGGTTGGTTTCTGGATAAGGTTGTAGAAAATGGGAAAAAGCTTAGTTCTAGTATAATAACTATTAAATACAAGAAAGAAATACTCGTTTTTCACAGGACATAGGTCCAAAATTGCTTTCTAGGATGGCTGGATCAGTTTACAGCTCTACCAACAATGCATTAATGTGTCTTTTTCCCCACAGCCCCTCCAACATGTGTCATTCTTTTTTTTTTTTTTTCAAATCTGATGGATTTGACATGCACCCTTGGAGTTTTCATTTTTGTTTCTCTGTTTGTGGTTAAAAACATTTTTTTATATGGTTAATGATAGCTTAGATTTCTTCCTCTAAAAACTGTCTTCTTGTGTCCTTTGATGACCTATCAATTGGGGCATGGTTCTTATTCTTAAAAATTTCAGTCAGTTCCCTATATATTTTATAAGAAAGGCTTTTATCAGAGAAATTTACTGCAAAAATTTCCCCACACACACATTTCACTATATCTTTCCTAATTTTAGCTGCACTGATTTTGTGCAAAACTTTTATTTTATTACATGAAGTAATATATACTGCCCATTTTGCCTTCTGTGACCCTTGGTAATACATCTTAGGTTATGAAATCAACTTACCCTATTGCTAGAACTGATCTTCCAGTTTGTCAATGATGTCAGCCAATCCTCTGCATTTGGAGCTTTTCCTGTTGTACGGTGAGAGAAGTTTGTCTCTAGTTTCTACCAAACTGCCTTCCTGTTTTTCCAACAGTTTTTGTCAAAGTTCTTGTCCCAGTCTCTGGGAATTGGGTTTTATCAAACATTAGGCTATTGTGTTCACTTGCTTCTATGTATTGAATACCTAATATTTTCCACTAATCATTCTCTCTTTATTTTTTAACCAGTACCAAATTGTTTTTTATAATTACTGCTTTGTTATATAATTAGAGGTCTTGTACTTCTAGGCCTTCTTCCTTCCTACTTTTTGTTTTAATTCCCTTAAGATTCCTAACTTTTGTTCCTCCTGATGAATTTTTAAAAAAATATTTTTCCCTCAGCCCTATTAAGCAATAGCTTTAGTAGTTTGATTGGTATGACACTAAACAAATAAATTAACTTAGGTAGTAATTTCATTTTTTTATTGTGCTGGCTTAGCCTATCCATGAACAATTGATATTTCTTCAGATTTTTTAATCAAGCACATATTAAGCATCTAATATCTGCCAAGCATTGTGCTAAGTGCTTTATAAATATTATCTCATTTTATCTATCTTTATTTGTATAAATAGTGTTCTTGGTTGGGTTCTTTTGTATGTCTTGGCAGGTAGACTCTCAAGTGTTTTGAATTATTTTATTAGTTTAAATGGAATTGTTCTGTTCTACCTCTTCCCACTGGATTTTGGGGATACAGAATGCTGATTAATGATGTGAGCTTGTTTTATATTCCACACCTTGGCTGAAATTTTGATTTTTTTTGAAATTAGTGTTTTAGTTAATTCTCTAGGATTTTTTAAGTAAACCATCATATCTTCTGCAAAAAGTGATGATTTTGTTTCCTCATTACCTATATTCATCCCTTCAGTTTCTTTTTCTTACTATATCATTATAGCTAGAGGCTCTAGCACCATGTTGAATAGTGGTAATATAATAATGAAAATCCTTGATTTTATTAGAAGTCTTCTAGCTTGTAATTTGTCAGAAATATAAACTACATCTAGGAAAATTGTAAGAAATAAAACTAGAAAGGTACCGTAACTCTGTGGACTGTGTTGAATAAGAGGCAAAGGATTCTGAACTTTCCTCAGAAAACAAAATAGGGACATTTAAGATTTTCAGGATAGTTATAAGGTGACAAGATTTAAGAATAAAAAAAGATTATCTAGCTCTTTACTTTTCCACTTGTGCATCAGAGGGCAATGAGGAAAGGGGGATTTCTCTCTCCTTCTTCAGGGCTATCCACTCAGCCATGTATACCATACTCAATAGAATGGGTCTAATGAATAAAGGGGACTTGGTGAAAGGGGTTACAAGGAGTATGATTCTTGGCAGCAGAGAAGAGAGCCACTTGTGGATTCAGGAGAGAATTAGCCCTGTTGATCAGAAGTTCAGGTGTGAGATGGACAGGCTCGGGGACCCCAAATGATTACCTTGCCTAGCAGAGATGAGACAGATCTAGTTACTTGTAAGTATCACCTGGGTCTCTGAACTCTAAGTTCACTGTTCTTTTCCATGATACCAGTTTTCTCAGTTTGGACATCAGGACCTTCTAGGAGATGGCAAATAATTGTTTCCTGTGTTGCTAATGGATGAGACAGCTCCAAACTATTCTAACTAGTCATACCAGCTCTTGGGTTCCCCTTCTGGTCAACTGTCATCTCCAATCCAGGAAATTTATCCCGCTGACAGTTGGCCCCCACCGAGGCACCCAGGAACTCCTCAGATAGTTCCATCAGCACAGTTGTTAGACAATACCAAAAATCTAGGGATTTGCCTTGGTTTCTATTCTCCATTTGAATGTTGTGTTTTTAGATATTTCTGCTATAACCTGATCTTTTTTTCTATTGATATCAGTCAATTAAATATCAGTAACATGTGGCAAGTGTCAAAAGGCAAAACCCTTGACTGTTTCAGTGCTAATGTGCCAACACCAGGGACCTAGTCATAAGCAGTAAGGACAGTTTGTCTTTTATTCTCCTCTCCTTCCCCTTCTCATTCCACCTCCAAGAACTCAGGGTCTTCTGGATGCCCATCATACCAGAAATGCTCCAATTCAAAAATATTCCCTTCCACCCCCACTCCCCCCGAAAAAATCCTATCTCATCACTAGAACTAATTTCCATGAGTTGTCCCATAAGCAAGCTGATAAAAAAATATTTATATTAATAGTCTCAATTTGACACTTAATCTTCCTTGGGGATATTTGTATTTTAAAGGTAGTCATTAACCTAAAGTAATCTCTACTTTGTAGAAAAGTATAAATAATTTGGGCTCTTCTTTAAGCTATAACTCTAAACTATCTCCCTTGGCTATCTTCTCTTTCCCATTCCCAGAAGAATTGGGATAGTCAACTTGGTACTATATTTCTGAAAAGTTGTCTGCTTCAACTTTTAAAAATAACTACCCTGTATGTATATGTACATATATATAATGGCAGTAGTGGCAGTAACAACAATATTAATAGCATGTATATTTTACTTTAAAGTTGGCAGAACACTCTAAAAATAATCTGATTTTATCCTCAAAACAACGTTAGGGGGAGGAGCTATTGTTATCCCCATTTTACAGATGGAAAAGCCAAGGCAAAGGCTAAAAGACATGTCCAGGTTCACACAGCTAGTGTCTAAGGCTGGATTTGAACCCAGATTTTCCTGTTTCTGTGTCTGGCTCTTTACTGGGTCACTCAACTTGCCTCTTATGATATTGACATGTTATAGATATACATATATATATATATATATAGTGTGAATATACATGCAATATATAAATATATAGGTATTCCTTTTAGCAGAGCTGATTGTGACTTCTCTATTTCATAGTAGATTTAGAGCTGAAAAATACTTTTAGGATCTTGCATATAAACTCTATGGTAACAGAGATGAAATGACCAAGGTCCCAGAGACAGACAGAGTCAGGATTCATCCCACATGATGGATTTCCCCGTTGCACCAAAGATTTTGTAATATTTTTTATGTTGCTTTTTTTACAACAAAGTTGTTGGGCTGTTTTTTTTTTAAACCTTCTGTAGTAGAGATCTATTTGAAACTTGTGCCAAAAAAAAAAAAGAGAGAGAGAGAGAATGCCACAAACACTAGCTGATTGCAGCTTCAGCGAGATTATTCTTCTCTTGAAGAAATCACAGAAATTGAAAAGCAATTTAAAGAGTGGAAACGTTTGATTTTGTGTCCTCTGTATTAGCAGAGCTCACTCTTTGGCTTGGCCAAAGTGGCGCAAGTGAAACTCTTGTGGTATTTGTACATTGCGCTAAAGACCCCTGGGGAAAGCAGGCAGTGGTTCAAACAGGAAATGTGCTTCTTGGTGTGTTTTGCTGAAGAACCACTGCAATATAAGGAAGGTGAAAGGCTAGCAAACATAGGAACTTCCAAACTTTACCTGTCACCAAGGAGCGTTTATCGGGAGAGTCCAAATGTACAGCTTTGTGGTGGGGTGGGTTGACAAGAGACCTTGGTTTGAGTTTTTGCTCTGATGCTAGGTGAATAAATCTGGGCGAGTCACTTAACCTGTTTCTTCATCTGCTTTGTGGGGAAAATAAAGCCTTACAGGACAACTGTGAGAAAGGATCTTTGAAAATCTTAAAGCATTGTATAAGTGTATTACATTCTTTTTAAAACTGAATTTTTAACCAACAAGAATTTTTTCTCTTTCCCCAAATTCCTCTTCTCTCTCTCCCCTCTACAATTTAGGGGGGAATAAAAGAGACTCATAGGGATTGGGACAGAAGGGAGTGGGAGTTTTGGTCCAAATTTTAAATTTCAGAGTAAATATTTAAATATTGATAGTAAAAGGTAAAAGGTGCATAGTTATACTTTGTTTTTTTTGGAATTAGTTTCTCTCCCTTCTGAGTTTCTGTCTTAAGTTTATAAAGAATCTTAACCGTTATTAAGGACATTAGAGATCATTTATTTCAACCTGGTCTCCGATTGAAAACCTGCTATAACTTCCCTGGTAAGTGGTTACGTACCCTCATCTTGAATACTTCTGAGGGTAGGGAGCTTCCTATCTCACCTACGCCGCTCCTTTTGCAAGAACATTCTTATCGGCTGTTGTAAAACCCAAGCCTGTTTAGTATTTTTTCAGCCTACAAGACAATTGTAAGGTCACAATGTTCTCAGTTCACCATTTCCAGAACTGAATTTATAACCTTTATCTTGCATCCCCCCTGACCAACAAGATTTCTCATCCCAGATTTCTCTCTTTTTGTTACTGTCATGGTTATTTTCCTAGGCACCCAGGCTCAAAACTTGAGTTGTTTTTCACTTCCCCCTCACTATCCATATCCAATAAGCCAACGAGTTCTGGCTTCGCTGTCTCTGAAATATCCCCTAAGCTTCAGCCAGTCAGCACATATTTATTAAGGGTCTACTATGTGCTAGGCACTATGCTGAGCACTAGGGCTATGAAAAAGTCAAAAAGACAGTCCCTACCCCCAGGGAGCTCACAGTGTTATGGCCTTGCCCCTGAAGACCACCCCAGCTCAGATGCTTATCATCTGTCTCCATCCTCTGACACTCCTGCATAGTATGTACCAGATAAAAAATTCCTAGAGCAAAGTTCTGATTATGGCTCTTCTTTCGGTTACCTCCAGGGTAAAATTTAAACTCATCATCTTTTAATGATCAAGTCCAATCATTTTCTCCTTCCTCATTTTTTTGGATCAGCCTGAGATTGTGGACTCCCTATTCTGTGTCGATACACTCAGCTTTTGGCTTCACTCAGCTTTTGGCTTCTGTGATGTTGCCCCTTCTTGGTTTTCCTCCTATCTGAGGGATCTTTCTCCTTCTTTCCTTTTCTGGATCATCCTTCTTCCCCTGCCCATTAAATGTCACCTTCCCTCAGTCTCTGTCCTGGGCCCTCAGCTTTTCTCCCTCTGTACCCTCTCCCTCCTTAATTTCATTGACTTTTGGGCATTTGGTTTTCTATATAAAAATGATTTCTAGATCTATTCTCAATCTTTCTCCTGAACTCCAATCCCAGATTATAATCTAACACCCGAATATCTACATCTGGATGTCTCCCATGGATATCTTGAACTCAACCTGTCCAAAACAGAACAGAACTGCCCCCCCCAACTCATTTATCTCGTCTGTCTAGAATACTGTTCGCCCCAGTTCACTCTCCTCACCTTCTGTTCTGGACCTGCCTCTGTCTGGAAGCCTTCCTTGGTCTCTGACATAATTGTGGTCTACCCCTTTTTCTGTGTACCTTCTGTTATACTTATTTCTATTTGAGCTGTTTGTGTATGCCTTATTATACTACTACTAATAATAGCTAACATTTATAGAGCACATTAAAGGCTAGCTTTAATGCTTCAAAGCTTAAATGCTTCGCGGGTTATTTCCTTTGGATCTCCCAACTCTGTAAACACCATTTTCATCCTCTTTTTACAGATAAGGAAACTGAGGCTCAGTTTTAAGTCAAGATTATGACTTTTGTCCACAGTCACAGCACAGATAGTGCTTGAGGCATGATTCAAACCCAGATCTTTCCGACTCTTGAGTTCAGCACTCTAGCCACTTGTAGACTATAAACTCCTTCAATGCAGGGACCCTATTTCATTAATCATCTCCAGGGCTGCCTTAGCCGAAGAAAGGTTCGGTAAATACTTAAGGAATGACTGAATGAGCATTGGGGTATCTCTGGCCAATTCAGTCCAGTCTTGGGGCATCTAATTCAACCATAGCACCAATTATTTCAGCCAAGTAAGAGGAAATACACCAGGAAACAAAGCAGTTGTAGGAATAACTGAGCAATACTTTTCCAGTCATAGAAACTCTGTTTCTGTCCTGCTTTGAGTAATCACTCCTCATAAAGAGCACAGTAGGCCAGACTTCTCCCTTCTTTCGCAGTAGAGAATCATTGTTCATTTATGGGAAGGATGCTGGTATGAAAGCTAATCTAATAGAAATTTCATTCTGTGCTACTACAAAACTTAGTTCTCTGGCCACTTGGCACCATGCAGATATTTTTACCACCAAGGTCAAATTGAGGGAGTTGTGATGGACAAAAAAGTGGAACCACCAGCCCAGGATCCAGGAAACCCAGAGTCTACTCTCAGCTTTGCCAGTAACTAGTTTTGTGAGTGAACTTGTGAGTGAATCACTTAACCTCAATTGGTCTCCATTTCTTGATGTGTAAAGTGAAGGGCTCCCATTAAATAATATCTTAGCTCCTTTCTAATACTAATATCCTATGATTTGGAGAATTCTCCTTTGATACTTATGAATGTGTAGGAGAGGCATTGTTTTGGTTTCTTTATCTAAGATCTTTTACTTGAGTTCTGTGAGCAAAATTAACTTGACACGAGTTCTTTCTACCCTAGAGAAACAACATTCTAAAGTAACAGCTGCACTAAATGTATCTGAGACTAGTTTTTATTTAGCACAGATAGCTTCATTCCCAGCCTTCTTTCTATACCCTCACCATATTTAAATCATAGCCTGTCAAACCTAGAAGGGACCTGAAAGGTTACCTGTATGGCCATGGTCACTCAGAGAAAGCAAAAAAAATCTCTTTCTCTCTCTCCCTCTCTCTCTCTCTCTCTCTCTCTCTCTCTCTCTCTCTCTCTCTCTGTCTCTCTCTCTCTGTCTCTGTCTCTCTGTCTCTGTCTCTGTCTGTCTCTTTCTCTCTCTCTCTACACACACACACACACACACACACACACACACACACACACACACACGAGCAGAGGGGCATGAGAATTTAGCCCAGTAGAGTTTAAGGAACAGTATTAATAAACATGATTTTTCTTAGGCAACTCCTAGGGTATAGAACCACCACCAAGAGTAGACATAAAAATGTCAAATGTCAAGACTTTAAAACTTCTGCAGAAGGAAGGAAATAAGAATTTATTAAGTGCCTACTCTGTGTCAGGCACAGTGAGAAGCACTTTACAAACAAGTATCTCCTTTGATCCTCTCAACAGCCCTATGCAAAAACATAACTTTACCTGGGGCTTTCTATTGCTCCCAAATCCATCCATCTTTCCCCATTATAGAATATATTCCACTTACTCAACAGTGAACATAGTGAAAAGTATCATTGGTTCTTTGGTTTTTTTTCTAATTACGTTTTCCTGTCTCTCACCCTTACTTTAGAAGGATTGTGTTTTACTTAGACTTAAATAAATAAACCTCAAGGGCATGGAATAGTCTGTACTTAGTAACCATAATAGCCAGTAACCTCTTGTATTTTTTGCTTATTGTTCCTGTCATCTTGAGCTCTAATTGTCATAATAGCCAGCTCTGTTATTGACTTACTCCTTTTCTTTCTAGCCAGCCTTTGTAGATCACTTTCATAATTAGTCAGATTTTGTATAAGGCTGCACTTTTTGTGAATTGGCAGGAGACAGAATATTTTATTTTACAGAACTCTCTAGAAAAAGCTAGAATTTAACAGTGAACAAGACTGGCAACAATCTCATTGACATAGATATTCCTTCCACAGATTTGATTGCAATTCATTTATGCCTTCCCATCCTCTGTTCTCAGCCATGCCTTTCAATAAATCCTTCATAGAGAATCTACCCAGTTCACCAGAATCCTTTTTCAAGGTCTTTTAAAACTTTGTGGAATACAAATAATCAGTTTTCAAGGGACGAGGTCCAAGCTATAAATAGCTGTATGGGAGAAAAAACTCCAAATCACTAATAGAGAAAGCCAACTTAAAGTAACTCTAAAATTTCACTTCACACCTATTGCGTTTGCAAAGATGACAGATGTTAAGGGAACATGGGCAAGTAAGCACATTAATGCACAGAGTTCTGAATTATTCTGTCCATTCTGGAAAACAATTTGGAAATATGCCCCACCCCAAAGAAATTGAAAAAAAAGTAAAAAACAACCAAATGTACCCTCTCTTTGTGGCAACAAATAACTGGATATTAAAGGGGTGTCATCATTTGAGAAATTGATGAACACAGTATGGCATGTAAATATAATGGAACACTGTTGTGCCCAAAGAAATGACTGAAGGGATACTTTCAGAGCAGTCTGGCAAGTGTAAAAATTGATGCAGAGTTAAGTGAGCAGAACCAGAAGAATCTATACTGTAGCAACAGCGCAAAGACAAAACTTTGAAAGACTTAAAAATCAGTTAGTACAATGACCAGCCATAGTTCCATAGAATCAGTGATGAAGCCTGCTCCCCGCCTCCTGACAGAGAGGTAAGGGACTCAAGATACAGAAGGAGATGTATACTTTTGGTCATGGCTAATGTGGGAATTTCTTTTCCTTGACTGTGTTTATTTATTACACGGGTTCCCATATCCATTCCCTTCCCTCGCTACTTCCTAACCCCCTTCTTCTGTGCAATGGTCAGGTGAGAGAGAAAAAAAATAAATATCCATTGAAAAATAAAATAAAAGTTTAAGAAAAGAATTTTCAGAAATGTGTGGACACAAGTACAATATGTAGACTGTTTACCTATTATTCTTTTTTATTATATTATAAATTAAAAGTTTATAAAATCAACAGAAAAAGAAAAAGAGGGGGAAATGGGAAAAGGTATAATAAATCAAAATTAAAAGTTACACTAAATTGTATATTTAATAGCTTTTACTAGACATTCTTTCCCATAACCTTGAAAAATGAAACATTCTACCTATTATTAGCTGTTATTACCTATTATTCTTAATTCATGCTACATGAGTAGTCCACATTCTTCTCTGGTCATACATCTCCTTGAATTTCTTTTAGACTGTTTCTTTCTTAGAAATCAATGGTAATATGCCACAATCAATCAATCAGTAAGTATTCATTTGAGTATCATTGTGCTAGGTTCTGGAAATACAAAGATAAAAATTCAGTTAGTTTCTGTTGTCAGTAAGCTTACATTCTCCTGAGGGAGATAAAATATACATGTATATTACATTAAAAATTGGCAAAAGGTGATTTGGGGGGATGGAGAAAGTGTTAGCACCTAGAAGGGGGAATCTAAAAAGGCCACATGTAGAAGGTATCCCTTGACCTAGTTTTGAAGGAGACTAAGAATTCTAAGAGGAGGGGGTAAGGAGACAGGGCATTTCAGACATGGGCAACTGCCAGGCATACCCAGAGATCTAGGATGGAGTACCATAAATGAGGATCAGTAAGAAGGCTGGTCTCTATGGTGGGAAAGGAAGAAGGAGAGGTAGTATAAGTCTAGAAATGTAGACTAGAGCTAAGTTGTGAAGGATTTAAGATACTGAGCATAAGAATTTGTATTTGTTCCTAGAGGAAAGGAGGAGCCATTTGGATTTTATTGAAAGAGTAGTGACGTTCCTATCTGCACTTTAGGAGAATCATTTTGGCACTTGTGTGAATAATGGATTAGAGTGGTGAGAGACCTGAATCAGAGAGACTCAGGAGGTCATTGCAGTAAAAGGTGATAGTAACCTGAATTGAGGTGGACCTCTGTGTGGATGGATAGAAGGGGACAGATGCAAGAGTTGTGGAGAAAGAAGAGATAATTGGCACCTGATCAGATATATTGGGTGGGGAAGAGTGGGCAATTGAAGACTGCACTGAGCATGAGAAACTGGATGTCTTCAAGGATGGCTGCTCCTTCTACAGAAATAGGGAAATTCAGCAAAGGGGTAGGTTTCTTTTTTTTTTTGAGGGGGGCAGAGAAGGCAATGACTCTTTTTGCCTGTTTTGAACATGTTACATTGGAGATGCCTGTGGGACAACCAGTTGAAATGTCCAGTAGGCAGTTGGTGATGCAGGAGCAGAGTTCAGGAAGTTGACTGGGAGTAGATATTTGAATCTATATTTAGAAATGGTAATTAAATCTTTGGGAGTTAATGAGACGGGAATGAGAGAGAAGAAAAAGGGGCTTGGGATACAGTCAGGATTGTACAAAAAACTTAAACCCTTCCCATGAACTTTTTTAATGTCCTTTAGGTCGATTATAATTTTAATTCTTCTAAGATCATGATATTCTGTGATTCACAGTATCACCAAAAGAATATTATTCTTTTTTAAAAAATAAGGCTGTGCAGCAGGGAGCATTTCAAGTACTACACTGTTTTCTACAAGATCATTTAGTCTGTTCTAAGTGGTACCTGAATGAGAATGCATCCCAAACAGTCAGCCAGTTTCTAGTTGAAAATCCCCAGTGAAGAGGGAATACTTAACCTCTTGAGGCAGCCCTCCTGTGGTCTAACCTGCTTCCCTCTTTCTTTTCAATTCTAGGTCTGGTTTATTTTCCAACTGAAGTGCTCTAGTTATAGACTAACTCAGTATTCTGCCTGCCCTGCCACCGCATGTTGGAATCTTAAAAGTCCTCATCGTTCATCTACTTGATTTCTTAATGTGCACATTAATAGGTTTACTCTTTTGAGTGGCTGTTTTATTCCAGGACTTGATGAGTAGCCAGCACAATGTGACAAAAACACATTATATATATATATATATCAAGAGAATCTCATCACCCTTAGAGAATCTGCCTTCCATTTGGATTTTGGGCAGGATATCCTTCATGACACTGGTGAAGACCTTTCCTGAGCATATGCCCTGGTTTGTGTCTCACTTAATAATGATGCTCCAAAATCCCAGCATATGCTTAGGAAGTTTTAATTTTTATCTACTTGGGTTTTGTTGTTTGTAATTAACAAATACAGATGTGGTGCTATATATGTAAAACTTTTCCCATAGCTTACCTGTTCCTTTCTCATATATTAATTAGGGTTCAGTGCACAGACTGTTTTCATATTTTATTATAGATTAAATTGCCATATTTGATTAAATCCTGTCTCTAGCCAGAGGACTCATTTGGTTTTGAACAAGCTGTCTCCACTGGCCCCTCTTGCTTTTTTTTTTTTTTTTACTTTTTTTTTTCACTTTCATGGAGAGGCAGCATACTATGATGGGAAATGCACTGAATTCAGAGTCAAAAGATTTGCATTAGAGTCCAAAGTTGGCCACTAACTCATTGTGTGATCTGGGCAAATCACTTAAAAGCTTTGGACTTGCTAGTCTATAAGTTGGGGATAGAGCACAGTGTAAGAAGTAAGGGAGAAGTTTATAAATTTCAGTTCTAGAAATGGGTGCTATTATTTATGCATTAGAGAAAATTTTGTTTCCTCAGAAGGACCGTTAAATTAAATACTCATAAGAGAAATAATTATTTCCTTTTTTGTGACATTATAAGACAGGAATTTTGACCATGTATTTTAACATATTCTTCTGTTTGACATTTAAAATCCTTCACAGACTGTCCCCATCTTATCTTTCTAGTTTCCTTAAACATTATTCTCCTCTGGATATGCTACAGTCCATCTACACTGGCCAACGTATTATTCCTCAAACATTTCTCCCCCCTCCAGGATTTTGTACATACACTCCTTAATCACCTCTACTTCTTAGAGACCTTGGCTTCCCCCAAATTCCCACCCCTTCTGTTTTCCCCTCTGAAGTGATCTTTTATCTACCTGTTACTACCTGTAGCTAAACACTTACCTGTGCTCTTTCTTTAAATGGGAAGCTCATTCTTTGTCTTTGAGTCCTCAGTGCCTAGTACAGCACCTCCCTCACATAGCTCTTAAATGTTAGTTGATTAACATTTGCATTTTCTCTATTCTGCATTCCTTTTTGAGTACTGTTCCTTGTTTAAAAAGAAATTAAAGATTATTTTAGTCTCTACTTCTGCCTTTCTTCCTGTTTTTGTTTTTAATATGTAGTTAATCTTCCACTATTACTTTTCAGAGAAAGATTTTCTTTGTAGGTTCAAAATTAATTAAAACAATTATTTGATTACTCTAATTTTTATTTAGTAACATTTTCTTCTCTTATGATCTTCTTCTAGCATCTACTTGAGAAGATGCTGTATTTAGAAAACAATTCCTATCTGTTGCTTTCCCTTTCTCCTTTATTAAATAGAGGAGACGTGTCTCTCTGTTTCTTGTTTTTTTCCATGTTAACTACTTTGCTTATACATTCCTGCCAGGTCAACTTCAGATACTTCATCCATCTTAGCAATTATACTACCATTTTCTTTAAGAGTACAAAGAAATTGGTCTACAATATTAGAAATGATAGATCAGACAAGAAGGTAAAGCTGACACAACAGTATATCTTAAGCACTAATGATGCTAACTTAATATTTTAATGTGTTATTGGCACACTAGTTTCTAACCTTTGACTGCATGATACTTTTTTTTTAAAGATTTTTACCTAGTCCATTAACACACGCACAAACATACACACACAAATCCTGTTTGTGATAATCCATTAAAGAATATTAGTTCAAAAACATCAGTTCAGCATTTTTTTAAATTTAGGACAGAATAGGATACAGTTTTTGGCATCAGATTTGATGTGTCTTGGCAGACTCTCTATCACGTCCCAGATACACAGCACAGGAAGACAGTACACTTCCCAATTAGCCAAGTCAGTTCCACATACATATTTCTCAGCAGGGACTCATCCTCTCCACCAAGCAATATTGTTCTTTTATGCACATAGTTATCATCCTGTCTCACCCTGTCCATGAAAAGTTAGATCTTCTTTAACACATAAAAAATTACAATAAAAATTATGCATTAGGGATTCTGGTTTGATCACCATCCCAAGAGAATTTTCTCTTATCCTAATCAGGTTGAATTCAGGCCTTTCTGTGAACACTACCCTCCCAAAACATTGATGGTTTTGGCACTGTTCCTATACAGGAAAAGTCTGCTACTAACTGGATATTTATCTACATCCTATGTTACACAACTTCTCGCATGAAAAAATAAATTTCTACTAGCCTTAGACATTTAGGTATTGTGGTAAATAAATATTGTTCATAAAGATATGTAACCTATATTTTCCTGTTGGAGAAATTGTTTTGAGGGGAGGAGGAGTGCTACAAAGTACTATATGAACGTATGTAGTTATCAACTCTCTACAAAAGGGAGAAAATGTGATTGTTGTAGCTGTGAGGAAATGAAGGAGGGGATCAGATCCAGAGAGAGAAGCCCAAGAGAGGAAACTAACAAGAAATGATTGGCAAAATCACCACCATTCAGAATTGAGATAGAACCAAGTAGAGCTTGGGGGCAGGTGAGAAAATAACTAGGGTCACCCACATGACATTAAAAAAAAAATTCCATGCAAAAAAAAAAAGACATTAGAATAGGAAAAAAATAGACTAGGAAAATATTCCAAAAAACAGCAAAAAACACCATACAGAATAAATGAGGAACAATTAAAAATTCAATAAAATAACTCCCAATCCACAGTGGAGAAGTATTATGAGCAGACCTAGTTTTCAAAAGAAGAAACACAGACTGATAACAGATGCTGATTTCCATAACAACAATGACAGAAAGACTCAATCTCACTAAAAATGGTAAAGCCATGACTTTATCAGAAAATGATATTGATTCAGACTAACCTTGCTTCCATTTTGGAAGGGGTTATTAAAATAAGATGTGAGGGAAATGCTATAGATATAGTTTAGCTTGTTTTTAGGAAAGTGTTTTTCAATCAGCAAGCATTTATTAAGTACCTGCTATGTGCTAAGGATTATACTTGACTCTGAGAATACAGACACAAAGATGAAACAGCCCCTGCTCTCAAAAAGATTACTGTTTATGAGGGAGGATGAAGTGTAGACCATCAGAAAAGATGAATGATAGAAAACTATATTCAGGTAAAGGAATGTGGAAATTGTTTGTCATGGAAGTAGATGACAGTGAACTGAAAGATACAAACGTCCTTCGTGTAGGGCTGAAAAAGTATCAAGTTATAATGAGGGTTGAATAAATTGAAAACTGAGGAACCAAAGTGTTTAAAGGGACATCAGTATATATGGTAATGTCCCTTAGTACTGGTGCAGTAGTTGGGGTGAAGAGTAACACTTTAAACCAGGTAATGAACTCTTTGAGAAAAGAGGGGAAATGACCTTGGGGCTGATAGATAACTACTACCAGAATACAGATTGAGTAAGTAGGGGCAGCTAGGTGATGCAGTGACCTGGAGTCAGGAACACTCATCTTCCTGAGTTCAAACCTAGCCTCAAACACTTACTATCTGTGTGACCCTGGGCAAATCACGTAACCCAGATTGCCTCCATTTCCTCATTTGTAAAATGATCTGGAGAAGGAAATGACAAACTGCTCCAGTATGTTTGACAAGAAAACTGCAATAGGGGATCACAAAATGTCATATGTGACTGAAAAACAACTGAAAAATAAAAATCAACCTGTCAAGAGGTTTCCAGTGAAGTACCCCAGGGACTTATGCTTATCCCTGGGCTGTTGAACAGTTTTATCCGTGACTTGCATAGTGTGCTCACCATGTTCCCAGATGATACAGAAATCAGAGGAATATCAAACAGCGTAGGGTGATGGAACAAGGACCCAAAATGACCTTAACAGCCTAGAGGATTGGGCTGTATCTAACAAAATAGAATTCAGTCTGGATAAATGTAGGATTCAAAAAATGATTTCACTGGTAGAGGATGGGTGTGAGGGGCATAGTTAGGGCAGCAATTTGTCTAAAAATAATCTGCAGGTTTTAGTGTTCTACAGGCTCATTATGAGTCAACAGGTGGTGTGGCAGTGAAAAGTGCCAAGGTGATAAGATCTGTGTGAACAGAGGAATTCTGTTCTCTTCAGAGCACATCTAGCTGGCATATTGGTTCCCTGGGAAGCCACACTACATATACCAGGGAGCTAGTGACATCTAGAAAGATGTCTGGGATGATGATGCAGAGCCACAAGTTCATGTCATGAAGATCAGTTGAAGGAACTAGGAATATTTATTATGGAGAAAAGAGAGGAAAGGGTGGAGAATGGCAGCTAGGTATCTAAGGATTTCAAAGACTTTCATATGGGAGTTGGGTTGATTTTTTCTTTGTGGCCCCCAAGAACTAGGAGCAATGGATGGAAGGTCAAAAATGGAAAATTTATGCTTCATGTCAGAAAAACTTTCCAACAGAGATGTGAGTGAAATGAGCAGCCTCGAGAGTTTATGGATTCCTCATCCTTGGAGAATATCAAGTTGTTGTAACAGGATTCTACAATAGGTAGAGTAGGTCAACCACAAAATGATAGGGCAGCACAGGGGCTTCTCCTCACAGGCCATTGACCTAAAGTAATATGCTGTGAAGAGGCTTACTTTTACCCAAAGCGCTGTCCACACTTGGTGAGCCCTCTGTCACTTGATATTGATAATCATGACCACCATTGAATGACGTCTCTGTGACTGCCTCTACTAAGCAACCTCAAACAGTCTTACTAAGTGTTCCCCAGAGAAGAGATTTTAAGGCTGTTTGGTTCAACTGAGTCAAATGGAGTTTGTTATTATCAATTATTGGCTTTATATTCGTTACACCTTCCTGTCAGTTACATGAAATCTCCTGTGGAAAAATCACCTACTAAAACCATCTGCCTCATCTCTTCTCGTATTTGCATGACAGACATCCTCATGTTCTCATAAAAAGTTTTATAGTTGGCATATGAGTCAGTAGTTGTTGATGTCTCTATTTTTTGAGTAGTGATATATTATCTGTCATTCTCCCCTCCCCACTCCTAACTCTTTATCTCTCCTCTCCTTGTTACATATAGTAAATCTGTTGACTTCAAACTTGTGTCACCTCCATCAGATTTATTTTGGCCCAGTCATTCTTCCTCACTCTTATGTTTTATATTTACCTGGCCTACTTACTCTCTGGTGTTTTCCACCTACTTCTCATTTCCCGTCTCTACTAGGGTGGAAAAACCTCTACCTTGCAGCCCATTCTCCTGACTGGTAACTCCTTCAACTGGGCCACCATTTTCTTGGGAGGACTCATCCGTATTCATTTTAATCCCAGTTGACTAGCTCTGTGGACTTCTGTATCTCTCCATGACCAAAATTGTCCCCTACTCTTTCTCCCCCAGTCGTGCTTCTCAGCTCCCCTTTATTTAGTGTCTTCTGTCGTCAGAATGTAAGATCCTGGAAGGCAGAGTGTGTCACATTTGCTTATATTTGTATCCCAGCATTTAGTACAGTGGTTAGCACATAGTAAGGACATAATAAATGCTTTATCTATATGTGATTTTCTCTTTTTTCTGTAGCACACCAGTTGTTAAAGGTATTGAAGTTCACATGTGGTAGGGATACACTATTTTGAATAGGACTTTTGGGTTGGGCCCAGAGGTTTTTTTGTGCGAGCCTTAATAATTCTGTTAAGGGACCTGACCAGGGATCTAGGAATAATTAATTTTTTTTAATACTTCTGTTATATATATAGAACTATACTTTTCAGCAAAATGTTAGAAATTTCAAAAGGGGGAAATTGAAAAAAAAAGCATCTCTTTCTTTATACCGGTTCCCCACCCCACAGGGAGCACTGTATACCATTTCCTGCTATTTCAGTTTTCTACATTTCCTGTAAGTTTCTTGCTTTTTCCCCTTCTCAGGATTATGTCAATCTAAACTGTCTTTAAATAGCCATAGTAAATGTTCAGAAGGTTGGAATTAATAAGGAATTCAGAATAGATACATTTTACTCTTCCTTAAAAATGTCTCAATTATTGAAATCCACATTTTTGACAACCTCTAAATTTCCTACCAGCTTTTTCTATACTTAAACATCATGCATCAGTAGTAATAAAACATAGAACACTAATTTGCTGTCATTGCTATTAAATAAATAGAACTAAATATAAAAGAACTAAACTTTTTCTTGGACCTCTAACATAATTTATGTCTTCTTTCAAATGACCCACATGGCTAAGTATGGAAAGGCTAGCCACCAATAGAGTACCCACTTCAGTAGGGAACTTCTGCCTACTGAATCCCCTACTGAAATGGGAGCCAACCCCATTTCATGGAAATATGCAGGTGTGGAGGGGGTTTTTGTTGTTTTTAAGTTAGAAACTGAAAAGCTTTCTTTACCTACCATTTATTTCTAGTGTTTTTAAAAAATTGTTTCCCATAATTGTTTTCCTACATGCGGTTGTTAAATAAATACTGAGTAATTTGAAATACAAATTAAGCAAATACCCATATGAATATCCCATTTAGGAGTATGGCAGTCAGGCACACAATACTTTGTAGGGGGAGTTGTCTTTTTTGTTTCCTGGGCCTTTCATTTCTCCCAATAATAAAATCTTTTCTCATTCCATTGAGGAATAATTTACAAAGAATTCTGGACATGAAATCAGAAGACCTCTTTTTGAATCTCAGTTTTATTACTTGGTTTCTGTGTAATATTGGACAAGCCACTGGGCCTCTGTTTCCTCATCTGTAAGATGAAGAGATTGGACTGATTGACCTTTAAGATTCCATCCAGCTTTAAACATATGACTCTTCAGTTGATTTAGCCTTGCTGTTCAGTTCAGTTGCTTAAAAATGTAACCAGCCAAACACAGCTCCCAAAAGAAAAATTTTTGTGCCTCCTTAAATCCCTTAAAGATGACTGTCATCATCCTTGAAGTAATATACCTTGAAGGTGTATTCCTTATACCTGCCTGCCATTAGCCCTAAAGCAGAAGTCCTCAACAGAATGTCTGGGAACTTGCTTATTAATATTTTGATAAGTGTATCTCAACACAATTTCTTGTCTTTGTAACATGAGTATTTTATTTTGTATTTGCAAATAAAAAGATGATTCTGAGAAGGGGTGTATATAAGCTTCACCATACTGCCAGACAGGGCCGTGACAGACATGCAGAAAGGGTAATGACTCCTACTGTAACTTCTCTTCATCTACACATACACACATACATGTGTATATATGTATGTGTGAATGTGTATATGCGTGTATGTATATGTATGTGTGTATATATTTGTATGTGTATATATGTGTGAGTATATGTATGTGTGTATATATTTATATGTATGTGTGGTGTATATGTGTGTATGAATGTATATATATATATGTGTGTGTGTGTATGTATGTGTGTGTGTGTGTTCACCAGGAATACCTATATACATCCTGTTTTTCTAAAAAAAATCTTAATCTAGATTGCATCCTTGAAGAGAGATTATTCCTTCTTCCCCCCAACTCCAGAATACTCTTAAAAACTCTCCTTTTTGTCTTCACACAGAATTTCTTTGGTTTTCCAATGGCCTACCAACCTCCTAGAACCTATTATATTTAAAGTAATAATTTTGTCTACATCCATTCCTTTTTCATTATAGCCATTCTAGACTAAGACCTAAATAAGATGAAAGAAATCTCTTTATCCTTCAATGCTCCCAGCAGGGTCAAGTAATGCTAAGTGGGTGCTCTGGGGTGTCACTGAAGGCAGAGGGAAAAAAGAAATAAAGATTAGGAAAAAGGGGGTGGAAGAATGAAAAGAAAAAAGGTAAATATATAAGGAGTGCAAGATGTTAGCCTCCTGGCTCAAGTGTTCATGTTGCAATTTGGTGACTCCTCTCTTAACTTATGTTTGAAATGATAGATTAAATTTAAATTGAAAGATCATTAGTGTTTTTATTCAGTCCCCTTACCAGTTCATTTCTCCCTTTCACCCCATCCCCCAGTTCTGGCTATTATTCCCAACAACCCTGGTTTCTCACAATCTGTCTCCAGTCAGATCCAGGATTCTTAACATGTTTCTGCTTCAAAGTCCTCTTCAGCTCCTTAGATGTATTTCCATGCTGTTTAGACTGCCAAATTTAATTTAAAATGCCTTTGAATCCCTGCTCATTTCCTTCTCTCACCACACTTTACTGATCTGACTTCCAGTGACTCTGCATCTTGCACAGGATTTGGGGATGCTCTCAGGAAAGGTGAATGAGAAGGCTTCTTTGTGTAACTCCAGAACTGTGAGTGTTGAGCAGATAGGAATGATTAACAGTTTGTGGCTAATTGTGTACAGCCTGTGGCAGGCAGTAGAGTAGACAGGACCTTGGACTTGCTTAGGCAGAAGAAAGAATGGGAAAGGGAATTAACAGAAGGTTTTAGGGTCAGGCATGTGGATGGTGGCACCTGCTAGACCTTTTGGAAGGGTCTCTGCTATCGCACACCCATGGAGTTCCTGCTGGTACCATCCCAAGAGTTGCTGTGAAAAAAATTTGGAGATTTTTTGAAGGATCTTTGGGTTCAGAAGTAGTGAGGAATAATAGATATCAAAAGTAAACCTGTCATAAAGCCACCAACCCTGAGAACAAGCTCCTAGGCAGAGCTGACCTTCCTAAAAATAGCCCTCATCCAAGCGAGATAAACATCCCCAAAGTTCTACCAATTAGAGACTTATTTAAGGAGGTTTTTTTTTTAATGTCTTTTGTTTTTAAAAATGCAGGTGCAGGTATAGAGTGAAATAAAATGCAGCCAAATGACAATGTCCACAATGACTTCAAAAATGTAAGTGAACGTATAAAAACTTGATCAGTTCTTGGTGAACTTAATGAGTTCCTCAGTCAACCTGATGAGAATACAGGGTATGGCTTTTGGATTGGAAGCATATGAGGGATACTTGGCCTTGAATGAGGTCATGCCTCTCTGGAACCCTGTTTAGAAGATGTGGACATTCCCTGTGACCGGGATTGACTCCCAAGGTGGTTAGCTAATTGGCAGCTAGTTGGCACAATAGAGAGAGTTCAGGATGTCAAGTCAGGAAGAGCAGAGTTCAAGCCCTGCTTCAGATACTGACTAGCTGTATATGATGCTAGGCAAATCACTTAACCTCTCAGTCTCAGTTTTCTCTACTGTAAAAGGAAGTTAGTAGCACCTCTTAAGAGATTTTGTGAGGACCAAATAAAATATAGAAAGTCCCTTAGAGTACTATATAGACATTAGCTATAACTGTCATTACACTTGCTAGAGAAACCACCCTGCTCCTTGGCCTATGAAAGCAGTCTCTTCACTTTCATTATCTTTGAAAAGGCATATCAGTGTGCCGCAGAGGGGACCTGTGTGTTCGAGGGGTGTAGCCCATGGCTGTGCACAGTTTCCTCCCTCCCCTTCATGCCTGCCCAGAACAATGAGTGGGCACTCGTAGCAGAAACACACAACAGAGGTAAATATGTTTGGAAATGGAACCTGGAAAATATTCCTGAACTCCAGCCTCTCCCATATGGAAGAAAAAAGAATTTTGTTGCATGATTCCAAAGTCTAGGCTTGTAGCCATAAAAGTTCACCTGGTAGCACCCCTAAATTCATTTGCTTTTTTGAGTGTTTTATATATTTCTTTTTCTGTTCATGGACTCTGAGAGTATGCATCCTATGCAGATTTTCTGAGGTTAAATAAAGGCATCCTGTACCTAATATGCATATTGTAATTTGTTTGTACGGAAGAGGTGGACTTCTTGTTGCCTAAATTTGGGAGAACCTAGACACATATTATATCCTAGGCTTAGTATATTTTCTTGGAGCAATTCTAGGGGGTTGAGAAGAACCAAGCCAAGCAGAGAAGGTGGCATCTTTGGGATCTGACTTTCAGAACTGGACGAAGGCTGTATAAGTCCAAGGGACCAGGGCCATGAGTAACCGAAAGGAAGCCATCTGAGTAACTGAAAAAACCAGTGATGATTCCAAAGGGCAGATAATGAAACAGCTCTTTCTCCTGGTGTCAGGAAAGGAGGAAAACAGCCACGGCAGAATAACATACATATCATCAGATACCGGTCACTCTGTGGGTCATTTTTGTGTGTTTTTCTCAGTCTGGATCGCATTAAGGGGAGTTGTTTTTTTGTTTGTTTGTTTTTCCCTAGATGTATCTGTGATATAAATGTAAAATATTAATATATAAATACTAAACATAATAATAATGAAATTTATAGAAATATTGGTGGGCAAGCAAAGGAAAAGATAAATAATGGCATACTTCAGGGTGAATTTTCTTTCTTAGCTTGCCCTCTTAATATTTAACTGAGTTGAACATTAACAGGAGCATAGAAAATTTAGCTGAAATGGGTTAACTAGAAAAACTCAAATTATTTTGAGTATGGGCATTGCAACAGGGATTCTGGGTAACATGAGGGAACTGGGAATAATGGGGGTGGGGAGCTAGCTACAAGATGGTGGGACAGATACAGAAAAGATTTCGGAGAGTACCAAAGACTAACTGCCTATTTGAAGTTTTGCCTGGCGCCTTCCCTAGGTCATGAATAGGAGAGTGAGTCCATTTCCTGCCTTTCCATCTCGACCTCCTTCCCACTCCTATATTCCCTCCTCTTATTTCTGTTAGCATAGTTCTTTTACTGCCCTGTGGGTTAAATAAGCTTGAACAGAATCGACCTGGAGAACTGCCATTTATAACATTTTTTTCTGTGGAGAAATGGAAAGCTCTAAACAACTGACTTTAAAAATAAATAAATGTTTTAGCGATGTTTTTTTCCATCAGTGTCACTTCCCAGTAAATTTCCCCTGCTTCTCCACCAACACAACCATCCCTAACAACATGGTATAATTAAGTTAGGGGTTCTTGGGATCTTAAATAGATTTCAGGAGATCCACAAACTTAGATGGGGAAAAAAAATGACATCTTAATTTCCATATAGTCAGTTTCCTTTATAATCCTATGGATTTCATTAATTTAAAAACATTATTCTAAGAAGGAAGCTGGCTTCACCAGACTGCTAATGGGATGAAAGACACAAAGCTGGTTAGGAATCACTGAGCAAGATGGAACAAATCAAGACCTTGGTCATGTCTGTTGGATATGGCTCATTCTGTACTTAGAGTTCACCATCTGCTGGGAAGAGAAGGCAAATGTGATTTACAAATAAGCTTTGGAAGCTCAGTTAGCTTGTAACTGGGAATTTGGCTACGCATGGTCCTGAATTGGGCCAAAATGCTGTTCATTCTATGACAAAATTATTAACATAGTTCAAATATTCTCCTTTTCTGTTTCTCTCTCTCTGTCTCTGTCTCTCAGTCTCTGCCTCTGTCTCTCTCTCTCTGTCTCTGTCTCTGTCTCTCTCTCTTTCTTTATAACTTGATATAAAAGGAGACTGCTTTCTCATGATTGTTTTTGAAGATGACTGAATTGTGGTCTCCTGCAGTAAGTACACCTTGAAATGCATGAAATGTGTTTTGGCTTGTACAGCCCATGATATTCCCAGTTGGAGGTAGCTGGTCAGCATTTGTTGCTAGCATGTCATCTCACTTTGCAGGTTAGAAAATTTTTAGGGACTATCATTTTTATTTATTTCTTCCACTATTTTATTTTAAGTGTATATTTTTGTGGTATTCTCTAATGCAATTTATCTTTTTGATCAATTATAAACTTTTGGTGGTGAGAATGACGATGTTAG
The DNA here is from genome assembly GCA_028658325.1 of Potorous gilbertii. NCBI lineage: Eukaryota > Metazoa > Chordata > Mammalia > Diprotodontia > Potoroidae > Potorous > Potorous gilbertii. The sequence goes on from CM053774.1 coordinate 86,430,673, forward strand.
TTTACAGCCATTTGTCAGAAGAGTTTGGGACTTTTATTACTTACAGTATTTTGTGCAGTCTATCATGTTTTGTGAGTCAGAGAGGCTGTGAATTATGGAACCCAGTCAAAGATGAATGCTCTTGAGGAGAAGCTGTCATATGCCTCAAAACTTTCAGTGTGGTTTCCTGGAAATAGACAGCAACTCAACGAGTTCTGTGCAAGTTTGCCACAAATGGGGCATACTTTAGCTTGCACCACATGCAGGTGCAAACATTTATAAGCTATTCTAGAATACAAGTGCAGATTTGGTATTGTTAAAATGAAAACTTTAAGGCAACTAACCTGTCCTACACCCCTAAGATAAAATGGCCTAATTCAATCTGTTTTTTTCTTTTCTTTTTTCTTTTATTATTTTTAATTTGATTTTTTTCTTTATTTTTAGTTTTCAGCATTCATTTCCACAAGATTTTAAGTTCTAAATTTTCTCCCCATCTTTTCCTTCCACCTGTCCCAAGACAGTGTGCATTCTAATTACTTCCTCCCTCAATTGACCTTCCCTTCTATCACACCCCTCCCTTCCCTTATCCCCATCTCCTTTATTTTCTTATAGGTCAAGATAGATTTCTATACCCCAATGCTTGTATAGCTCATTTCCCAGTTGCATGTAAAAACAATTTTTAACATTCACTTTTAAAACTTTGAGTTCCAGCTTCTCTCCCTTCCTACCTATCCCCACTGAGAAGGCAAGCAATTCGATATATGTCATACATATGTAGTTACGGAAAACACTTCCATAAAAGTCATGTTGTGAAAGACTATATTTCCCTCCATCCTATCCTGCCCCCCATTTATTCTGTTCTATGAGTGTGCATATTATTCCCTCCATTAGAAAGAAAGTAGCCTTAAGAATCTTATTTTAAAAGGGTGCTTTCTGTTTAATGCCATAAATCTACATAGTTTTCTTAATCTACTGTACTTGATTTTTGCACATTATTTAATGAAAAACAATTGAATCCCTTCATCTCTAAAGAATTCTAAATTAGTGAAATGCAACTGAAATAGAAATGGTGTCACTAAACATTAAGTGAGCTACATGTTGACTTAGTTTTCAAATGTGATATTATATGTTTTATTGTACTTTTATTTATTTTGTTAATTATTTCCCAATTCCATTTTAAACCATTTATGACACAGTCAGAAGTATTGTGAGCTGTGTGAATTGAGCTTGACACCTCTGCTCTAAATGATGGATAAATGGCATACTAAGTGACTTTAACTGGGTCATTTAGCTTCTTTGGGTATCAGTTCTTTGGAAATGAGTAAGTTGAACTATATTAGGGGGTTTTGATCTTTTTCAGTGTCATGGACCACTTTCACTGACTGACCAAGTCTTTAGACCTCTTCTCAGAATAATGAATTTAAATGCAAATATAAAAAGGAAATCTATTTTGAAACAGTTATCAAAAATTTTTTTAAACAGAATCATAGATTCTCACATTCAGAACCCCTACAACAAGAAGATTGCTAAAATTGTTTTCACACTTTCAAAGAGGATTTGGTTTTTAGAATGGGTGGGAATTTGGATAGTGTGTAGGGTGGAAACAACCAACTTGATTGTTTTACTAGATCTTGGCTTTTATTAGAAATCAAAAATTTAAAAATAGGAAATTTTATTGTAGTATGTACTGTCTTAAAGCCACCCTCAGAACACTTATTTTAAGAATGCTATTTTAGTATCATGTCACACCCTCCCCTCTAACCCCCAAATACATATATATTCAATCACCTCAGTGACTTCTTGCCTCCAGGAGCTAATACAAAATGTTCTGGTTGGCATTCATAGCTCTTTATAACCTAGCCCCCTCCTACCTTTCCAGTCTTCTTGTACCTTATTGCCTGACATATGCTCCAGCCCAGTGACACTGGCCTGCTGGCTGTTCTACTAAGATACTCCATCTCTGATCATTTTCTCTATCCCCCATGCCTAAAATATTTTCCCTCTTCAACTCTGCCTACTGACCTCCTGAGCTTCCTTTAAGTCCCAACTTTTACTGGAAGACTTCCCCAACTCCTCGTAATCCTAGTGCCTTCTATTTTGAGGGCAGAGATTATCTTTTGCTTCTTTTGTATCCCCAGTGCTTAGCACAGTACCCCTGGAACATAGTAGGCACTTACTAATGTTCATTTATTCATAAGATTGTTAAGAAATTGAGCAAGCTACTACATTAAAGCAAGGATAGCATTATAGATCTTGTAAACTGACGTAGAGGCAATAAAAATTATCCTTTTACGTGTTTAAATGGCAGATTTTTACTCATCCTAACTAAATTGGCTTATAGATCTGCATACAGTTGCTAGATCCTACCAACTAACTGGTGCCAAGATGAGCTCTTACACTACCATTTCTAATAGGAATGACTAATATGGAAATACGCTTTCCATAGCTGCACCTTAGAGGGGGGAGGGGGAAGAAGGAGGAGAATGATTTTAGAATTCAAAATTTTAAGAGGCAACTATTAAAAATTGTTTTACCAGTAATTGGAAAAAAATAAATTATATTTAAAAAGAAATGGTCCGATAGAGAGTTCCTGGTACCAAGATGAGCTCTTACACTACCATTCCTAATAGGAGAAAACTACAGTATATATCACATCAGTAATTTCTGAAAGAATATATAACACACTTTCATATTTGTGGCAACAGTTGAAAATTCTGGTCACAGTGAGAACATACGCTTTTGTACCTGTTAAAGAACCATTTGCACAAGCAAATGGAATGTGTGGAATATGCTCACCAAACTTGTAAATATACTTGTGTAGAATTTCACTTGATCTATTATTATACAAACTTAAAAATAGATTACTGAGCCACAGATTAATTTGGAAGAGCATGATTCTTCATGCTGTTTGTCTTGAAGGTGGAGAAACTGGTGATTTTTCTTATTAGATTTGTGGCAGTCCCCACTAGGGACATTTGATTTTGGCCATAACTTCCAGTATTGCAGCCTTTCTGCCATGTCTTCATATCCATCCTGTCCTCAAAAAAGTTCATTTTCAAGGAAATAGAGGAGCATATATTCTCACTGTAACCAGAATTTTTAACCTTTGCCACCAATATGAAAGTGTGTTATATACTCTTTTAGGAATTACTGGTGTGTATACACTTTGTCAATGGAGTTGAAAGTAGAGAAAGCCCATGGACCTCATACATATATACATTCATACAAATACATGTGTGTATATATGAGTTTTCTCCTGTTAGAAATGGTAGAACTTATCTTGGCACCAGAAACTCCCTATTAAATCATTTCTCTTTTTAAATATTTTTTCCAATTACAAGTAAAAACAATGTTTAACATTTGTCTCTTAAAATTTTGAGTAACAAAATTTCTCTCTTCCTTCTTCCCCTCTCCCCTCCTTGAGGTGCATCTTTGGAAAGCATATTTCCGTATTAGTCATGTTGTAAAAGAAAACATAGATAAAAAAACAAAAATAAAGTTTAAAAAAAGTGTTCTTCAATCTGCATTCAGATTTCATCAGTTCTTTCTTTGAGTTTGTTGTTAGGTCAAAGGGTATGGACAGTTTTAAAGCCTTTGAGATAGTTCCAAATTGCTCTCCAGAATGATTGAATCAGTTTATAATTCCACCAAAAAAGTGCATTATACCACCTCCACCCAATTATCCCACCTCCCCTTCAGCATTTGTCATTTTCCTTTTCTGCTATATTAGCCAGTTTGCTGGATATGAGGTGATAGATAACACAGAGTAATTTTAATTTGCGTTTCCCTAATCGTTAGTGATTTAGAGCATTTTTTCATGTGATTGCAAGTAGATTTGATTACTTTGTCTGAAAATTGCCTGTTCATATCCTTTTACCATTTATCAATTGGGGAATGACTTGTATTTGTTTAAGTTTCACTCAGTTCTCTATATAGTTGAGAAATGAGACCTTTATCAAAGAAACTTGCTGTAGATTTTTTTCAAAGTTATGATTACTTATTGTGTTTCCTTCTTATTTCCTCTCTCTCTCTCTCTCTCTCTCTCTCTCTCTCTCTCTCTCTCTCTCTCTCTCTTTCTCTCTCTCTCTCTTCTCTTCTCTTCTCTTCTCTTCTCCTCTCCTCTCCTCTCCTCTCCCCCTCCCTTACTCTTGCCTTTCTGCCCTATTTTCCTCTTATTTTCCTTCAGGGTAAGATAGATTTCTAAATTAAATGTGTATGTTTTTTCCTCTTTGAGCCAATTCTGTATTATCTGTCAGCCCCCTTCCACCCATGTTTTCCCCTCCATTGTATAAGTTCTTTCATGCCTCTTTTATGTGAGATAATAGCCCTTTCCCCCTTTTCCCAATGCATGCCTCTCACACTTTTATTTTAATTTTGTAGATACCATCCAATCATACCCATGCTCTCTATCTAGGTATACTCCTTCTAACTGCCTTAATAATTATAAAGCTCATAGGAGTTACAAGTTGTCATCTTCTCATGTAGGAATGTATATATATACAGTTTAACTTTATCAAATAGCTCTTACGATTTCTCTTGCATGTTTACCTTTTTATTTTAAAGTCATATTTTCTATTCAGATCTAGTCTTTTCATCAGAAATACTTGATAGTCCTTTATTTCAGTAAATACCTATTTTTCCCCTAAAGGAAAAAAAAGTTTTGTTGGGTAGGTGATTCTTGTATTCTCAGCTGCTTTACCTTCTGGTACATCATATTCCAAGTCTCTTGAACCTTTAACGCAGAACCTACTAAATTTTGTGTTGTCTTGACTGTGGCTCCTTGATATTTGAATTGTTTCTTTCTGGTTGCTATCTGGCTGTAATATTCCTGGGAGTTTTCATTTGGGAATCTCTTTCAGAAGGTACTTGGTGGATTTTTCCATGTCTATTTTACTCTCTGATTCTAGGATATAAGGGAAGTTTTACTTGACAATTTCTTGAAATATGATGTCTAAGCTCTTTTTCTGATCATGGCTTTCAAGTAGCCCAGAATTCTTAAATTATTTCTTCTCAGTATGTTTTCTAGATCAGTTGTTTTTCCGTTGAAATGTTTCACATTTTCTTCTTCTTTTTTTTTTTTTACTCTTTTGATTTTGTTTGATTGTTCCTTGATATTTCATGGTCATTAGCTTCTAGGTGCCCCCATTCTAATTTTTGAGGAATTATTTTCTTCATTGAGCCTATGTAACTCCTTTTCCATTTGGTTGGTTGTGCTTTTTAAGGAGTTCTGCAGTGAATTTTTGCATGTATTTTGACACTTAGCCAATTCTGCTTTTTATAGAGTTCTCCTCAGTGAATTTTTGTGCCTCTTTTGCCATTGACACTATTCTGGTTTTTAAGGTGTTATTCTTCTCAGTATTTTTTTATGCTTCCTTTACCAAGGCATTGACTCTTTTTCATGATTTTCTTACATCACTTCTTTTCTCAACTTTTCTTCTAAGGTGTTATTCTCCTCAGTATTTTTTTGTGCTTCCTTTACCAAGGTATTAACTCTTTTTCATGATTTTCTTGCATCACTTCATTTCTTTTCTCAATTTTCTTCTAATTTTCTTATTTGTTTTTTTAAATCCTTTTTGTATTCTTTAGGAATTCTTGTTGGGCCTGAGATTGATTTACATTTTTCTTTGAGGCTTTGGATGTAGCAGTTTGGATTTTTTTTTGTCTTCTTCTGAATTTGTGTTTTGACCTTCCCTGTCACCAGAGTAACTTTCTTTGGTCAGATTCTTTTTATGTTGCTTACTCTTTTTCCAACCAATTTCTGAACTTTTAACCTTATACGTTGGGCTTTGCTCCTGGGGTGAAGGGAGCACTTCAGGGTTTTCATGCTGCTACTGGCAGAACTAGTTCTGAGGGTTTGCAAGTTTTCAGTTCTTCTACATTGGTATGATCTAAGAAAAGGTGTGGTCTGTGATTGACCATACGTACTCTTTTCCACTCTGGAATTGGGACCAGGTCCCCACTCCCCTCAGTCACAAACCTTGGTATACTAATCCTTTTTTTATCTCTGGGACTATGACCCGGAAAACAGAGTCCTGCACTTAGTGCCAGCAAAGTATCCTCTGTAATCTCCTTCTAAACAGATGTCTGACCTGTGGGCTGAGAGCTCTGAAAACTACCACTGTCAATTCAGTTGCCCTCTAAACCTGTTGCTGACTTGTTGGTGTGTGGTCTGTGGGCCTGACCTGCCCTGGATGGTACTCTACTCCCATCCCAGTGAGACAAACATTTCCTACTGATCTAAGTTGTTTTGGGCTGGAAAATTGTTTCACCCAGCACTTTTATTGGCTTTACCACTCCATAATTCATTTTAAGGTATTAATTTAAAGTTCTTTGAAGGGAAATTTGGAGAGCTCAAGTGAGCCCCTTCCTTTATCTTTGTAACCTGAAAAACAATCCTATAAATAAGATACCTATAATATAATGCTTTCAAAAGGTCTGTTTAGTTATGAAGTGGTTTAGGGATAGTTTACCAGCTCAGGTCAGCATAGAGAGACAGACAAGGAGGTCTGTGGACATGGGGCATAGGGTTAAGCCAGGAGCACCCATGAGGAGCATTCCACCACAAAGAAAGGCTGTGTACCAGGGCAGGAAGATGTCTCAGATCTAGCATTGAGGACCTAAATTTGTGCAGGAATAGGTGCCAACTGGCAGCTCTGTTGTTCTCTTCCAAGTTGTGAGTCATAGATCCATAGAATGCCTAGGTATGGCATTCGAGAGTGAGGAGTAACCTTGAACCTTAGCCTCTGTATGAAATAACTTCAGAAGCCAGCAGCATCTGTGTTGTTCAGATACCAGGAGCAGACTCCAACTTCCCTAGTCAGGAGCCTATGGGAATAATAGGAATACAATCTTAGACCAAAGAGAAACCTATAATTCTGTCACTCTGAACCAGCAGACCTTTCCACCTGACTGATAACCCAGATCCAGAAACAGTCTACAGAAATCCTAAATAGAACAAGCCAAGCAGGTCTGCTGCTCAAAACCAAATTCACATCAGGAACTTTCAGAGCTGAAACAAGGGGGACAGTGATCATCAGACTTTAGCCTGGATTTGTCTTGGGTACTAAGGAAAACAGCAGCAAGACCAGTCTAGACATTCTCTCTAGATGTTTAGAGTCTGATCCTAACATAAAGTTTCAAGTCAGAAGTAGATTGGATGACTGCACCTCCAAAAAATATCCCCCAGTAAAAATCTGTTATGGTTACAGGGATATTTAGGATATGTCCCAGAAGAAAAGAATGACCTCAAAACATCTACAAACAGAGTCTCAAAAAAAAAACACAACTTGGGCATAAGTTCAACTAGAATTCTTGGAAGAGATGAAGTAAAAGTATTTTAGATAAGTTTTTAGAAATCTTCATATAAACTAAATTGAGTATGCTAGAGGGGAAAAAAGAAAAAGAAATGAGGGTTGTAAAAAAGAATTGGAAGAAAGAAGATAGCACAAGAGGTACAAAACCTTGAAAAGGAAAATAACTCCTTAAAAATTAGAAGGTACCAAGGGGAAACTAATGAATCTTTGAGACAACAAAAAATATTAAAACAAAGTAAGACAACTGAATAAAGAGAAGAAAATGTCAGGTATCTTAGCATAAATATCTGATCTGAAAAAAAATCTGGGAGAGATCATTTAAGAATCATTGTACTACCAGAAAGTCATGACTTAAAAAAAAAGAGAAGAAGCTTTCATCATATTTCAGGAGAACTAGCCATATCTGTTAAAATCAGAGGGCAAGGTGAAAATTCTCAAATAAAAAATGCACAATAACACTGTAGCTAAATATCATAGTTTTCAGGTCAAAGAATAAATAAAGCAGGAAGCCATAAAGAAAGACTCCAAGTACCAAGGACCCATACAGTCAGGATCACACATGATTTAGCAGCTAACATTATAAAAGAGTAAAGAAATTGGAATATGATATCCCAGGAAGTATAGGCTTAAAACCAAAAAAAACTTACCTAGCAAAACCTAGTGTAATCTGACCATGGGAAAAATGGATCTTTAATGAAATAGAAGATTCCCAAGCATTCCTGCTGAAAAGACCAGAGCATCGTAGAAACGTTGAAGTACAAATACAAGAGTGAGAAGAAACATAAAATAGTAAACATTAATGAATCTTAAGAGATTAAACAAAGATAAATTGTTTATATTCTAATAGGAGGAGATGATATTTTGGGTCATTTCTGAACCCTATCATCATTGGGATCATAGATGATGTCTAATTAGGACAAAGGCTTTGGAAACGTTATACTTTCATATACACATCTATATCTATCTATATGTGTGTATGTATGTTTATGTATGTTTGCATATACATGTGTGTGTTTCTGTGTATCTTAAAAGAACGGAAAGAGAGAGAATACGAATATGCTAGGGGACGAACAGTATTATCTCACACAGTCAGGATGTACAGGTAGAAGTCTATACAAACAAGGAGAAAGGAATCATGGAAACTGCTTACATCTAAATCTTCATTCTCACTGAACGAGTTAAAGCAGGCAAGAATTCGTGCATCATTGGGTATAGAAATGCAGAGTTGTTGGGAAGTTAATTGAGACTTAGATGACTTGGCTAAAAATCTCAGAGGAAGGTTTTTAATACATTGCCTTTGACCACAGAGCCAGTGCTTTTTCCACTGTTGGCAAAAGTGCTTAGTAAACCATGTGACACTATTATGACCTCACTTAAATCAGGTTAGTATAACTATTTAGGTTTGACAGCAATATTGTAGGGAAGATCAACTGTGAAAGTCTTAGCTACTCAGATCAATACAGTGATCCATGACAAACCCAAAGAGTCCATGATGAAAAATGCTATCCACTGCCACAGAAAGAACTAATGAACTCTGAGTGCAGATTGAAGCATATTTTTTTCACTTTATTTTTGTCTTTTTATATCATGAATAATATGGAAATACGTTTTTTATGACTTTGCATGTATAACGGGTATCGTATACCTTGCCTTCTCAACAAGACGAGGAAGGGCTGAGAGAAGGGAGAATTTGGGACTCAAAATTTTTAATAAAATACACTAAAGTTTAAATAAAATACTACTTAGCAGGAAGGCGGCAAAAACTCTGGTGAAGCTTCAGATACCAACTCCCCTGAGCTGGGACATTTATGTTTAAGGCTGCAAGGAAGCCATATCACTTCCCTGTTCCCTTAAAGAACCAGCCCAGCTCTCATAAAACAGTTGTTGCTCCTACCACAGATGCTTTATAAATGAGAGCTATTATGATTAGTTCCATAGTAATTGCTAACTTCAGTTCATTAGAATAAGTAAATTGTTATTGCTGATGTCATTTCAGACATGTCCAACTCTTCAGGACCTTATTTGGGATTTTTGTGGCAAAGATACTGGAATGGTTTGGCCATTTCCTTCTCCAGCTCATTTTACAGATGAGGCAACAAATGAGGAGACAAGTAGGGTTAAGTGACTTGCCCAGGTCACACAGCTACTAAGGGTCTAAGGCTGGATTTGAACTCAGGTCTTCCTGATACTAGGATAGCAAAGGGGCATCTGTAGCTAGAGGAATATGTTATTGGTGGTAGAGAGGATGGGTCGGTGAGAAGTTCTGGAACTTACCAAGACTCTCTGCTATGGTTATGAGTGGCTCAGGCAGTGAAGGTTCAACATGAAGGGGAAGTGCTTGTCCACCTATATAAGAATATAAAGAAAAGAAGCTAAGAAAGGAATTGCAGATATATATATGGATATCTATATAAATATGTATCTATGTAGATAGATAGATAGATAGATAGACAGGACATTGCTGTTACTGCCTTGTTAAAGCTGATACATGCTTTATAAAAACGAACAAAAGTTTATGGTTGTGATTTTTAAAGTGTTAGAATGTGTGTGATAATGGATGTTTAGAGATTAATAGCAGGAAAAGGCTTTAAATTTATTCATTCATTCAATGAGTCCAAAACCACATCACTTCCCACCACCACCACCATCTTGATTAAATATCATCCCCTATACAGGGAAAACTATTTCAGGAAAGGCGCTAGCCATGTTTCATCTCATTCAATCAGGACACACTCCAGATATCCCTTCTTCATCAGCCACCTTGTCCCAATCAGGAACCCTCCCACCACCATCTTGGGAAGAGACTGCTTATATTTGTCTCTCCAAGCCTTAACACAGTGCTAGGCATATAGTAAGCACCAAATAAATGCTCTATTCCATTCTACTCCAGGCCATGCTCCTGACTATCCAGACTTTCTCTATCATGAAACCTCTTTACTGGAACTGAAAGTTCATGCTGCCCCTGGAATTCTTATACTGGAAGTACCCTTCACCTCCTTGGCCTATTCCTCTGATTGGTTGATTCTTGCCACTGGACTCTGACATCTCCAGAACAGAAAGTGAGGCTGGTGACCTTGCACAGCCCTCTCTCACTTAAATCCAATCCACTTATAAGTCATGGCATCATCTTTCTGAGGTCATGGTCCTCTTTGAGATGGAAAGACAAGCAACTCCAACAGTCCTTCTAGAAACATCATTGTAAGGATGATTCCCAGGCTGGAGAAGTCTTCATTCCCGCACTCCTTCCTCAGCAGACTTTCTCTGACAGATGTATCTCCCCACTCTTTCTACTCCTCCCCATCCTTGCTTTACAACTTTTTTTTTAAATGCATTTTCTTCTCCCACTGAAATGCTAGCTCCTTGAGGACAGAGACTGTTTTTATTTCTGTCTATGTTTGTATTCCTAGAGCTTGGCACAGGAACTGGCATTGATCAAGCAATAAATGTTTGTTAACTTGACATGTATCTATTTACTTATATCCATACCTGTCAGCAATAATAAGTCATATTTCTGTAGCATTTTGAGATTTTCAAAGCTCCTTACATGTATCACCTCCATGATCCTTAAAATAACCTGGTGAGGTAGATGATATTTTCCACTTCTTAATAATCTGTAAAATGGGTTGGACTAGATGGTTTTCTAAGGTCCTTTTCCAACTCTACAGCAATCATTTTTATGACTCCATGTCCAGTGCTCCAACCACTGTGCCATGTTGTCTCTCATTAAAAGAATTAAATCATTTGTTAAATGCTATATTATTCATCATGACAGCACCTACGTAGCCATTCTACTTGTCTTGGCAGTTGGCTGTTGTCTATTGGGATGTTTAGGCATTAGGTGAAAACACAAGAACAAGGCTGTTACTCTTCTGGTCAAATAAAGTACAACTTGCTCTCTCAATAATAATTTATTTGATAGTTCCATAGAGAAGTACAATGGAAGCACCATCGGCCCCTAAGTGAAAAACTTGTGTTCAAAGCTAAGCTCTGACGCCAAGTGACCTCAGGGCAAGTCCCATAACATCCTCAAGCCCCAGTAAAATGAGAGGAGTGCCTCTGAGGTCCTTTCCAATTCTAGCTGTAGTATTTTATAGTATTTCATTGGATAAAAGTGAAGTGGGATTGTGGAAATGAAAATCCATTAAAATAGATTTAAGAAAAGAGAACAAACTACTAGATGTAAAACTTCAAAACAGTCCCACCATAAACATTTCAGCTTTTCATTAGGAAAACAAAACAAAGCAAAGCATGCTTTTTAAATGGTTTGTTGCTTGCAAAGAAATAAAGACCCAGAAAACAAATAAACTGAAGCAATCACAATTGTTTTACACCTGAAATTGCAGCTGGGAAGCGGAAAGTTTAATTTTTGTCCTAATTTTAAAACATGTCGTGATGTTGCCAAAATCAAATGCTTATTTAATTCTGTCATTGTCTAAACATTGTTTTCTAGTTGCCTACATATCCAGGGAAGTCTTCATTTTTGGACCTAGATTTTGTAATCAAGAGGTATAGGAAAAAAAGAAAATGAGTCTCTGCAGATGACTAAATATCAAAACAGAGATGTTTTTGATAACCGCAGATCATTCTGTAGTACTTCAGAGTTATAAACATTGATCCTGTTACATGATGAGAAGAAAGCAAGATACCACACACAAGATTAAACAATTTTTTTCTTTAGAAATAGATACCTCTTGATGAGAGTTTGAATGTCTCCTAATAATGCTTGGGTGGGGGATGGAGTTCTTTTCATAGCATTTTTGGTTGATGGGTCAACTCATTTTTTGAGTATGATCATATCAAATGAAAATGTTAAAAAAGAAAATTATAAAATTTGTAGCAAATTGAACCTCAAAAAGTCTCAAAGTTTCTTTTTCCTCCCATGTTTCTTTTTAATTATTCATGACAGTGGGGAATAGGAAAGAAAGCCATATGTTTTTTTTAATCAGTCTTCGTCAATTTTTTTAGAACCTCTGAGACTTCTTTAGCATCACCTGGTATACTTTAAGTAAATAATAATTATTTATGATTTATAATATAATTTTAACTTAAAATAAGTATATATGAATCAAATTAAAATAATTTTAAATGTTGAATTTTAGGCATGAGAGCTTTCACTTTACAACTACTCCCAAAGCTGATCTGTTTTGAACTTTGGTTTTCAGTTTGACTACTCTTAGCAATTAACTAATCATTGCACTGACACTAACTAGTTTGTTAGAATATCATTTGTATTTATAATACCCTATGTGGAGGAAAGAAGCACTCTTCTTTAATGGTGGAACACGTAAAGAATATGAACTAAAAAAATTTTAGAAGGAAATCTTTTGTACATTTCAGCTTAATCCAAAGTTTAAATATTCATATAAGGAGTATTCTCAAATTAATAGGAATACAAATAACTTTAATGACACCTTAGAAAGCATGATTTCTCTGCTAAGAATGAGACTATATTACTGGAAAGAATCTGTGCACACAGAATAGTGTCATTGATATAACTTCCAGGGTTATGAAGCCCTGCCTCTATTTGACTTTTAAAGCTCTTCCTACTTTTCTAGTCATCTTATACCTTATAACACCACCTCCCCAACAAAGCTCCTGCAGGCACTTCTCGATCCAGTGACCCTGGCCCTCCTTACTGTTTGCTCAACAAGACAGTCCATCTCTGACTCGGGCATTTTTACGGGTTCTCCCCTCTGCTTCCTAGTTTCCCTGGCTTCCTTCCCATCTCAGTTAAAATCTTACCTTTTGTAGGAAACCTTTCCCAATCCCCCTTAATTCTAGTGCCTACCCTCTGAGACTATTTATATAGCTTGTTTGTACATAGTTGTTAACATATTGTTGTCTCCCCCATCAGACTGGTCCTGGAGAGAAGACACTGTCTTTTGCTTTCCTTTGTTTCTGCATCAGCTTAGCATGGCACCTGGCATATTTTGTGTTATTATTGAGTCATTTCAGTCATGTCTAGCTTTTCATGACCCCTTTTGGGGTTTTCTTGGCAAGATACTGGAATGGTTTGCCATTTTCCTCTCCAGCTCATTTTCTAGATGAGGAAACTGAGGCAGTCAGGGATAAGAGTGACACAACTAGTAAATGTCTCAGACTGGGATTTTAATTCACAAAGATGAGTCTTCCAGCCTCCATACCTGACACTATTGACTGCACCACCCAGCTGCCCACATGGTACACAGGAAGTACTTACTTAATAAATGCTAATTGACTGACTCTCCTTCCTATAGGAATTTCTTGAGTTTAGTGTGGTTGATTCTTAACCAGGAAGAGTTGTTTGGTGTTTGTATTTTTTTAACATTTAAAGTTAAAACTAATATTTATTCTTAAACCCAGAAAATGAACCCTAATCAGCCTAGTTAATTAACCCTAGTCCTGTACCAAGAAAAGGTTGTGCCTTCATTGATTCATTCAGCACTAAATGTCAGCTGTGCATAAGGCACTGTGGTCACATGTAAAAGATGACTTACTTATCCACGCTATCAACATCCTGGCTAATTACTACTCTTATTTCCAGGCATTTATAGAAGATTCCTAGAAGTTGCTATTCCTAGAATTTAACCACAAAAGTAGATAATGTCATGTTGACGCAGCATGTATGACAGTCTTATGGACTGTTGGGAACGCTCATGGGATCACAGACGGAGAGTTTGAAGAAGAGCTTAGGGACCGTCTAGTTCAGCTCCCTCATTGTGGTTCACAGAGACTCAGCTATTTGCCCTCAGTTACAAAAGAAGCAAGTGGAAGATGCAGGACTCCCTTCTCACTGTCCTGGTACCAGTAGGACCCCCAATGGGCCTCAGGCTCAAATATCTTTGACATCCAAACCAGTTCAGAATCTCTTCTTTGAGATGCCTCATTTTTATACTTTGATTGCTTTCTTTTCCTCAGTTTCTTGATAAAGCTAACCTTTTAAGTTTTTCAGGACACTTATGGGGTTGTCAAGGGATTGAGGGTTGTCCTTAGTGAGTAGGAGTGGGGACAGCCCCAAGAATTGGTAGCAGATTGAAGGTAGTAGCGTTAGAAGGTCCCGGAAGAGAGTTTGGACCAGCAGTTGATTTTCTGCAGTCCTGGAGAATTTGTTTTACTTGTTGGAAATAACATACAGGGAAGTTTTGTTCAGGCATGTGCTGGGCAGAATGACCTCTGAATCCCAGATACTGGGATTTCAAGAGGAAGGAAAATTACGAATACCAGATGTCCATTTGAATGTTTTTCATTTTAATAGCTAGTATCTTGGGAAGATTCAGAGGTAGAAGATTGAATTTGCGAAAGACCTCATAGGAGTGGGCATGAATGTTGTGAGTCGTGCTATTTGGATTAGTCAGATAGCATAATAGTCAAATTACAGTCAATTACATTAGAACATTTTCTGTATCCTGGATAGTTCCAAGAGTTTCTGGTTTCTCCTCAAGTCCACTGGAAATTCTAAGGGTTTATGAATAGATTGGATATTGATCAAGTCTAAAAGAAACCATCTTGTAAACATACTAGCCAGTATAAGCCACAGTGGAAATCTTACAGAGCAGTGTTTATGTTTTTTGCTGTCATCTTAAAAAAGTTATTTTTCTCAAAAACAACTATGCCAAAAAGTGAGGTAGACAAGTGGAATTATTAGAGTAGAATCTCCTAGTATTAGAAAAACACTTCTAAAAGAGGCCAGCATTATGGTTTGGGAATGTAAATATCTAGCTAGAGAAGAAATAAGAAATAAATCCCACAGTTTAATTTGCTTATTTATGCTGTTCGGACTATAAGACAAGAGTCTAATCCCCACAACTGAAAAACATTACAATTTATAATAAATTTTCACCCTCCTGATTGATACGTGAGGAGGCATTAAGCTGTCATTTTCTGTTTTTGCAAGTGTCAGACAAGTATATTAAGCAAGATTCCCCATTTTAACCACTAAACAAAAGAAAGTCTTTATTTTTAAAAGTATTATGGGCTGTATCAATCCCCTTGGGATTAACTATATTTCTTGTAAGGAGTTATAAAAATTATTGATAGAGAAACAGAACCAAATATAGCAAGAATTATGGTTGCCAAGGGATACTGTAGAATTTTGAAATAAGAATAGACTTAGAACCCACTTAGATAAAGCCAGGCCGCAAGATAGAGAAGTTTCTTCTATGCAAATGAATTGTGGAGACGTCTTATCTCTCCAAGGAGATTATGGTTTCCTTGAGGACAGGGAACAAAGTATCTTGGTCTTTATTTCCTGTATGGTGCCTGGGATAGTGCCTTGAACTAAGTAGGTATTCAGGTAATGTTTATTAAATGAGTGAATGGTAAGGGCAATATGCTTAAGTTTAAGAGAAAGAAAGGTCTCCTAGAACTAACATAGTGAAGAAAAGCCTGATGGGAAACGTGCCTTAACCTACGCCTTAACAATGGTGGGGGTCAGAAAAAGAGCAGTACAGGAATCTGGAGACAGCAGAGATGCAAAAGATATAATGAAAATGCAAAAAAATTTAAGTTGATTACACCTGATGTTTGGTCGGAGATAACAAAAGAAAGGAAGTGACTGGAAGTTTGATTTCATCAGAAAAGTTCACAAGAATTTCCTCTACCCCTCCTCCTACCAACCAACCAGTCCTAGCCCCAAAAAGAGGAACAATAAAATGACAGATTGGGGGCACTAGTTGATATAGAGGGTAAGACACTGGGCTTGAAATCAGGAAGACTCATCTTCCTGAGTTCAAATTTGGCTTCAGACACTTACTAGCAGTATGACCCTGGGCAAGTCACTTAACCCTGTTGGGCTCAATTTCCTTATCTGTAAAATGAGCTAAAAAAGGAAATGGCAAGCCACTTCCAGCATTTTACCAAGAAAACCCCAAATGGGGTCATAAGGAGTCAAATGACTGAAATAACTGAACAACAGTAATGGAAAGAATTCAATTTTCCTAACCAATTAACAGCTAGAGTCATGGAGAACTGCTGAGTATCTCATTTTCTACAAATATAAAATATTCCCATCACATAAGAAGATTGAACTATTTGTACTTCTTACAGTGCCAAACAAAATACACACAAAATGCAGGTTACCCTCTTAAAGAAGGAAAGGTTGAGGCCTGGGGTAAGAGATACCTCTCTGTTTCCTGTGTATTGTTGACTTACCAGGGAGATTGAAGTGTTCTTTGAAAGAATAGAAGTAGTATAAGAAAGAAATAAGTAGAAAAATAACTGAAAAGGCTCAAAAGAGAATCCAGACTCACCCCCAAGAGGCTGCTCCGTGGAAGAAATGAAAGAAGAATGGCCCCTGCCCTATTTCTAAGTCTGCAGTAGGTTTAAGGTTCTTATAGGTTCTTATATTCCTCTGCTGGAATGATGATGAGGAGCCATACTTGACTCCAATAAAGAGGACATCTAGTATGGGTCATCGAAGGAAGGGACAGTTCATGGTTGCTGACGATTCCTTGCCATTTAAAAATAATATAGTATTGATAGCTCTTGTTCTTTATATCACCAGAATTTCTCCTCATATCCCTCTACTGTCCCCTCCAAGAGAGTCAACCTACATAAATAATTTTTTTTAAAGAAAAGCAAAAGAGGAAAAACTGAAAAATCAATAAATGTAAGGATTGTATCAGAAAGTCGGAAAATTTACAAAAAGTCTGAAAATATATGCAGTGGTGTACATTTGTGGACTTCCCATTTCTTCGGTGGAGTGAGAGGGGAATGCCTTCTCATATCTTTTTATTGGGTCTGTGCTTGACAATTGCTTGCTGAGGAGTATATAATGGCAGCCTCCTGGGACTTATCTCAAACATATGGGAAGCCTCCTGAGACATACCGCCTGGAGGCTTGTGATAATGATAGCTAACATTTGTATAGCGTTTGATACATTTCAGACACTGTACTGGGTGCTTCACAAGTATTATCTCACTGATTCTCACAACCCTAGGAGGTAGGTGCTGTTGCTATCCTTATTTTTACATATAAGGAGACTGAGGCAAGCAAATTAAGTGACTTACCCAGGATCATGTTACTAATGACTATCTGAGATTGGATTTAAACTCAAGTGTTCCTGACCTGAGCTCTATCCACTGTGCTACCTAATATCTGCTTCTGGTGATACTATTAGAACTAATGAGAAGGAGGTTAATTATTTCTAAAGTCCTGACTATGGAAGTGAAAACTTTTGAAGCACAAGTACTGCTTTTGTCACTGATATCAGGTGAAGATAGGAGCTTAAGAAGAGAGAGGGTCTCATGTGAAGTGAGCAGCTAGTTAAATGGTTGAATTTTCACTAGATACCTCTGATAAAAGTCTAATATTCAAGATATACAGACAACTAACTATATATAAGACCAGGAGCCATTCCTGAGTAGATGAGCGTTCAAAGGGTATGAACAGTTTTCACAAGAATTACAAACCATCAATGCCCTTCTAAGACAGCGTGATCCAAATCACTAATCACTAGATACATAAATTAATTATTAAAGTCAAGAAGTGGAAGAGGCCTCAGCAGCTCTCTAATATTATCTATACAGGAAAGGAATACTTACTTACTATAACCCATGTGGCAATTTGTCATTCAAACTCTACTCGATGACCTCTAAGGAAGGAGACACCACCACCACTCTAAGCAAGTCAGTGCACTCTTGGACAACTCTCATTGTTAGGCACATCAAGCCTAAATCTGCCTCTTTGTAGCTTCTGTCCATTCATTCTGTTCTTTATTCTGCTCTCCCAGACCAAACAGAGCAAGACTAATCCTTTCCACCACCTTACAACCCTTGAGATGCTTTAAGACAGCAGTTACATTTCCCTCTCCTCTCATCTTATCTTCTTTAAGTTAAACAACTTCACTTCTTCCAATTAAAACAACTCTTGTTTTCACCTGTGTCATAACTGGAAATTAACCAAGATGATGAACAATGGACATAGTGTTGAAAGGGCCTGTCTGGCTCCCTATTCATGAACCATATTTTTCACCTTTTTTTTGTTGTTCTCCCTGGCCTGCATCTGTTGCATTGTAGTCACCCTTAACAAAGTGAAATTCTTACACTTAATGCAATTCAGTTCCTCCAATAGTATATTCACTTATCCATCTTTGGAAAAAGATCTCACATTGAGAGAACCAACAACTAAAGTAGTGTTCATAGTCTAAAAATGTGATTTTTAGCATCTTGTGCTCCATTTTCTGTCACTGTCATCATCGGCATGGAAGTCGAAGAACTGAGTGGTAGTTTATATTTGTCCAAAAAATGATAACCAACTGCCTAGCCCTCCACTGATAATTCTTTCCATGCTTAGCTAGGCTGGTCGTTGGAAAACAGATGACCTGTTGCTAAGGTTGTATTTAAAACCTTACATCAAAGCTAAGCTCCTTTAGGAACCAGCCTCATTTCCATGGCATAATGAGGCATTGGATTAAGACTTAGTAGAGGAGAGCAAATATAATTTAATAAGTATAATTGAAAAGTTCTACAAGTGGATTAAAACATTCAACTGTATGTACGTGTATATATACATTGAGAGAGAGAAAGGGGGAGGAGAGATATGGATAGATAATTTATGTGAAAAAGATCTGGAGAAGTTTCATGTAATACCAACTCAGTATGAATCAGCACTTTAATGAGGCAGGCAAAAAAATAAAAGTGACCATAGTGCTTAATGTCCATAAAGGAAACTAAAGTTATTTGCTACTCAACTTCAGCAGCATCTAGAATATTATGTTTAGCTTTGGATATTTTGGGAAGGATGTTGACAGACTGGAGTGGTTCCAGAGGAGAATTATCAGTGTGGTACGTATTCAAAACCACTGTATTGAAGATGGTTTGAAGGAGCTGGTGATGTTTATCCTGGAGAAGAGAGCCATGATAGCTGTCTGTTAATATATCTTCTCGTATATAGGACTGTCACATTAAAGAAGAATTCATCTTATTTCACTTGATCCCAGGGGGCAGATATATGGAGTAAAGATTTCAGGTATCTGTGAGATATAAAGAAAAATTTGTTAATAATCAGAACTATCAAAATGAAATGAACTGTCTGGAGAGATAGTGAGTTTCCCATAATTGGAGGTCTTCAGATAGAGGTTGAGTGTCAGTTACCAGAGATGTGGAAGAGGTAGTGCCTGTTTAGGTCCTTGATAGACCAGATCACCTCTGAGGTTCCTTCTAAATCTAGGATTCTATAATTTTGTAATTGGAAAATATTCAGAGTAGATGGAAGAGTATGTAGAACATAGTAAAAATTATTATAAACCTTAGATTAATTCATTGATTTAATTTATTATTAACACCTGTGCTATCCTAACACACTAGATGATCATGAAGAAATGTCCTTTGTAGAAACTTAAACTTATGCAAAAATGAACAACAACATCAAGGGCTATTCCACCCAATAGAGGTGGACTTGCCCTATTAGACTTTAACAGTTTCACAAAAGAATCAATCCCATCTAATATCAAACATGTAATGTAAACGTAAGTCAGTGGAACAGAATAGAGATGCTGGCAATAGAACCAAATATTTACAAATGATCAGTGTTTCTTAAACCTGTGGAAAAGAAAAATAAAGTTATTCTTTAATAAATATTGTTGAGAGTACTAGATAGAAATGACAGGAAATAGCTTTAGAGACACTGCATCTCATTTACCATAAAAACTTCTAGTTATATTATAGATTTAAACATTGAAAAAACATTAAAGCATCAGAGAAAATGAAATAGGCTTATGTCTACTATGGAGAGAAAGTAAATTTTTATATATTGTACAAATCGAAGACACTGGGAACATTTGTCAGTGGATTTGATTATATCAGAATAAAAATTCTGTACCACAAAAAATAATATGATGATGACAAAAAATAGTTGATGAGAAAAACATTTCTAAGAACTATGAGATAAAACTGTTACATGAGAAAATATGCAAGGAACTGATATAGTCAAGAATAGTCATCTATTCCCTAATGTATAAGAAGAGGCATATGCAAAAGGCAAAACAGAAATTGCACATGATAACTTGAGAAGTGTACCACTTTCCTTCTAATGAAAGAAATGAGTATTAAGATAATTTGAAAATATAATTTCACCCCCAACTAAACAAATCACTCCAACAAAACCACATCAAATATAACTCAATTCCTCAAACATTGAATGCCACATTTTTGCATAGAACATTGTCAGAGACAGGTGATAATACAAAGTCAAGATGAGAAATGCTCTCTTTAAGGTATGTTACCCCAGGAAGCATACTGTGTTCTATAATATGTAATAAGTACCTTAGAGAGGTACAAAACAAAGTAACTCTTTCCACTTATGAATAACTGTGGTATGAACATCAGGCATGTACCTAATAGTGACAAATTCTACCCTCATGTTGCATTACAAATTTCCATCTCATAATCCTTCTAATCCAACTAATTATTTTAAGAAAAACACCAATAACAAAAAAGAAAAAGATTG
>CM053774.1:86451889-86491959 GCA_028658325.1 Potorous gilbertii
AATATTTTCTCCTTGACCTGGGAACTCTGGAATTTGGCCACAATGTTCCTAGGAGTTTCTCTTTTTGGATCTCTTTCAGGGGATGATTGGTGGATTCCTTGAATATATATTTTGCCCTCTGGTTCTAGAATATCAGGGCAGTTTTCCTTGATCATTTCATGAAGGATGACGTCTAGGCTCTTTTTTTGATGGCTTTGAGGTAGTCCCATAATTTTAAAATTGTCTCTCCTGGATCTATTTTCCAGGTCATTTGTTTTTCCAATGAGATATTTCACATTCTCTTCCATTTTTTCATTCTTTCGGTTTTGTTTTGTTATTTCTTGGTTTCTCAGAAAGTCCTTAGCCATCATCTGTTCCATTCTAATTTTGAGAGAACTATTTTCTTCAGTGAGCTTTTGAACCTCTTTTTTCACTTGGATGATTCTGCTTTTGAAAGCATTCTTCTCCTCATTGGCTTTTTGAACCTCTTTTGCCAATTGAGTTAGCCTATTTTTCAAGGTGTTATTTTCTTCAGCATTTTTTTAGGGTCTCCTTTATCAAGGTATTGACATGTTTTTCATGCTTTTCTTGCATCTGTCTCATTTCTCTTCTCAGTTTTTCCTCCATCTGTCTAACTTGATTTTCAAAATCCTTTTTGAGCTCTTCCATGGCCTGAGCCCATTGGATATCTATTTCAGATGTTTGGGATGCAGAGGCCTTGACTCCTATGTCTTTCCCTGATGGTAAGCATTGTTCTTCCACATCAGAAAGGAAGGGGGGAAATATCTGTTCCCCAAGAAAGTAACCTTCTATGGTCTTATTTTTTTTCCCTTTTCTGGGCATTTTCCCAGCCAGTTACTTGACTTCTAAGATTCCTCTCCACCCCCACTCAGATCCGCCCAGCTAGTGCTTGGGGACTGAGATTCAAATACTGCTCCCCAGCCTCAGGGCTTTTGGCAGCAGGCCTGGCTGCTATTCAATGTGAGCTTAAGTTCTGATGTTCAGGTGGTGGCAGGGCCACATCCCAGGCTCAGGTTTATGCAGAGACCTTCAGTAATGGACCCAAGGTCCTGCCTGCTCTGGGAGCCTCTGGCTACCCACTGCACCTGCTGCTGCCTCCTGAGGGGGCCTGAGTTATGGAGACCCCTGCTCCCCTCTTGGCCAGCCCAGAAGTCTCTCTTGCTGACTTGTAGTGCCTGTTGGTTGAGGAACCTTTGTGGTTGCCGAAGATTCCGTCCCTGAAGCCTGCTCGGATCTACTCTTCTCTGTGCCACACGGTCAGGGAAGGGCTAGGCTCCGCTCCCGTCTGGTGAGTGATGGACCTTTGGGATTGGTTTTTCAGGGTTCTCTGGACCATAAATCTCCTTCACTCCATTGCTGCATGGCTTGCACTGCTCCAGAATTTGTTGGGAGTTCTTTTTACAGGAAATCCATGGGCTGTAGGCTTGGAGCTAGCATATATGAGTCTTTCTACTCTGCCATCTTGGCTCCTGCCCCCTAATATTTCTAAAAAGAGAAATAGCATGAGTTTTTTATAAAAGTGCTTAAGGGATGCTATAGGGGAGAACAGTAACAATGAGTCATTTGGTGTGGAAGGAATTAAAGAACTTTGGGTAAACACCTTGGTACTTTAGCCCTTCACAACCTGACTCCAGACTAACTCCCCAGGCTCATTATCTTCTTGCATTCACTCTACATTCCAGCCACCTGGTCTTTTTAACTATTTCTGAAATGACTCTCCATTTCTCACCTCCATACCTTTGCCCTGGCTGTTCCCTATGCCACCAATGCACTCCTTCCTCACCTCTATCTCTTTGAATGCCCAACTTTCTTCAATGTTCAGCCCAGGTACATCCTCATGGGATGATCTCATCCCCTTGGTTGTCATTGGTCCCTCTTCTCAAATTTTCAAGCATATTCTTATCTATTTGTACATAATAAATTAGCTCCTTGGGGGAGCAGAGACTGTTTTTCTTCTTGCCTTTTTTTCCCCAGTGCCTAGCACAATGAGTGCTCCATAGTAAATGCTTTATGACTCTCTGTTAGGTTTTACAAGTGTCTTACCAATGGAAGAAAAGGGACAAACATTTTTTAAGCACCAACTATCTATAAGTCCCTGTGTTAAATATTTTACAAATATTATCTCATTTGATATTTTCAGCATCCTTGAGAAACAGATGCTATTATCATTTTACAATTGAGGAAAATAAGGAAGACAGGGATTAAGTGACTTGTGTAGAATCACCCAGTTAACTTGAGGCTGGATTTGAATTCAGGTCTGTCAACTCAGCACTATCCACTGCACCACATAGACAGCAAATTCAGAGTTCTTTCTGCCAATAGAAAGATTGTACCTTAAATTTTTCTTTCTATTTCTCCTTTACTACTAATCTTGGCCTTGTTCTCTCTTTAGGAATTGTCTCTTGCAAGCATTTGGCTGGAAATGAATTACCCTGCCTGCCACATTGCCTTTGGCAGGCACCTTTGACTCAGGCTAAATCGAGAAAACCAAGGTTCCAGGTGTGAAAGGTTTGACCTCTGATATATATCATCATTTAATAAGGTGCTGAATCCGTGAGCAAAGCGTGTGCTGGTACACAGTGTCTGTTTCTACCAATCCAGGGTCTGCTCCAGATCCGTGAGTCACCTTGGGCAATTTGTTTAAACTCCCTGTACCAGCTTTCTCCTTTGGTAAACAAAGGCATAATCCCTTATGGGATCTCTGGGAAAAATAGCAAATAAAAAGGATGGGCAAGCACTTTATAAAAATGAAGAGTTATACAGAAATCCCAAAGTGTGGAAGGAGCTGAATAGATAGGAAAACAAGACTTAGAAGCAGTTATATGCCATTTAACGCTAAACACAAAACCGGATAGGAATCAGTAGCAATGATGCCTCACAGGCATTTTATATAAATGGGTATTATTTGTAAAGCTATGTGGTACAGGGGAAACAGTGTTGGATTGGGAGTCAGAGGATCTGGGTTTGATTCTGACTTTGTTGTAGCTACCTTTGTGACCTTGGGCAGGTTGTTTAAACTATGTGGGCCTCCATTTCTGTATCTATAAAATGAAAGATTTAGACTAGATGGGGTCTAAATTCTTTTCCAACTCAAATTAGGTTCCTAGGGCCAGACCTATGTTTCCTCATTTCTTGTCTACCCATCTTTTCAGGTTTTTAATTCCTGGGATGTTCAGGGCTTGCTGAGTCCTTTTCAGAGTTGCTCGGCTACCTTTGGTGTCCATTTAACTTAGCTAACTCTCACCTGTGATTTCAAGAAGCTGTAGTGGGCACAGCAGCCACACCTTGGTAAAACCGTCTCCTCAGAGGGGCTAAACCAGGTAGAGGGTAATTGACAAGCTGTCCATCGCAAGCATGGAAGACATCCCCCAGCAGAATGGGTGGATGGAAGCAACTTGTTCCAGTGGCCATGAAGGTAGCTGAAGCAGGCGCTGTGGGGCCTTTAGAGCTTAGTGAGGCATCAGACACCAAAGTCTGATCTGCATCTCGGCCTTTACCAGTCATCCAGAATTTTGTACTGGACATGGACGACTCCAGAAGAGAAAGTAAAGCTGACAATTTTGTGCAATTCTGCCTCACTTAAATTCAATTCTGGAATAAGTCCAGACATCACCCCTTGATGACATTGACCTTATGGATAAAAGACAACAAAGATTCCTGGAAAGACCTCCTCCTCCCATTCACCTCCTGCTGGTCCAGGTTGAATTCCTTATCAGATACTCTCCAGCCCCACCCCCTACTCCCTGTCATATTTTCCCCTCAGATTCCCCAGTAGTACTGTGCTAGAGGCAGCTAGGTAATACAGTGTACAGAGCCCAGGGCCTGCAGTCAGAAAGACCGGAGTTCAAATCTAGCCCTAGGCATTTACTAGCTATGTGATCCTGGGCACTTCACTTAACCTCTGCTGGTCTCAATTTCTTCAGCTATAAAGTGGGGGCAATAAGAGCACCTGCCTCCTGGCGTTGTTGTGAGGAACAAATGCAGTAATAAATGTAAAGCAAATAGCACAGGGCTTGGCAAATAGCAAGCACGACATTAATAGAAGCTACCAGTAGTTCCAGGAGTTGCTTAATGAAAGCTTCCTCCCTCCCTTCCCTCCTTCCTTCCTTCCTTCCTTCCTTCCTTCCTTCCTTCCTTCCTTCCTTCCTTCCTTCCTTTCTTCCTTTCTTTCTTTCTTTCTTTCTTTCTTTCTTTCTTTCTTTCTTTCTTTCTCCCTTCCCTCCTTCCTTCCTTCTTTCTGTCTCCTTTCCTTCCTTGAGTCGAATTCCCCCTGGCAGGCTGAGGGGAGACTCAAAGGAGATAAAGAGATGCAAAGTGCTTTTAAACCATAGAAGGATCCATAAATAGAATGGAATCTAGAAGCATGTGTCAGATGCTTAAGATAACAACAGCTTACATTTATATAGTGTCTTAAAGTTTGAAGAAAGCACTGTTATCTCCTTTGGTCTTTATAAAACCCAGGAGGAATGCTCTATTCCTTTGCCTATTTTATAGATGAGGAAATTGAACCTCACTGAGGTTAGATGACTTCTGAGCAGAACTTGAATTCATGGTTTAGGGATGCCAAGTCCAGCCTTCTAATCAGTATACTACATGCTGTGCTAAGCCCTAGGAATACCAGTAACAAACATCTATATATTGATTTAAGATTTGCAAAGTGCTTTTTGTGTTGACTCACTTGATCTGTGAGGTACATGCTCTTACTAACCCCTGAAGCAGGCAGGATAAGTGACATGTCCAGGGTCAAATTAATTAATACACATCCGAGGCTAGATTTGAACTTAGGTCTGGTAATCCATCTGTGGTAGAATTGATCTTATTAACTTATAACAATCCTTATCGGTTAACACTGTTGATGATTATGGCTTTTTTAAGGCTTAGGTGACATTAGTCAACTCAAGCAGAACTGATAATAGGAATGAGTGAAGTGTCTCCTTGGTGGTGTGACAAGAAGAGTCATCTCTGGTTTGCTAGTTGGTCCTAGAATGAAAGAAATCCCTATTTGCCCTCCTAGATCTTAGTCAAGAAAGTTATTGCCCAATATGGGTTTCCCAAGTTTCAGGTCTTGTGAAAATCTGGGACACAGAAAACATTCTACAACAACATCAGTGGGATAGGTGGGTGGTGTCACAGTGGATAGAATGCTAGGCCTGGAGTCAGGTCAACTCATCTTCCTGAGTTCAAATCTGGCCTCATACTCTTACTAGTTATGTGGCACTGGACAAGTTACTGTGAAATATAAAATGTTTGAGAGATGTAGGTTCTGGGTAATTAATCATGTTAGCAATAATTAATATAAGGGTCATCTGCACTCTCTAAGGCTGTAGATCCTTCATGGAATCCACTCAATGTTTATGAAAGAGTGGGTGTTCCTGAGGGTGGCCATCAACTCTGATTGGTCAATAGTTAATGATAAGAATTATAATGAGAGGTTGTAATGCTAATGAGTTAAAAATCTTCTCCATGGGATTAGGGAAGGCCACACCTTTTGTTAACTTTCCAATGAGGCACTGCTTCGCAAAGGTTGCGATGCCCTCTGACTCTGCAAAGTGAATAAATACTTTGAGGTGAGGTTTTACATTGGGACTCACTCCTTGGAAGTGTTTGCTGGGCCAGCTGAGACTCTGGGTATCTGACAAGGAGCCCATGGCTTTGAAAACCCAGATGCTGGTGCTTCTTTCTCTGGTAACTCTGATCAGACAATTGGATTTGTCTGTTGAACTGTGATGGATGTATTGCTTATGGTCAGGCAGTTGGAAGCATGTCTGTTGATCTTTCTGGAGTTCAGGGTGCTGACTTTGCCCCTGAACTAAGTGAATGATACATGTGCAGTGATTGCTGACACCTCAACAGCTGCCTTTCCTTTTAGAAAAGCAGATCTAAGAACCTGTGATAGCAGGCTATCCTAGATGTGTCAGGGTGCTTGCTTTTACAGAGGTGGACTTATTCTAATGAGGGAATGAGAAAATAACTGATCACTCAATCTTGGTTAAAGATACTTATCTGTGTTCTTATCACCCTGCTTAGGGTAATCTAGACAAAAGAGGAAATCCACTCTTACCCAGACTTGTCTGAGTAAAAATACAATGGGCCACCATCCATCAATTCACCATAACTAAATTTTTTTACAGTTTGATCAGACCTGAGTTTTGCAGTTGGGTCAGGTTCACCCAAGACTTCATCTCACTAAGAGCCCTGTACTTCAGAGGCTATATGAATAACTTACAGGGGCTGATTTCTAAAAGAGGAAGGAAGGGGAAAAAACTTAGCCATATTTCAGTAATTTGGTTATTAATATAAGAAGAATAATCATTTCTCTCATTACTTAACCCAGTTTGCTCAGCTTCCTTATCTGTAAAATGAGCTCACGAAGGAAATGGCAGACCACTCCAGTATCTTTGCTAAGAAAATTCCATATAGGGTCACAAAGATTTGGGCATGCCTGAAAAACAACTCAACAACAAACCATAATATTAATATATATCTTACATAGCTTCCCTGAATCTCCTCTCATTTCCTTTTATCCCCATAATTGGGCAAGACCATGTCATTAGATTTCCTTGTGCCTGGCATTATTCTTCTCTTGCAAATGAACAACCACTATGATCCACTCATCCTTGCCTGGTTGGCAGAAAGCTGATCTGAGCTAGGAAGATTTGGATTTACCGGTTGTGTTGGATAAAATGACTGTGGGAACTTGGACCAGTCATAGAATGTCTCAGTGACCCAGAAAATTCTTTGACTACAATCTGCAAAGCAAAGGTTGATCTGCATGGCAGAGGACATTGCTCATCAAGGGGAAAACGGATATTATAGCATAGTGGAAAGACTACTGGCTAAGGAATCAGAGGACCTGGATTCATATTTTGCATCTGATACTACATGTGATCAACAGACATTTATTAAGTGTTTATTATCTATGCAAAGCGCTGGGAATAAAAATATGAGGAAAAAGAAAGATAGTACTGGGGAGAAGTTACCTACATTGGGACACAGTGGAGAATGAAATCCAAAGAATCAAGAGCAGGGCTGGCAGAGAAGTGAATATGGCTGGCCTGAATACCCCTCTTAAAATCTTGTTCCTGGGGGTATATTTTTTGTCCTTTCTTTTGAAGAGGAACAGTGACATCATCAATTAGATTTAAATGTGTTAGAATTACCTGAAATCATCAGTACAGGACACCAGTCTTAGCTGTATGACCTCACACACACACACATTCACTTTCTTCATTACTGTTGTGGAGATTTCATATAATCATAGATCTAGAATTAGAAGGAACTTCAGAGACCATCAAGTTCAGAAGAGGAAACTGAGGCCCAGAGAGGGGAAATAATTTGCTATAAGGTCATATATAGTTAGGAGGTGGTAGAATTGATCTTTGAACTCACAATATCTGACTCCAAATCCAGAGGAGGAGGATTGGGGGGGAGGTATGGCAAGGAAGAGTGGTACATATAAATGAATCAACCTCATTTTCCAATTCATGTGGTACTGGGTTTTACTCTAGTACCAAAGCTGAAAAAAAAGGAGGGTAAGTATATATATGTTTCATTATCAAGAACAGGGACACCCCAAAGCACCAGCTCAGGATTGACAGAAGTGTGGAAGGTGTGCAGTCTCTCAACAAAAGATGAAGATATGATTATGAATAGAAGAGGAATGAGAAAATATGGGTTTAGCCCTTTTTTTTTTTAAAGCTTTTCATGGCTCTGGAGCAGTGTGGTATGATGGATAGAGAACTAACCCTCAAAGTCAGGAAGACCTAAGTTCAAATCCTCCTTTGACACATATTGGCTCAGTTGCCCTGAGTAAGTTAAGTTCACAGTGGTCCCAAGCAGCTTTCTAAGACCATAACTCATGGGCAGGCACAGATTTGTATTGGGACACAGGGAATTTCATCCCGGGGAGCTCCATATGCTCATGAAGTCATGGGTTCAGGCCAAAACGAAGATGTTTTTGTGATAAGTTTTATAACTTTTCCCTTTGTTATTTTTTTTTAACCACCTTTTCTATTTGTCTATTATTGCTAAGAATGAAAGAACTTTGGATAATCTCAAGACATTTGTATTTACTTTGGGAACAGGAGAATCGGAGAGAAGTGAGGTATTTTTTATAATAATATTAATATTAATACCGTGGTAGTAGCAATATCTAGCATTTATAAAATGATTTACTTAAATTGCAGTATAAGGGCTGGCGATCATATTATTTCAAGTTTGCAACTTTAAATTGCCATATATGTGTTATTATATCATATATATTACATTACATATTATATACATAAATATATATTTTATAGGTTAATATATTGTACATATTAACATATGTGTTATTATTATATCATTTTTGAACTCACAACTATCTAGGAAAGTGTTATTACTTTTATTTTATAGATGAAAATTGAAGCTGAGAGAAGTTATATGATTTTTTCCTTTTTTTTTTTTTTTGGAGGCAATTGACATTAAGTGATTCGCCTAAGTCCACACAGCTAGTACATGTCTGAGGCCAAAATCAAACTCAGGTCATCCTGACTCTAGGTCCAATGCTCTAAGTGCCTCATCTGACTTGGGCCTGGGGGGTGAATTTGGAAGGCTGAGTAGTCAGAGCACTTCATTGTACCTCTAGAATGCAAAGAAGGGGGTTACTAAGGAGCTGACCAGAGCTGAGAAGCTCCCAGGTTTTTACAGTATCTCCTGATCTTTCTTTGATACCTTTAAACTCTTCCCTTTGGGAATCAGTCCAGGTTTAGGCCATGGGAACTATGACCCACCTCCCAATGTCAGAGAGGAGTGGTAAGCCAGGGGCAGGTGGGAAATATTTCAGTGAGAAGATTGATTCTTGGTATCCTCAAACTCTTAGGGAAAGATGGAGACATATGGCCAAGATGAGCTTGCCATGAAATACATTTGAAATTGATTGAATGTCTGGACCTCAAAATATAAATGTGTTTGTCAATTTGAAAGGAGGTCTCTAGTGGTAGGTTACAGAGATCTGTGCTTAGCACAGATTTTTCATTTAAGAAAAAATTATCTTATATTTATTTTGGGTTTTTTTTTGTCATGTTTTGAGATCTGAGTTTTCTTTCTCCCTCCTAGCTCTGATTTAGAGAAAAATTTGTCATTTTTAGCATTTTTTTAATCAGTGACAACTAAGAAAATAGTAAAATGTTTATCAAATTTGCAGACAATTCAAAGGTAGGAGGGATAGCTAGCAAGTTGTAAGGACAAGAGTCCAGATCCAAACTGATCTTGACAGTGTTAAAACAGGGGTGGGGAACCTGTGTTCCTAAGGTCACACATGGCCTTCTAGATCCTTAGTGGGAATTTAAGAATCTTAATCTAGATCTTAGTGTTCACTTAAGCATCTAGAAGGCCACATGTGGCATTAAGATCTTTGTCTAAAATACTGGGCTAAATCAATCAAGAAGAAATTTGATAGGGATGACAAAACATAAAACCTTATGTTTCTGTTCTAGAAAAATCACCTTCAGTACAAGATGGAAGAGGCCCGGATAAAAAATAGCTTATGTGAACAAGATCTGGGATTTTAGGAGGAAGGCAAGATCAATTCTGGCCCAAAACACCTGGCATCCAAAAATCACAGGGCCTGTGACTTTGTTAGTATAGAATTCTTTCTCTATTAATGCAGTTTGTTGCCTTGTTTTGCTCAGGATTGCTCAGTCAGTGTGTGTCAGAAGTAGTGTTTCCTTCTGTCTCCAAAGCTACCTGTCCACTATGTTATAATATTTCTTCACCTTTTATCTTAAGAAAGATTGAAAGTGGCATCTCTCTAGTACTACAGAAATGATAGTTTTGCTGTATCCTACCCTAGTCAGTTCACATAAGAATATTGTGGTCTGTTCTCAACACAGCATTACAAAAAAGGCATTGGTAGAGGGGATTCTAGGAGCCTATCTGGATGTAAAATAATAGTTAGCTAGGATTTATATAGTGCTTTGGGGAAGATAAAGGGTGCCAGAGTGCACAAAGTGCTAGGTTTGGAGTCAGGAAGACTCGTCTTCCTGAGTTCAAAATTACTAGCATTTAGTTCTGGGCACCATGTTATAGGGGAGGTGTGGAGAATCTGCTGCCTTGAGGCCACACATGGCCCTTTAGGTCCTCAAGTGTGGTCCTTTGACCGAATACAAACTTCACAGGACAAATCTCCTTAATAAAAGTTTTGTAAAACATGAGACTCAGTCAAAAAGCCGAATCCAAGGACCTAGAGGATTACATGTGGCCCCAGGCCTCAGGTTCCCCACCTCTGGAAAAGGGAATGCAGAGGGGATTTCCAGGAGAGAGCTCTTTTAGAAGAAAAGTCTATAGTCTCAAGGCAACCATGTTGTTGAATTCATGCCATGGATGGAATCGGGCATGTGTAGTCTAGGGATGAGAAGACTTAAGCAAGAATCCATTATTGTTCAGTTGGCCTGTCTGACTTTCCATGACCCTATTTACAGTTTCCTTGACAAAGATACTTACTGGAGGAATTTTCTGTGTCTTTCTCCAGCTTATTTTATATATGAGGAAACTGAGGTAAACAGAGTTAAGTGACTTGCCCAGGGTCATATGGCTACTAAGTATCTGAACCTGGATTGAACACAGGTCCCTAGGCCCAGAATTCTATCCATCATGCCATCCAGAATATATTAGCTGATTTTAAATATTTAAAGGACTATCATGTGGAGGAAGGATATGAATTATTGTCTTTGGGTCTACAACATAGACTGCCAAATTTGGTCTTGATGTCAAGAAAAACTTCCTAATAATTAGGGCTCCAAAATGTCTTGGGAGGTACTTCCTTTTCCCTCACTGTTTTCCAGTGAAGGCTGGAGGACTTCTTGATAGTGACACTGCAAGTAGGGTTTAGATCAGATGAGATATCTGACCTTTCTAACTCTGAGATTCTTTAATCTCAAACTGAAATTCTGAATAAGAACAATGGCAAAAAATTGCTATATGTAGTGGTTTGGTTTTATAGTAACAGAAGCATAATCCTTCAAATTATCCTTTATTAAAATGACTTTGGAGGCCTGGACAGAGAACCCAACCTAGGTGTCTAATTGTTTCTATTACCTAGATTAATTTATTTTTTTTGGTGAGGGGATCTAGAGGAATATTCTGATAATTTACAGCTTCTTTCAATACAGATAATGATGTCCTTATGTCTACCCCATAGGGAATGCTTTGTAACTGATCAATTGTATCATTGTTGATTTCTGTTTGAAAGTGTTTGCTTCTTTGAATGAGGCAGAAAATAAAACTTCTGCTTCCCAATAGAATGAAACGCACTGAAGATGCTGTTTTGCCTGCTTTTTTGCCCAAAGATCAATGACAAATACATGCTGCTTTCTTTAAAAGTATTTCCTGCTTCTTTCTCTACCCTGCCCTCTCCCTGCTCCCACCTCTTTGTGGCCTAACCACCAAAATCCTCATCTACGCAGTAATAACAAAAAGAAAGTAGAAAGTGCAGTGTGCCCTGAGTCAAGGAAGATTAGATATTTGAACTCAGATGTAATCTCAATGAGATATTCCTCTTAATGTCTAAATTTATGAGAAAGTACAAAATCAGGTTTGAAGACTTTTAAATATGTGTGCCAACATGTCCACAATACTGGTTCCTGCTGTGTTCTGTCCCTACTCTCTCTGAATATTTTTCTTTCTTCCTTCTCATGACCATCCTTCAAATCAATTTGAAGAACTGGGTTGACCAAAAAAAAAATATGATTAATTTGGCCTTTGAAAGTGAAATGCAGGAAAATCATTTAAAAAAACTGCAAAAGCCAGTCTTGAGGGGTCAATAAATACAGGGGCAAATGGCAAGGTAACTGAGGGAAAAAAGTGAGATAAGGGCTAGAAGTGATGGGTGACAATGCTAGGGCTATTTTGGGCAGTTTTCAAAGGGACCTTGTATTACAGGGGAGAGAGCCCATGATGCTTGGGAAACTCTTGGACAAGAAACACCAGGGAGGTCCTGGGAAGAGCAATACCAGTGATAAACAGAGCTAGAGAATTGATTTGTGAGGAGAGATTAAGAAAGCTAAATGTGTTTAACTAAGCAAAGAATAAGTGGGATCTGATAACAGCCTAGGAATATTTGGGAAGTGTAAACAATGAGGGGGAAATATTTAACATAATATGAGGTTTAACTGGGAAAAAAAGGAACTTAAGGAAAATTTCTATGTCCATTTTTCTGTGGAATTTTTAAAAGAAATTTTAAAATATTTTTGACCAAATAGTATCATAAAAGTACCTTTAGTTTACACAGAAAATAGCTATTCCTGGAGATGGAAAGACCAGATACTTACTGGTTGAGTCATCTTGGGCCATTCACTTCACATCTGTTTGCCTCAGTTTCTTTATTTGTAAAAAGTGGATTATAATAGCACCTACCTCCCAGGCTTCTTATGAAGACAAAATATTTGTAAAAGCTCTTTGTAAATCTTAAAATGCTTTACATTCCTGCAAATTCTTTTTTTTGTTTGTTTGGCACATTCCCCCCCCCACTTAATAATATTTTTATTTTTTCCAATTACATATAAAGATAGTTTTCAACATTCATTTTTATAAGATTTGGAAGTCCAAATTTTTTCTCTCCTCCCTTCCCTCCTTCTCCTCGCCAAGATAGTGAGTAAACTGACATAGGCTATACATATACAATCACATTAAATATATTTCCACTTTAGTCACATTCTTGTAAACTTCTATGAAAATTATTAACCTGTAATTCTTTTTTAACTTTTTTTTTATATCCTTCTGATTTCTGAATCTACCTGGCTTACCCCACAAACCCTCTTTGTAACAAAAATAAAACAAACGCACAAAAAAAAGACAAATGAAGCAATTTAGCAAAACTAATAATCATTTCAACTCAGTCTGACAGTCTATACTATAATCTGTATACACAATCACATACTTCTGCAAAGAAGGAAGAAAGGCAGGTTTTCTCATCACTTCTTTAGCTACAGACATGTAGGATTATAAAGCCAGAAAAGACCTCTGTTTTACAGATGAGGAAACAGAGGCCCAAGGAAGTCAAATGACTTTCTGAAGGTCATAGAGTCAGTAAACAACAGAGGTGGGATTGGACTCAAGGTCTGCTTACTGGAGAAAGAACAGTATTTCCACTATGTCACATTGACAAATTTTTGACCTAGAATTCTTTGGGGAATTTTGTATATGAGGATTGAATAAAGCACTGGACTGGGAATTATTCAATTCAGGTATTATTCTAGGCTCTTTGCCTCATTCACTGCATGACCTTGAGGAAGTTTGAGGTCTCAGTTTTATCATCTATATTAAAATAAGGAGGTTGGACTCTCTAAGGTTCTCTGTCTGTCTTTTTCCTTATATGTATATATATATATATATATATATATATATATATATATATAATACACATGCATGTATATATATGTATATATACAGACACATATCTCTGTATAGATATAGTTATCCATGCATCTATATCTATCTGTTTGTGACTGATTAAAACTAAGATTATTTTTGTTTCATCTCAGTGCTCAAACTATTAGATTACATAACTCATTTCCGAGTAGTAATCTCCCACTAGGCAGACACATCTCACTGAAGAACCTAAACCCCAGAGAAAACATTGTTTTCTGTTGCTGATACTAAAAGGCTGCAGTTGCAACAGCAGTGCATTTCAGGAAAGCAAGCCCTCAGACAATGCTGGTTTCTTAGGAAGGGATTAATTTCATCAAATGCCACACACAGATTGCAAAAAAAAAATACCAAAAAAGGTAAGACCTTGGAAAATCCAATTGAAGAAAAATACATTAGAAGAATGGTTCATGCAGGGGGCTGAGCGGGATGACCAGCTGCATCTTTTTCATGTTTAATTTCTGTGACTTGGATTTATTACAAATTTCTGCAAATTCCCTTTGGTTCATGCACAGCTGTCCTTGTTCACCATTCATGTGTAAAACTGAAACAGGCTTTCCTTTGAGTGACTTTCTTTTCAGGCTTGTCCTGGTGAGCAGCAGTTTCATCTTAGCTTAGTTCCTATCAATCTTAGGAGAAAGAGTTAAAAATTTTGTATTGAGTTTATTTATCCATTCATTCATTCATTTATTTAATGTCTCTGTCTATATATATATGTATATGTATATATATATATATGTGTGTGTGTGTGTGTGTATATATATGTGTGTGTGTGTGTGTGTATACATATACATATATATATATATATATATATATATGTATATATATATATATATATATGTATACACCTATCCATCCATCCATTCATTCATTTATTTTGGGGCATTTTGTTTGCATCAGACCTGGGATTTCAATGACATAGGGGGCTCTTGAGGAGGAAATTCCCTTCACTTCCAATAACAATAGCTAATATTTATAGCATCTGCTATGTGCCAGGAACTGTGCTTTAAAAATGTCATCTCATTTGATCCTCACAAAAACCTTGGGAGGCAGATGCTATTATTACACCCATTTAATAGTTTAAAAATCTGAGGCTGACAAAAGTTAAATGACTTGTCCAGGGTCACACAGTGAGTAAGTACCCAAGACTGGGTTTGAACTCAAGTCTTTCCGCCCTGAGGTCCAGTTTTTTATCCACTGAACCTATATTCTTCTTTATATATTGAGGGAGAATGATGGAACAAGAAGAATAAAACTCCTGGGGATTTAATGATCAATCTAGTGACCCATGTGTAGTGGGCGTAAGTAGACCACAGCATATCATTTATGATGACATTGCCTAGAAATGGCATGAGATATCATCCATAGTACATGTGAATGAATGGAAAAGGAGACTGGTTCATCATGTAGTAAAACAAGAACTTACAAATGGACATCTTGATTCACTGATATCCATGCATTATCAAAGGACTGGGAGGAAGATATTTTGCATATTAAGTATATCTATGTGGAAGACTTATGGAAGGACATGAGAATTATGCTAAATAAGATATGAATGGGTTGCAGCAGTCTACACAGGCAGAGAGAGTTTTCTCATGATGAAATTATGGGCTCTATTTGTTTTGTATAGTGGCTCATTTGGAGTCAGAGAAACTGAATTTGAATTCTGACTGATGATTTATTGCCTATGACTTTTGACCAGTGCATTAACATCTTTGCAATTTGGTTTCATCCTCTATAAAATAAAGGTATTTGATTAGATGATCCACCCCTTCCTTCATCCCTTCAGCTCTAAATTTATGATAGAAGGATTGAAGCTTCTATTAGCTCTGTCAGCATATCTAGATCTCTTCTGATTTTATATGAAAGCAAGACTAAAGCAAGGTAGTTTAAAATATGTCAAGAATCAAAGAATTTGACATTGTAGTCCTAGAAATACATGAGACCATTCAAAGGTTCTTAATATATTTTTATTTTTTTCATGATGGTCCCCTTTGGCAGTATTATGAAGCCTATGGACCCCTCAAACTAATGTTTTAAATGCGTAAAATTATAATAGAAACCAATTACATTGAAATCTAGTTACCAAAATGTTTTTAAAAATATGCAATTTCATGGACCCTTGGTCTAGTTCAAAAGCTTCACTTACCAATGAGAAGAGTGTGGCCAATTATTGCATCAGTAAAAGTCAACATGACTTCATTTGTTTTGCAAATTGTGCAAATTTGTGTAATTGTCCTGAAATGGTTATCATTTTCTAGCTTGGTTGCCTGAGGGGTCAAATAATATGAGTGTGAATAATGTGCATAAAGGAAATACTTGCATATTCCCCACATCATGAGAAGTTTTGTTTCTACCTTTGTGATGTGTCTAACTTCTTTCTTCCCTGATTCTTTTACGTGTTTCTCAAGCATGCACAGTTTCTCCATTTTTAAGAAGTTCTTTTTTCCCCTTCTGGTCCTTCCAATTCCCATTCTATCTCTTTTATCAAATTCAAAATTATTCCACTTGACTGAAGCATTAGTTTTTGTTCTGTTGATTTTTCTCTACCCACTCTCTTTTTGATACTTTATACTTGCTTCTCTGTTAACTTCATTAAAAGACTAATTACTACGATCATTTATGACCTCCTTCTGGTCTATTTGAAAATTCAATCCTCTATAGTCTCTGTTTTTGACAATCTTTTTTTGTGTAGTTTAGTGACAATTTGCTCTTGTTGTTTCTTCTGTTCCTTAGATCATTCCTCTGTCTACTTTCCATGCTCTTCTTTCTTTCACTGTCAATTTACTTTTACTAAAAGTTAGACTACCTTCACAAAGCAGTCTGGACAAACTTTCATGATGGTTGTGTCTTCTGTTTTCTTTGCTCATAGTTGTTGTTCATCTTTCATTTTCAAAGAGGTTTGATGTCTTGACATGGGCATGAATTGGATTTAAGAATTGCACAAAGTCATCAACCTCTCTATCTCTTCCTGAGTTATTGAAGTCCAGTAACAAGAGAATAATTAAGATGATTGACGATGACCCAGGATGCAGATGATGATTTTGGCATCTACAGTGTCTCACTGAGCTCTAAGAATTTCACAGCACCTTCTTCAGCTGCCTTCATGGCCATTGTAACAAATTGTTCTCATCTGCCCATTCCACTAGGAGAAATCTTGTCATGCTTGAGGTAGATATCCTTTGACTAACCAATAGATTTGAGGTCCATCCATTACCCTCAACCTGTTTTGGTCCATCTGCTGAGATGATTTGATCTGGGTTGCCACTGCACATGCTACAGCTTTTTGGAGCCACAGGTAAGAGTTGAGTGAAACATGGGCACCTAAGAAGGATGAAAAGTCCTTGGCAATTCCTCCCACCAGAGGTGCTACTCTCCCTTGCACATCCCAAATAGGTACTTGACAAATATTGCAGAGATTGTGGGGTCTCCAACTTCCTTAGGTGTTTTCCTTTTTTTTTTTTTTTTGATCTATCTTTTGTTTTGCTTCGTCTGGGGAAGGTATTTTTAGAATATGTTCCCTTCAGTTGTTTTATGTGTCTTTTCTTGCCTGAGCAGCTCTGGGATTTGGGTACAAAGATTTGGAGACTGACTGTAATGAATTTATTCTGAAAGTTCAGTGAAAGCTAAGAAATCCTTCATAAAATATTTTGAGCTACTAGTACAATTCTGCAAGTGAGGACAGTTTGTGTTGGTGAAAAATGGGAAATAAATTGGGAGAGTTAGAAGGATGCCAGATGATGGAGGGCTTTGCATTCCAGACCCAGGAATTTGGGGTCTATTCTATAGGCAATGAAGAGTCATGGGAACGCTTTGACTTGGGGAGGTGGGAGCAAGGCAGTGCTTTAGGAAGCTGAATCTGGTAGCAGTGTGTGGGTTGCTTCAAACTAGAGACAGGGGATTTGTTAGGTAACTTTTGAAGAGTCCCAGTATGCAATAATGGAGTCCAGAAGTAGGGTAATACATTGAGAGAAGAGAAAAGAAGAGAGAGAAAGACATGTGAATAGCATTTTGAAAGAATAATTGACAATATAAGGTGAATGATTTAAGGTAGGAGACAAAGGAGAAGGAGAAATCCTGAATAAGCCCACAGTTTTTGAGCTGGGTAACTGGAATGATGATATTATTGATAGAAAACCTGGAGGTCAGCTGGATTTGGGTGAGAGATGATGGACCAATTTTAGAACTGTTGATTTTGAAGCGATAGTCGATGGATAAATGGAAATGTTTAGCTAGGAACTGAAAACAAATGATTAAAGTGTAGAGAAAGGTCAGTGTTGAAGACATAAGTTTAGGAATCACTCACACAGAAGCCAGAACGGAAACAATGGGAATGGATGTGATCTGGGAGGGTCAGAGCACAGAAGGAGAAGACCTGAGGATCAACAACTGGTGTAGAAAGGTGTAGAAAAATGTGGAGACGCCAAAACGGATAAAGATGGGGCCTGAAATAGGAGGAGAATTAAAGCAATAAAATGTCTCAAAAGTAAAGGAAGAGAAAATAAATGTTCATTCAATGATGCTGAATTCTGTACAGAGATCAAATACCATACAAATGTTTTATATGAGTAAATTTAAAATTTATTTATGTATCCATTAAAAAAACACAAACTAGTTCCGAATTCTCTCCCTTCCTCTTGCCCTTTCCCCACCCATTGAGGAAGCAAGCAATGTGATATCAATTATACATGTAAAACCATGTAAAACATAATGCAAATATTTTACAAAAAATAAAATATATGAAAAAGAGAAAATTCCAACAAAGTACTTAATTCTTGAATAAAAATTTGATGACCGAATAAGATTTAAAGTAGAAAATGAATTGTAAAATAATAGGGAAAGGCACTGGATCTGTGATTTCACTGGCACAGGAGGAACTCCCAGGTGAAGAAAGCCCCTCTACAAAGGTTCCTTAGCAACTTCATCTTTGAGAGTTGTCTAGAGTATTGACAGGCCTGCCCAAAGTCACCAAGCCAATATGTGTCAAAGATGGAACCCAAAATAAGGTTCCTGGCTTGGAGGATGGTTCTCTATCCACCATTTAACTTGTAGGAATAGACACTATTTATGTTATAAATGGCTATAACATTTAACGGTGGATAAAATAATTAATAATAAATAACAATTATTTATGTAGAACATCTTATTCTTACAACAACCCTGTGAAATAGGTGCTATTAGTGTCTTCATTTTATAGATGAGCAATCTGAGGCTGAGGATGATTAGGTGACTTGCTCCAGGTCACATAGCTAGTAAGTATTTGGTAGGATTTGAATTCAGGTCTTCCTGTTTCTGGATACAGTACTCAGTCTACTCTGCCACCTAGCTTCCTTGTAGATGGAATCATATATCAAATCATTCAAGAGATGATTAAGCCAACATTTCCAATCCTGCATGTAATATGCTTCTTCTCATTTCTTCTTTTTTTATCCTCCAGATTTTAATATGACCTGAAGAACCTGCTGCGATTTTAATGGACAATAAATTACTTTTATATTTCTGTCATTCGTTTTTCACTTGAGAAGTTTTTCCTCCTTCGTAGCACATGATGTGGTGAGGAAACTGTCATGAGCAATTAAATCAAATCTGAATTCCCCAGAAAAGAGAACCCATTGCATGTTTTGAATATCTTGTGGCTGTAGCCAATGTTAAGTGTAAAAACAAAACAGACACCCTCTATCTTTGGGGGCTGATTTTGTAGCATGTGACCAAGATGTCTGAAGCTGTGTCTCACTGGTGTTCCAGCTTCCAGCCATATTGAATTCATTTTCCCTGGCAGCCTTCTGATTGTTCCACTGTCTCTTTGTTTGAAATGGAAACCGAGCTAGAAGATGTCATCTGCTCTCCCTTTTGGAGAAACTTTGCAGGGTTTCTTCCATTTTGTAATCAATCAGCACTGCTGTTATTGTCAGTGCTGTGCTATGGCACTATGAGATTCCATTGGAAATAGATTCCAGGAGAAAATCCTGGACTTTGCATCCAAGAAATGAGGACAGAGTAGATGATGTATACAGCACTGTGTGAATCTCTAAAGCATTTCAGGAAGGAATAACTATAGGACTTGAAAGATGTTAAATGCAATTAAAATCTGAAAAATGAATTCTATTTAAAAATCCTTTAAAATACATTTTTTAACCTTTTTAATGTCATGGAATACTTTGGGTAGAATTTGGTGAAACCTATGAACACTTTCATAGAATAATATTTTTAAATAATTGGAGGAAACGATGAATTTCAAGAAAAACAAAGATGCAATTTTTTTCTCAACCAAGTTCATGGACCTCTTGAAATCTCTTCATGGACCATGGACCTCAGGTTAAGGACCCCTTGTTCAAAACAATTTTAAAATCAGAATGAAGAAATTTCAAAATGCATTATCTCCTTCTTTAAGACAATGACAAGTAATGTAATGTACATTTCTATAGCACTTTAAGCTTACCAAGTACTTTTGCACTAGGTGGGTAGGCTAAGCACTATTATTTCCATTTTGCAGATGAAAAGACTGGTTCTGAGTAGAAGTGTCAGAGCTGCGATTCAAAACTAGGTTTTTCTTACCTCTAAGTCTAACTTATTTTTAATATGCTATTCTGTCATCATATAGTATCTTTTAGAAATCTCCCTTCAGAAGCCCCTGTGTGGAAGATTGCCACCACAGGCATTTTATTGTAGCATTTCCATATAGTCCCACACATGCCCACTAATAGACGTGTCTAGTCTGAATTTCTGCTATGTGAGTGTGTATGTGTCGGGGGGGGGAGAGGGGACACGATGACAGCAACTCTACTACTCCTTGTCCAGTCTCGACAATTTCCTTTGTCTTTTGATCGGCAGACTGATAAATCTTACTATATTGATCTATTTTTATATTAATTCATAATCTTGAACTAAAACCCCAAATATGAAAATATGTAGAGGGGGATCTAAAGTACTTAGGGCCTGATAATATGTACAACAGAGATAATAAGAACAGGTTAGCTCAATAAAGATATGGAGTCTATAAAGTCGGGTGACACTGCAAAAGGGTCAGCCATCTAAAGGACCCCATGGGAATGACAAGGTGACACTATGATCAAGCCTAGAAGTGGGAGAGCTTGACGTTTTATCCTGTTTAGTCACTGATGTTTCTCTCTTTGTCCTGTCAACAAAAACATCTTGATTTTGAAGGGGCAGTGATGAATCTTGTCTTTATCTGGTGCCTCAGTTTGCTTATCTGTAAAATGGAAGTAGTATCAAGTGCAGCCTGTCCCACAAGGATGTTATATAGCATTCCTATTTGTAGAATTTAAAATAATATTTTGATAACTGAATATAGTTAAATGTACATGCCCTTCGACAATCATCCCTCTCCATCTTCCTATCCACTCTCCTATTCAGGCTTTATATATTTGTACATGTGAATTTAAAGTGATTTGAGCAGGGAACCATTTGGAGGAGGATGGGGAAAATGAAGAAAAAAACTGATTTCTGGAACTTCCTGCTGTTTCCAACTAGCTGTTATTTAACCTTTATTTTATTTTTTTCAGTCACTGTTAAAAACAACAGGTCAACACTCTTGATGTGTGTATTTCTCAGTAACAAAAAAAAAGCTTTCTGTAGAGGATCAGAGCAGAAGGAACTATTGCTCACAAGACAAGAAGATAGGATGGACCAGTGATTTTGAGGTCTGGGCCTCTGGGCTGAATGGAGAGCCCCAAACTCAGGTTGCTGTGAGGTCCTTTACTAATGACACTGTGGGCAAAGGAAGAGTTAGGGGACTTCGTGGGAGGTCAGCAGCCTGCCAGAAGGACTAGAAAAACAACTAGGCTTGCAATTCAGGTGGATTCTCTCTTAAAGAATAGAAAGTCTTTTCCCCTTTGTTTATGGTTTCTTAGGTTAGAAACCACTTTAGCTGAGTGAAACAGAATAAAACCTTAAAGCAGTAGTTCTTTTCTTATTTCTACTCTTATTTTATGAGAAAATAGAGATGAGTTCGTTCTGTCTTAGGCTCATGGAACGATCAGTTTAGACCTGGAAGGGACCACGAGTCATCTAATCTAACCCCACTCATTTTACATCTGAGAGAACTGAAGCCCTGAGATTGAAATGACTTACTTAAGGTCTTGCAGAGAGTAAATGGCAGAATCAGGCTTTGAATCCAAAATCTCGGGGTTTTTTTCCTACTGTCTCACCCTGCTTTACCTAGTTGGTAACTTTTAGGATACCATTAAAAAAAAAGAATTGGAATGGAGCAAAAAAAAACCCAATACTGACTGGCCAGGGGTAAAGTCCACTTCTTCCATGAAGCCACTTGGTTTATAAGCGTTTTCAGTCCCCTGTGATCCCTACTTAGCCACAGGTCTCCACATTCAATTCACCCTTTCTGGGGGACTAAACAACTGAAAAAAGTCTTTGGCAGAATCAGCAAGCCCAAAATATTGATTTTTGTCTGAATCAGCTGAATCAGCAGGAACCATAGTTTGATTATTCACTGCCTTGATAGATCTTCAGGTGGGTGGCACGAGGCTCCTTTTGGTTTCTTCCTCTCCGCCTTTCCTAATCCTTCTGGATCTGCACTTTAGAAAGCAAATGCCTTAGTCCACTCTTGGATCATGACCTTTTCACCACTGAGACGTTTCCTGTTACAGCCCCTAAATCCCCTTTCCTAGTAGCCATATCATCAAATTGTCCCTGGAGGCTGAGGTGAGTTTGACTGTTAGTTTGCATGAGAGACAGATTTAAAGTCTCAGTCACTTGTCAGTTAGGAAAGCCTTCTGGGTCCATGACCATACTCTCCCATAACTCTCTAGGGGAGGTAAGGCTCTGGTTCTTTATTCAGCTTGTATCTTGACTTTTGCCCCTAGTTCCTGAAAAAGGAGTCTTGTGAAGACTTTTTTTTTTTTTTGCAAAGCACATTAGAGATTTTGACCAAAAGGTGTTATTGAGCTATGATGTATTAGGTCTTATTTCTGGTTCCAGCTAAGGGTTTCCATGCTTTCCATCTTAGCTGTTGGATGGCTGGGTGCCCAGGACAAAAGTCTATTGTCAGGGGGACTGTCTGATATGTACTTGGATAGGTAAATGCAATCAAAGGATGTGGGCCAATGAGCCCGGCCTTAAGTTTCTTAAAACCCTGAACTCTAAAATATAATAGAAATTTCTGGCTTGTTGGCTCCTTCATCTGGAGAGCGTCTTTGTCTACAATTCTCATCTTGCTGTAAGCTTTTCATATTCGGGCTAGAATTGTGTTCTTCTACCAAATGGACAGAAGAATCCTGTATGATATACACGTTTTTCTTCCTGTCCCTCATCCTGGCATGGAGAAATGAGCTAAGAAAATAATACTCCCATTGTGGCCTGAGAAATTATAATGGAATAATATTTATCAAGGTACAGCAGAGGATGGTGGTCTACTTTTTGGATATATGCAAGGTAGACAAGGGATGCAAAGAATCAGTGGGGAGTCCCAGATCACAATTTTAGGTTTGGAAGGGATTTCAGAGACCAATTCCTTCATTTTATAGACGAAGCATAGAACGATTTAGTGACTTGTCCACAGTCACATGGAAAGTAAGCGTCTGAGACAGGATTTACATTCATGTCTTTCTGACACCAAGCCCAGTGCCCCATTTACTATGCCAGGGTTGGAGGAGTAGAGGAGAGTGAAGGGAGAGAAATAGATCCCTGAATAGAGGCTTTGGGGACCTGTTGCTGAGTAGGGTTTGGAGTGTGCTGCTGAAATCAATTTAAGCCAGGTGGGTTCATGGAGGGGATGGGGCCTTACCGAATTTTCCCTGCCACCAAGGGCTGCAGTAATGATGGCAGCCTCTAATTAGGAAAACAATCCAGTCTGCAGGATTAGACTTCCCACTTTAGAAAAGACAACTGGTTTTATTTACTCTGGGCTCAGCCCGGGGATGATCATTTGGCTGTAGTTCTGGGAGAAGACCACCTTGGGAGAGGCATGTAAATCACAATTTCACTCCTAGTTAAACAAATAAGTGAAAGTTCCAGGGGGGTGACCCTTGTAGGGAGCCAATGTTGCCGTAATTACCAGCTGCCTGCTGAAAGGAGCTGGTGTGGTACACACAGCATATGCGTTGGGGCTTGCTTCTGGGAGTACAAGAATATTTTATCTGAAAAACTGGTTCTCTTGTTATCGTGTCAGGGTGAGGGATTTCCAACAGGGCGGTTGACAGGTTAGACAAAAGGCCAGTTCAGTCATAAAGCAACGATGCAGGTGTTCTCATTTTCCCTGAAGCACTTGTACATACCAGATGCACTGAGTCCCGGCCCAGCTCACCATGCCCTCCATCTCTCCAAATGGATGGAAGGGGCAATGGATGTTGACTAATATTTGGGCAGATATCCTCTATGCCTCCTTCTGACTTGGGGTGACCCTGGGCACTTCCATTAGCAGTGTGCAATACCTGGCAAGTTCTAGTAGTCTGAGAAGGCTTTGAAGACCTGCTTAGTTGAGAACAGAGAAACACATCGAGAACTAGCACATTCATGAAATTGATGGCAAGACAAAAGGGTATTTAGCTCCCTGGGGCACCATTCTGCTCCTACAGTGAGAATGGAGAGGAGTGTAAAAAAAAAAGGAGAGAGGGAGCCAAAAATCACAGTCTGAGGACTGTGCATAAACCCAAGTGTTCTTCATTTGTTCCTCTTAAATTTCGTCATATTCAACTTAGCTTACCTTTCTTGTCTGTCAGGATCTTTTTGGATCAGATATCTGACATCCAATGTGTTAGTCAGCATTGCCTACTTCATTTCATCTGCAAATTTGACAAGTGTGTTTC
This sequence comes from Potorous gilbertii, assembly GCA_028658325.1. Taxonomy (NCBI): domain Eukaryota; kingdom Metazoa; phylum Chordata; class Mammalia; order Diprotodontia; family Potoroidae; genus Potorous; species Potorous gilbertii. Next base: position 86,476,075 of record CM053774.1, read on the forward strand.
ATGTGACTTCATCCAAATCATAGTCTTACATGTTAAAAAGCACATGGGTCAAGGGAAGAGCTCTAGGGTGACCTACTGGACATATTCTGCCAAATCTGACCTCCCTCCATTTTAATCTTGGGCTCTGGTCATTCAATCAATTCCAGTTGAATTGATCATGTTATCATCTACCCAGTGGAGTATAAGGGAAGCTGATATACTGAGAAGCAGGAGAAGACTTAAATGAACTGATGTTGAGTGAAGCAAGCAGAGCTGAGAAAACAATTGACAAAATACCTATAACAATACAAATAATAAAAAACCACAAAGCAATCAATATGGAATATTGCAAAATTACAAAAAACAAGTATGGAGATATGAGAAAAACCATCCATCACAATCCTTTGAAGATGTGGGAGGTCTCCAGTTATGGAATATCACATATATTTTCAGACTTTTTTGATGTATTGATTTATTTTGATATTTTTTTCTTTTAAAATTTATTTGTTACATGAGATAATTCTGTGGGAGAGGAGAAGAGGGATCCTGGGAGAAATTTTGTTATATAAAAAAAGATAGTAATATATATATATATATATATATATATATATATATATATATATATATATGCATACACACATATACACCTGTGTGATCTTAAATCATTTAATGCTTCTGGGCCTCAGTTTTTTCATCTCTAAGATGAGGGGCTAGACTAGATGATTATTAAAGTCTCTTTCAGCTCTAAATCTGTAATCCGTACATTGTCACTGGCTCTCTCCCATACCTGAAAATTCCCTTGTTCTTGACAATTTCTTCTAGCTCTCTTGAAGTCCTAGCTAAAATTCCATGTTCTACAAGAAACCCTTCATGCTATTGCTTTCCCTCTGCTATATCTTGCTTGTACATAGTTGTTTGCATGTTCTCCTAACTGCGCCCCCCCCCCACCCCACCTTAGATTGTGAGCTCTTCAAGGGGGAGGTGGTGTTTGTCCTTCTTTGCATCCCCAGCACTTAGCCCAGAGTAGGTGCTTAATAAATGCTTGTTCCTGTCCTCCTTCCCTTTCCCTAATAAACATTTGTTGAATGAACCCATCCTACCTTTGCCAAATGTTCTTCTGAAAGACAAGGTCTATGTTTACAACATTTGCTAGATCTATCAGTGTAGTTATCTTGTCAATAAAGGGAATGAGGCTGGTCTGGCCTGACCTGTTCTCACTGAAGTCATACTGCCCTCCCCCTCTCCTTCAGTTATCCCTACTTTCCTTCTGAGAAATTTGAAAAATGTTTCTTTAATGAATATTTTGGAATTTTGCCAGGTAAAAAAAATTGAACTCACTGGTGGTCTACAGTCCCCTTTGCCCCCTCCCCCACTTCTTTTTTTTAATCAGGACATTCGCCTTTCTCAATCATTAGAAAACATTTATTAAGAGCTTCCTATATGTCGTACCCTGTGCTAAGTGCTAGAAATAATAAGGTAAAATACAATCCATGCTCTCCAATCTTGTTCCACTTCTCTTACTGTCCATGGTCTTTCAAATATTACCAACAGATGCTTATTAATCACACCTACTAATTCTTTCAGTATCTTAGGGGTTTGAGGGAATCTGCTGAACTGAGCTCATTAGGGTAGCTAGAAGCTCAATTAACATTTCTTTGGTTACTTGGGTCCCTCTATTAACCATTCACCCCCATTCTGCCCAAAGCAAAGAACACTCTCCTTGGATAAGAAAGCAGACCCAAACTTAGATTTCCATAATTCATGGAAACCAAGTGGATGCTCTTTCACTGGAGAATAACTAAAGGAATCAGGGCATCCAAATGACATGGCATATCTATGCTATAAGAAGTGATAGATGTGATGGATACTGAAAAGCAAGTTAACCAGTGTTGAGTGAAGTAAACAAAGTCAAGAAAAATACAAAATTATGCAACAGTGTAAATGGGAAGAAAACCTACAAAACAATCAAAAGTGGATCTTGCAAAATTACAAAGAACTATCATGGAGATATGAGAAGGCACTGCCATCATACTCCTTTGCAGAGGCAAGATATCCCCAGTTATGGAACATGGTGTATGTTTTCAGACCTTTTTTTTGGATATATTGATTTGTCTGCTACTTTTTCTCTTTTTCCTTTAAAAAATATTATCTGTTATATGGGATGATTCTTTGGGAGAGGAGAGTAAGAGGGATTCTGGAAAGAATTTTTGTGATGTGAATGAAAAAGTATATTAATAAAATTTATGTAAAAAAGAGTTGAGTTGTTAAAAACCTTTCCATGGTTGCCATTCGTCATCTTTCACCCTTCCTGAGGTGAACAATGGCTTTATGCTTTCTTTGGTTTTCCTTTTGCTGCCAACATAGTAAATGATAATAAAATAACAACCTTTTTTGCTATCTTAAGCATTGACTTCCTGCCTCAATTTATCATGGAGTTTATTGGCAATATTTTGTGTTCATCCTCAGTTACTTGCCTTTGCTTTTATCTTTAAGACATATCTTTAAAAAAATCTAATTTAACTAATTCAATTCAATTCAATAAATATTTTCAGGTGACAACTATTATGCAACAAGTATAGTGCTATCCAATTTCAGGGCAGGGAAAGACAAACATGAAAAAATTTTCATTCTCAAAAAAATTGCACTTTGCTTTCAGGATACAACATATATACAAAAAACTAAGTTGTTGTTGTTGCGGTGGTCATCCTTCATTACCAAAGAAGGCCATGACACCATAGAAATGATGGCATGACTTGCACTTGACTTTATTTTGAGTGAGGGAGGGCTGTGTAGGTCACCAGTCTCACTTGTCCTCCGGAGCCATCTGAATCCAGTGACCAGGTGACCTAAAGCTACTAAAGAGAGCTAACCTATAATGGGCTGGGCAGTGAGATCAAAAACACTTTTTGATAATCTAGAAGATTGGGACCAATTAAGGTGAAAATCAATAAAGCCAAATAAAAATATTATAATTAAGATTTTTAAAAAATTGACAACACAAATACAAGTTAGGAGAAGCATGGCTTGACAGAAATTCATCTACAAAAAGATCTGGGAATTTTAGTTGACATCAAGTTCAATATGTGTCAAACATTCTGACAAAAAACTAAATACAAGGAAAATGAAAGAGGAGGTCCATGAACTCATCATGGAAGGAAAGGAATGAAGGATTCAGAGAGGAAGAGAAAAGAATGGCCTATTAACAAATTCAAAATTTGTCTTGTCCTTGTCTGACACAGCTCTCTGCTTGTCAAGGAGATAGATGGCTGGGATGATTTCCCAAACTAACTACTTTGTATTGTTTCTTCATGATTTAGTTTTTTAGATTTTTCTCATCCCCCTTGTTTAGGCATGTGTTGAACTAGATGACATCTGAGGTCCCTCCCCATTCTCTATTTCTATTATTTTTATGATTCTTGCCTAACTTCTTTTAGATAATATTAGACCACTGGATCCTCATTCTTTCTCTCAACCCACTATATGTAGGATTTCTTAAAAAATCCAAACCTCTATGAATGAAGCCCATTATTTCTAATTAAGCAACAAATTCTTGATTCTAATCCGATCTTGAATAATTTCATCTATCTTGATGAAACTAGGAAATCTTAAATTTATCAGCCGCTCTGCTTTTGAAAGACAGGGAATACCAATAAGTATCTGTAAAGTTAGTGTTTCCCCCACTACTATAATAGGCTCCTGTGATTTCTTTTTATTTTTAAACTCCTTCTCCAATTCCTTTTTTCTGTTCAGATAGTCTGTAGTATGCTCCAAAGTAAATATCATTTGTTTCAGAATCAACTGTCTCTGTTCACTCATAGCATTGACTAATTGGAAGAAAGTTAAAATTAATATTCAATTAATTAGGAGGGGTATAGATAAAATATGGAGTGGAATTTTAACCACTCTAATCCAACCTATTTAAACAAGATATTGACTGTAAAAAATTGAGAAGTGGATAAAAAGAAAGGAGAATGACTGATAATACCATTTCTTATGGATATTTAATTGTTGTAAAACAACCTACACAATGAGAAGGCCAAAATAGTTTGGGAAATCATTCCAGCCATCTATCTCCTTGACAAGCAGAGAGCTATGTCAGTCATGGACAAGACAAATTTTGAATTTGTTAATTTGTAAAACATTTTCAAGGGAGATGATGGAAGCTAGTAAGCCGTATTGCTTCACAAAAATAATGAAAAATCATGGATGAAAAACGATCCTGCAGAAAGTTTTTCAGGACATTGAACTAAACCATTTCAAGAGCATTTATTGGTAAAAGTGGAAGGGTTAAAAAACATTTGTGAAATGGAAAGAACTGACTGAGTTTCTATATTATTTTATTCTCATTACCAATGAAAAAGGAATCATCATATTTGAACTCTTATACTTCAGTACTCAATGTATTGGTTTTCTTTAAATTTTATTTTTAAATTATGTAATACAACAAGCAGGTTGGGGTGAAGGGCTGGTAACATTAGAACCTTAGTCTCATCTGGGTTGAAGAGGAAACAAGTATTCCTGTAAAGAGGTTTGGAAATCTTCTGAACGTCTAGAGAGGTGAGAAAACTGGGGGATAGGCTGGGGGAAGGACTTTTAGAAAGGTGTCTTGATTAAGATTAGGAGGATGGGGTAAATAGATATAGAAGGGATTTTTAGAGGGGAGGGCAAAATAAGGAGTTTTCAATGTATTGTAAAAAGAAATAGAAATGGCACTGAAGAAAATGAAACCACAGAGTAGTTAGATCTGATTAAAAATATACGAAGAAAATCCATTCATTTCAAAAACATTTCAGTTCAGTTTTCAAAAGAGCATCTCATAAAGGTGAATTTCTTGAGAGGCAGGTTGATATTGTGTTGTGTTTGTCCTTCATTGCTGAAGAAGACAATGCCATCAGAGAAATGATGACATGACTTGCACTTGACTTTGTTTTGAGTGAGGATGGATTGGGCGGGGAATAGCTTTGGGTTGGGTTTAAATCCTACCTTTATGTTTACTACCAGTATTACTTTGGACAAGAAATTTAACTTCCACAGGTATCAGTTTCTCCATCTGTAATATAAGGCAGTTGGATTAGGTGAGTTCAGAGAGTTGCTTGCACTGTTAGATCTAAGATATTTTTCCTAAAAAATGGAAATATCACACATTATAGTTTTATTAATTATAACAATGCTATCTAACATTTTATATCAAGATCTGTAATGTTTTTTACATGGATTATCTCTTTTGATATTTTTACTAAAAAAGACAAGCATGAAGATATTAGATATTATCATAGGTAGTACTTTGTTGATAGTACCACACATCCACTTTTCATCTCTGTGAAATCTTTATGAGAATGTTCTATATGAGCACTGAGAGTATCCTTGACAAAATTACGAGGAGGAAACAGAGACTTTTGTAGAAATTTTTCTATAAATAACTGTGCTTTTACAGTAGTCACACAATTGGCTAAGAAGTACAAAGAAAATAAAATCTGTTGTGCTTATTTCTTCATAACAGAAAAGTGCAATATAATATAATGGTGCAAAAGGCAACTTTTAAGTTTCCAAATGGAGGCCTCAATGCACAAATTAAGCTCAAATAAGATTTCTTGATAGGTGTAACCCTAGAAATAATTGCTCTATTATTCTCTGATTATCAATATTAGTCATGGATTATTCAGCCATTTTTCAGTTGTATCCAACTCTTTGTGACCCCATTTGGGGTTTTCTTGGCAAAGATACTGAAGTGGTTTTCCATTTCCTTCTCCAGCTCCTTTTACAGATAAGGCAACTAAAGGAAAGAGGGTTAAGTGACTCGCCCAGGGTCACAGAGCTAGAAAGTGTCTGAAGCCAGATTTGAATTCAGGAAGATGAGTTTTCCTGACTGCAGGCTTGACACTGTGTCACCTAACTGCCTTGAGTCATATGTTATGTTTGACATCTACTATGGAAGTTTTCTCTCAAAGTACAGATCAAGGAAAAATTTCAAACAATGGTAGCATTCTTTAGAAACTCATTAGTGGAAGACATTGAGCTTATCGCTTTAGACACCAAAACCCTACAAGTCTTTCTTTGAGAGAGTCACAGATTCTCAAAAGAGTTTGACCAAGCAATCCCCACAGGAAAGACCGAGTAGTTAAAGAATGCATATTTTACAGCTTATGGCAAACAGTTGGATGAACAGCTCATACAGTTAGTCCATGAGCATATATGTCTTGGATATACATGTCCAGTTGATGCTGGACAAAAATCCAGGCTCAGAATTGAAAAGAAGAAAAATGAGTTACACAACATTGGGAAAGTTTTGTGGCCTTTTCCTTTAAAATATATTTTTACTGATTAATTTTGTCTTATTTCACCTAGATATTTTCTAGTATCTTTACCTATTTTTCCTCCCAATGACCAGTTCCATGCACAGTGTTTTCAGTAATCCCAAGCATCTTCTTTTCAATAAATCCTATCTCCTATTTTTTAAAACCAGTATTCTTCAGATGATACTATACTTTGTGGAACATCACAATCTCAGGGGAATCAAAATTAGAGGAGACCCAAAAGGCAATGGAAAGAAATGTAAATATGCTACAGAATATTACCAAGTAGAAGAAAAGGCATCAACCAGGGCAAGAACGCTTAGGAAGGGAGGTAGGACAGTAATGGATCAAGATGAAGAAACATTTTGTGCTTGTATCTTCCTAATCACAGAAGACACAAAAGAAGGTCTTAGAGTGCTCAATAGAGGTTTAATGTAAGGATAAAAATTATACAAGAGAAAGAAGCTTGAATGGACAGGGAAATGACTCAATGGATAGAGTGCTGGACCTGGCATCAAGAAGACCTGAGTTCAAATCTGGTCTCAGCTACTTACTAGCCTTGAGCAAATCATGCTCTCCCCACCTCCATTTTACAAATAAGGATGGTAATTAGCATTTACCTCCCAGGGCTGTTGTGGAGAATGAAATGAGATATTGGTCTATACCCAATTTCTGCCATACTGCTTTCCAGTTTTCTGAACAACTTTTACCAAATAATTATATAAAATAATTTTTATCTCTCAAGCTTAAGTCTTTACACTTGTCAAAGCCAAGGTTACTATATCTATTTACTGCTGTAAATAGTAAGTTTCTTCTATTCCAATGGATCAAATTTTCTATTTCTTATCCAATATCAGATATTTTGATAATTACTGCCATATAAAATAGTTTAAAATATGGTACTACTAAATCTCCTTCCTTTTCATTTCATTTCTTTACTTTCTTTTCTTTTTTCTTTTTTTCATTTCTTTTCTTTTTAGATCCTTTGATATTCTTGACTTTTGGTTCTTCCAAATGAATTTTGTTATAATTTTTTTCTAATCCAGATAATATTTGAAGTATGTATCACTTGGAATATTTGTGACCATTTCATTCTAAGATCAGCCATTTCTTGCCTATTTCATTATTGTCTTAGAAAGTTTCTCCTCTTCTATGATATGCATCTATCTCATTTAGTCTTATACATGGGGTTACTTTATTGCCATTGGAAACTGAGTTTTCCAACTCAACAGTCAGGCAATGGAACAAGGTTATGGCCTCTTTGCTCCTGTGAACTTGCCAAGGTTTCCCTCCCTGGTCTATCTAGGAGCATGAATAATCCCATTTCCTTGGGGACCCTAATACCTATCCAGGTGCAGGGATGACTATTTGCCAGGTTAGACTTGACAGCTGACTAACATTCATCCTTTTCACTGTCTCAGAACTGGGCACTTTGTACCTGGCTGTGCTCCGTCCCTCTCTGCTCTCCCATGTTCTCTATGAATGCTCCAAAGATAGAACTGAAGGCAAGTAAAAATATATCCTCTTACATGTGCTAGAGTTCTGAAAGATAGGGCTGTTATGCAAGAGTTCTGCTTCCTAGGGCTATTGATAAGGGACAGTGGTCAAGGGACCTGGGATAATGGTCAAGTCATGGGTAAGGGTAAAGGAATATAAGTTGTCTAGGCTTTACATTTTTCCATAAAGCCTAGACAACTTATATTCCTTATATTTCCATAAAGATGCTGACTGCCACTTTTGCCCTTCAAACCCTTTTACCTCTCCTCAAAGGTCAAGCCAAGTATAGCAGAGGCAGGGAGAGAAGTGGTAAATCAGTGAAAGAGTAGACTTGATTAGATGCTAAAATATATTAGTATAACCTAAGGGTAGGGAGCCTGAAGCCTCGCGGACACCTGTGGCCCTCTAGGTCCTCAAGTGGAGCCCTTTGACTGAATCCAAACTTCACAGGTCGAAGTTTGGATTCAGCCCTTTGTGAGTTGTGAAGTTCGAGTTGTGAAATTTGGATTCAGTCAAAGGGCCACACTTGGGGACCTAGAGGACCACATGTGGCCTCAAAGCCTTAGGCTCCCCACTTCTGGATAACCAATAAGAATCAGAATATCTTCGAATAAACTTGTTCGCTTGGTGTCTGTTTTGCATCTACTTATCTCTGTAGCTCAGATACGCATCAAGGACTTAATAAATACTTGCTGACTTAGTTTTCTCTTGAGATTAGCACAGTGCCTACCTAGCACCTAATAGGGATAGCTAAGTGGCACAGTGGATAGAGCACTGGACCTGGAGGAAGAAAGGCCCAAATTCAAATCCAGCCTAACCCTAGGCAAATCACTTTACCCTATTTGTCTTAATTCATTGGAGAAGGAAATGGCAAACCACTGCAGTATCTTTGCCAAGAAAACTCCATGGACAGTATGGCCCATAGCATCATGAAGACTCAGACATGACTAAATAGCAACAACAAAAATTTTCCTGGAATTAAATTGAATGGACTAGCCCCAAAGGGGCTCATCCTTGTGGGGGAGGGACAATTCATCTACAGGCAGCTGATATTTTGGATATTTTATACGGCACAACTGTCCTGAATAACTTCTTTGAAGCACATTTCAGTTTTAGATTGCTTCCAACTTCAGAAAATGCCATTGTGATTCGGAAAGAATAAGTATTTCTGTTCAGATGTCTTTGCAAGTATTTCAGAGCAGTTAAAAACACATCTTAAATGAGAGTGGAGAAATCCTTGATGTCTCTCTATCCCTAAGGGAGGTCTTTTGAGACATTCTACTTTGACTGCCAAATTTGCATGTTATTAGCAGCAGCACCTTTATTTCTTCTAATTCAGGACATACTGGCTTTTGGCCCTCTCTCGTTCATGTTTTGTTTTTTTTTTGAGTGGGGGGAGGGGAAGATCTACTGAAAGCCTTTTACCAGGAGATGGCATTTTTGTAAAGGGAAGCAGCAGGGACTTTATTCATTTTGCATTTAACACTTTGCCCAAATGTTAACTGGTGCCTAAACTTTTCCATGAAGGCGGCCCAGAGTTGGTTATACATTATGGGAAAATTCAATTTCCCAATCTCCCTGACTTGATACATGATTGAAGCACTCCCAGCAGGCATGGAGAGCCATCTCAGTAGATTTATGACAATTTGCCTTCAGCATTGTTGCCTTTGGGAAATGAAGTTTTCTTTATGGGGAAATGTCTTGATTTATTGGACCCAACTTTATTTGTTTCCCAACTCCTAGAACATTGGAAAGGGCTGCATTTATAGCTAGGGAGGCCACCTACTAGCTGAAGTGGGCTAACTTGGATGACTAGAACATAGGGCTGGTAAGTGCCAAATCACTGTTTCCAACAGGCTTCCCTGTGTTCCACTGTTCTTCACTCCCAAACTCACTCTGTAATCAAGTGATGAATTTCCTTGGTGAAAAGGAGCCAGTAAGAGAACCAAGGGGAATCAGAATGTATCCTTCATCACCACTGCAAGTCGTAGACTTGCATAGAGCTCCAAAAGACCATCAAGCCACCGAATTCAATGCTCTCTTTTTACAAATAAGGAACTGTGACCCAGAGAAATCACTCAACTAGTAGTAACAAAGACAAAACTCAAACCCATCAATGAGTTAAGGGAAGACTTTACCTGGAGGAATGGGTGGATGAGAACAATTTGTTCCAGCTGCAGTGAAGGTGGCTGAAGTGAGCATTGTAGAGTGCTCAGAGCTTGATCAGACATCAACGATACCAAGGTTATCCACTGCATCCTGGGCCATTGCCACTTGTTTTCATATCAATCTTGTCACTGAACATCAATGACTCTGAAAGACAGGGTGAAGCTGACCATTTTGGCCAGCTCTGCCTCACCTAAATCCAGTTCACAGGCAAGTCAAAACATTACCCATAGTGTCATTAGCCCTCTCCAAAAACTAAGGGCAAACAACGAAATGAACAGGATTTGAACCAAGGTGTTCTGATGTCAAGTCCCTATTGATGTCCACTTGAATTTCACTGGTGAATATTCATTGTAGTAATTTGTAATACTTCTATAGTAACACTTCTATCTTTTAAGGCAAAGAGTCTTCATCTGAGGTAAGTGGATCTCCAAGGAGTTGGTGGATAGATTTCAGGGAGTCTATGAGCTAAGATGGGAAAAAATGACTTGGTATTTTCACAGTCTTTGGTTCCCTTTGTAATCCTATGGATTTTACTTTATGCATTTAAAAACATTACTCTGAGGAGTCCCCAGGCTTCACCAGACTGCCAAAAAGCTCCATGATATAAAAAAGCTCTGCTTAAGGGAATCTATCTGAACACTTTTCCATGAAAACAATACTGTAATCCACAAAATATTTTAAAAATAAAACGTCTAATTTTACGAGATTATATGTTTAATTGTTTAAGATGAGCCAGATAGGAATAGTAAATGTAAATAAAGTGCTTTATGGTTTTAAAAAATACTTGATAGACACTATCTCATTCAAGTCTTGCTGCAGCCTCCTGAGTTAGAGAATGAAGGTGCTGTCAATCCCCATTTCATAGATGAGGAAACTGAGATCCAGGGATATAATACAGTTGCTGAGGGGCAGTGTTGAGATTTAAACCCATGGTCATTAACACCAAATCTAGGGCTCCTTTCACTCCACCAGACAAGATTTAATACTTGCCAGGTAGGAAAACAACTCAATATTGCATAGGTGGGAATCCTAAACTGTGAGGGTAAAGGAATAAACATGGTAACATACAATACCAGGGTGAGCCAATGAGGTACATGGGTTATTAACAATAGGGTTTAAACAGCTGGATCCTTATCTTGTGAAGGATTTAGGATGCTGAATTCAGATTAAGGCAAGATTAGGTGATTATGGATTGGGTTGGGTTAGGGAGTGTGAGAAACAGACTTTGTCACCAAGGAAAAAGAGCTGGATAATTATATTGTCAAACAATCCTGCCTTCAAGATTTCAGCCTTTCTCTTTCTTTTGTTAATCACCAAATCTGAAGGAGTCTTTAAATTATTTCTCCAAACTCTACTCTGCTCTTTGATTCCTTTTACAAATCTGTGGGTATCCTTTGCTTTTTAATCTTACTGCCTTGGTGACAGAAAAATATTTATTTATCCAAACAGGGTAGTTTCGGTGTTTTCTCAATGTCACTATATCAATTAGAAAGATTTGTGTTGACTGAGGAGAGGACTAGCTGTGACAGTGGTCTCATCCACAACAGTGCTGAAAATAATAGACCTCCAAATGGCCTTGAGATGATAGTTGCAACACAACAAAGGCTCTGTGTCATGGGCTCAATACTAAAAGCTAACATTTTTATACAGTACTTTGGAATTTGCAAAGCAGTCTATTTCTATTACCTCATTTGAGGTTCATAATTACTCTATAGTAAGTAGTGTGATATAGGGCAATAGTATCAAACACACACACAAAATGGTGGCTGATATTGTATTGTATTCTAATTTATTTTGTTAAATATTTCCAATTACATTTTAATCTGATTCTGCTATGATTTTGGTACCTTTCTTGAAGGGGATAGAGAATATCAGTATCAAACCACAGGTTGAGAAGGGAACAAGCATTTTTAAAATCAATTAGGTACCAGACACTTGCATATATTAATAATTCTTTCTATATTTTGAATATCAGACTTTGAATTATTGGATGCAAAGATTTTTCCCCCAATGGACAATTCTACTTCTTACCCTGGACTGAATTTATTTGTGCAAAAGTTTTTACATGTGATAGGGTTGAAAGCATATAATGTTGGACTTTTTTGATGCGTTGCTCAGTTTTGCTAAACTTTTCCCTTCTCTTTTGAAATTCTTTGTTATAAGAAATGACTCTCTAGAATGAGAGAGATACATTTGAAAATACATATTATGTAAAACATCATATGTGAGTAGTATTCATTTAAAAAATTTGCATAGTTGAAATTTTCAGTTTTCTCTTTTGTGATCTCTAACCCATGTTTGGTTAAGAATTCTCCTGTTAACTTTAACTGAGCACATATCTCCATTTTCATATCAAGGAGCGAGAGTTTTCCTATGACTTGATGAAAATAATCACCTGGGCTAAAGCTATTTTTGTTTTTCAAGATGTCACCCATGTTTAAAAAAATTTCCAGTCAAGAAATAAATAATCTTGCTATTATGAATAACTGTTGGATGGGCGAGACATTATCCTAAAGACTGTTAAATTCCTCAGTGTATTCAATAGGTGCATTGGACTATAATAGCTTCCAGTATTTCCACATCTTGAGAAAAAATGTAGTGTTGGAGAGAGCCAATCTGTCCTATTGCCCCCACAGGACAGAATGGTAATAGTTTTAACAGGTGTTCAGAGACTCTTGTCAAAAGGAAAAACAATTAGGTACACAGGGATAAATTTTTTGGAAGTGTGTGTGAAAGTCATTGCATCTATAAAATATATATTAGGACTTTGTTCTTATAGAAAAAGTTGTTATAGCTTCAAGATGCTGTAGTCATCACACAGTTGACCAAGAAGATAATGATATATTTTGGTGCATACTCCCTATCTCTTGTACACTTGTGCTATATTGGGGTTGTATGGGACAACCCCAATGGGACATAAATAGAAGTTATGTTTAAAAACTACATCCACACTCTTTATTTATGTCATACCCAGTGATCCTCTATGGAGTCTAGTTGATCTTTTGCCATCTTTCCCTTCCATACCACCCAAGCAGCCTCTGTAGTACTTGGGTCCCATAGAAAAGAGCACTCTCAAAGTACATGGGAGCTCACATTCATCAAGCCAATAAGAGGCCCCTTTTTAAATTCTGCTTGGGAGCCCAGAATTTAAATGGCTCCTTCTAATTGTTTTCATATTTCAGTGGATAAACACTTGTTGAATTAAATTATGTCACTTAAGTCACTTTACCTTTCTGAACCATGATTTCCTTATGTACAAAATGTGAAGGTCGGGCTAAATGATCTCCTAATGTCCTTCTAACTTTAAATTGGTGATCCTGTATCTGTGATCTCATGCCTGTGCTTATCCCACTCCAGTAGGATAGATCTTTACTAACTTCTGGCTTCCCATCTAAAGTGACTTTGGCTTTGTTCTTTTGGTCTCATCATCTCTAAGGGTTTCATCCAATGTCACCCAATATTCTTAGAGTCTTCCTAGGCAATTAACATTGGAAGGGAAACAGTCAAGTAGGGAAGACATTTTCAGCAAATTTCTCTGTCAAAATTTGAATTTCCAGTATAATACAGAATGGATTCAAATTTATAAAAATATGAGTTATTCTCCACTAGGTTAAGTGGTCAAAGGATATGAACCAGCAGATTTCGAAGGAAGTCCAAGCTTTCAACAGTAATGTGAAAAAATCTTCCAAATATCTCATAATTAGAGAAATATAAATTAAAGCAACTCCGAGGTTCCATTTCATATCCATCAGAAGATCATCAAAGACGATAAAAGAGAAAATTGTTAAATGTCAGAAGTGTTGCAGGAAAACAGACACATTAATACATTGTTGGTAGAACCATGTATTGGTCTAGCTGCTCTGGTAATCAATTTGGAATTATACCCCCCAAAGTCACTAAATTATTCATACTCTTTGGTTCAGCTAGGTCTAATAGATCAAAGAAAAAGGGAAAGGACCCATAACTACAAAAATGTTTATGTCAGCTTTTCCCTTTGTATTAGCAAGAACTTCCTCCAGATGTCTTGATGTTATATGAATATCCATTGAGCACCAGGGCTGTCCACTAATTTCTCCAAATGACTACTCCAAATTCCAAGCTTCCCATTCTAATGTCTTTTTCACATCTATGTAAATACTTTATGTTTATATATGGCATTAAAAACTCTTTGACATGAGAAGTATCTGTTTAATGCTGATTCAAGGGCATGTTAAGACTTTTTTTCACAACTTTCATCATACTATGATGAAACTTTCATAAAGTTTGAAAAATGCGGACTAGGTATATATATGTATATATATACACACACATATGTACACAAATGTAAATGTATATATGTATGAACACACACACATTTATACATACACACCAATGTTTTGGACAGTGAAATATTAAAAAAGGAAGCCATGACAGCCTCCTAAGCTTTCATGAAATTAATTGTTTTAAGATTAATAGAGTTATTTTTCCCCACTGTCTAAGCTAGGCACTTCTGGAAACAGCACTAATTCAGTTAGGCCACTACAGGATGATTCCTTTGGCGTCACTCATTGATGCCCACACTGCCTGTAAATTAATGAAAGTTCCAAAAGGAAAAAAGAATTATTCCCAGGGAACAGCTTATGCACAGAAGAATCTTTTATTTTGTTTTGAAATGAGAAAATATGCATTCTTTTCCATATCCATTTTCTTTCCAGCTGTTTCAGTCTATCTCATTGAAATCCTGCAAGATTGGAATTATTTTGGTATAGATTTCAGGAATTAAGCATCATCCTGTATTTTTAGATTCTGACTCCCTGCCCCCCTCTTCCCTCCCACCCCCCATGGGCAAACATGCCATAACTTCTTCCTGGGCACAATCTGGAGTTTTCAAGTCTGAGAAAAAAAAGATAATGGAGCCATGAACTTCAAATCTGTCTTGTTTTAGCTGTACTTCATAGCTACAGGAATAAAAAAAACCTAACAAGTTGATTTAGTTTTTTTTTCCTTTTGGTTAGGTTGAACTACAGTTATTTGAAATGAGCCTAAAACTAAAAGGCCAAGGAAGGTGTTATTTTTAACATTACAAGCAAACCATGGCTTCTGTGTGTTTGACATCCCAAATCCCCTATAAGTTTCTCACTGTGATCCAGCTTGGTCTGTTTACCAAATCTAAATCTCTGGAAAATTTGTTCCTGCAGAAGATCCAGAAAGATGATTTATTTTTATGCTGTACATTTGTCATTCACATTCACTTTCCCTTTCCAAGACTCTGCCAAGTTTTTCTGCATCAAAACTGACCTGCCTGGGGACTTTCCTTTTATTCCCCTTTTCATTCTCCAATCTCTCCTTTTTTGTTTTCTATTCCCCTTTATTAACTCTTTCAAGTTCTCTGAGTCTGGGCTAGTCTTTCCCTTTTTAGCTGCTCATTCCTACCATCTAATTTGTGGATTCCATATACTTCATTTACCTCTCTCACCACCTCTTTTTTTTGCTTTGCTGTTTTGCTTTTGCTGAGAAACAGTTCTAATTTGCAGCCTGGGTATTATCTAATTCCTTGCTTCCTTTTCCTCATTCCTCTTTTCACCATTTCTTTTCTTTCATGATATTTTGTCCTACTTTAGAATTTATTTTAACTTTTTGACCAAATCAGTGGAATGTCTTGGTTTCCTACCTGTCTTCACTCTTTCCTTTTTGGTTCCCCTGGTTGTTAATGCCCTCCCTCCCATTTAACCCAATCGTCATATATGTATACACACACATAAATACATACACACATATGCATGTAAGTGCATATTACCTGTACTTATTAATTTTGATATTTTTCAATAAAATAAAATATAAATACATACATATTTAAGTATACTGTAAATCTATATCCTATATTTATCTGTCCATGGGCATGTTGTATGTCCCTTGTCCACTGAAAGTCTCTCTTTTATATTCATGTCCTCAGCACTTAGTGAAATCC
>CM053774.1:86492459-86533637 GCA_028658325.1 Potorous gilbertii
GTATGATGCATATATGTATTATATATGTGTATATGTATGTATATGTGTGTATGTATATATATATAATATGTATGTATATATGAACAGGGATAGGAACGGGCTTATGATTTCACTGTTACAGGGTACTCTCAGCTAAGGAAACTCCCTTTACCAAGGCAGGTTTGCATCTTCTCTGCAATTTATAATCCTAGCTGACTATAGTACTGAGAAGTTTTGTGAATTTTTTTCAGGGTGACACAGATAATTTGTATTGTGGGTGGTCCCTGACTTTGAGGCCAACTTTTCATTCACAATGCCATATGACCACCATTTTTTATATAATATTCATGTTGAATTCAAGCTACAAAATTAAATAATGTGTATAATGTGGTGTCATAGGAAGATCCAACTTATAAGTGGGATATGTGCCCCAAACTGGTTTGTAATTTGATTGTGTGGAGTCCTCAAAATACGTCATTTTTTCACAGAAAAAAATGGTATGTGTTATTAAATTCTCAGGCTAGCCCACAGAAATTTTTTAAGCCCATAAGCTAGTTGAATACTATGTTCAATTATGTTCAATTTATGTTCAAAGAACTTAGTTGAATACATTGACATTTTCCCCCAAAGAATTTAATACTGTTATACTTTTGTTTATGAATAAACTTATGATTTCATGACTGCAGAGAGAATCTAGTGTGGAAATTCCTTTAATAATTCAGACAGATATACAATTTATGTCTTAGGCAGTTGGAGCTCTGAGAGTACTTACCTAAGGGACATGCCCCAGATCACACAGTCACACAACCAGTGTGTGTCAGAGACTTGACTTGAACCTACGTCTTTCTGATTCAGAGGTCAGCTCTTAAGCCACCGGACCATACTATTTCTCATTCTGTTATAACACTAGGAATTAAATAAAGCCCCAAACAACAAAATTGCACATGAAACAGGTCATTATTTAGTATATAGTGCCTGAGGAATAATAATGTCTGAGGAAAAAGCATATTTAATTTGATAGCTAAGTCAGGAAAAAAATTAAGAGATGATAACCGCAAAGGGGTAGATTCAGGGGTATGCTGGTAAATGTCTAACAAATGACTCTCCAAAAAATATACCTATGGCATGTTGAAATTTAATCTGTATAATTACCATTTTCTCCATCTCTTTCTTGAGTTCAGACAATCATCAAGATAATAAATTTTGTCCTGTAGCATTTGCTAATTTCTGAGATGTAAATACTTACATTGAAAATTTAACAGTTGGCTCTCTTAAGCTGTTATGAGTTGGATCATCACACACAGTAAAAATTCCCAGACTTTTGCCACCCTATATTAGCTGTTGTCCCCCTTCATTCTTGTGACCCCTTTAGTGAGTTCTTCTCTGAACCATGGTTTTGACCTCAGCATACCAAATACCCCCTACTCCTTCCTTCATGCTTCTTTTATGTCTTGCCTTTTTGCATTAGAGCACAAACTTTTTTGAGAGTGGGTATTATCTCTCTTTTTTCTTGTGTTTGTACCCAGAGAACACAGCATGATTCTTGGCACATAGTAAGAGCTTAGTTGACTTGACCTAACTTCCCAGAAAGTTTACCTGAAAGTAGGATGGGCTTTTTTTGAACTTTCACTAGGCAGAGGCTGAATTGCCACTTTGTAGAGTGAAATTTTCAAGGGTGGGTTGACTTGGATGCCCCGAGGTCATTTCCAGCTCTGCTATTCCAGGATTCTGCATCTGTGAGAGGGGAAAGGAAGATGAGAAGAGGAGGGAAAATGAAAGAGGAAAAGATTTATTTGGAGAGTATGTGGTTGAATTGGAAGAAAGTGGGGCAGGAGAACATGGGTTAAAGAAGATTTGTTTGTATATGTGATAAAGAGAATGTACTGAAAAAATTAATTGTAAGAATGAATCAGAGACAGAGTGTGCTAGCTGACACACCAAAAAGATAAAAGATACTTTAAAGATACACAATGAGGTTACTATATTGTTTCAACTAATCTCTACCTCGACTTAATATGTTTATAGGTCAAAACTTCTCTGCTCTGGGAAAGGAAATTAAATTACAAAAGCCCCCCACAAATGTTTCAATTTTAAAGCTCTCCTGTAAAGAATGATGAGAAACTCTGTCAATGAAGGGTTTTATCACTGACTGCTTAATTATGTCAACAAGAAACAGGATTTAGCCTAAAAGTCAAAATGTGAACAACTTATTGATAGGAGGCAAGCCCATTCCAAGGTTGGCCTTGGAATCAGGAAGATTTGGGTTCAGAAATGCATAGTGTCCCAAAGGTCTTAGGGCAGTTTTAAGCTGCCCTGAGTCTCTTGAGACATATTATATTAGTGATATATCCTTGGGCAAGTCACTCACCTTCTCAATGCCCCAGATAACTTTGGAACTATACATTTAAGTAAGTCATCAGCAAACATTTATTAAACATTGACCCTATGCTAAGTATTGGGGATACAAAGAAAGGCAAAAAGAGTCTCTGTTCTCAATCTTACAGTCTAAGTGGTCTATATTTAGGGCTAACTGAAGACAGCTTATATCCACCTGTTCCCATTTCCATCTTTTAGCTTACCTTGAGTTTCCCCCAATCCCCACTGGCATTCCAGATACCTTACTGGTATTCCCTGACAGCTCAGAACCTAATGACCAACATTTTTCATATCTATACTCGCTGCATCCACATCCAAACACATGATACCTAGTATTTTAACTTAAAGAATAACAATATTCAGTCAATGGAAATGATCAGATTTTTTTAAATAAAGAATAAGCAGTTATTCAAAAGATGATAAAATGATAAAAATGAAGTTTTGCTTAACCACTCTGAATTACTGTCAAGAAAGTTATGAAGCATATCCATTAGGATACATGTATATGCATGTTCTGTTCATACAGCCAGATACACATTTCTCATGTTCATTGTAAGCTTCAGAATACCATGGTTGATGATAGCCCACAAAGAGAATAAGATGTTGCTGAAACAGGCTGTAAGAAGCGACCATAGCCCTGTGTTGCAATGTCTCCGACTCAATGCCTAAAAAATGATGTAGCAGTTCAAAAGCATAATTAGCAAGTTACAATATGGAAAAAAATTACTTCTGGAAGGAACTTTAGAAGAGGGTTAATTCAAATTTCCCCCTTCCCATTCCACTCCCCCACCCCCACCCCCAGTCCCAGTTTGCCGATGAGGAAATTGAGGACCAGAAATAAATAGTCTAATGCCATGCAGGTCTTAAGTAGTAGAGAGAGATGGGATTTGAATAAAAGTCCTCTGACTGCATGTCTAGCTCTTCCCCTTTCCTTTCATCATCTTTATGATCCCCATCCTCCCTGTATTAAGAAATTACAACTTCTCTCCACTTCAACTTTTACTGACTAATCTTGTATTCATTCTTTATATTACACTTTCATTTTAGTTTATATTTTTGAAATTAAAATTTCATTTTCATATTGGGCTTTAGAGATCTCCTAAGCAATATATATCATACATATATATATATATATATATATATATATATATTAGACCCTTTGTTTTATACATTGCACTCATTTCTGCTAACTTTTCTTTCTTCCCTTCCTCTTCCCCCCTCATTTGTAATCCTGGCATTTAATTCACCCTTGTAGCAAAATTAAGAGGAAAAAAATCCCTTAATTTATTTGGTGATTTCTTCTCTTAATGTTTCTAATATTCTGCAGTCAAACACCTTCAGTCTTCCAAGAATTTGGAGATATATTTTATTATCGTCTGAGGACTTCATTGGTTTTTCTATTATTTAGAGCTGGGCTTCTTAACCTTTTTTGTACCCTGGACCCTTTTGGCTATTTGGTGATGTCTTTGAACTTCTCAGAATAATATTTTTTCAATGTATACAGTTAAAGAAATAGAATTACAGAGGAAACCACATGAAGGGAGTCCCCCAAAGTCTTAGCATGGTTTTAAGCTTTAATATTGCCAAAGAAATGAATTTTTTTCCCTACTTATGTTCATGGACCACTTGAACTCTATCCATAGAACTCCTTAATTAGTTTGGGTTCCTTTCAGTGATCATTTCATATACATTTTTGAAGCAATTCTATATCCTGTGTTCTTGATTCTGTTTCTTTTACTGCATAAGGTTCATGAAGTTTTCTCCTGTTTTTCTAAATTCTGTTCATCATTCCTTGTTGTGAAATAATATTTTGCATACCCTAGTTTATTCAGCAATTCCCTTGTTATTTATTTTTGCAAATAGCTTTGGATTTTCAGAATTGATCACTCAATGCTTTACATCCCTCACTGCTTCAGTAGCCACGTTTTTATTTGAAGTTGATTGTGGATCTGAAATGTATGGATACTTTTATTTAAAAAATTACTGACTGTTTTTGAATGACTTTCCCTCAAATGAAAACCTCTGCTCTTTGCTACAGACAGCCATCGAATGCTTTTTTCAGATGAACTTTTTAAACACTTGGGTGAAGACTATTAATTATAGCTGCCAAAGATCTTTTTGAGCTTTAGTCATAGAAATTATCACAGACAGCCACTCAAGCAGCCCAGGCCACTTTATGTCATGAGAGGAATATTTTGTAATGAAAAGTAGTTTGCATCTTAAAACTCAATGGTTCTTTCCCATTCTTTGAGGAATATAGTATATCATTTTTCCCATGGTAAAACTATTAGATTTCAGTTTACTGGTGGAAAATAGCATTTTTAAGGGTACACAGACTTTCTTTTAATTTAATTAAGAGCAGGGCTGAGAATTAACTGAACAGTGTCTGGATAAGGCAGCTTTTCTTTTCAATCAGCCTAAGTGGCTACACTCAAAATACAGCCCATGGAATTCGGTGAGCTCTTGGAGGCTAAAGCATGGTGTAAATCCAAGGTATTACCGTTTTCATTATTATTATATTTCTCCCTGATGGGGCAGGTTTCCCAGTCACAGCCAGTGGCTCCCTGTAGAGAGCCAGCTGCTTTTCTCCCTCCAGTGTCTACGTTTAAAATCGTGTACGTGATACTGTTGCGAACCCAGAACTGAGGACCGAAATAGGGTCATGTTATTGCTGACATCATTTCTCTTAATATTTATCATCTATGACCATGCATTGGATGCTGATTTACAGATACCCCAAATGCCCTTTCTGAGTCGATATTACCACTATTTAATTGAATCTGTTTATCTTTGGGTCACCCTTGGGATTTATTCTTTCCACAGATCCAGTGACCCCAGTAAGGAAATCAGACCAAGCCAGAGAGAGGGAAGGATGATAGAGTTAAATAGTTTTGTTTTCTTGTTATCATTCATTTGTTTTGAAATAGTAAGGTTTTGATATGGGGTATGGATTCCTAAATCATAGAATGTATTATATAGGATGAATTCAATTTCTGAACATGCATAGTCCTTTTCTGTTTTGACCTTTCTTAGTCAACTTTCTTTCTTCTAACTTGTCCTACAGGTCCTTTAAAGCATCATAAATTTAGATTTGCAAGAGACTTTTGAAGTCATCTAGTTTAACCCTTTCCTTTTCGAGGTGACAAAATTGAAGCCTAGGGAGGTTGTATTCCTCAGTTACTCTAAATGTAGAACTCTAAAGGATCTTAGAGGTCATCTAGTCCAACCCCCTCATTTTACAGATAAAGAAACTGAGGCCTGAAGTGGTAAAGTGACTTGTCCAAGGTCACACAATAGTGAGTGGCAATGCCAGGCCATGCTCCTCACTCTGTTGTACACAGATCATGATGGTGGCTGCTGCCTTGTCTTTTCTTACACAAGTCTTCCAGTTAAAGAAAAAAAAGACTCTCCATTTACAGGAATCTTGAAATCTTGAAAAGTCTGACACTCTCTAGGAAGTCATCCCTGGTAATGTCATTTCTTCTTTCCCTAACCATTTAATGCATGTATTTTGACATTTGATCATATTCTGTTTCACATTTTATTGTATGTCACATTATTTTTAATTTGTTCCATATATCTACGTATATCATATATCTATAATATATGATATATATAAATATATATATAATATATCTATAATATATGATATATATGGATATATATACACACCTACGTATATACAATTTCTTGTCAACTAGATCACAATCTCCTAGAAGGTTGGGGCTATGAAAATTTCTTTTTTATTTCCAGTAATAGTTTATAGTATGTTATTTAAGCTTTAGATATCCAAGACATACTGAACCAATTAAAAACAATTGTAATCTTTTGAGGTTAGTAAATATCTAATTTTATTTTTTTTGTAGAAGGAATGATGGATAGATTTTAGGAAGTTAAATTTGCCATTTGGGGCTATTTTGATTATGAAATAAGAGTTTTTAGAATTTTCAATGTAGTCAAATAGATTTTATCCTCTCCCGTTTACAGAGTATATACTTTCCAAGCCTCTGTGTGTGTGTGTGTGTGTGTGTGTGTGTGTGTGTGTGTGCGCGCGCGCGCAGGGGAAATTACCCTTTCTTCTTCCTGCAGTTATGGAAGAACAAATTTCTCTCATCCCCATGTAAGCCAGTGGAAGAGGTCTCTGAAAACTTGTGACAATACAATCTTTGATAATAGATCCAGGGCAATGGGTTACACATTACAAAAAGTGAAATAAAAATGGAAAATAGATTAATATCCTCTTAATTTCTAGGCTAGTGATGCTTTAAACACTGGGCTATATTCTTACCCCTAACTTTACTGGACTCTTCACTGACATCTTGTCTGGTGTCTCTGTAAGAGTGGAGGCTCCTTCTCTAACCCAATTAACAATAATAATTCCTGGATGGAATTAAATGTTCAAATGGGGGCAATTTAATTATCTGAGAGGATTAAACACTTTGATTATTGTATGAAAACAGGTGATGGCACACAGGAAACACTTTGGCTAAGAGGACCAGGTAGGTCTTTGTAGAAGGGATCAGTTTGATCTTTGTAGAAAAATAACAAGCTGGTCTAGTGGTGATCTAAACTGTTGGTAGAGGGCTCCAGGCTCCAGGCTCCAGGCTTCAGAGTGCTTTGAGAAGGTAAATTCTTGCTCCTATGACAGAGGGGAAAGCAGGACAAACCTAGAGGTAATGTTATATGCCCTCATTGATTGTGTTATTAGAGAAACTGAGAGGAGATAACATGTCTAGAAGCAGAGAAAGAGACATGACAAGGTGGACACACCAAGGAAGATCAACATCAGGGACCAGGACCCATCATGGCAGTGAGAACTCTTAGAAGAAAGCTACACTTCAGAGGAGATTCATGATGGCTCTTTAAAGGGAGAAAAGGACTTCCAGGCAATAGGAATTGTACAAAATCCCTTTATCACCCATGTTCTCTACATATATACTTCATTATCTTTGGACTTTAAGCTTGAGTGCATTCTCCCCAGAGATCTTGTGAATGGTCCTTTCCATGGTCTAGGGCAGAGGTGTCAAATTGGGGGACCTGTGCCCAGAATCAGATTAAAATGTAATTGGAAAATGTTTAACAAAATAAATAAAAATACAATTTAATACAGTTAATGTTAATTTGTGGTTGTCTAAATCAATATGTACCCTGCAGAAATCAATTTCTATTTCAGCATGACATCAGTGATCTAGATAATTATGTAAGACGGTAAACTGGAGATAAAATGCTGAACTATACCTCAGGAAGGGAGTTTCTTCATCCAGAAGTGTCCTACACAGATGAAATTATAGGTCCACTTAAATCCCATATCCTAAAGCTAGATATGAATGGGATATTTGTTGCAAGGTTAGCATGATTGTTTGATGAGATAAGGTTTTGAGTCCATTTTCCATATTTTTTCAAGTGCTTAGCACAACTTTATGAAACAGGGTTTACTTATTACATGTACTTAACTGGGCAAAGGATGAATCTTTGTATTTTTGGATAGGTCAGTCAGAGATTCTCTTAAGACACTCTTAACAAGTTAAGGTCAGAGATGTGACCATTGTTCATAGACTCAGCATTCATAGCCTGGGCATATTCCTCTCAGAAAGAAGTCTTAAGGGAGGATATGAAAGCTGTATTCAAGTAACTAAATGAAAAGGAATTGAAAACTTCATCTTCACTGCCAAAGGTCAAATTAAAAATAATGAGTGGAAACTAGCAGAAAAACAAATTTTGTTACATTGTGAAGAAAATCTTTGGTAATTAGAGCTGTCTTATAATGCGACTGGTTGCTTTGGGAGATGGTGTGCATTCTTCATCATGGAAGATCTTCAAGAGAAAGTTTGATAAGCCCTTGATGGGAATAGAGGAGAGGGGATTTTCAGTCAGTAACACATTAGACTAGATTGACTCTGAGGCTGTCAATGGCTCAGACATTCTGATTGAATGACTTCCTAATGAACCTATGGTCCTGAAGTGCTTGTCTATAGGAAAAATTCTCAAATTTTCTTGGTCTATGTACTCTGGTGATTTAGAAGAAATCTTAGCCTTATATCCCCTCTTATCCAGCTCTGTCTAACCATTTAATTAGGATTTACAAGTATCTTCTCGGGGCATGAACTTAAATTAAAATGATTAGCCAGGATATTTTACTGAGCTTTTTTAGGTAGACTGTTGTTGCTTTTGATGTGATTTTAAAAAATCTATTTTTTAAAAAATTAAGTATGAATGGACCAGCCTGGTTTCCTTTGGGATCCAGTCACATGAATAAATGTTGGTCTTTCCAGATGGTTTGCTGTATCTTTAAAGCAGGGTTCCTAGCCATTTTTGTTTGCCATGGAGCCTCGTAGGCCAGTGTGGTGATGCCAACAGACTCCACAGAATAACATTTTTAAAATACATACAAATAAAGTACATAGGATTATAAAAATAAGTATGCTGAAACACAATTATAAAATTATTTTTTAAAACCAGCTCATGAGACCAGGATAAGATTCCTAGTTTAGGGGATTCAGATGTTGACATGAGACTTCCTTCAATTTCCTGGATACTTCCATGAAATTTTAATGAAATAGATTGAGTTCTTCTGCAGAGGAAGGACAAAGAATTAAGGTCTAGAGAGAATAATGTGATTTGATGCTATTTTAAGCAGGTTATCAATGTTGGTATGTGTGATGGCTTTTGATATATCACTCTGGGAGCATTTTGTAATACCAAATGACTTATAATTGGAACTAGGAAAATATTTATTGGACTAATCTTGCCTGTGTGGAAGCAAGCTTGGGATATTTTTCTCAATCTGCATGTTGATTCTTAAAGCATTTATTTATTTGTTCTTTGCTTAAGTTCTTTCAATAACAGGTGGCTTGCATATTAATAGATTTCTCTCAAAGCTAAATTTTTAATTGCTTGTCATAGTATTGGGCACATAGTAGGTACTCAATAAATACCCAATCATTTGGCCTTAACTCATTTTGAATCTATATCTTATAGTAAATTATCTTTTCACTATTTATATGGACCTGAATTTATCAGTAGTAAATTCTATTTGTATATCTTCACTGAAATTTTTCATCCACTTAAAATATAATACATTTGTTTGTGATACAAGGGAAAATAATAGTCATTGGCTTTTATATAGAACTTTCAGGTTTGCAAAACACTTTACAAATATTGTCTAATTTGATCCTCATAATGACCCTGGAAAGCAGTTACTTTCCAGAGGAGGAAACTGAAATTAAGTAGGGTAAGTGACTTGTTCAGGGTCACAACGCTGTTAAGTATATGAGACTGGATTTGAATTTAGTTCTAGTAATCCATCCAGTAATGGCAGGATTGATCTTATCAATGTGTAAATTCTTATCAGATATGACAGTTGTTTGTTTTTTTATGGCTTAGGTGGAACTACTCTTTACTCAAGCAGAGATGGTATTAAGA
This sequence comes from Potorous gilbertii, assembly GCA_028658325.1. Classification (NCBI taxonomy): domain Eukaryota; kingdom Metazoa; phylum Chordata; class Mammalia; order Diprotodontia; family Potoroidae; genus Potorous; species Potorous gilbertii. The sequence goes on from CM053774.1 coordinate 86,502,237, forward strand.
ATAAGTGAAGTGTCACCTTTGTGCTGTAATGTGAAGGATCCCACTGAACAGTTACCCTGGTCCCAAATTTCTTTTCTACCAGACTGTCAGAGCGTCTGAAATTCTCACCATTAATTCCTTTGAGGTTTTCCAAAAGGGACATAGCCTTTCCAGAATCCCCCTTCAAAAGCAATATTTCTCTGAAAAGAAAGGTAGGGAACCATTTTGTGACTTCTTTATTTCTGTGGGTAATAGTCTCTAAAATGCAGTGTACTAACCTCAGGGTGCACACAAGATAATTCATTAATGTAAGAGAAGAAAATACTAGAACTGCAATTCACATTTTTTATCTAAAAATAAGAAAGATGAAGCTTTGCTAATATTTAGTATGCAGATTGACAGTAGTGCCCTCACTTTGTGTCTGAGATGATCATGTTTCAGATTTCCTACATTGGCTATCCTGAGGGAGGCGTGGGAATTCCTAGTGGGGAAGAGTTGATAGAAGTGCCTTCATTCATTGGCCCATTTTTAGTATATGGAATTTTATCATAGTTTATGCCTGCTCAATTAAATTACATTACACTATTATATTATATTACATTATTTAATTTTTAACTCTACTAATTCTTATGAAATGGAAAACTGGTATTAAAAGAAACCATAATTGAGTAGTATATTCACAAGTAAAGCATAGGAGAATAAGAAAGTGGAAGAAATGATTCTATTCCTAGTTAGAGCTCTTCATCAACCATATTATCACATAAAAATAAGGACAATCCACATCACATCAGACAGGAAGGTGGCCCCAAAGTTATCAAAGTTATATGAAGTATGGATTTTTACATACTAGGAATCATGATAAACCTTGCCTTAATTGTGCAGTGTGTCTGGAGACATTAGTTGATGAGGATATCAAGCCATTATGATGGGTAAGACATTTAAAAACATCAATTGTTATTGAAAACAATTTGATACTCATAAAAGTCACTTATCTGCACACTAAAACAAAAACTGGGAAGCATTTTTAACCAATTGAAAAAATATTTCAAATGAAGAGTTTCAGTTTATTTTAAACCTAGCTGCTAAAAATATAAAAATATATTATTTTCCTATTCATTTGCAAGAGGAACTAATTGACATCAGAGAAGGTAAAAATTTACTAGCTAAATTTAAACCAAAAATTCTTCATATAATGGGTACATGGGATTGATAAATGATGATCATCATTCAGGAAATGAAACATTTCTTCCAATTGCACATATATATCTCTGTGAGGTTTTTTTTCTAATGCCAGGAAAACCTAGTATTAAAATAAACTGACTTAGAACCAGACCACCAAATTGCTACATCATAATGTATTAAACTAAGAACTTTAAAAAATGAAGTATATTTAAACAGATTGCTTTTTCAAAAATGTTATTTTTGCTACTAGGATCTTAGTAAGAGGAAAAATGATTTTGGACTATTAATGAATATAGTAAAGTAAAATTACTTTAAAATACTGTTTTGATCTTTTTCTTTTAATTTTTTGTGTACTTTTAATGTGCAATTGGTTAGTAGACAAATACCTATTAAGCACTAGTATGTGTATCCATATACAAGTGTATATACACCCATACGTATATATGGATGAGTATTTATATGCACATAAATATGTATCAGAGACTAGCATGGAAGTATGCATATGTAACCAATTAATAACAAAATATACATCTATTAGGTATTTTCTTAAAAACATTTTTTAAACTGATAGAGGTTCATGAAGTTTGGACACCAATTGTACAGTATGTTCCCAGGTTGGAAAATTGCCTTTACCAATGCTGATTGAACCCTACTGCATCATTTGTAGTCTTAGAGAGTTTCTTGTAGCACTGACAAGTTCAGGAACTTACCTGGTGTTGGGGGGTGTTCACACAGAGCCAGCATATGTCAGAGGCAGAACTTTAGTCCAGATCTCCCCAACACAGGGGAACTCTCTATCCAGCATGCACGTTAGTTACCTCTTGGGGAATGAGCAAAGCCTAGACTAGGATTTTAATATCCTCACGACATACTTTTTACTTTATCACAAAGAATCCTAAACTTCATAAATACCAACCTCTCCATTCTCATCAACCCAACATCTCCCTGTGAGTATGTATAGTTTTACTCTTGACTCCCTATGGAAATCCTTTGCCCCTGCACCTTTGGACAAGTGACTATTGTGAGGGAGGAAGTTTCTTGAAGCCCAGAGATTAAAAATATTCCTATATAGAGGCATGTAGATAGCTCAATAGATAGAGTGCTAGACTTGGAATCAGGAAGATATGAGTTTAAATCTAGTTTCACATAATTAATAACTGTATGTTTTTCTTCAGGCATTCAGTCGTATCTGACTTTTCATGATTCTATAGATCAAATTGTCCATGAGGTTTTCTTGGGAAAAATACTGAAGTGTTTGAATTTCCTTTTCCAGAGTATTAAGTCAAAGAATGGTTAAGTGACTTGCCCAAGGTCATATAGCTAGCAAAGGTCTGAGGACAGATTTAAACTCAGGTCCTCTGGATTCCAAGTCCAACTCTCTAGCCACTGAGCCATATAGCCACCCCACTAAATGTATAACCTGGGATATGGCATTTAACATCTGTCTGCCTTAGTTTACACATCTATAATTTGGGATAATATTAGTGTCTACTTTCCAGGGCTGTTGTGGATCAAATAATGTAAGATAAAATTAGATAATATTTGGAAAGCACTTCACAAACCTTAAAGTACTCAATGAATGTGGCAGCTTCCCCTTTTCCATTTTCAAGCTAGCTTTCCTTTAAATAATTATTTTTCCTTATTTTTGGATAATATAATATAAATAAAACTGAACTTCAATGTAATGAATTTAATTTACTTTCTGCAGTAACTTCTTGATCCAAACTCTTTTTGCTCTTTGATTAGAAGAACAAGGTAAGAAATGGAAGGAAGTGGAAAATGAATTTAAGATGAATGGTTTGAATACATAGGTTTCACCATGAGAAGTCTGTGTGTCAGGAAGCAAAAGATGGCATCTACATGTCCTGGTTATCCGAGATGTGTTTGCATGTGGATGTAATGAGAATAGATGTAGATAATGTTGGTTGTTAAGTTTTGAGCTGTCAGGGAATATCAGTAAGGTATCTGGAATGCCAGTGGAGGTTAGGGGAAACTCAAGGGAAGCCAAAAGATGGAAATGGGAACAGGTAGGTGAAATAGTACCAAAGATACATGTTGTCTTCAGTTAGCCCTAAATAGAGGCCACTTTGGCTAACTTCATTCTAGGAATCTATGATTAGAATAAGAATAAAAATTTCTTGCTGTTATGGAGTTTAGAAATAATGTCTTGGCTATGGAAGCCAGTGAGTGCTGCTCAGCCTCCTTGTGAGGAGAGGAAATGATGACCCAAAGGAACTGATATTAAGGACAATGAAACACCCATTGGAAAAATGGAAACAAACCCTTCAAGGGGTGAAAAGAAACTGAAGATGCTGAGGGGTGTCCTAACCTTGATTTTTTTTGGGGGGGGGGAAAGGCAATCAGGGTTAAGTGACTTGCCCAGGATCACATGAGTAGTAAGTTTCACGTGTTTAAAGCTGACGTATTTGAATTCAGGTCCTCCTGACTCCAATGCCAGTGTTTTATTCACTGTGCCAACTAGCCTTCCTTGATATTAACAATCAGTGTGTTGTCAAACAAAATAATCTCTTGCTCTGTATTTTAAAGATCTCATATACTTTAATTTTTAAGCTTTTTGCTTTTATTTTATACCATAATCATTTCCCAATATTCCCTCCTGCTATACTATTCCCTCTTATTATAAATTCCCTCTTATAACAAAGATATACAATTATGCAAAATCAACTAATATGGCAACTGTGTTTGATAGTGTCTGAAACATTAATCAACAGTAATTCATCACTTTTCCATCGAGATGAAGAGTGTGTGCATTTTATCACAGATCAGAAATTATTCTTTATGGATGTGGGGGCCATTTCTGTAACAATTGTCTGTACAGAGTAAAAGACCAAAAGAAATACAAAATTAGAAGAATAAAAATGATAAAAACTATATGGCATGTATAACTCTCCTGTCTTATCTAAACAAGCTTTTGATATTGAAAAGTGAAAAGTGAATGGAGAAATAGACATTGATACTGACATTAATAACTCACCTCATGTAAAGTAACTGCCAAAACAGAGACCAAAGTTAGGTATGGGAGACGTGGGCAGCACAAGTTTAGAATATAAACTCATTAGTACAGTTTTATTGTATTGAGTCATATAGCATCAAGAAACAGTGTTGATAAAAACAATTTCAAAGAAAATTTGGCGAAAAATCAAACTGAACAAGTCATACTAAAGGCATTTAAGAAAATAAATGAGCAAAAACCAGATGTGTTAAGATTTTTATAGTATACTTTTCATTTTGGGGTTAATATGACAAAAATGGTGATATCCTTAAGTTAATTTATAGATTTGGTGCCATAGGGAGTACATTAATAAGTGATTATTTTATATATTTAGACAAAATAATAAAAATTGGCTGAAAATTAGTCAACAATCTTAAGGGGAAATAATGAAAAAAATAGGAATAAAGGTGGTCTAAAGCAGTACTCAATCTCAAATTATACCATAAATAAATAATCATTAAAATAACTTAATACTGATTTAAAAATAGAAAAGTTGACCAGTGGAACAGATTAGGTAAATAATAACTAGAAGCATTTGAACATAGTAATATAAAAACAATATAGAGTTTAAAAAGCCCAGTGACACTTTTGGGTCAAGAATTCTTTGTTTGGTAAAAATTTCTGAGAAAATTTGAAAATAGTCTAGTAGAAATCAGGTTTAGATCAACACTTTATGTTATATACATTAATAAATTCCAAAATAATAATGTTTGTAATTATAGTAAGTAATATCTAGCAGTTATATAGGGCATTAAGTTACAAATATCCCCTCATCTGATTCTTACCTATTCTAACTCTGAGGGAGGTGCTATCATTGTTCATTTTTACCAAAGAAACTTAGAGGCTAAATGACTTGTCCAAGGTCACACAACTAGTTGTCCTTGCTATCTATTCTTCGTTTTTGAAAGGTACCAATAACATCATCGGGGTGATGTCTTGACTTCTATGTGAGTTGAATTTAAATGAGGTAGAGTGACACAAAGTCATCAGCCTCACTCTCTCAGCTTCTGAGGTCACATATCTTCCTGGCTTCAGGTTGAATGTTTTACCCACTGTACCATCTAACTGGATATGTGACCTAGATATAAATTTTGGTCACATAAAAACTATGTAGAAAAAAAGGTAGAAGATAATTTTCACAACTCTGTTAATATAGAGAATTCATATTTATACATGGGATAGAGATGGATATAAAAGGAAATGAATAATTTTGATTATATAAAATTAAAAAAAAATTCTGCACAAGCAAAAAAATGCATATGGAATCAGAAAGGGAAATAATGCAGAAATGACCTTTACTGTACACTTATCTGATAAAGGACTGATATCCAAAAAAGACAAAGACTGTACAAATATATTAAAATAAGAACCATTCTCCAACACAAAGTATAAGAATAAAAGTTCTCTAATGAAGAAATGCAAGTTATCAATAACCACAGGAAAAATACTTTGCTATTAACTTCCCCCTCTTAACAATATTTATTTTTTTCCAAATACAAATAAAGATAGTTTTCAAATTCACTTTTGTAAGATTTTGAGTTCCAAATTCTTTTCTCCCTCCTTCCCTCCTCCCCTCCCCCTTCTTCAAGACACCATGCAATCTGATATAGTCTATACATATATAATCATATTAAACATATTTCCACATTAATTATGTTGTGAAAGAGGAATAAGAACAAAAGAGAAAAGCCACAAGAAAGAAAAAAAAGAAAAAGAGAGAGAAAATAGTATGCTTCGATCTGCATTCAGACTCCATAGGTCTTTTTCTTGATGTGGATAGCATTTTCTTTCATGAGTCTTTTGGAATTGTCTTAGATCATTGCATTGTTGAGAAGAGTTGTCTATCAAAGTTGTTCATTGCATCATGTTGCACTTACTGTGTACAGTGTTCTCCTGGTTCTGCTCACTTTACTGAGCATCAGTTCATGTATGTCTTTCCAGGTTTTTCTGAAATCCCTCTGCTCATCATTTCTTGTAGCATAATAGTATTCCATTAAATTCATATACAACAACTTTTTCAGCCATTCCCCAATTGATGGGCATCCTCTCGATTTTCAAGTCATTCATAATAAAAGAAGTGCAAGCATTTCTGAGGCACTTCTTCACATTCATAATAATTGGCAAAGATAACAGAAGCAGAAAGTAGCATTTTTGGTGGATTTGTGGGACAAGAGGCAACTAGATGTACTGTTGGTAGAGCTATGAATTGGTCATTTGAAAAGTATTTTGGAACTACATTGGCTCTTCTTTCTCCACTTTTCAAGGCCCTGGACTTATTAGTGATAGTACTATTAAACAGGTGCACCACAAGGTCAAGGAGAGAAGGGAAAGAGCTTCTTGTATAAGTATATTTACAGAGCTTTTATTGTGGAAAACAACTGTATACAAAATAGATGCCTATGAGTGATACAATGCCAGACAAATTGAAATAAAATTCTATGGGATTTTGTCATACCACAAGAAATAAGGAATCTGACAGATTTAGAAAAAAAATGAAGATATTTTACGAATTAATGTAGAATGAAATGCACACGAATAGTAAAATAATTTAATAGATGGCCAAAGATAATGTGAGGGGAAAAAACTTTGAAAGACCTCAAGAAATGGATTTCCCTTTCTGGGGAAAAAAGTAATGAACTAGAAGATGAGGTTCTTAACCTCTTTTCCTGTCATGTACCCCTTTGACAATCTGGTGAAGCCCATGGAGCCCTCCTCAGAATGACATTTAAATATGTGTAAAATAAAATATATATGACTATTAAGGAAGTCAATAATATCAAAATATAATTATCAAAATATTTTACAAAACAGTTCACACATGTGGTTAAGAGCCCTGGAACTAGGGTTAGGAAACCCTAAACATTTCCAATACGATAAATATCTTGATTTGTTTTGACAGATAATACTTTGATTATTTTTACAAGGGAGAACTTCTCTTTGGAGGGAGGGGAGAGGTGGGTTGGTAAATAGTAATATAAGAAAAAGGTCATTAGTAATATAAAGATGTTGTCTAGAAGAGGGATGGAGGGGAAGAGTAGACTGGGTAAAATATAGAATAATTTGTTACCATTGATTAAGTAGAAGGTATGTTAAAAACTATTCAAGTTTGAAATTGCCCTGAGTTTTGGAACATCATATATGTGTGTGTATGTATATATGCATTTGTGTACTTATAAATGTATAATACATTTATGTGTGTATAAATGTATAAACACACACACACATATATACTATGTGATAGAAGTTTACAATTCTCTGGTTTTCTCCATTCTTTGTGTCTTGAGATGTTGATGACTATTGAATTCCCAAATTAACAAAAAGCTGTGTAAAGATTTTTGTAAGAAAGTCTTTTTACTGTCGGTGAAAGTGGAGTATGTGCTGTATGAAGAATTAGAAATGACCCAATGATCCTAAAGAAAACAAAGATGAGAATGGCAGCTGGACCAAGAATGCTTAGGTTTCAGTCCATTGTATAATGAATCACTTCCTGTTGAACTATACTGCATTTCACCAGTTGGTGAAATAGCCATAATATTGCTATTTGTGCGGTGAAGCAAATTTGTTATTTAAGCATTGGCACTTGAAGTTCTATAATGTTATAAAAATAAACAATCTCATTGATGTAAATGCAATTGGGATAGCAGCTTTAAACAGATTTGGTACAGCACTATATACAAGGAATACCATGAATGTTTTGGAAAAAAATGTTGTGATGGACATTAGTGCATTATAGCAGTATCAATTTTTCATTCAGAAGGTTAAAAACATACTTTTATATTTACTGTTAATAAAATGAAAAGATTTAAAGCAAGTGCTCATGAGCTTCCCATGTGGAGTATTATGTATAGGACTCTATAGAATTCAACACTTTGCTCTTTATAAAACCTATATATGCATATATTTATATATGAACATAAGGAACATACATACAAATGTATACACATACATAAAACACACATACATATATACATACACTAGTAATATATGTATGTGTGTATACACAATCATATATATATGTATATATATATTATGTATATACAGATCTGTTGGAAAAATCAGTGCTGCTTTCTGAAGAAAAAAAAAAACAAGAGAAAATGTAAATCGTTTCTCCAGAGCTGGATTTTCTTTTTAGTTCTGACATATGATTTCATTAGCATAAAGATTCTTTTTGTAAATGATGATCTGTGGTATATGACAACTTCTGCTCAGGAGTCACTTGGATCAAGAAAGAGTTAAATGTCACAGAGTAGCTCTGTGTCAGAGGCGGGTCAGAAGCCAGGTCTTCCTGACTCCAAAGTTGGCTCTATCATCATTATCTCTCTCTGCCTCTCATTAACAGTAGGATTCCACAATGTCCTTTCTAAACTTAATTTAAAACTTAAAAAATATTTTTTACCTATTCTCCTAATACTAGGTTTAATTCCACACAGTGGAAAAACGCATTTAGCAAGATTTCCTGGCAATCTTTTGGATGTGGGAAACATCTATTACACAATTTCATTGATTGATGGAATGAGTAAATTTTTATTGAATTCCTAATATGTGCAGGAACCTTTATGACAGGGCTGATTTCCCTGGATAAGACTATAATCTCTTTGAGATCCGGCTCTGATTCACTTTTGCCTTTGTGTTCCCACATAGCAGGCACATACTAGGCATATCGAAGATGTTTAAAATATCCTTAGTTTATTAATTGATTCATTTTGTGCGTCTGAGTGGGTAAGTGGATCCCTCACTCCTTTTATTTCCTTCTATATATCTCCCCTGAAGTTACATTGGACAACATTTCTTAATACAGGGGTGCTACTCTTTGGATGAGGGTAGATATGGGTACGCTAGCAGCATCTTCTATCATTCATTTCAGAATTTTGTAGTCCATTTTGCCTGAACCCAATCCCATTGGTTGAAAGAACAGACTGTTTTGGTCAATATCATCTTTTCATTATAAAATGGTCCTAAGATATGCCTCCTCCTGGGGGCAATAGATCATCGGCTATTTGCTCTGTGAAACTTTGGAAAATTGATTTTGGGTGGTAAGGGTGCTGTTGTTTGGGTAGGGACTTAAATTATGTAAAATAATAAGGGCTTCTTGTTTTGAAGACATACATGGGCAAGAAATCTAGTCATCAAAGTGCTGTCAGCATGGAGGAGATGTCTAAAATTGGATGCAGAAAGAATAAAAAATGTATACTTTTAAGTGTAATTGTCTGCTAGAAAGTTGTGTGTGGTAATTTAGTTGTTTTCATTTTCTTTTTTTAAGATTTGAAGGTTATATGGATGGGGGGAGGCGGTCTCACACCTGCTGCCTTTGAAATTAAATCCTTCTGAAATGGAGAATTGTGATGCTGACTAGTGTGATATGAAAACAACCAAGCCTCAAACTATCATAAAAAAAAGAAAGAGGGGAAATAATCATTGCAATTTTCCCTCTCTCTCTCCAAGTTAGAGAGCAGCATTGTACAGCAAAGAAAGGAAACACTTGTCGTTCTTATTATGGGTAGCAACAAATTAGGAAAGCAAAAAAAAAAAAATAACCACGAGGGATAATTGACTGAAAAACAAATGTCAGTAAAAGTAAACACATTGGATTCTACTGAACCTATTTGCAAAAATGTCAGAGGAGTTGAGTTGTTTTCCTTCCTAATATTTGTGCTGGTATAAAGGGACTGCAGTTTAATTAAATTTCCCCACAGAGACCAGGCATTCCACTAGATGTCACTTTGAGACCTTGCTAAAATGAAGGACAACATTCTGATTAAAGAAGGCATCTCCTCCCTTGCTGCTTGAGTTCTGAGAAGTCATCCCTTCCCCCAAACTGCCCCCCCAGTCCACCCCTGCTAAATTGTCTGCTGTGAATGATGCATCCGATGGTAAGGGAATACCACAAGGGCTCTCTCCTGGCTCTATCAGTGACTATATGCTTTGGAAAATTCCCTTTGATTCTGTGGTCTCAGTTTCCTCATCTGCAAAATGGAGAAGGGGTTTGGACTTCTTCCAACTGCATTACACACACACACACACATACATATGTATGTGTATATATGTATATGTACATACATACATAATATATACATGCCATGTGAGGTAGCTAGATAGCTCAGGTAATAAAACACTGGACCTGGAGTCAGGAAGACCCAACCTCAGACACTTAACTAGCTGTGTGACCCTGGGCAAGTCACTTAACCCCATTTGCCTTAATCTATTGGAGAAGGAAATGGAAAACCATTGTTTGCCAAGAAAACCCCATACAGGCTCAGAAAGAGTCAGAAATGACTGAATAAAAACAACTGAAAAATAGTGGCATATGGCATGAGGACATATGAAATTAATCTGAGCTGAATACAGACATCTGCTAAAGGAAAGGGGAGGCCCTTTGGACACTTCAGTAGCAGTAGTAGTAGAAGAGGAGGAGGCAGCCGAGGTCGCAGTAACAGTAGTAGATGTGCTCGTAGAAACAGCAGTAGTAGTGGTAGGAGTAGTGGTGATAACTAGTGTTTATATAATACTTAAGAGTTTGCAGGGTGTTTTATATATGTTTTCTCACTTGATCCTCACAATAACTGTGTTGGGATTTATTATTATATCCATTTCACAGATGACAAAATAGATTAAATGAAATTAAATGATTACCTACGGCCACCCCAAGTCTCTGGGATGGGGTTTGAACTCACAGATCTTCTTTACTCTTAGTCTATTAATTCTTTCAGCTGTGCCCTTTGTATCAGGGTAAGTGGTTCTTAGATTTAGAACTGGAAAGGACCTTAGTGCTCATCTAGTCATTTGACAGATCGGGAAGTTGAGGCCCTCCGAGCTTAAGGATTGGCCAGAAGTGACACAGGAAGGAAGAATGAGAAGTAAGGTTTTAACCAGATCCTTTGGTTCTTTTCTAGCTAACTGAGTCTTACCTGGTGGAAAGAAAGGGTGATAATTCTCTTGGACTCCTTTGGGAGGGGAGTCATAAAATTAATTTAGAAGCTTTACAAGAATGTCTTCTTTCTCCTTTAAGTGATTGGCTTTTAGTAGAGGGTTAAAGCAAGAGGCAGATGGTGTAACATGAGTTTCACCCCTCTCCCTGTGACACATATTAGTTACATGACTATGGACAGTTCACCAAACCTCTCCTTGGCCCAGACAACCCAAGATCACCAGTTGTAAATGGGTCATAAAATTCCTATTTTCTTTCAAAGCTCAGATTAAGTACAACCCAGTACATTAGGCTTTTGCTGATTCTCCTCATTACTGGGACCTCTTTATTCAGCCCAGTTACCATTTGCTTTGCATACACTTATACATGTATGTTGCTTCCCCATAAAATATAAACTCTGGGCCAAGGAGAGAGGAAAGGAGTCATTTCATTTTTTTATCTTTGTATAATCAATGCCTAGCACAGTGCTTGGTGTATAGAAGGCACTTAAAAATGGCTGTTGATTTATTAATCTTTCATTTATCAATTTTACTAATTAATTAATATTATCAGAGCAGGAGGAGTTTTGACATATGAAGTTCCCCACACTGAAGAAATCAGAAGCTGAGGTGGAGGGTGGGGACAGTCTCTTGTCACAATATTTCCAGGTTTTCCAGTTGTGATCGCTCAGTTCTGTTATGGTCCCTGCTGCTATGGGAATTTATCCTAATCAAGGACTTTGGGTCAGAGGTCAGTGTTAACATAAGCCACAAAACATTTTTTTATCTTTCTAAAGATGCTAAAAAAACCCATATGTACATGAAAATGTGCGTGTGTGTGTGTGTGTGTGTGTGTGTGTGTGTGTGTGGGTGTGTGTGTGTGTGTGCATTGCAGTGGAAAAAAGGTTAAAGTAATATATTTTTCCATTAAAAAAAATTTGTTTTGTATATGTTATGATGTGAGAAAAGGGCAAGCCTGCTTTGAGAAACCTTAACGCTTTTAGAAGAAGTTCACAATCTGTTTGTCAAGGAGGAGTGAAAGAGCCTTCATTTAATGTAAGTAAATCTATCTCTTCCAACCAAATTAAAATAAGAAAAGTTTTCCTTTTATTTAATAAGAAAGTAAATTGGCATATGAAGTAGGCTGTGTGTAGGGAGACCTTCAAGGGTATCTCTGCTTAGCTGTCTCATCACATGGACTAAACAGCTGGGACTGAAACACACTAAAAAAAATGAAAATCAAGAACAAACACGGAATGAAACAAGCACCTCTAAGCTTAGCACCCTCTCCACTCCAAGACTGCCCACTTACTTGCCTCTCCCAGACTGGGGCAAGCTTCCAGATGTTTGCGTTGTAAACAGTCAGTAGTATTTGCACCTAAGCACGTCTGTTTACTAAATGGAAGAAAACAATGAAGCTCAATTAAAAACAGATTAGCCACACTGCTACCAAAGGAATGTGGTCCGTAATTGAGTTTGGTGGATCTGGTTTGAGTTAGATCCACCTGGGGATTTCCTAAAGAGGCTTTTGGAAAATCTAGAGCTGAAAGGAACACCAGAGATCATCTAGTCAAAAGGTTCTCATCACTTTTTGGTGTCAGGACTCCCTTTGGAAATCTGGTGAAGGCTATGAACCTGTCTCAGAATAGTGCTTTTAAATTAATAAACTAACATACGTAGGATCAAAAAAGCCAATTACATTGAAATACAGTCTATCTATCTATCTATCTATCTATCTATCTATCTATCTATCTATGTTTCTATCAATTTATATTTCTATCTATCTGTTTCTTTCTATCTCTATCTATTTATCTATCTATATGTCTGTCTATCTGTCTATCTATCTATAACAATTTATGGACTCTTGGTTAAGAACCCTTGACCTCTCCAACCCCTTTGTTTTTATAGTTGAGGAAACAGGTTCAGAGAGGTAAAGAGATTTTGATGGTTATTCTGTCCCAAGTAGCCCAGTATTAAGGAAACCTGGACCTAGCTTCTTAAGCCATGCTGCATTTCATTTTAGCCATCATAGTTATAAAACACATGGACTTGGAACGATCGTTGATCATGGGATAAGTGAAAGACAGATAGTCTGGAAGAATATGTGCGGATGAAATACTAAGTTCCTACCTACTACTGGAAAGAATACTAACTTTGGAGACACAAGACTTGGGTCCAAATACTGGCTCTCTATGACCCTGGGCAAGTCAGTTAATGTCTTTGAGAGCCAATCTCCTCATCTATAAAACTGGAGTAATCATACGTTACCTAGCTCGCACATTTGTGAGAAAAATGATTCTCTCTCTCTCTCTCTCTCTCTCTCTCTCTCTTTCTCTCTCTCATTTACCTCCATATGTCACAATATGAACACACATACATATGCATATATGGGTGTTATTGATAATTATTATCTTAATATTATATTCTCTTGTCCCCTTAGCAGTGCTTTTGGGATGCCAAAGTAGTCTTTTCTGAAACGCATCTTGGACTTGCGTTAGCTAGATTCCATTGTCTACTGCTGAAAGGGAACATTTCTAAGGGAGTTTCTATTTCTGACTTTCCGACTGCTAAGAAGATGGATGAGTGCATGGAAAGCCAGGAAGGATGAACTAAGACTAGGTATTCACCAGGGCAAAGCATTTGATCAATTCAGTCCAAAGTTCAATTATCTGATTTGACCTTTTTTTTTTTTTGGAATGACTTAGCTGAATATTTTGGTATTGAGCAACCATAATCTAAGAAACCTGTAGATATCTTCTCTCTCTGGCTTTCACTCTGTTGTCCAACTCAGTGATTGACATCCTAAGAAGAGGTTTTTTTGCCCTAAGTAGAAAAGCAACAAACAAGTTGATGCATGTGGGTACTTCATTTGCGAGGCATAGTTTACATGTGAGTTTACTGCAGAAGTAGACATTTTTCTCTGCTGAGGACCATTAAAAATTATGAAAAAAAATGTGATTAATGACTACATAAACAAATAGCACTTTATATGATTGGTGGTGTGGGGAAGAAATAAGAACATTTTCAGTCCTTTTCAAAATTAAGAATGTGAGAGGAGAGAAAAGGAGAAGTGAGGATGGCAAGGAGAAAGAGGTTCAAAAAATTCTCATTTAAGGATGCCAGTGTGAATTGGGCCAGCTCCTTAACTTCCCTGGACCTCAGACTGCTCTGAGGAGGGAGTGGGACTAGGTGCCTTCTGAACTTCCTTTTGGATTTAAAGCTATGATCCTTAGTTTCTAGGTCTCTGTTTCCTCATTTAACCTGTTGCTGTCCAGTCGATTCAGTTGTATCTGACTCTTCATGACCTCATTTGGGGTTTTCTTGGCGAAGATACACAAAAATGGTGTTTGCCATTTTCTTCTCCAGCTCATTTTACAGATGAGGAAACTGAGGCAAGCAGGGTAACGCAGCTAGTTAAGTGTCTGAGGCCAGATTTGAACTCAGGAAGAGGAGTCTTATTCACTCCAGGCCCAGTGCTCTTTATACTGTGGCAACACCTGGCTGCCCCTGCTCTTAAACTATTAAGTTTTTCTTAAGTTTTTCATTAAGTTTTTTTTGTCCTCTGATTTATACCTTGGATACCAGAATTGGATAACCTGAATATCTGAGTAGATCACTTGTTACTACTACTTTATAAAATCTTCATCGGGAGACCCTTTGTACAGAAAGGATGTGTGTGTATGTGTGTGTGTGTGTGTGTGTGTGTGTGTGTGTGTGTGTGTGTGTGTGTGTGTAGGTAGATAGATTAGATAGATAAATAGAAGACAGGAAGATAGATAGATAGATAGACAGATAGAAGACAGGCATATAGATTGAAGACCAACAGACAGAAAACACAGACTAACAGAAGACAGACAAACAGATAGATAAAGAGAGACATTATATCAGAATAATATTTTGGGTTTGTAGTGTCAGACCTGAGTTCAAATACTACCTTTTATACTTGCCTTTGTGACCCTTGGATAAATCCTTTAACCTCTACAGGACCTGGGCGACTCCCTGGAATTTATCTTTTAAGCTCTATTGGATTGCGGTTATGAAATCATATGTGTATAGGATTTATTTTCTCCCCTTTTGAATTTGAAAGATCATTTTTGAAAAGGTGCTTTCTAAGAGCAAATGCAAACAAGTTTAGAAATTTACTTTGGAACCTGAGATGCAGCTATACCCAGCTATCATTCATTTTTGACAGTTGCCTGAGGACTTTGAGGGGTTAAGTGACTTGTCCAGGGTCACACATCCAGTTTGTATCAGAGAGACTTGCTTAAAAGCAAGTCTTTGAGGTCAGTTTGTATTCCCTTAGATATCACAAATGAGGAAATGTTTTGTAATATACTTAATACAGGGCCTGGCGTATAGTAGTAGCCAACATATAAATGCTATCTCCCCATATCTTCCTCACTACCACTCCACGCTGATCCCCTCAAGGCAATTCTTTCTAACCCTACAGAGAAAGTTCTCAAGGGACTTCCCTATACTGATGAAATCACAAACTTGGGACTAAAGAAATAACCTATTCAACATGAATTTGTTAAACTCAAACTCTTACGTGCAGAGCCTTGTGTTAGCAATAACTCATGTTTATATTGGTTTTGAAGGTTTTCAGAGAGCTTTCCTTACAACTAACCTGTGAGATAGGCCATACAAATATTATTATTTTGCTTAAGGATAAACTGATGCTCTAAGTACTATATTCAAATTGGAGCCCACTCCTGTGACGTGATGTATGTTTAGTCATACCTGTTGTCAATATCTTAAGCCACAGATTGTGGTAAATGCTTAACAACTGATCCATCACTCCTTCCCCCCATGTATTAATGATACACTTTTAAGTTTTTCTTCATTAACATTTTCTTCATCATTTTCTAAAGTCTAGACAATGAATAAAACAATAAATAGAGTGTTGATTTGAAGCATTTACCTATTTCTGATATGTAAATGCTCACACTGAAAATATAGCAGCCAGCTCTAAGGAGCTGATTGGATATGGTTTTTGCACATAGTTGCCCCAACCTGTCTGGAGTGAAGATGGTTATGGAGTAAGATAATGCATGGCAGAAGTCTGTCTAGATGTTGTGAGTACATCAGGAGACCACCAACTAAAATAAGGGATTTCCCAGCCAAGGAGTTCCAGAGGTGAAAAGGCAAAAATCTTCAGAGTTTATTCACTGATACATACAGTAAAACAACTGGCAGAAAGAAAAGGGAACTGAACTTTTTTGAGGGCCTCATGGTGGGTGAGAGAGCTAAGAAAAAACCCAAAAAACTCTGGCCTCACCACCCAGTGCAATTATCTTTCTCCTCTTACTAAACACATTGCCAGGACCATTTTGCTTATAGACCATAAATGTTTCTCCCAAATAACTATTAGCTATTAATTCATAATTTCTAAATGTACTCCACAGATTGTACTCTACAATAATTTCAATGCATTTAAAATTTTTAAATTTAGATTTAACTTTTCCTTTTAAGGGATTTGGAATATGTGAGATTATTGTGCATCTATTTGTGTGCTCCTGGCAGGAGCTATAGCATACTTGATGTTGGGTTGTAGGCTGAAATTTGCTTTCTTTTAGCTGAGGAATATGTAGGCATCAAAAGTTGGTCAGGGAGAGGAGAGGTCAGACAGGAAAGACTCCTAGGAGTACGAGTGCTAGCTAACACTTTTACAGGCAGATATTTTCCTAAACCTATCTGCAGAACTGATTATGGACACTGTCTTCACAGTGATCTAGAGGCTTCAGACTGATTGGACTGTCACGAGTTTGGCTGTGGATGGAAGAAGCTCACTTTTTCCTCTTACATTCCTGGCTATGGATCAAAAGTAAGGGAGGGAGGTGAGAGCTTGTGTCCATGAATGAATAGCTGTTGACATCTCCATGGACATCTGCATAGGCAGGGAGCCAGTTCATGGCAATGACTGTCTACCAACCTCTGTTCCCCCTTCCACAACTTGTCCATGGATGAAATGCTAACAGAACTTACTTGCTTTAGGGAATAGGATAAGCAAGTGTTAGGGAATTCTACACTTCTTCCTGGTGGGAATGATAAATGTCAGGTCTGAATTTTCCCACTAGGGCAATCTAGGACACAAAGCACTTTCCATTTACAAAATATGAGTTTCAGAGTCTCTGTACCGTATTAGATCAGATGAGCTAATATTTGTAAATATTGTACATAGTAGCTCGGCTATACTGGGTACTTAATACAGGTTCATTCCCATTTACTTCCCTTCCCTTCCCTTCCCTTCCTTTCCCTTCCCTTCCCTTCCCTTCCCTCCCTTTCCCTTCCCTTCCTTTCCCTTCCCTTCCCTTTCTTTCCCCTTTTGTTAAACCACTTCTGAAAGCTATTGAATAAGGACAGTAGAAAATCCCTGGACCTGGGCTAGCACTGGCACAGGGAACTCCTTGATGAAGCAGCTACTTCTAAGGCAGAACTCTTTCTCTGAAAGTTACAGACTTTGGAGAATGGTCCAGAGCATTGACTGACAAGATCAAACAGCCAGTGTCAGAGCACAATGACCTCAGATCTTCTTTGCTTAAAGGCCTCTCTTTACTGGCTAGTCATGCTTCTCCTTTCGCTGTTGACTGTTACCTTCATTTAAATCAATTTGCTCTATTATCTTGGACAATTCAAAAACATGAGCCAATAATGAAACTTAGTAAGATTGTTCGGAGCTCTCTTTCAATGAAGGGCACCCTGAATGTTAAAATGTTATGAAGGACGAATGAATGGTAAGGGAATTTGAAGATCTTCCCTACCGCTTAATAGGCCCTTGTGACCTGCTTTGGATTTTGGCTCAGTCCAAAGCTCGAATCACATGGAGCCAATGTGGGAAGAGCTTGCAGAACAGGTGGAGAAGGAAGGGTGCAGCAGAGAGCGAGGCAGGGAAGAGAGAGAGAGAGAGAGAGAGAGAGAGAGAGAGAGAGAGAGAGAGAGAGAGAGAGAAAGCAGGCAAAGCAGAGCAGAGCAGAACAGCTAGTGTGAGTGAGAGAGGGAGTGATTTTGCCTAAGGGAGCTTGTTTGTGGGGAGGCTGGATGGAGGGAAAGCTTGGGGATGGCCATTCTCCCTGCATTGATAATGTGTATATATTTCATTGTTACTCTGATGAATTTGGCTTTCTGCATCTGAATAAATGCCTTGGTTTTGTCTTTGAGGAAGAGACTTAATGTTTTGTGAATTTACCCTGGAAGTATGCATGCATATCCATAGTGGTTGTTGTAGGTATTGCATTGGCATTATAAAGACAAATGTATTTCTAAATGTGTGCCTGCTTTTAAGACAACTGCTATTGTAGATGTGTGCATATGCATGTGCATGTATAGTATAGCACTACACTACACTGATTTTTTAAAAAAAATATATGCATACATAACATAATAATATAATATAGTATAATATATGAACAAAACCATTGTGGTATAGTACTAAAGAACATGGAATTTGACTTGGAGTGAGAAGACCAAGGTTTGAGTTCAGACTCCACAGCCTACTAGCAGTGTGGCTGAGTGTGGACAGGTCAGTTAAACTTGGAAATATTAATGCTTGCATCTGAGATTATTATAAAGAAAGCATTTTGTGACATATAGAGTGCTGTAAATAATGATAACATACTATGAGTTATAATTTTTAATTCATTTTGTTGTTTCCATTTTCGCATTCTAGAACTATGCAGTTATATTACATGGAAAACATGTAGAACCCACTTCAGTTTAGAGATGAAGAAAAAAAAATCACTAAATTCCAGAACCTCAGAATTGGAAGGGACCTCAGGGGCTATCTAGTTCACCTGTAGGCTTTAAGACCCTGCAAGCTTCCTGAATGGGAACCAATCAGATTACAATATAATTGGAAAATGTTTAACAAAATAAATAAAAATACAATGCAACATAGATAACGCTAATGTGTGGTTTTCTAAGTCAATGCTGGCTCAGAGAGATTAATTTTTATTCAAGTCTGATACCAACGATCTAGTCTACTCCTTATCTGAACAAAACTACTCTCTATTCAAATTGACTTTCCCAAGAGATGACTAGAGTCTAGAACACAAGTTTTCTGATTCCATTTAAGTGCTTTTCTCTAAATATTGTGCAATCGTGATTTATGGAGAATTTTTCTTCTTCTTAGCTGAACTGATATTTCCATCTATTTCCTTCAATATTTGCTTCCATAAGGCACAATAAATAAGAACAAAATTTCAAGGTGCTTTTTCATCATTGAAAAGTTACATCTTTTATTTTGTACTTTTGAAGTAACTTTTTTCTTTACTGGTAATTTCTGTGACCACTCGCTCAACATTGTTTTCTTCACGGGCAGGTAATGTATGTAACGAGAAAGTAGTTGATGAGCCCAGCCCCTAAGTTGGACAGCCTGCTTCCAAGAGAGTTGTGATGCGTTAATGTGAGCACCTTGGGAAAGATATAAGATATTCTCTAACTGGTCAAATGAGATCATATTTGTAAAGCACTTAGCATAGTGCCTGAAACATAGTAGGTCCCATATAAATGCTTATTTTCCCTACCCTCTGCCCTTTCCCAGTTCTGGTCTACTAACTGCATGGCAATGAGCAGCCTCTTTGATTAACTTAGGTTGCTCAACCATATCTGGGGGTACCTTCAAAATATTACAAATTTTCCCTTGGTATGACTTTGATTAATGGTGTATGGTCAGTGCTTAAAGTACTCTAAGATCAGCGATCTCTGGCCCTCCAGCTATCTTCACCTGACATGATTTAGGTCAGGAGTTGAATCCACAATAGGTTTTGCAGATAGCCCCACATCACTGCCTTGAAGAGTGAGGAGCAAACTTTAGGACAGCCTAGTAATAGCTGAGAGGAGGGCTCACCTGGCTAGCAAGCATACCTCATCTGGACAGGAACTTGGTGTGAAAGACAATAGGTAGAATGGTGCTGGGGAACAGTGTGGACTATGATGTTGGGAGGGGGCATATTTTTATGTTTGTTCTAAACCTAATTTTTTTTAAATTGGTTAAATGGAACTGGGATGTTAAACCCCCTAGCAGAAACTCACATGAAATGGAGGTTCTGGCCAAAGGAAGTAGAGAAGAGACTCTCCTCAATCATCCTTCTAGAACTCTGAAGGGATGACCTAGCAATCTTACCTGGGATAATGAGCAGCCAAAGAGCACTTGCTTCATAACGAGACAGGAAACTGCCTCTACCAGTGCAGATCGGTACCTGCTCTGCAATATACAGTCTTAGAGAATTGCCTGAGGGCACTTAGAACTTAAGTCACTTGCCTATGATCCTGCAGTCACTATAAGTTAAAAGTAAGATTTAAACCTTGAACTCCCTGACTTCAACATACACTGTCTTTCCATTACACTCTCCTGGCTCTGGAAGTACTTTATCAAATGAGGGCTGAGGATATGAAAATTGAACTTAAAAAGGGGCTTCAATCTTCTACCTATGTTTCAGTCATTGTCTATATTTTAAATTAATGCATTTTTTCTATTGATACTGTAGACTCAGTCTTGTTTTCTATATTAATTATGTTTTACTTTTCACCTAGCTAATGATGCTGACTAAATCTAATCTCAGAAAAGCCTGTTGGCTACAGTTAAGAGGCTACATCCAGAGAAATCTGGTGATCTGCCAGTGTATTTGGAGATTGCATTTATGTCTGTATTTCTATTTTTTTGCTTAGGGGAAATAATAGATACATAAAAGAAAACATTATTATTGTATTTTTCACTCCTCACCTAATTTTATCTATGATTTTCTGTGATAAATAATAGAATTCTTCTCTATGGGAACAAATAAAATAACTGATACAAGGAGAAAATCCTCTCCATATTTCACTTGGATGAAAAAGGTATGTTGATATAAACATACTTAGCAACCTCTAATATTAAGGTACAACATCATGTTGGGATGAGAACTGAAGAGGTTTACTGGAGAGTTATATTAAACTATTTGATGAGGTACATCAAATATAATGTACCTCATTATATATAATATAGTATAATATAACAACACTGTTATATTCCTTCTGGACTTGATCGTTGTTTCTTCAGTGAAAAAATGACCTTTTTTTTTTTAAGCCTTAAGAATCAATGATTTGTAAATGAAATGTTATGAAAAACTGCTGTAGTTCTATAAAGTAGAAAAGTAGTTTTAAATTAATACTATATTGCTAGTTGAATTGAAAATAAAATATACTTTATTTTGACCCAGTGGATATATTTCAATTGAGTTTTCCCTGTTTCTCAAGAAGGCACCACCACGATTTTTGAGGTTCATAACCTACATATAATTATTAGTTTCTCATTCTTTCACATTTCAAAGGTCTAATCCTTTTAAATCTTACTGTTTCACTCACATCAGACTCTTCTCTCAACTAAAATTTTAATTCAGTCTACCTCAATGGTCCTTTCACTCAAGACATCCAACACACAGCTGAGCAAGTTATTTTCCTAAAATGTAATATTTTACTCCTCTATTGGTAAACTACAGTAGCTTCCCACTGTATAATAAAATATATATTCTGTTTAGCTTTGAAAACCCTTCACAACCTTGTCTCAACTATTTCTCTTGACTCATACATTATGCCATTTTTTGTATTCTGTAATCCAGTCAAAAGGCCTTTCACATTGTTCCCTAATGCACAACTGTCTCTCCTTGTCTCTGAGCCTTGTACTGGCTCTCCTCCACGCCTGGCATACACTTTCTCTGTGCCTCTGATCTGTAGAATTCTTTTTTTTTTTCAAGGCTCAGCTCAAGTACTGCCTTACTCAAAACACTTGTGTAGATAAGTGTCCCTGTAGATCTTCAATTGCTAATGCCTTCTCTCCCTAAATATTGTGTATTAATTTTATATTTATTTTGTCCATATAGCTATTTCTTTATCTGTGTATATGTATATGTTTCTCCAACAAAATATAAGCTTCCTGAGAGTAGAGATTATTTCTTTATTTATACTTCTATTTCTGGTAACTTGGATAGTGCCTGGCACTTAATAGTAGGCGCTTAGTGCATGTTAATTGATCAATATCCCAACAAATTGCTAGATACTTACCTGAAAACAGATGAGGATATTTTTATGGAGTGATTACTCCTAACAGTGTGTCACTTTCCACTTTTGGAAACAGAAAATTTGTGCACTTTAGTTTCAATAATTTGGTACTACCATTGACCGCCATATTTTATCTGAGTGATGTGACACGTGTTGTCTTTTGTCTGTTTTCTTCTCTCTGTGTCTGCTCATATGAGACTCCCCATAGCATTTCCTAAAGCTTCCTATCCCTTGTTACTTTCGTCTGGACCTATGATTTCCTTGGAGTGGGAAACTGACATGGAAAACTCCACCTGCAGGTAGAGATTGGCAACACCGTAATTGAACTGTTACTTGTATCACTTCAAAATTAAACTCCTTGGTCATGGTTATAACCTGGTATCTGGCAGAAGCTGGTCGCCTTCATTCCAGGCCCTCTGAACTCTATGCCTTGTCATCTCTATCATTCTGCTTGTTACAAAATTTTATTTATATGGACAATGTAATTCTTTTTTCCTTTTTTTTAGAGTTTCAAATATTTCTCTCCTGCTATTTTCTTCCCCAGCTAGCTCCTGAATCACATTATTTTTGCAATTAATAAAATGATAATAGAATCTTTTCTAAAATTTGGTCTTGGAGAAAAATAATTCCAAAGTTACTGTGAGTCTTTAAGCATGGTAACATTGAAGTAAAATGATCAAACTACACGTGATAGGCTGAAATGCTAATTTAAGAACCTCCTTAAAGCATAAATCAGGGTCCCATATCTTCTTCAGAAAGTACGAAAGAAAGCACTGTCTCTGACATCATGAAATAAATTCATCATAACCATATGTTTTGCTGTTTTCTATTTTCAAAACTTCAAGCAACTTACAGCATGGACTGACAGACAAAACTTAACTGAGGGCACAAAATCAAAGGCAAAGGCTCCCAGGAAGACCAGATCTCTGCATCTATGTCGCTGCTCTGTCAGATGCTTTTGCCTGTTTCTTTCTCTTTCCTTCAAGAAAGGTGAATATGCTGGACATAGCTCTCTCAGTGTGAGAAAGAGCCTAGGGCTCTCCTTGGTACTGTACCAGGTACTACCCATACAGTTCAAGTGTCTTGCCCTCTTTATTATGACAATAAACTAGCATAAAGCCTTGAACACACTTGGCATACTTACAGCAGATGATTTATTCTTCTGTTAATTGAGAAGACTGAAGCTATCTGAAAAGAACTTTAAATTTCATATGCATTTTCTCAAAACTTTCTTCAAAAGTGTTGCCCACCTTTCCCTCCTTTCTGGCCACAAAGGAAGAGATATCCTTTCTCTTCACTAAAGCAAATCTCTCCACCTGGATTCTTGATCCATTCCTCTCTTGTCTTTAGGATCTAACTTTATCAATTATCCCTGTTCTCTTATACTTTGTTTTCTCTTACAGCAAGGTTCTTCTCATCTTCCTACAAATATGCACAGGTTTTTACAATTCTAAAACAGTTTTATTTTTTCCCTTCTACTTTATTAAACTACCATCCTATTTCTCTCTTCCCCATTCACTGAAAAAATTCCCCCTTCCAAAAACTCATATTTTTACTACTGCCTCTCCTAAATCCCTTCAACATGGATTCTAGTCTCAACAATCTAATGTGAGTATGCTAAAGTCACACGGAGTCTCATTATCATCCTGCCTTAACAATAGTTCACCAATCTAACCTCTGACACGTACTATCTCTGTAACCCTAGGAAAATCACTTACCTTCTGTCTTCCTCTATTTCCTTAAATGTAAAATAAGGGTAAAAAACCAGCACCTATCTTGCAGGGTTGTTGTGAGCATCAAACGGGATGATATATGTGAAAAGCACTTGGCACAATTCTTGGTACACAGGTGGTGCTATGTAAATGCTTATTCCTTTTATTTTTTGTCTTTGAATCCATGCCTTCTCCTCAATTCATACTGCCATTACAGCAGCACACTAAATCACCAGTAACTTCCTCATCACCAAATCCTTCTTTAATTCTCTACCCTGCCGTGACTTCTTGGAACCATTTGCTATGAGTGGTCACTTCTCCTTCTTGATATTCTCATCTTCCTTGGTTTCTTAGATACCATTCTGCTCTGATTTTCCTCTTACTTTTCTAGGTATTCTACTATCTCAGTGGATGCCCCGATCCTCTTCTGGAACACCTAAATTGAGTGTTCTCCTATGTACTTTCCTTGGTCCCCTTTTCTCTATAATCTCTCCATTCACTTGCATGGCTCCAATCATTGCATATGTATGACTCCCAAGTCACTGTCTTCAGTTCAGAACTCTCTTCCATATTTGAGATGCTCCATTGCACTTAAATGTCCCACTGGCACCGCTGAGTCAATGATGATAGGATCATAGCTCTAGAGATGAGAACAACCTCAGAATCCATTTAGCTTAATACCTTGTTTTACATATATGCAAAATAGGGTCCAGGGAGGTTGTTATTTGCTTCCATGATCACACAGGTAGTCAATGTCAGAGGAAGAGTTTGAACTAGGTTTCCTCACTTCAGAGCCAAGTCACTTAACCTTACAAATATACAAATCCAGCTCACTGTCATTTCCTTCAACTCACATCCTTTTTTTCTGATTTTTCTATTCAAGTTGCTTGTACTTAAAAACCTTATATTATCTTTTATAAGATCATATTCACAACTGCAACAGGCCCTAGAGGCCATCTAACCCAACTCCTATCAAAGTGCACATGGAGAAACTGAGACCCAGAGAGGTGAAAAGACTTTTCCAAGGTTGTATAGATAGTAAGTAGAATTTGAACTCAGGTCCTTGGCAAAATTTCCATTACACTATTCTACCCCACTGCTTGATTCTTTCACTTTCTTCACTTCTCTTAGATGATTTGCTATTAAGTTCTACTGATTTTCCCTTAGCAATAGCTCTCCAGACTGTCCTCCCCTCCCCTTGTACTCTTATCTTTACCCTAGCGCAGTTAGGTGGTACCAGGGATAGAGCACCAGTGCAGGAGTCAGGAGGAGCTGAGTTCAACTCTCACTTCAGACACTTGACACTCACTAGTTGTGTGACCTTGGGCAAGTCACTTAACTCCAATTGCCCCATTCTGGGTCATCTCCAGTCATCCGGATGAATATCTGGTTACTGGATTCAGATGGCTCTGGAGGAGAAGTGAGGCTGTTGACCTGCACAACCCTCCCTGACTCAAAACAAAATCAAATACAAGTCATGTCATTATTTCTCTGATGGCATGGTCTTCTTTGGCAACAAAGGATGAACATACACACACCTTTACCTTAGCCACATCCCTAGACCCTGTCCTGTTTTCCTAATAAAGCTTCTCCATTCTCTCCCTTCAATACTTATGCTTTATACCTCTACCAGGATAATTTTCTTAATGCACAAATCTTGTGATTCCACTCCTCTCATTAAAACAGGCAAACAAACAAATAAATAAATAAGAATCTTCAGTGGCTCTGAAAACTGGGTAAAGTTCAGATCCCTTTGCCTGCATTCAGGGCTCTCCACAATCTGACTCAATGCCACTTCTCCGGGTTTATCTCATATTACTACTCTTGATAGAAGGACCGCCAAAAAGAAACACAGATATGCAGGACAGCTTTGAAAGTTACAGGTTGAAAATTGGACTTAAAATAATCAAGATCTGCAGTTTCATGTACAACCTTCATTTTCTGTTCAATCAATCAATAACCATTTATTAAACACCTATTATGTGCCATACACTGCAATAAATGTTCTGCCTTGTATGTGGATGTATCCATTCTATTGGATGTTTATCAAGTTTAGAATAGAAATTCAACAAAATGAATTGTATAATTTCTCTTCTCTCAGTGTAGGTTCCAACCAAACTGGAGTACTTTATGCTCCTAAATAATGTTCTGAGTCTTGCTCCTTTGATGACTTCCTTTGTTTAGACTTTTCCTTAATGCTAGAATACCCTCTTTCCCTTTATTTGCTGGCTGAAATTCCTTACCATTCATTAATTCAAATGCTACCTTCTCCATAAAGTTTTTCTTTATAACCATGAAGGTTATTTTCTTCTCCAAGTCTCACAAAACACTAATGCATTTATGAAGGTTTATTTTTTTGAGGGGGCAGATATGAGAGGGATTGGGGTAGAAAAGAGTCCATGGGGAGACAAAGGAAGGTTTGATGGAGAAGGTGGAATTTGAATAGTACTTTAAGTTCTATTGAGACGCTGATCATGTCTGATCTAAAATAGAAATCTTTCCCAAAACTTAGCACAGTACTCTACACAGTAGGTGCTTAAAAATATTTGTTGAACTGAAGAACTGACATGAAAAAACTAAATTGTATATGAGAAAATCCTGATAAACTCCTATACCATTTAGACACATAAAATGTTTCAAAAGGTATTTGCTCTGGAATAATCAGTGTGGCAAAAGTGGATAGTAATGGAGATGGAGTTAGGACAGACAGATACTTGCTAGTTGGGTAATGTTAAAGGAAGACACCACTCCCAGGTCCAGAAGGGACCAGAGTCTGATCACAGATTACAAAAGTCAGAATTGAGCCAAAGTCTGATCTGATCATAGATTACAAAAGCATTTATTGTCTAAGAAGAACTTGTAAGGGAGAGAAAAGCTCGCAAGGGAGCAGAAAGGGAGGGAGAGAGTTCTCAGCTGCTCAAAAGGGTGAGATATTAATAGTTTCTAGAGGCTCTCAGGCGGGGAGTGGGGGGTTAGGGGAGTAGACATCTGTAGACACAATAAGCCAGGGAGCAAGATGTTTAGAAAGTCCAAAGCAAGGTCTCGCATCGGCAGCTGCTGCTTAAGGCTGTTTCTGAGCTGGTCAAGGCTGACTCTGTGGTTTCTGGCAGCTGGAGACATCTCCAAATTTGGCTAGAGTTCACTTGCAAAGGATCATTGGTATGTCAAGCAGTTCTGAGCTTCAGAAGTCCTGATTGCCTGGTTTTCGGGTGTACCACTGTCCTGCTCCCTGTAAAGAAGAAAAGTTCTAACATATTCAACAGGTTGGCATATCCCTTACAGAGCCCATGTTAAGTGGTTTTGTGACAATCACGCAACCTTTCTGTCTTTCAATTTTCCTTATCTGGAGAAAAATGGAGAAAATTAACAATAATACCCACATTTATAGCGAAGGAAAAACAAGAATATATATTCGATGATTTGTAAGTCTTAAAAAGCATCAAATAAATATCAGCTACTATTATGTATATGTATGTGCATATATATGCATATATATAAATAATGTATTTTACATATACACATATAGATGTATATAGGCACATATACCTTTATAGGTATGTATACACACAAAAGTAAATGTATTGTTTTCTACTTGTTTTTCCAAAATGCTATAAGACAGCCTATCTTATAATGCAAACCAAGGTCTGTATTTCAGTGAATTAATGAACAAATGAATGAATGAGTCATAAGGCATTTAGGAAGTGTTTTTTATGTGCTAAGTGTTGTGCTAAGTTTGGGGGATACCTTTAGAAAAAAGCGAGAAAGTCCCTTTCTCAAGGAGCTCAGATTTTTTGGAGAGAGATAAGATACAAAGGACACAGAAGAGTTATATTTTAGGAAAAGCCTGGAAGTCTTATACTTTTAGTAGAGAGGAAAATGCAAAGGCACTAGTGAGTCAGATAGCAATGGGGGAGTTCTATGGGGTAGAGAGACAGGTCAGGTAACAAGGTGCAAAAGACCATGGGAGGAAGTGCAAGGACAGATGATAAGTTCTGGTGATCCACAACTCATTGGAAGAAATTGTCTCTTGCCTGGGAAGGGAGAGAAGGAGATAGACAAATGGGGAAGGTATTCCTTGGTGGCGATGAGTCTTTATGCCCACAGACTGTTCTGGGTTTTACGTATGTGGAATGTATTGAAGAGCAGGTCATTGGGTTCATTCTGGGTTTTCAAAGAGGACCATGACATCAGAGAAATGATGACATGACTCGCACTTGACTTTGTTTTGAGGGAGGGAGGGCTGTTCAAGGTCACTAGCCTCACTTTCTCCTCCTGAGTCATCTGGATCCAGTGACCAGGATGACTGGAGATGATCCAGGATACAATGGGAGACCTTGGCATTTTAGGCTAAGGACTTTCTAGGTACTCACTTAAAGTGAGGTAATGCCTATTCAGTGAATAGGCCTCTTTAAAAAGTAGTCAGGGTGATGGCCCCTGTAATAGAAAAGAAAAAAATAGATACATAGATAAATCACATTTTGTTGTTTTGAAGAGAAGCTGTTACTATTGTCATCCATTCTAAGTCAAGAGGGTCCAAAAACAGCCACTGAGTGAAGGTTGGGCAGGGACCCATTGCTGTTGAATCCATGGGCTTCAGAATACCCTGGGTCTGAGATTTTAGGGGAGACAAGAAAGAAAGAAAGAAAGAAAGAAAGAAAGAAAGAAAGAAAGAAAGAAAGAAAAAAGAGAGAGAAATAAAGAAAGAAAAAAGAAAGAAAGAAAAAGGAAGAAAGGAAGGAAGAAAGAAAAAAAGTCTAGCCAGTGTACCCCAAGTTAACCAGGCAACTTTTGGTCATCAAAATTTACCTTCTTTTGGAAAGGAGAAGGAGGGAAGAGGGCTAGGTCAAGAGAGAGGATGAGCTGAGGAACCCAGCTAACTGGGTCCCCATTCAGGCAGCTCAGTCTATTCACAGGTTGTGTTTGTCCTTTGTGTTCAAAGAGGACCATGACATCAGAGGCTCGAGTTCTAGGTATCTAATGATCCTTTAAGATAGAGTATTTTAAAATACCTTTCAATGGCTGATTGACTACCAAACTTAAAAAATAGAATTCCCTTTAGGTATCAAATACCCTTTAGGTATTTAGCTATCCCTTTAGGTACCTCTTGCTTTAGTATAATGCTGTAAACTCAAAATAACACTATCCCAGAAGAACTGGGGTTTCTCTACATACCGTCACCAAATCTTGGCGTAAGACTTGAGGTAAGAATGATCAAAGCCCATACCACAAATTGTCTGCTTAATAACTAATCTAAGTCTGAATCATGTCTATTAAAAAGATTATTTTTGACCATGTTTGACCACATTTTCTCACATAGAATATGTCCACACTACTCAAAGCTTCTCAGAAAACAAGTCACTACTTGTACCCTATAGCCTCCCAACACAGAAAATTCTAAAGCATTTTTGGGGAAAATCATTTTCTAGGCAACTCATTTTGTATTTAGGTCATGATACCCACAATTGCTTAGTGTAGTCATTTATGAATGTAGCTTGTCTTGTGAGCTCAATGAAAGAGATAACAGAGCAGGAACAGCTCTGTACACTTTAAAAGCTAGCACAAAGCATTTTTACTACTTCCAATTTTGCGGCAGATCTATTCTATAGTTACTGAGGATTGGAGGGAACATCATGGAAAAGGTGTAGACACATGATGCCAGACATATCTTCATTGCCCTGAAAGTCTTTTTGTTTTCTACATGGGTGACATTACTTGGAACAATGCATTCAATTCAACACACATATATTAAACACCTACCATGGGCTATGAATTGCAATAGGCCAGAGATGAGGTAGTCTTTACCCTCAAAGAGCTTACATTCTACAAGGAGGACATCAGGATAAATAAAGCTTAGTAGTGTTTGCAACTGCTTCTTTTTTTTAAGCTCCTCAGTGACCATTTAAAAATATCTTCATTCTCTGGGAATAGGAAACAAGTCCCTGGATGGGAGTCAGATGTCTAGGAAATAAAACACTCTCTTGATAAATGGAGTTTTTCATGACTATCCCCTTATTTGCTCTCAGTTATATCCATTCCAAGTATTCCATGCTTAGTTTTTGGAGGCCAGTGAGACCCAGGGACTGGAAAAGTCATGAGAAGAATGAGTAGGGTTAGTAGACAGCAACAGAGACTGGCAGATATTCTAGAAATATTTCTCTAATTCAGTCATTTAGCTACATGCCTGTAAGTTCAGAAAATTTTCCTTCTCGTCTTTGACTAATTCCAATCTTTCTATGTGCTATCAGGTTTGGGTGGGTGGGGGAGGGAGTAGCATTTGGCTGATATTTATGGATAGGAAAGTGAGAAAAAAGAGGGAGCCTTCTGTTCCCCCACTCTTGAAGTAGAATTCTGAAGTAGGAGAGCTTTCGAATCAGATGCTCATAGCATAATTTCCTCTCTGATGTGGTCCAATCACCTTTTCTTTTGTGACAAAGGAACTATTTCAGTAGGAGAACATTAATGTTTATTAATTAGCATTTTGTCCCTAACTTGGTAGGGCTAGAAAGGCTAGGGTTACCTAAGTTGGTAGTGGTGGGCACTGTTAACACTAAGGTTTTTTATGTGATCATTGGGAATAATCACCAAGTAGGCAAATAAAGTCTTGCTTTAATTAATTAATAGCATTTCATCGTCACTTCAGGTTAGATCAGGACACAGCTGTAAAAATGAGCTATTATCTACCAGATGTCCCAAGTTTTAATTAACATGGAGTGAATGGGCCTTTATCCCATAGCACTTGGCGAAGGTGGGCATGCTTCCTTTCTGGGAGAATCCAATTATTTCCTATGGTAACCTTTCTCCTATTCCCTTCCCTCTAGTCCTTTGCCATCTCAGGTCATAGCCTCATTCACTCAGTCCTGTTCCTATCAAGTGCCTTTTGTGGGGTCCTCCTGCCCCCATCTCCCAACAAGGGTGAAGATCAGACTTGTTGAGAGACATACTACCCCTTTTTGTGATGTGATCACATGGTTGTATAATACTCTCTCCCCTAAGGCTCTACTAACTACTACACACCACCTAATTCCAATTATATTTTTCCCCAGGTGAAGTCTTTGTATCTTTTTATATACTTTTTAGTTTTTCTGTGAAAGACATTCTCTTCTCTTTTCTCTCCCTCCCCTCTCCCTCTCCTCTCTCTCTGTCTCTCCTTTCTCTCTCCCTGTCTCTCCTCCCTCTTTCTCTCTCTCTCTCCCTCTTGCCCTCATTCTCTCTCTCTTATTCTATCTCTCTCCCTCCCTCTCTCTCTCTCCCTCTCTCCTTCCCTCTCTCTTATCCCTCTCTCCCTCATTCTTTCTCCCTCCCTTTCTCTCTCATTCTATCTCTCTCTCTCCCTCCCTCTCTCTCTCTCATTCTATCTCTCTCCCTCATTCTCTCTCTCTCACTCTCTCTCTCATTTTCTCTCTCTCCTTCTCTCCCTCATTCTCTCTTATTCTCTCTCTCCCTCTCTCATTCTATCTCTCTCCCTCATTCTCTCTCTCTCATTTTCTTTCTTTCTCC
The DNA here is from genome assembly GCA_028658325.1 of Potorous gilbertii. Taxonomy (NCBI): domain Eukaryota; kingdom Metazoa; phylum Chordata; class Mammalia; order Diprotodontia; family Potoroidae; genus Potorous; species Potorous gilbertii. The sequence goes on from CM053774.1 coordinate 86,533,557, forward strand.
CCCTCTCATTCTATCTCTCTCTCCCTCATTCTCTCTCTCTCTCTCTCTCTCTCTCTCTCTCTCTCTCTCTCTCTCTCTCTC
>CM053774.1:86533737-86595038 GCA_028658325.1 Potorous gilbertii
CTAATGTCACTACCTCCCCTCATCGATGAGTGAGTAATGTGGAAACTGGGTCCCTCTTCTTCTTTTTTTATTCTTTTCCTCTCTGACACATTTCCATTAGTACTTTGGAATCATCTTTTTCTTTAAAATGTACCCCACTCACTGTGCCCACTTAATTCTCTCTTCTCCCAATTTTCAGCTTCCCAGAATGTGCACAATAGAGCCTAGAGGCCCTTCATAGTTTCCTGGGGGTAATAGACCTAAACTATTTTTTAAATTATTCCATATTAATCCTTCTCTATTTCTTATAGATCCAAGCCACAGCATGCTTGCTTTTTCTAGCTTTAGTAAGGGTTGACAAGGGAGGCAGGAGGATTTGCAGTATCTCAATACAAGAACCCCTTGTCTGTACTCAATATGTCCCAAGCAGGAGTTTATAAAAGAATATATTCATTTATCATTGTTGTCATTTAATCATTTAAATCATGTTCAATTATTTGTGACCCCATTTGGGGTTTTCTTGGCAAATATCCTGGAGTGGTTTGCCAGTCCCTTTATCAGATCATTTTACAGATGAGGATACTGAGGCAAACATGGTTTTAGGTGACTTGCCCAAGGTTACACAGTTAGTAAGTGTCTGAGATGGGATTTAAAGTCCGGAAGATGAGTTTATCCACTGTTCCACCTAGACGCCATTCAGTTATCATTAGAAATTCTTAAATTGCTAATGTAAAGTTTAAAAAATTGAAAGAAAAAGAAAGAAGATTGGATTTGGAGTCAGTGAGTATAGATTTTGGAGTGGAAGGGACATTAGCAGTCAGCTAGCAAATAATAGGATAGGTCTGGACAAGAACTTAGAGACCATAAAGTACAATTTTTCCATTTTTCAGATGAGGAAACTGAGAGAGGCTCAGGGAACGGAAGAGATTTGCCCAAAGTCACAAAGATAGGAAGAAGCAGAGGCAAGAGTTGAATTTAGGTGACCTGAATCCAGAGCCAAAGCTTTCTGCTCCATATCATACTTGAAACTAGAGGAATTAGGTTCATATTCCAACCCCCTTCCCTAGTCTCCATCACTGTTCCCCATCTTCTATTATCAACGTCATATTGAACAAGTAATTAAACTTCTTTGGACATCAGTCTCCTCATCTGTAAAGTAAGTGGAGGGAAGGGTTGAATTACTTCCCTTTCCAGCTCCAAAACTATGATGATTCTATGAAAACATTCTGTTTTCATTACATACATATATATATACACACATGCACACACATACATATACACATATGTATGCACATATATAGCTATGTGTATATACACATGCACACATACATATAAATACACATACACATATGTACACACAATATATAATGCACCTGTGCATATACATGCACATATGTAATACAATACATACATGTACACACATATACATGCACTTACATATGTACACATATACACATGCATACACACGTACATACCTATATACATATGTACACACACAAATTTAAATCCTGGGCATTCTTAAAATGAAGCAAAAACTTGGACCGTATAGTTTGTGAAGAGGAGGATATTACACACTCTGTAGAATTCCAAATTCCACAGTTTCACTTGAAAAACAGAGAAATATGAAAAAGAAGGAATTTGTTAGGGACTGGTAAAATAAGACTAACTCTGGCAGAGAGGAGAGTAGCTATTTAAATGAGCTCAGGGTTTTGGTAAGCACCTGAAGATGGCACTATTTGCAAAGTTTTGGAAGGCTATGAATGCCCTTCACTGAATTGATGCTTGGCATACTATTGTCTTTTTTTCCCCCACTTCTTTCTTAACTTCTTTTACTTCCTGGTTAATTTGTTTTATAAAGGCAAATTTGGGCTGCATGTTTATAGGTGCAACATTTTAGAGAAGGCTCTGAAAATGAAACACATTAATTCAGGAGAACACAAAGCCGTAGATCTTTGACTGTCATTATTTCTCCCTAAAGTACACTTCTAGCCTGTATTTAATGCTTACTCTTTACTCAATGTTTTATTTCGTTTTTCATTTATTTCCCAAATATCCTCGTTTTTTGGTCATAGTGATCACAATCCATCCTGTTAGAGCCCTGATGCAACCCTGCCATTAACTGCTCATGTTTCTATATTTTCCAGTTACCATTTTCACCCTTTTTCTTTGTGTTTTTGTAAATACATGTTTACTTATGCAAAGAAAAAACGGCTCTTAGGTATAGATTAATGATGCTTTAGAATTGTAGTTTTGAGCAGAAACAAACTGGCTTCATTTTATTTAGTTGTATATTTCAAGCAGAGGGCTGATGTAGGGTGGTGAATAGACATCTGGTCTCAGAAGAAAGAAACTCTCCATTGAAGTCTTGACTCTGTATAAAGTCACTTAACCTCTCTGGGCCCCAGGCAATTCTCCAAGACTATAAATTGTAGAGAAGGTGCCAACCTCATTGGTAGAGTTTCTTTGAATGAAATAATAGTCCTAGTTCTTAGCCTTTTAAAGTGTAGCTAAGCCACTTATCAATATCCACCCTCACTTGATACAAAGAATTTGGACAAATTCCCTACTATTTACAATCTATGTTACAGATTGAACAGTATTTTTTTAAGTGAAACTTTAATAATTTGACAAAACAGGTCAGAGATTTAGAGTCAAGAGAAACCTTAGAAATTATTCCCTCCAATCTCTTCATATTATAATTGAAGAAACCGAGGTCAAGAGAGGTTAAGTAACTTGCCCAAAGTCACACAGGTACTAATTTTAGAGCTGGGATATAAACCAGGGTCCAGAGACTCCAGAGTCTCTGTACCAGCTGTAGTTAAAATACTCAATTTTCAAGTCAATACCTTATTTTTGCTTGTTTTTAATTGTCTAAGCCTGCTTTTGGTCTAAACATTCCTTATTTATTTACATGTTTCTATATAATTCTATTTTGTAAACCTTGTCAAGTTTTCAGAAATGAGATTTTTTTAAAATTTAGATTACAATTTAAGTCCTCAGGAAAACATTTTTTTTTAAAGATTTTATGTATTTAGGATGCACCTTAGAGCTTTAAAAGGCTCTAATCATGATAAAATCTTGCATTTCTCTCTTTTTCTGATTTTTACTCAAATAGGATATCGGCAATTACTGGAAGGTAGTAAGTCAGTTAATCATTTGAGAACTTAGAAGATTTCTGAAGAATACGGTTTAGTGTTTACCTTAAGAGGTATTGCTTGTAAAATTTGAGTCATATGAAACCACAAAAGAGGTATTCTTCATTGTGGGAAAAAAAAACACCCACACCCAATCCAACCAATTTCTTATTAAATCATTGCGTGTCCATTTAATTAAGATGTTCTAATCAAGTTTCGGGGATGATACCGTAAGAATTAATCTTGCCAACATTTCTGGTTATGAGCAAGCTGTCTGTTCATTTTTTTTTATTTAAGTTTTTAAAGAGCACTGCATAAATAATGCACAATGACATCTATAGCTTCATCTAATTATCAAACTGAAATCCTAAAGCTTTACCATCTCAAAACAAAAACAAGCACCTCAGGGAGTATATTTTGGCAGAATAGTTTATGCTGCTTTGAAATATTTATTTAAACACTTACCATTTGGCCTGAATTTTTTTTTTTTGAGGATAAAATTTGCTTCGGAAATATCTAACTGCAATTACATAAGAATTTTAAAAAGAGATAATGAAAATGATTAAAGATCATTAAGGGAAATATGAAAATTTCCAACATTATATAGTTTACATGTGTTTTTATATGTGTATATGTACGTAAGGTATAAGTATCTGTTCAGAACTGTTATGCTGGAGACATAATTATGTTGGTGAAGTAGTAAAAATTCAATCTTTTAAATGATTTTTGCCAATTATTATTGCTTTATCAACATATAAAAATTCTGCTTAAAACATTCACCACCAAATTTCCAGCTCTTCAATTTTAATATTATTTACTTACTTCAGCATCTGTCTTCTCTGTCCCTCATTCTTTCTCTTTCCTCTGCCTCTACTTTTCTCTGTTTCATATCTGTGTTCTCTACTTCTATTTGTCTCTGTCACAACATCTCTCTATCTTCTAGGTCTGTTTCCATTCATCCATTTTTCTTTCTGTATATTTATATTGAATACCAGGATTGGAAATTGAGAAATGAATATTTGGAATTTCTCTAATATGATAAAGCAATGAAAATGCTCAACATCTTTGAAAAATTTAATTTTTTTTCCATTTTATTATTAGATTTATGACCCTATGTTAAGAACTTTCATTTATTAATGACAGGAAAGTTTCATTGTAGAGAGTAAAGATATGGTCCAGTGGAAAGATTAGCCTTGGAGTCAGAAGATTTGGGTTCAAATTCTGTATCCTCAGGCATGTTGCTTAGCCTTGGTGGGCTATAGTTTCCTGGTCTACAGGATAAGGAAGTTGGCCAAAGTGAACTCTAAGTTACCTTCCTTATGGTCCTATGATTAGTATACTGTATTCTCTCTAGAAAGATGTTCAACACCAAAAAGACATTTACATCAGTTGTCTTACTTTATATGGTTCCACATTCCAGGTCTACTAATCCAAAATAATCACCTCCATCAAATTATCATTAAAAAAAATCCCAGAGTGCATATAGGAAGGAAATAAGAATTTATATGGCCTTCCTTTGTGCTACTCTCAATAGGCACTCTACTAAGTGCTTTTTGCAAAAATTATCTCATTTGACTCTTATAATAACCCTTCAAAATAGGTGCTGCTATTATCCCCATTTTACAGTTCAGGAAAATGAAGAGTACAGCAGTAAAGTGACTTGTCCAAGGTCACACAGCTGGTTAATATCTGAGGCCGGTTTTGAACTCAGGTCTTCGCAACTCCAAGCTCAGTGCTCTGTCTATTGCCCAAGATCCACCTCTGTGCATGGGACATGTGAAACCCTGAGGAGAAGCTTTGCATCTGGAATCTCTTTCACCTTTACCATAACAGAATCTACACATGGCCTTCCCACAATGATAATTCCCTTCCCCAATTTCCCTTTGGGTGCTTTGCTTGAGTTTTGAGGTTTTTGATTAAAATAAAAAAACTATTTATTGTTAATTTTAATAGTTTGAGGAGAAATGCATTCAAAATTTTTTATACTGAAACTCCCAGTAAAGGTTAAGGATACTACTCCATTTGGAAACTTAGGGAATCCATTCTGTTACATAAACCCAGATTCTCAAGATTGAATCTTGTAAGTCATTCACTATTGGCTTTAAAAAACTCTGTAACCTGGATCCTACAAAATTTGACTTCATATAGAGAGATTCCTTTTAATAACTGCACATAAAGTTAGGATGAAGACTCTTGCACCTGCTCTATGCATCTGCTTTCATGTGTTTAAAGTGAGGGACTTGTACAGTTTGGGAAGCCTCTACAATTAGCTGCAAGACCACATACTTGACTTCTAAAAGGCTCAGGTTCTGTTTCCCCTTGATATCTTCTGTTTACCTTTCAATGATGGTTGTTTTATTTAGAATCTGATCAAACAGAGAAATTTCCATTAAAAAAAGAAAAAACATTGGCTTGTAGTCTTCATGTGTCAGTCAACACAGAAAATTGACAGGATTAATTATTTCCCTATAGATTTGAGCGGGGGCAGTGAGCATTCTCACAGATATTTTTGAATGAATGAAAACATATCGGTGAAGGGAAGGTCCATTTGGTCTTATCCTTTTAGTGATGGGGGATCCTTTCCAAAACATTGGAACAGAAAAACCTGAAATAATGTGTTCATAACAGTCAGTAAACTTGGAAGTTCTAAAGATATAAAGGAAATAGAAATAATCTAATTTTTCAGAGTGGAAATTTTTCATATGAATGAATACAATATAATTGTTCCCAGGGCTGTCCCATTTCATAGACTCCTAGGATTAACAATTTAGAAATGGGAGGGATCTTAAAGTTTACTCCATTCAACACTATCTCCCCATTTCCCTCAGTTTTATAGAAGGAGAAGTTGATTCTCAGATAGGTAAAGAGCCTTGCCAAGGTCACACGGGAACTGACAGAGGCCGGAATGAAACCCAGGTCCTCTGGCTCCAAAGTCAGTATTCTTTCCACTGTCTATCCAAAGAACTAAGTGCAGAGGGAAATAGAAATATCAATAATAAAAAAGGACTTAGGCAATTTTGTTTCTCTTTATAGGCAACTCTGAATTTGTAAGCAGAATGTTACATCATTTTTGTTGGCTTCATTGTATGTCAATATCTCTATCCAGCAGAGGTGGGATTGGATGAGGGTGGGGGTCCTGTCAGAGATCCATAGGATAATGAAGCTTCCCTAACTCATCCTCTTTTCTGCTTAGCTTCCCCAAATGATAGCTCAAGTTTCGCCTTCTGCTGTAAGTCTTCAGTTCTCTTTAGTCTTAGTGTCTTTCTTCTGAGATTAGCAAAAATTTATCTAATGTGTATCCATCGTATTAGTACATGATTATTTGCATGATGTCTTCTCCTTTAGAGTATGGGTTCCGTTGCTTTCTTTGCATCGCCAGTACTCAGCATAGCACCTGGCACATAGAAAACAATGAATAAATGTGAATTAATTGATTGATATATAATAGGCTCCTACTCTTCCTTAGACTGATCTCTTCGCTATTACTCCATGAAGTAGAGTGTAAACTGCTTGAAGGTAGGAACAATTTTATTTTTGTCTTTGCATCCATAGGACCCAGCACAAAGTAGGCATTAAAATTGCTTATTGAGTTGAATATCCTCTGAGCAATTTAAATCACAACCTCTATGGACTGTGGTTGAAACTATTTCTTCCTCTTTTTCACCTACCCTTTGCAGACAGGTCCCATAATTTTTCTCCTCAACTTTTCTATTCACAGACAGTAAGCTTAATTCTCACAGGTTTTAACAGGCTCTCCCACTCCCATAGTTAAATATCTATTACTGAGTTGCTCCTTTTCTCTTAGTCATCCAGTTACACTTATGGAAGAGGATATTAGTGGCGCCTACACAGAGGTTGATGGTTTTTGTTTTTTTTTTTTTTAATCTGGGAGCTAGCATTCAAAATTTGGGGAAAACCTTGTTAGTTCCTTGCCGCATCTCCTACCAAACTTATTTTGGTTTTAAGTTTTGTGGTCAACTTTTCTCTTTTGAAAACTGATGAATAAGAAAGATTCACAGAGCTCTTAGTAACCAAAGAAGATTAAGTATTTATCTGTTCATTTCCTGGGCTGGTAAAGTGGGGTGACAAGTACTATCTTCAAATGAAAATCATTAAGAAACAATATCCCATGTTTCCAAATTTCTAACCAGACAGATGGACTTCCTTTGAATACTCTGTGTTCTCATTGATATTTACACATGTTCATTAGATATAAGATTTAAGATCAAATACAAGGTAGTTCATGTAGAAAGATGAAAAGCCCCCTATGATTCTAAATGGAGATGGACAGTATGATAAGCCAGTAAGAGTATGATTTTGCCTGAACTATCATCATAGCACCAGAGATTTAGGGGGATAGAATGGACCTCAAAAGTCCTTTAATTCAGTCCTTCTTATTTTACATATGGCGAAATTGAGACTGAGGGCAGGGAAATTATTTTCCCAAAGTCCTACAAGTAGTTAGTAGAACTGAGATTCAAACCCATATCATGCTTCCATATCCAGTCTTTTCCTACTGTTCCACACTATCTTCCCTACTGGGCTAATGACTTAATGTCTCTATGATGCAGATTTCTTTTCTATAAAATGAGAGTAGAACTAGGTAGCCTCTAAGTTCCTTTCTAGCTCTAAATCTATGTTCCTCTGATTAGACATTAGCATGACTTCTGGATAATTAGCATTATCTTGTGGATAATTGTATATCATCAAGTTTTCAATTCAATTCTCTTCAATTCCCCTCCATTCTGTTCCATTCCATCCAAAGCAACTTGCTATAAATTGAGGGAGATATAGATATGAAAAAAAAAAACACATGATCTCTGCCCTCAAGTAGTTATGTGCATGAATGAATGTAACACAAAGTAGAGGGTGAATAATTCATGACATGGTTCTAGTTGAACATCAAAGTGAATCACAGTTATTTTATGATAACTTTTTGACATATTTTAAAATCATTAGCACTCTAGATTGGGACTTACTGTCTTAAAGTTTAAGCTTCTTTATTAGGCTATGAGTTGTTCAAGGGCTGAAAGTGATGCTACAGAGCTGTGTTAGTCCAATGTTGATAACAGGACTAAGTATTTTTGAAATGATATTTTTTTAAGAAATAGATATTTTTGAAATACTTCCTTTTGAGGGTGGGGGATTATCCTAAAATTACAGAATTGCAACATTAGAGTTTAATTTAGATTTAGAGTTAATCTAATCTTTCTTTCTAGTCAATTCAGGAATCACGCAATTTCCTGACATGATTATCCAGCATCTTTTTTTCCTTAAATAACATTTCTAGGGATAGAGAACTCACCAGACAGCAGTCCATTCTATTTTTGGATAGCTTTAATTGTTATAAAAATATATTTCCTTTTAGTTTCTAGCCTAATGATCCTGGCTTAGGACTCAGTTATTTGTCCTTTGTTCTTGAAGAGGACCAGAGACATCAGGGAGGTGAAGCCATGACTTGCAAATGAATTGGATTTAAAGAAGGGAGAGCTATGCAAAGTCTCCAGCCTCTCTCTCTCCTCCAGAGCCATCTGAGTCCAGTGGCAAGATATAGATCAAAACAACTGGAGATGGCTCTAGATGTGGTGGGACACCTTGGTCTTTTAAAGCTAAGGTCTTTCCCAGGTTTCTATTTGACTGAGACAATGTCCATTCAGCAATTAAGGGTAGGTAAGACATGAGGGATCTTTTACCTAGTCAAAAATATCAATCTGAGGGAAGACCCTTAGAAGTTTCTGGCCCAAACAGAAACAATTGCTACTCACTCTGAGCCATAAGGGCCCAAACAAAGACCAAGTGAGGCTTGGGCTGGGGCTTATTGTTGGGTTATCAATGAGACCTAGAGTAATCTGAGTATGAGGCATGGTCCTTAAGAAAGAAATCTAGTTCAAAAATCCAAGATAACTTGAGAGATTTTAGTAATCAAAATTTATATTCCTTTGGGCAGAGCACTTGCAGGTAAGGGGATGATACCCTTTGTGAACAGAGAGAGAGAAAAAGGAGGGAAGGAAGAAAGGAAGTAGCTGCATTGCCCAAGTGGAACTGGCCAGTTGGGTCCCCAGTAGGGCAGTTCCTACTACTCACAGGTTATTGCTTGTCCTTCACTCCTGCAGAGGACTATGACATCAGGAAGGTGATGCCATGCCTTGCAAGTGAATTGGATGTAAGTGTGGGAGGGCTGCACAAAGTCACCAGCCTCACTCTCTTTTCTGCAGCCGTCTGGGTCCAGTGGCAAGATACAGATCAGGATGACTGGGGATGCTCCCCAGTAATTAGTAATTCTGGATAAAGACTATTCTGTCTAGACTCTCCTCAAGTCTTCCATTGCTCTTGAAATGCTTTTAAATGATAAATTTATAGAAGATCAGTAAAACAGAATGATGATAGCTGGAATTTACGTAGCACTTCTTATAAATGATCTCATTTGATCTGAACCTATGAGAATAGGAAATACAATGAACAAACATTCCCATTTTATAGATGAGGCAACTGAGCTTAAGAGGGTAAGTTACTTCCTAAAGGTGAATCTGTGCCAATCTAGTAAGCAAGGACTCAAACCAACTCATCTGATTTGATTCATTATTTCCCCCCAAATCTATCTAAATTATGTGTCTTTCTCTGTCTCTCTCAATGTCTCTCCATCCCAAAGCTGAAGGGGTTGTTTCTGAATGTATTGGGTTTCCCCTCTTTGGTGGGCTTCACATGGAAGTTGTATAACCACTTCTTGGGGAGGTTGTAAGTGTTTCTTTTCATTCAGAACTTGGGATAGATGAATTCTGAGGTGCTTTTCAACTCTTAGAGTCTGGCTTCAAGGGCGGGATTTAATGCTAAAACAGACCTTAGAGTTCATTTAGTTCAACCCCTTCATGTTGCCAATGAGAATAGATGGATAGACAAATATATAATGAATTTATTAAGCAGTTACTATTTGCCAGGCACTGCGCTAAGTGTTGGGGATACAAATGCAAGGATACGAACTAGTAATTTACATTTTAATGAAAGAAGAAAGTGCACAAAGCGGGGCTAGAAAGGAGGATGGTGGGACAAGGTGACTGATTAGGAAGGTGGAGATGTTGGCAGGTTGAGTCAAGGAACTGAAACTCTGAGAAGTTAAATGGTTGTATACTTAGTAAGACATGAGTATCAAACCCAGGTCATCTGACTACAAACTTGTGGCAGATTTATTAAGCCTTTTCTTTACTTTCAATGAAGTAGGCAAAGATCAAACTGTCAGATACTAATGTTAGCCTGAAAAAGTGGAATATGAACTTCATTAGTGGCAATCACTTGTGTGCTTAATTATTTGGGGGTAATTTCCTTGGTCAGGCTATTTGTGAGGGTATTTTCTGGCTAGTTTCCATTTGTTCCAAAACACAATATGTCAATCAAAAAGTATTAAAAAAAATTATTGTAAGGCAGGGATCTTCCCTCCCCCCATCAATTAAGATAAAACTAGTTAGTTGGAACCATTCTATCTAAGCTAATATACATAAAGAGAGCATTTCTCAAATAGCTAGAAATTCAGATAGAAAGAAAATTTTCCCTCAATTATATAGATGTGTTAGGCAAAACTAGAATATGAGTGGGAGGGGGAAGCTTTTACTTATCTGAATAATTGATTCTGTCTGGCTCTTGTCCTAGAGTGACTGAAAGGGGCATTTATCTAAAGTCCTGATTCTAATGTTAATAAATAAGGGATTTTTCATCAATGAAGTTTACAAACCATTTATTACCTACAGTCCAGAAATTTATCTGAGAGTCAGATTAACTGACTCGGCCATGGTCATGTAGCTCCTAAGTGTCAGAGTCTGAAATTAACCCAAATGTTCTTGTCTTTAACTCTGGAGCTATGTACACCAGGTTCTGCCACACTGACCTGCTTGCTCGTATCTATACTTGCCATTCCGTCTCCAGCCTGTGTATTTTTGCATGGTTGCTTTTCTTTGTCTAAAATACTCTCCTTTCTCGCCTCTACCTCTTTGAATCACTTGTTTACTTCAAGGTCCATGTCACATACCATGTCCTTAAAGAGGACTTTAATAATTGTGTCTCTTGAATATTAGTGTCCCTGAAATTTTTGTGTTAATTTTGCATACATTTATCTGTGCATGTGTTCTTTCTCCCATGTAGAATTCAAGCCTTTTATGGACAGGATGACTTTGAATTTTACCTTTGTGCTCCCTACTGTCTGGATCAATGTAAATGTTTCATAAATGTGGGTTGGATTGAAAAAAAATTGAATACTAGATTCTGACTGTAATAGGCTAATTTTTTGTTTTAAATTAAATGATTGTTCATACACAGGGATATTACATATTTTTAGGGAAATGAGAATTTACTCTGTCAGATTGCCCAGGAGGAAACATTCAAGTTTCAGCCACAAAAGAAAACATGTCTGGACAATTGTGTATTTCCAATGACAGCAGTCTGGCTCCACAATATTAAGAAGAGCTTATTTAATACCCTGGACTGATGAAAAACCATTTAGGCAGTCAGGATGCTTTGGGCTGATGAGAAAGCAAGAGAAAAGACTTACTGTCCCACTTTCCCCCTCTCATTTTTCTTCACAGTTTGGCTTAACTAGACAATTAGTAAATACGTTTTCAACAAAAGGTCTTACCTGGTGGTAAATTGAGTATCCCAGAATCTAATTAGTTTGTTGCTATCTTTAGTTGATCTGATTTTTGAAATAACAACATTTTCTATAAGGCTTACAGGCTAGGAAATCTTCCTGTAGGGAAAAAAGTACACTGGTCTATGATTTTTTTTTAAATTAGGTCTGTCTCAGGTTATCAGTAAACATAGTGGAAATTAAACTCCCAGTTAGTACGTAGTCTCCATTTTGGACCTGTAGTATATATTATTAAGTCCTCAATCCAATCCAATCCAATTCCATTTCATTCAACAGCATATACAGAACGTATTATGTGAAAGGAGTAGAGAAAATACGTGTAGTGAATAGAGTGCCTAGCTGGGAATCAGGAAACATGGGTTCAAACATCAGACAACTGATAGAGCCCAAGTCACACACACACATATGTGTATATATATAATATTTTTATACAATAATTCACATATCTTGTTAACAGCTCAATGGTTAGATATATTAGCTCTGAAAGATCTTATCAAACCTCTCTTTCCTTATATACCAATCTGAATCCATTTGGATAGGAATCCTCCTTTGAATGACTGTAGATACTGCAATTCACTTTCATAGTAAGTAGTTGACAAAATATCAGTAACACAACTACCAGACCATTATTTGAGCATCAGCAATTAGGGATTCTGTCTCTGCAGTCACACTAATGACAATTTAATTGACTCCTTTGCCTATAGACTACAGCTCAATTAGAATCATAAGATCATAGTTCTAGAGGTGGAAGGGATCCCAGAGGATATATAACCCAACCCCCCTCATCTTACAGATGAGGAAGCTCAAACTCAAGAGAATTTGCCGAACATCACACAGGTAGCCCAGAACCTTTCTGGAAGCATTATATACTGGATAGGAATTGAACCTTTCAAAAAGTTGATAATTACATTTTACTATAATTTTTTTTTGTAATGGATCAAACATTTGTTAAGTACCTGTTACATGCCAGGCACTCTTTTAAGTACTGGGGATCCAAATAGAGGCACAAGATAGTCCCTACCCTAAAAGAGCTTACAGTTTAATGGGGAGGTAATATGCAAATAAATGTATACAAAACAAGTTATATAATGGATAAATAGGAAATAAAAGACAAAGCATTGGATTTAATGGGGGTTTGGGAAAATCTACTGTAGAAGGGAGAATTTTAGTTAGAACTCAAAGGAAGCCAAAGAAGTTAATAGTCAGAAGGAGAGCTTCCAGGCATGGAGGACAGCCAGAGAAAATTCCTAGAGCATGTCTTGTTTATGGAACATCCACAAGGCCAGTGTTTTATACTAGAGAGTATGTATTAAGGAGTAAGGTGGAAGAAGATTGGAAATATAGGCAGGGACTAGACTTTGAAGGGTTTTTGTATATCAAATAATCTGTATTTGTTCTTGAAGGCAACAGGAAACTACCAGAGTTTAGTGTATGTGTGTGTGTGTGTGTGTGTGTGTGTGTGTGTGTGTGTGTGTTGGGGGGAAAATGATAAAATCAGATCTATGTTTTAGGAAAGTCACTTTGGTGACTGAATGGAGGATGGAGTAGAGTGGGGAAGAAACCTGAGGCTAGGAGACCTATAAGTAGGTTATTAAAATAATCAAGTGATATGGTGATGAGGGCCTGGACTACAGTTTCAGAGGAGAGAAGGGGGTATATTTGAGAGATGTTGTGAAGATGACATTGGCCTTTAGCAAAGTTTGGATATGGGAGAAAGGGAAAAATATTGATGAATCTAGGATGACTCCTAGGTTGTGAGCCTGAGAGACTGGCAGAGTAGTATTGACCTCTATAGTAATAGGGAAGATAGGAGGTGGGGAGAGTTTAGAGGGGAAGATAATGAATTGATAAGGACATGATCCTAGGGAGATGGGCTGACCACTTCCATAGTGTTCTGAGCAGACCCTCATCAATCAATGCTGAGGTTTACCTCAGGTTGAAGTCAATTCCTCCCTAGCTGAACTTCCAACTGAAGAAGAGGTTTTGAGGGCCATTAGGCTCCTGTCACATGACAAAGCACCTGGTGCTAATTTTATTCCAGCTGAGATCTGCAAGGTAGGGGATCCATTGCTCATACAAAAGCTGACTGAAATTTTCCAATTTGTGTGGTAGGATGAGGTCATCCCCCAGGAGTTCAAGGATCCCTCCGTTGTCCATCTCTATAAGGAAAAAGGGAATAGATCGTCCTGTGACAATCACAGAGGGGGTTCTTTCTCTTAGTTGTTGCTGGCAAGATTCTTGCCAGAGTCCTTCTTAACAATGATCTTTCACTTGGAAGATTGTCACCTACCTGAGACCCTATGTGGCTTCAGAAAGGACTGAGGAACCATCAATATAGTGTTTGCTGCCTAACAACTCCAGGAAAAATGCCAGGAGAAGAAGAGAGGTCTATACACAACATTTATAGATCTAACCAAGGTCTTTGATACTGTTAGTCATGAGGGCTTACGGAAAATTATGTCAGAAGTTGGTTGCCCAGAGAAGTTCATCAGTATTGTAGATCAGTTTCATGATGGCATGCTTACCTGGGTTCTGGATAGTGGACAAGGCTCTTGTGCCTTTTCAGTCACCAATGGAGTGAAACAGGGCTGTGTGCTTGCTCCCATGCTTTTTAGCATGATGTTTTTAGCCATGTTGTCAAATGCTTTTAATGAGGATGAACACATCCTCATTAATGTCAACTACCATACTAATACTAAGTTCTTCAATTTGAAAAGGCTACAAGCCAAGACCAAAGTAGAAGGAGTGTTGGTGCATGATTTTCTGTTTGCAGATGATTGTACACTCAATACAGTCTCTGAAGCTGAGATGCAACTAAGTATGAATCAATTCTCTGCTGCCTGTGCTAATTTTGACCTAACAATTAACACCAAGAAAACATAGGTGCTCCATCAGCCACCACCACACCATCCATGCGTGGAACCATCAGTGACAGCAAATGGAGAAGTTTTGAACTCTGTGGATAAGTTCACTAACCTTGGTAGTGCACTTTCCAAGGATGTACACATTGATAATGAGGTTGATGCATGCATTGCTAGAGCTAGTTCACTGTTTGGGAGGCTCTGAAGGAAAGTATAGGAGAGAATAGGTATTAGACTGACTACCACACTGAAGGTCTACAGAACCTTTGTTCTGACATAATTGTTGTATGCCTGTGAAACATGGAGAGTCTACCAGCACCATGCCAGGAAACAAAACCGCTTCCATTTGAATTGTCTGAGGATTCTGAAGATCACCTGGCAGGATAAGGTACCAGACACTGAGGTCCTAACTTGAACTAAACTGCCAAGCATTCAAACTATGCTTCAGAGAGCACAACTCTGATGGGCTGACCACGTTGTTCAAATGCAAAACTTACCCTTGCCAAAAAAACTTTTATGGAGAACTCGCATGAGGCAAGTAATCACATGGTGGTCATAAGAAGCAATACAAGGTCTCTCTCAACTTTGGAAATGATTATGTGACATAGGAGACACTACTGACAAAGGATAGTTCAGCATGGTGTGCCCATATCAGAGAAGGTGCTGTGCTCTATGAGCAAAGTAGAATTGAAACAGCTCAAAGGAAACATAAGATGCCCAAATTTAGAGTATCCACCCCAAATGTTCACACGGACTATCTGTGCCCAATCTGTGGTAGAGCATTCCAAGCTTGTGTTGGTGTGATCAGCCACAGTCATACACACTGAAACTTCACTTTATCACAGTGTTGTCATTTTAGTCCTCTTAAAGAATGAAGGACAACAGTCAACCAACTAACCAACATGGATCTCTATGGTAATAGGGAAGATGGGAAGTGGGGAAAGTTTAGAAGGGAAGGTAATGAATTAAGTTTTGGACATACTGAGTTTAAGATATCTACTGGACAACCAGTTCAAGATGTTTGAAAGTCAGTTGGAGATATGAGATTGGAGGTGAGTAGAGAGAATGGGACAGGAAGAGTACATCTTGTAATCACCAGCATAGAGATTAAATCCATGGGAGTTGATGAAATCACCCAGTGAAGTAGTATAGAAGGAGAAGAGAAAAGGACAAGGGACAAAAACCTGAGGGTCCACAGTTAGAGGGAGTGATTTGAAGGAGCATGCAGCAAAGGAGACAGAGAAGGGGCAGTCAGAAAGATAAGAGGAGAACCAGGAGAAAATGGTGTCCTGTGAACCCAGAGAAAAGAGAGTGTCAAGGAGAAAGGAGTTATCAACAGTGTCAAAGTTCAATGAAAATGAGAATTGAGAAAAAGTCATTGGATTTGGTAACTAAAGGATTATTAGTAACTTTGGAGAGAGCAGTTTTAGTAGAATGATAAAGTTTGAAGTCAGATTATAAGAAATTAAGAGTTAGAGAAGAGAAAGTAGAGGTATCTATTGTAGACTTTTCAAGGAGTTTAGCTACAAAGGACAAAAGGGGTATAAGATAAGAGGGATGGAAGCATTAAGATAGAGATTTTAAAAAATTAAATTAATCTCTTGGGGGGAAGTCTATTGATGTTAAGTGACTTGCCCAGAGCCACACATCTAGTTAGTAATAAGTGTCTAGTCTGAGGACAGTTTTGAGCTCAGGTCCTCCTGACTCCAGGGTTACCCAGGTGCCAGAAGAGAGATATTTTTTATGTAGAGGGAGATGTACAGGCATAGCAGAAAATAAGCCTGTAGAAAGGGAAAGATTGAAAAGAAGTGAAAGAGTGAGGATGACAGAGAGAACAAACTGTTGGAGGAGATGGGATGGAATGAGATCACTTGAACAATTAGAAGACTTAGCCTTGGTAAGGAGTAAGGCCACTCATCATGTGAAATAGGAAAAAAGAAAGAGAAAATGGAAAAAGGCAACTGAATGATAGAAAATGAGGAAGAGGGAGAAAAGAAGGTTCATGATGGAGGGCCTCCAAGACCGGATTTTCCACTGAGAGAGTGGGGGGAGAGGGAATAATGAGATTTTTGAGGAGGGATGAAAAGGTTTGAAAGAGACACCATGGAGAGTGAGACTGTGAGTTGATTAGGAAAATATAGTGGGATTGCCCAGCAGAGTAAGGAGATCCTAGTTGAGGTTATGCAACATAAATTTTGGTGGACCTGATAAGAATGGTAGTCTAGTTTTCCGTTCCTCCATTGAGCAGTACACACACGTAGGTATGAACTTGATGAATGGTGGCAGGGATCCAAGACTTAGTGGAGTGTAACTGATGATATGATATAGGGGCTAGAGATTCAAAAAAGGAGGACAGTGAGAGTTGAATTGTTGAACAAAATAGTCAAGATGGGGAAAAGAGAAGAGAGTGGCTAGTGCAAGGGAATTGAATTAGGAGAGAATTGAAGGGTCAAGGGATTGGAGGCCATGATGCAGATGGAGAGTAGAGTTATGAAAGGGAAGGCAGAAAGTGAAAAGCCAATTGTTTATGATTGAGAAAGGGGGTGAACATGGAGGTGGTATATTTGTGGCTGAAGATAAGATCAAAAGGATGAACATCTTTAGGTATATCTGAGGCATGGAGGATGAGTAATTTTTTTTCATCTTTTGAACAATCCAAATAAGCTATTTTAGATGAACATTTGGCATATTTTATTTTCTGGACACCATCTTTGGTCTTAGGTGTAGATTTTGTTCTCCATTATACATTGTAAGATTGGAGCATTATGTGTTATAATTTAAATCTGGTCATTTCAGCAAAAAAAGGATTGACATTTGTGTGACCTTAAATAAGTCTCTTAACATCTCTGGGACCCAATTTCCTCATGAGTAGGATGAAGGAATCAATTTAAAGAATCCCTAAATTCCCTTCTACTTTTATATTTTAAAGTTCATATGAGATATCAGTGATCTGTGAAATAGCTACCCACAAATGTAGATGATGCCTCTGTAACTGCTCAATGGAATTGTCACTATGCAAAGTTGTGAATTAGGGAAAGTTTGCTTTGGTTAGCCTGGTTGTACCCTTGGTCAGTCCAATTCTAAGTTCTTTTTCATTTATAACAGAAGCTCTAGTTAATCAGTCAAGAGGCATTTATCAAGTGTTTGCTAAGATGCCAGGCACTGAGCTAAGCATCCAGGATACAATGAATGGTAAAAACATGGTTCCTGCTCTCAGAGATCTCACAGTTTCATGGAGACATAATATGCAAATGACTTTGATGTTGTTGTGACCCTATTTGGGGTTTTCTTGGCAAAAAATATTGGAGTGGTTTGTGATTTCCTTTTCTAGTTCATTTTGCAGACGAGGAAATGAGACAAACAGGATTAAGCGACTGACTCAGGGTCACCAGGCTAGTAAGTATCTGAAGCCAAACATTCAGATCTTCCTCCAGGCCCCGGCTCTATCCACTGTGCCACTGCTGGGTATATAATAACTAGTTATATACAATATGCACAATTCAAATAAAAAGTGATCTCAGATGAAAGAGACAAGTTATAGAAAGGATGATTGAGAGTGATATACTACATAAGATGGAATTTGACCTGAGTCTCAAAGGAAGACAAGAAAAGAGTATATTCTAGGCATGGAGGAGAGCTATTGAAACGGGACATTTCACAACAACAGCAGGAACACCATTGTCACTGTACAGCTGAGTACATTCAGTACCTTGGGATATAGTTAAAAAAGAGGAATAGTGTAAAAAGATAGAAAAGGTACACATAGCTGCCCAAAGGAAAGGTAGAACTACACAATTTCCTTCCTTCCTTCCTTCCTTCCTTCCTTCCTTCCTTCCTTCCTTCTCTTAATTCCTTCTTCTCTCCCTCCCTCCCTCCCTTCCTTCCTCTTTCTGTATGTCTCTTCCTCCCTCTCTCCTACTATGCTTTTATCTTGTCAGATCATTTCTAGTATATTATATTTAGCTCTGAATGTCATATTTTAGAAAGAAAATTAAGAAGTTGGAGAAAACCCAAAGAGGCTAGACTAGGTTAGTAAGAAACCTCAAGATCATGCCATGTGATGACCAATTCAATTAAATTCAAAAGTTATCTTTATTGAGAAGCTACTTAATCAAGGTATTTATTTAACCTGGAAAAAAGATCATATGATAACTGCCTTCAAGTATTTGAAAGGTAACCACACAGGAAGAGAATTACAGTCATTCTCTTTGACTATAGAAGGCAGATCTAGGAACCATGGTCAGAAGTTACAGTGAGGCAGATTTTTTTTTGCTTGACTTAAGGAGAAAAAAACTTTCTTAAGGTGGAACTAAAAAGATCAAGTGTTTACTGGGGGAGAAGTGCAGAGAGATAAGCATCAAAACTCGATGAGAATGAATTAACATTTTTGATCAGTCAGTTAACACTGAAAGTAATTTTCTTCTGCAATGTATTACTGTAAATATCTGCCTTAGGAGAGTGACATAGTGACATTGGCACATAGTAAGTGTTTAATAAATGCTTGTAGATTGATTTATTATCCATCTCCATGCATAGGGGAGATTTTGACACTTTGAAATAAAGATTTGAAATCCAATTGGCCTGAACTACTCAGGGCTAGATCTATTGCTATTTCAGTTAGATATAATGATGTTTTTCTTTAAGAACTCTCACATAATTAAAAGATAACCAGAAAGCTCTAAGACACAAAGGCACCAACAAAGGCAATTATTCCCATGGGAATGTAGCCAGAGTCATATGAGAACTAGAAGGTCATTCCCCAGATGTTATTATAGCTGCTATGTTATTCAAAAATGCTTGGGGGGGGACATATTATTGAAATGGGAGCAGGTGCTTTAAGGAAGTGACTTTGGAGAGCTGAGTCAGCCTCCTGTAGTAGCTTTGTTTTGGGAAGAAAAAAAAAGACAAAGGATGTTGCCCCATTCTGTGTCTGCTATTTTTTTTTATACTTTTTCTCTTCCTGTCTTTCTATTGAATAAAAGATGGATTTGTGATTTCCCTCATATGAGACCTTCTGCCAATAAAGCTCATACCACCATTAACACTAAGTCAATGACTTAGTAGATAAGTCTCAGAAAATCGCCTGAGACATAAGAGCTTACTTGACTTATCCTGGGTCACACTACTAGTAAGATTCAGAAACAGAAACAGCCTTCCTGATTCCAGGAAGCCCAGCATTCTTTCCACTATTTTAAAATTTTTACTATTTACATTTTATTTTATATTTATTTATATGTATATGTTTATTTATTATATATTATTTATATTTATTTTATACTATTATTTATATTTATAAATGTTTATTTTATATTTATGTTATTAATATTTTATTATTATAGATATTTTATATTTTACTTATTTGAAAACGTTGACATATTGCATTTTTCCTTTCCCTAGTACAGACCTGCATAATTGGCAGTAGATAGGAAACAAAATTCAAATAGGCTGAACTTTTTGGGGCTGCAGATAGATTTTTAGCAGCTCACTTTCCAAGTAAAGATATAATTAATGATTAAATTATTTGTAAATAAATCGTATTAAAAAGGGAAATTTCAATTAATATCAATTAATTACACTTGTTACTTAAAATTTTTATTCATCATGAAATCACATTAATGTTAAAAAAAATTACTTTTCTAAGCAGTACAAGTTTTAGTACATTTGTGAAGTTTTCTTACTGTTTATGTTTAGCAAATGGGACTATTACACTTCTTGTTAACTCTCAGTTTATTTTACTCCATAATCAATTTGAAATAGATTTCAGTAGCCACCTCATTTTCTGAGTTTATTCTCATGAAAAACCATTGCCCCCCACTGGATTTTTTCAACAATTTGGTCACTTTGTTTTTCATTGGTGTTCAATTTGCTTAAGTCAGGATACTTGGATTGGAAATGGCAACAAAGATTCTATTCCTTCAGAATGGCTATTACTTCTCAGCAAATAAAGCACAATATTTTGTGTCTTGTGTAAGCAAGCATCTACTTGTCTACTTTGGATTAAATACTCCATGTTAGGATTCAGTCTTCGGTTTCTTTTTATCACCCAGTTTACAAAGTTAGCCCCAAAACTATAACGTTAAAACCAATAAATCTCCACAGCAACTGTTCACATACAAAAAAATACTGAACTGAATGTCCGACCTTGGACAGAGCTCCAGACACTCATGTAACATGGAGGGCAGTCAGGTAGCAAGGGAGGGGGAAACAGTCCTTGCTTCTTCATTGGGCATTGTGGCCATTCATCGCAAAGTGAGCATCAGCTGCCTTGGTGCATGACTGCACTCAGTTTTTCCCTGTTCAGTGCCAGGAAGGACTGAAAACACAGAGGAAAGATACAACTCTTGCTCCTCTCAGAGTAGAGACAAATTGATGATGGTTAGTTCCTGTGCGTAATGTGACAAACAGGAGAAAGTGTGCAGTGGCAACCCACCTGCCAAATTACATGACAGGCACAATGGTGACTAGTGGAAAACAGATTAAATGGGAGTTGAACATGGACAAAGTACTCATTACATCTTTACTTTCTTTCCCATTCTCTACATTTTTCATGGGTCACCCTAAATCCTCTGCTACGGATTCTATATTGTGCAGGCCAGCCTCAGTAGCTCATGGAGGGCAGGGACCGTCCTATTTTTTTAATTCATATTCTAAGCATATTTCTTTGCTTGAATGGAGCTGGGATTTCAAAGGTATGAGGAACTTCCAAAGGAGAAATTCCCTATGTCAATGTAAATAGCTTAGTCACTATCTGCAATGTCTAGTTTTAGATAACTTCCCTGGCCACTGAGAGGTTAAGGAACTGAGAAGTTCCACAGGACCACACAGTCAGTATGGGTCAGAAGTGGAGCTTGATTCCAGGACTTTGCTGATTGTGAAATTAGGTCTTCACTATGCCATTCTGTCTCTTGTTGAGCCTAGTGCATAGCAGGCAATTTATAAGAATTTGTTGATTGTTTCAAATATTTAATATCAAAAATCAATATTACTGTATGATCTATGAAAGTCCAGGAACAAAATATTCTGACCAATACATCCATTCTCTCCTTATCCTTCCTGTTAAAGGCGCTTTCTTCTTTTAGGGTTCAATTCTTTTGCTAACATCCTCTACCAAAACCTCATCTGGGTGTAGAGGGATAACCCTGGGTTCTTGACGGCAGTGTGCTAACAGAATACAAGCCATGGCAGATACCTCCAAATCTGGGAGGGCTTAAAATATGGACCTGGCAATGGACTGAATGTCTGCTGTTGGGGACCTACCTCACCACATTCAAGAGTTTCATTGCCAGGAGGTCAGCCACAAGGTGATGATTTTTCTAGCATCAACAGCAACAGCTGAAGCCATTAACTAAGGTGTGGAGGGAGTGGTGACCTGCATCAGTGGAGGGAGTAGCCAAGCTGATGAAATCACAGATCTCTGAAGTGTCATGATAAATGCTGAAGTGATTACTGCAGCAAAGTAAGTTCTTTAATCTTCAGGATGAAGGAGATGAGATGCAAGGCGGGAAGAATCAAGCCTATGGTATGTGGGTGGAGTTGACCACACTTGTCTCTCTGAAAAAGTGTTTGGCATTCTCACCTACTGGGAGAAGTAATCTCTCCAGAAACCTACTTCTGTCAGTTCTTTAACTTAACAACAGCAGTAACAAATTTACATGGCACTTGACACTTTTTTGTTCAGTCATTTCAGTTGTGTCTGACTCTTTGTGACCCATTTGGGGTTTCCTTGGCAAAGACACTGGAGTCATTTACCATTTCCTTCTCCAGCTCATTTGACAGGTGAAGAAATTGAGGCAAATAGGGTTAAGTGACTTGCCTGGGGTCATACATCTAGGAAGTGTCTGAGGCTGAGTCATCCTGACTTTAGGATCAGCACTCTATCTGCTGTGCCAACTGACTGCTCTACTTGACATTTGAGAATGACGAAAAATGAAATTTTAACTTTTTAAAAATAGTATTTTTTGAAGTGTAAAGAATTCTTGGGTGACGATCAATCCTTCTTAGCAGTATATAGTATTAGCAAATGGTCTGGGGTTCTGAGAAGTTAGATGATTTTCCTAGGGTCACTTAGCCAGAACATATCAATAGGTGGGACTTGAATCCACATTTATTTTTCTCACCCTCTCATCATCTCTCTATCTCCTTTGCCATACATCCTCTCAAAATTAAAACTGGCATTTCTTGGCTATGGGAGTGCCTGTAGACACTTTTTTATCTCCAAAGTGTTCTGTCTGGGTAGAATTATTTACGGTCCTGAGCAGTCACATGGTGGGGGTATATAAAAGGTCAGCTTTAGACTTAGGAAGTCTTGGGTTCAACAACTGCCTCTCCCATACACTAGTTGTAAAGTCATAAACAAGTTATTTGACCTCTTTCTGACACAGGGATCTCTCTAAGGCTAAAAGTTACAAATTGCTGATTTGCATTTATGGAGGGACTTTCCTTAGAGGCAGCTCCATGATTCCGTGGATAGAGCACTGAACCTGGAATCAGGAAGATCTGAGCTTAAATCTGGCCTTAGACACTTATTAGTCATGTGACTCTGATCAAGTTCCTTAGTCTCTCTTTGCCTTAATACATCGGAGAAGGAAATGGAAAACTATTCCAGTATCTTTTTATGTCTCCTTTGTGTTCTATGTCTCAGAACAAGTCTTCTTATCTTTAGGGGAGATAGATCTTGATCAATTGATAGGATATGAGGGATGGGAGAATGGGAAAATGAGGAAAATATATCATGAACAGAAATTACGCAACATAAGGATTCTTATTTAGAAGCACTTTAGACTAATTTTAGAATGGATGCAATATCAATTTCCTTCAATTCATTCTCAAATGCTAACTCAAGGTCCTTAGAAGATGATATTCTCCCAAGGCTCTGGCATTTTTCTCTTTTATTACTTTCTTTCATGGTTATCTACTACCATGCCTTCAGTTATCACCTCTAAACATATGACTTTCCAGTCTCTATCTTGAATCTTGACTCTTCCCTACAGCTCACAGCTCACATTTTCAAACATCTGTTGGATATCTCCTCTTGGATGGTCTGTTACTTGAGATTCAACTCATTTTTGTCACCCTAGAAGAACTCCCCTGTCAAATTTCCTATTGCATCTATTCCTTGCACTCTAGAAATAATCTGAAGTAACTTCTTAATAAGGATTTCCACATTATTTCATTATCATTCATACCTTAAATGCTTTTCTCCTTTCTTGCATCCCTTACACCAATCGGTTGCCAAGTTCTGTTCCTTTTACATTCATAATATTCACATCTCTCCACTTCCACCAGTCTTTCTAATTCAATCCCAAGGCAAATCTTCTTTTTCCAGTCTAATTCCTCCCCATTTTCTTCTCATTTCTACCTGATTTGGTTGTTGTTCAGTCATGGCCAACTTTCCATTACCTCATATGGAGCTTTCCTGGCAAAGATACTGTAATGCTTTATTATTTCCTTTCTTTAACTCATTTTACAGAGAAGAAAACTGAGGAAAACAGGGTAAAAATGACTTGCCCAGGGTTACACAGCTAGAAAGTGTCTGAGAAGAGTTTTGAAATCATGAGAATGAGTCTTCCTGACTTTAGGCAGAGTACTCTATCTACTATGCCAGCTGGCTACCCCATGACTTCTGCTTAATAATCTTCCAAATGAAACACCATGCCTCTATCACTTCTCTAATCAAAATCCTTTAACAGTTTCCAATAGATGACACAGAGTTGTTTTAATTTGTTTTTCTCTTATCAATAGTTATTTAGAGGTTTTTTAATATGACGATAGATAGCTTTGATTACTTTGTCTGAAAACAGCCAGTTCATATCCTTTGATCATTTATTCATTGAGGAACGATTATTATTTCTACAAATTTGACTTCCTTTTCTATATGTTTGAGAAATGATGTCTTTATCAAAGAAACTCACTGTGATTTTTTTCACAACAATGATTACCAACTATGTATTTTTCCTCCCTCCTCTTTTCCCTGTTTCTCCTACTCTCTCTCTCCTTTTACCCTATCCATTCTGAGAAGTGTTTTGCTTCTGACTTTTACCTCCCTCAAACTGCCATCTTTTATATCAATCACCCATACCCCTTTTGTATACCTCTTCCCTCCCTCCTTTCCTGTAGGGTAAGATAAATGTCTACACCCAATTGAGTGTGAATGTTATTCCGTCTTTGAGTCATTTCTGATGAGAGTAAGATTCATGTGCTCCCTTCCCCACTAACCCATTTTATCCTCCACTGTAAAATCTCTTTCAGATCTCTTCTATGTTAGATACTTAATCCCATTCTACCTCTGCCTTTCCTTCTCCCAGTGCATTCTTCTTTCTCATTATTGTTTTTTAGATAATCACAAAAAATCACATTCATCTTACACCTCTACTTTCTGTCTATGCATAAACCTTCTAACTGCCATAATGATGAGCAAGTTTTTAGGAATTTTGTCTATCATTTTCCCATGTAGGAATATAAACAGTTTAATCTTATTGACTCCCTTATGATTTCCATTTACTGCTTATCTTTTTATGGTTCTTTTGCATCTTGTATTTGAAAGTCAGTTTTTCTATTCAGCTCTGGTCTTTTCATCAGGAATGCTTGAAAATCCTCTACTTCATTGAATGTTCATCCCCCTCCCCCTGAAGGCTTATACTCAGTTTTGCTTGATAGGTGATTCTTGGGTATAATCCTAACTCTTTGGTTCTCCACAATATCTTATTCCAAGTCCTCTGCTCCTGTAATGTAGAAGCTGCTAAATCTTTTGTTATCCTGGCTGTGGCTTCACAATATTTGAATTGTTTCTTTTATGATCCTTGAAGTATTTTCTCATTGATCTGGAATATCTAAAGTTTGGCTACAATATTCCTTGGAGTTTTCATTTTGGAATTTCTTTCAAGATGTGATTGGTGAATTTCAATTTCTATTTTACCCTCTGGTTCAAGAATATCAGGACAGTTTTCCTTGAAAATTTCTTGAAAGATTGATGTCTTGGCTACCATACTCATTTTAGGCTCAACTCAAATACCACCTCCGTTAAGCCTCACTTACCTCTCCCATCCCTACTCAATATTTTCATTGTTTGATTTATATTGATTTTTCTCAAATTAAATTGCTAATTCTTTTGAGGGTATAGAGTATATTTTTAAATCTTCTGTTTGTCCCAATGTACTAAGAATCCACTCAATACTCAATAAATGCTTATTTGATTTCTTTTTTCTCTTCCTACTTTCTCAATAGGGCTTCTTACAGGACTTTTCTCTGCCTACATTCTTACCATCAGGGAGTTATTTATGTAACCTTATTTTTTCCTTTAAATTTCCTTTTTCATTGTGAATATAACAATTAGCAAACTTGAATATTTTAATATACAAGGAGTATTCTACACAAAATTTCAAATTGTTGTAACAATGTAAAAAAGTTACTCAATTGAACAAGGCAGTGAAAAAATTACCTATTTGTATTACCTTTTGGACTCCTTTTTAATCTGTGCCTTTTTTTTCTAATATTCTTATCTTTCTCAATTTGTTTGTGCAACTCTATCACTATCCACTCCATCTCCCTCAAATAGAAGACTTTCCTCATTAGGGATTATGCGAGTCATGCAAAAACAGATCAACATATTGGCTCTGTTGGAGAATGCACATTTCATTCTGCCTCTAGTTCATTACTTCACTGGTTGCAGGTGGGAGGCATACTTCATCATCAATCTTCTGAACTCTTGATTATTCAACGGGTAGATCGGAGTTCTGAAGGTTACAGTTGACTTTCTTTACATTGTCGTGGCCATTATATGAATTGTTCTAGTTCTGTTCATTTCTGCCTCTCTTTTCCTGTTTGTCTAAATTTTTCATAGTCATCATTCATTCCTGTGATATAATATTCCATTAAATTCATATACCAAAATTTTACTTGTTCCATAATTAATGACTTTTGTTCTTAGTTTTTTTTGTAGTAACAACAAGAACAAAAAGTGTTGCTATAAATATTTATGGTTACATGAATCCAACAACGATATACATGTATGTATATATATATATATATATATATATATATATATATTCTATTCAATATAGACCTCCTTATTTGGGGGTGTATATTTAGGGGGCATAAACCATTACTGTCCATTGGGGGTATAATTTCAATTTGTTTTCAGAACATTTATTTTCATGGTTTTTGATTATCCACCCATACACTGATGATTCTTAAATCTACACCTCCTCCCTCTCCCTCCCAACCTCTCAATCTTCTTTCTCCTACTATCTACTTGGAATCATTCCAAGTACCACCTCCAAAAAAACATGTTGAAACTTCAAATTACCCTGTTTAACCACAAATGTACTACTCCCCTTTATAGTTCTCTTTCTATCAATGATACCAGTCACTTGGCCTGGGAGCCATGGAGTCATCTTTGACTCACCTCTCTCCTTCATTCCATATCACTTATCCACTTAGTCACTAAATCTTGATTTTTCCTTTGAAATATCTCCTTCATTCTATCATGTACCTATTTTGACCTTACTAATTGTCCAAACCCTCACATCACATACTTGGATGAATGTCGTATCTTTATTTTGAGACTTTGATGTCTTTTGTCCCATTCCACAAATCATAAGCAGGCCAATGTAATATGACCAATTCTTTTATGTTTCTCATCAATGAAAACATCTACAAGCATTTTTTTGTTGCTTCCTGAATCAAATGTAAACTCTGCCTGACCATGTAGTCCACTGACCATTCTGGTATTCTAGACAGAAAACCTAGCTTTGATGCATACCTCTAACTCTTATTATTTATGTAACCTTAGACAAGTCACTTAGTTTGCCTTGATTTCCTTATCTGTAAAATGAGTGAGTTTGTGAAAGATAATTTTTTTCAAAATATTATTATACAAAAATTATAATTTAAAAATTTTTTCTAAAATTTTTCAAAAATGAACAATAGTAATCTATAGCCCATTTAATAGATTTTAATGAACATCTTTTTCTCTTTAATGATATTATTGGCATTTATCACACTTTAACAATTGCAAAGTACTTTTCCCCATTTATCTCATTTTTTCCTTACAATAACCCTGTGAGTTACACAAAACCTTCTAATTTTTAGGTGAGAAAATCTGCGCTAGACTCCCTCCTTTTTATCAGAATCACCTTCTCCTTCTTTACCAATTTTACATCCCTCAGCTACCCTTTATAATGGATACAGAACTGGAACAGAAGGCAAAAAAGATCTGAGTTCTAATATGACCTCAGACACTTGCTAGCTATGTGGTGCCAGGTAAGTTGTCTGCCTCAGTTTCTTCACTTGCAATATGGGCATGATAATGATAGCACAGACCTTGCAAGGTTGTTGTGAGGTCCAAATGATATAATATTTTTGAAGGACCTAGCATTGTGCCTTATATACTAGGCACTATATAAATAGTAGCTGTTAGTTATTGTTAGGCTTAACTATCTGCTGGCAGCAAATTCGACAAATTCTCTCATAGCTTCCCATGGAGACCAAATTAGAAAATTACAAATGGCATTAGAATATATTAATTTAGGGGAAGAGGAATAAGGTAAAGGGATGAATTCTATTTCTTGATTCCCTTTTTTAAATTAATTTATTTATTTTCAGTTTTCTACAATCACTTCCATATATCTTAGATTTTCCCCCCTCCCTCCTCCCTCCTCCTCAAGATGGCATGCTATACGATGTAGATTCTACACATACATTCTTATTAAATACATTTTCACCTTAGTCATGCTACATAGAAGAATGAAAATGAATGGGAGAAACCATGAAAACAAAACAAAACATATCAATAGAGAAAATGGTCTGCTTCATTCTGTGATCCAATTCCACATGTTTTTTCTCTGGATGTGGAAAATATTTTGCCTCAAAAGTCCATTGGGAATTTTTTAGGTCCTTGCATTGTTGTGAAGGGCTAAGTCTACTAGAAAAATCCTTCACACACTGTAGTTGTTGCTGTGTACAAAGTTCTCTTGGTTCTGCTCCTTTCACTCAGCATCAGTTCCAGGTCTCTCTGAAGTCTTCCCGTTCATAATATTTTTTATAGCAAAATAATATTCCATTACATTCATATACCACAACTTGTTCAGCCATTTCCCAATTGATGGGTATCCCCTCAATTTCCAGGTCTTTGTTTGTAATATATAGAAACATAGATGATTTATCTGGGTTTATTTTGTATCCTGCAACTTTGCTAAAGTTGTTTATTATTTCAAGTAGCTTTTATTTTTACTTGATTATCTGGAACTCTCTAAGTATATCATCATATCATCTGCAAAGAGTGATAACTTAGTTTCTTCTTTGCCTATTCTTATTTCTTCAATTTCTT
Source organism: Potorous gilbertii (assembly GCA_028658325.1). Classification (NCBI taxonomy): domain Eukaryota; kingdom Metazoa; phylum Chordata; class Mammalia; order Diprotodontia; family Potoroidae; genus Potorous; species Potorous gilbertii. The sequence continues at coordinate 86,562,670 of CM053774.1, forward strand.
TTTCTTCTCTTATTGCTAAGGTTAACATTTCTGGTACTATATTGAATAACAGTGGTGATAATGGGAACCCTTGTTTCACCTCTGATCCTATTGGAAATGCATCCAGCTTATCTCCATTACATATAATGCTTGCTGATGGTTTTAGGTAGATGTTGCTTATTATTTTATGGAATGCTCCATTTATTCCTATGCTCTCCAGTGTTTTCACTAGGAATGGGTGTTATCTTTTATCGAAGGTTTTTTTCTGCATCTATTGAGATAATCACATGGTTTCTGTCAGTTTTGTTGTTGATATAATTCATAATATTGGCAGTTTTCCTAATATTGAACCAGCCCTGCATTCCTGGTATGAATCCTACCTGATCATAATGTATTATTCTCGTGATAAGATGCTGTATTCATTTTGCTAAAATCTTATTTAAAATTTTTGCATCTATATTCATTAGAGAAATTGGTCTATAATTTTCTTTCTCTGTTTTGGCTCTTCCTGATTTAGGTATTAGAACAATATTTGTATCATATAAATAATTTGGTAGGACTCCTTCTTCACCAATTTTCCCAAATAGTCTATATGGCATTAGAATCAATTCTTCTTTAAATGTTTTATAGAATTCACTTGTAAATCCATCTGGTCCTGAAGATTTTTTCCTAGGGAGTTCATTGATAGCTTGTTCAATTTGTTTTTCTGAGAGGAAGTTATTTAAGTATTCAACTTCGTTTTCTGTTAATCTAGACAATTTATATTTTTTAAAAAATATTCATCCATCTCATTTAGATTGTCAAATTTATGGGCATACAGTTGCTCAAAGTAATTTCTAATTATTGTTTTGATTTCCTCCTCGTTGGAGGTGAGTTCATCCTTTTCATTTTGAATATTGGTAATTTTGTTTTCTTTTTTTTTATCAAAGGTTTATCAATTTTATTGTTTTTTCATAAGACCAAATCTTAGTTTTATTTATTAGTTCAATAGTTTTCTTAATTTCAATTTTATTAATCTCTCTTTTGGTTTTTAATATTTTTAAATTGGCATTTACTTGGAGATTTTCAATTTGTTCTTTTTCTAGCTTTTTCAGCTGCATTCCTGATTCATTGATCTTCTCTTTCTCTATTTTATTCATGTAGGCATTCAATGATATAAAACTTCCCCTAAAAATAGCTTTTGCAACATTCCATAAGTTTTGGTAGGTTGTTTCATTGTTGTCATTCTCTTGAATGAAGCTGTTGATTTTTTCTATGATTTGTTGTTTAACCCACTTCTTCTTTATGATTAGATTATTTAGTTTCCAATTAATTTTTGGTTTATCTTTCCATGGCCTTTTAGTAAATGATAATTTCTGCAGTCGCATCCAGTTTAGGATGAATGATTCCAAGTCTCTTACCTTCTCTGAGCCCCAGTTTCTTTATCTGTAAAATGAATATTTTTGGACAGGATGACCTATGAGATCTCTTCTAATTTCAGTCAAGAAACATTTACTAAGTACTCACTTTGTACTCCTACTAAGTGGTATGATCATGTGCTCCATGGTCCTATCATCCTAAGTCACTTTCTTTTTTTCTGGGTCTCAACTTCTTATATATAAAAGTTGGGTTAGATTGACTTTAAGATCCCTATGGAATTTTAGGTCTTTTTTTGGTGTTATCTTGCTGGGAACCCAAACTTCTTATCTTCCACCACTCTCAGCCTTTTAGTTCTCCTTTTATGCTTTCTTTCTCATTAGAATATTTACATTTGTGGTGCCCAGTACATAGTAGGCTTCATCACCATCATGATCATTACCTGATCTGATCATCATCCCTCTTATTTTGTTTCCTTCTAAAGATACTTAACTATTTTTAATAAGCAGCATGTTTTAATGAGAAAAGAATGGGGCTGAATTAAGACAGAAAAAAATGAAGAAATTAGTGTATACTTGAAACTCATATCCCAGTCCCAGATAAACTAGATAATACACTAGAATTCTAAAATATTTTACTTGCAACAACTCTAAGAAGAAGGCAGTGTCAGCAACTTTATATCCCTGGGTAGAGTTGAGGAAACTGAGACTCTTAGAGGTTAAGTGACTTCCTTAATATTGTTAATATCAATTGTGATTAATAAGAGTTGAGGATGTGATTCAAACCCAGAGATCTACTGATTTTTGCTACAGATTCAGCGTGCTTTTCACTCCAACCCAACAGTGCCCTCTGACTCCAACATTCAGTTCTAGATTGTCTAACCAATCGTATTTCTATTCTCTTCTTCACCATGAAACCTCTGTTCCAGCCAGTCAGTGTCCTCATTGTCTTTGCGGAAATAGGATTATAGGATCATAGTTTTAGAGATCATAGGGACACCAGAGGTCATTGAGTCCAGCTTTCTGAGGAAACTGAGGCCCAGGGAGTCTGTGACTTCCTAAGCTTACACAGCTAGTCAGTGCAGAACTGGGATTTGAACCTAGGACCTTTGAGTCACCATCAAGCAGACGTCACAATGTGTCATACACCCTGCCTCACCTATTGAGGCCTCCATCATCAATATCACCCACCAAAATGTGGTTCATCCTTCAAGGATCAGCTCAGATCTTTCTCTTGTCATGTACTATTTTAGTCTCTTTTGAAGACTTTCTCTGAGAGTCAGTCAGTCAGTCAAGGATTGACAAGTATTTGTTAAGTGCTTACTGATGGGATCCTAATAGACCTGCCCCCAGTCCTAAGATTCTAACTTCATTATGGGCCCTCTGTACCTACCCAGGCCCCCCGCCAATGTCCTAACTTCCTTATATGCCTCACTGCTCCCTAGAACAAAAGGTGTGTCCCTGAACTCTTAGTTCCCACAGCAACAGCAGGCATGTCCACGTGATGGGAACCCAACCACTGCCTCTACCTAGCTACTGCCCCCAGACCTATTCCTCTATATTTGAACAGGTGTGTTCTTGTAGTCAATCACAATCACATCATCCATCTAGCCCAAGACAGGACCACAATACCTAACTATCTGTCTTGACCAGGCAGGACCACAATAGCTAGCCAATTGGAGGGCAGCATGTCCAGAATGCTTAACCACTCAACCATAGATGGGACCCCTCCTCCATTACCTAATCCCTTAACAAATTCCTCCTGCCTTTTAAATATTAATCATATTCTTATATTCTTTGTAAATTTCTCTTATGTAATTGCATCTTTACCCTATAAAAATTCATCTTGCTTTCTTTGAAGTTGCTGGTTTCTCTTGGAACTTAGCCCTCTTCATGAGAGGCGTCAATCTCAATAAACACTTATACTTTGGATTAGAGGTGGTCTGACTCTAAATTCTTTGAGATGGTTCTACCGCAACATATCACGAAACCCCAATAGTTTTTGGTGTCCCAAAGTTTAAACCTCACCACTTACTATGTGTCAGGCATGGTGCTAAGGGTTTCTCTGAATTCCTCTAGCACTTGTCACACAATTCAGAGTTCAAGTGTATACTGTAATTAGAGTCATAACTAGCATGGGGCAAAAGGGGATTTGCCTCAAGATATCATTGTCTAGCTGGGGTGCTTTTCCTTGGGTAGGGGATGGCTTTCTCTGTCCATGGAATGACAGACTTGTTCTTGTGCATGTCTTATCTCTCCAAACACAATGCAAAGTCTTTGATAGAAAGACCATGTCTTATATTGGCATCTAGCATGGAACTGTGGGAAGAACATTGGATTTTCAAGTTGGGAGACACTTGGGACAATTAACTGTGCAATTTACTTTTGCAAAATCTCTCCCTTCTCTGTTCTCTCCACATTATATGCAAGCACTTTAGTTCCCATCCTCATCACCTCTTCACTCAGGTATTCACCACAGTCTCCTACTTCATTTCCTTGCTTTAAGGCTCTCTCCATCCCTGTCCATCTTAGACTCTGCTGCTAAAGGACTTTTTCTTAAGCACAGATCTAAACACATAAATCTTTTCCTCAATTTGCTCTGGGGGTTTCCTATTGCTTCTAGAACAAAATATTCATTTTTCCATTTAGCTCTGAAAGCCCTATGCAACTTAGCCTCAACTTCCTTTTCCACCCTCACTGTACTCCACACTCTGAAATTCAGTCATATTGGTCTTCTCTCAGTTTATCAGATAAGGCTCTCCATTTCCCTTCTTTTTGCATTTGTACTGGTCTTGTCAAATGTCTCAAATGCAATCCTTCCTTACTTCTACCTTGTAGAGTCCCTCTATACCTTTAAGACACAGTTAGGAACATCTACCTGCAGGCTTTCATGATTCCCACAGCTGCTAGTGGCTTCCTTCTTAAATAAACTTGCATTTAATTACTTTGTATTTATTAACTTTATATCTATGCTGTATCTGATTTTTTATGTCCTTCTGGTGTCTAATGATAGAATGTAAACTCCTTATGTGTATGACTCGTTTCATTCTTTGTATTTCCCAGTGCCTAATGCTATCTTTGCACCTAATAGGTGTTTAATAAATACTTATTGATCAAGTGATTGTGAATAAATTACTTAATATCTTTGATCCTAAGTTTCCTCATCTGTAATATGAGGGTTACAACAAAATTCACAGGACTATTGTGGAATTCAAATGAAATAATGGACATGAAATGCCTGCTGGGACTACTAGGTGGTATAAAGGATAAAGTTTTGCAGCCAGAGTCAGGAAGATTAATCTTCATGAGTTCAAATCCAATCTCAGACACTTTTTAGTTGGGTGACATAGGGCAAGTTACTTAACCCTGTTTGCCTTAGTTTCCTCTTCTATAAAATGAGCTGGAGAAGGAAATGACAAACCATTCCAAAATCTTTTCTGAGAAAACCCTAAATGGGGTCATGAAGAATTGGACACAACTGAAACAATTGAAAAACAACAAATGCCTGTAAACTTTAAAGCATAGATACTGACTATGAATCTATGATAGATATGAATTTATTGTCTCTGACAATGCCTGGTCCTATAATAGATAGCAAATAAATGCTTATTGATAGATTGTTTCATCACTTGGTAGCAAGTTACAAGTTGATTTGAGTTTTATTTTCTTAGAACCAGATTTCATAGATTAAATAATTTTTCAGGCTGTGTAAAATTTTTAAATTAAAAATTATATTTGAAATGATTGCAAGATGACAGCTTCAAATGCCTAACTCACTTGCCTGCAGATTATTCAATCTATCAAACAATCATCCATCCAGCAAACATTTATTAAGCACCTACCATGTTTGTACCATGTGCTGGGATACAAGGGCAAAACTGAGGCTTCCTTTCCCCTCAAGAAGCTTAATGTAGCAGAAAGGTCAGGAAGGATAAAGCTAGAGAAAAGGCTATTGAATTTAGCAATAGGAATCACTGGTAATATCAAAGAAAACAGCATCAGTTCACTATTGAGGATAGAATCTAGAATGACAAATGGTCAAGAAGTGAGTAGGTGGGGAAAGAGTAGAGGCAGTAAATATACACTTTTCTTTCTGTAATTACAGGGGTAGCTATTATAGTGTTTCTTTGGATACAGGTATATGTAGTTTGAAAATTTTTTTAAATGAGTTAATAATAATTAATATTTGTTAATTACATAATATATATATGTATAATGTATGATTAAATTAAAATATAACCTTTTATTTTTACATGACAGTTATTTATGAATATTAATGTCTTTTCTCCTAGGACTTCCACTATAACAAGAAAACAGTAAGCAAAATCAATTTGCAAATGTTTGAGTCTGTCACTGAATGCAACATTCCATACTTCGAGCCACCTACAAGAGGGAGGTACTTTGTCATCCTTTCCTTAGAGTCAAAATTGGTCATTACAATTTCTCAGCATTCAGGTAAGCTATTGTTTGGACTGTGTTTTTATTGGCTAAGTTTGAACTTAGCTGCCTAGATTCAGAATGCTGTTAAATCAAATACTGACTTTTAGTAATGTAGTGAATAAGTTTTAGAGTTAGAAAAAGGTGAAAAAGAGAGATGGGGTGGAGAGGTAGTTTCAGGAGATGATGCTTATATATACTTAGGTCATTGGATCTTAGACGCTGAATTAGAATGGACTTTGGGGATCCCATTTTAGAGATGAGAAAACAGAGTCCCACAGTGATATACTTAAGATAATATAGTTAGCAAGTGGTGTATCATGACCCTTTTATTCATTCACTTAAATTACCTAGAAATCTAGGAAAATATTTGAAAAAAATGGCATGAGGCTATTCCAATTTTCAATTACAACCCTGAAGAAGCAATAACTAGATTCGGCATTGTTTTATACTTTCAGAAATTAATTTAAGAACAACATATGATTTTGAAAATCGTGGATGCTCTGGTACCGTCTATTGCTAAGCTCCACAAAATACTCCTTGTTCTTCACAACTATCTCATTATTACTAGAGTAGAAATTTCCTTCTATCATATGATAAGTGTTACTCTTCAAAAGAATCTAAAATTCTTTACTAACTATGTAACTTCTTATGTAACAAATATGTTTCTTTGGGACAATAAGGAAAATTGGTCCATTACCAAAAAATGTGGCATGTTGCATGCATCTAAATATAAAATACATCCATTTGGACTTTATGCTGTTTCAGTACAGACTCTATAGACATAACAGCACTTTAAAATAAACATTAAGAAATTTAAGAAATCTTTCAAAGATTTTCACTACTTTCAACTTTTCAATAGAAATACAGATGAAAATTTCTTATGATTGTTGACTAAAGATACTATTTTCTTCAGGTATAATTTTCTTTTGGAAATTCTAACTTTTTTCCGTCTTAAGAAATTCCTAATTTTATTTTTAAGTTCACTTGAAAGTCACAGGCTCTTGTTGAATTGGGATATTTTAAAATAAATCAATATGTATATTTTGTCTGAATACTGGTTCTGCCCAGTTTGAGTGGGTGCAGGCAAAATGAGTACTGGTCATAAAGAGTTACACAGTTTTCTGTGATTCATATCTCAGAGCCACAGAGATGAAATTTAGAGGGAAACCACTCCTATGTGAATGTCAGCTCTCTCCTTCATAGACAATTGTTTTTCAGTAAATAGGATTTTTAAAAATTGGACCACACCTTTTGGAAAAACTAAAAACATGTCATGCCATGACAGGCAGCATCTCTGATCTTGTTCATTCACAGCTTTGCTAACCACTGTCATCATGAAGAAACCAGGGTGAATTTTCATCTTATTCCTTTTGTTTCTATGCCTGCCCCTTCTTTCCCCCTAACCTTTCATTGAAATCCTTAGAATCTGGTAAATGAAACCATGCATGATTGACCAAATTGTCCTGGGATGATTGCTGAAAAAGATGGACAGTGTTCTTAACCCATTAGTTCCCTCTGTAAAGAAAAGAACACAATATCCCTGTTTGGAATCTGTAAAGGGCTCCTGGGGGAGTAGAGACCTTGGATATATTCAAATAGAATGTTAAAGATGTTTATGCTTCAGTCCATCCCTTCTGTGATGAGAGGGAACAGTAATCATTTTAATTGGCCAAACTCTCTGAATTTTTTTTATTTGAATAAGAGCAATAGAATGGGTGAAGGCAATATACTAGCAGAAAAGGATTTGATTCAAAATAATATAATGAGGGTTTAAATCACTGTCTTACAGATGTACTTCCAAAGTCATCTAGTCCACCCTCTCATTTTACTGATGAGGAAACTGAGTCCTAGGTCTGTGAAGTGATTTGTCTGAGATAATTTATGAGATGGAACTTGAATGCAAGTCGTCTGACTCAGTCATGCTTTCTTTCTGATGTTTGTTGTCATTTTGATTGTTTTTCAGGTGCAGATTTGTAGATAACAATAGCATAATTGAATGGAAACCATCCTGGATTCTGGAATTGGAGGAAAAGTGTTTAAATTCACTCTCTAATGACCTATGGGACTTTCAATAAGTCACTTAATCTCCTGAACCTTTTTTCAGCAAATGAGGACATTAGAAGAGGATCTCTGATTTCCCTTCTAGCTGAATGATTCTCTAGCTTAAGATTTAGAGACAGAAGGGGCCTTAGAGGCCATTTATTCCAATCTCTTCATTTTACAGAGAAGGAACAGTACTAGAGATGTTAAATGACTTGCCGAAGGTATTTAATGGTAGACCTAAGATGTGAATCCAAGTCCTTTGATTCCTAGTCCCTACCAGTAGATTCTGGTGCTGCTCTTTCAAACTTGGGAGTCCGATGTCTATTGGTAAGACTTTAGAAATATCTACAAATACACTTTATGCTTTAAAGTTTTTTTTCTCTCTTGTAATCATTTTCAAGTATCCCCCTTTTTGCTTTCAGAGACTCCCTTATAATGAAGCTCTTGGTGCTTTCCACCCTCAACGACCCAATTTCTGAATGATGGGAACTGTTTTCTTAGGGTTTGGGTAGGGAAATCAACAATTTCTCAATTTCTTTATTCAGGTGTGAATGTGGTTTTCAGATTTGCTGAACTTTGCCAGAGACAATTACTCTACATTGTAATTTAAAATAATCCACCAGGAAAGATTGCTGAGGCATTATTAAATGAAAAGAGAGAAATTAGTTGTTATTCCCTCCTAGTGAATTATGACAATTGAAATAACAAAAAAATGAAATAAAACCTCTTTGTTTGGTCATGTTATCAAAATATTATAACGACTTAAATTTTCCTTCTATCCTTTCTGAGCCCAGATCTCACTGACAAAATCATTCCAGTTCTCAAATCTTGCTTTCAACCCTATGAATTATAGGATTCTGTAACCATCAAAGAGATGCAGAACACTTCATGCTACCTTTGATCCACATGTAGTTTGTATGTTATGTGTCTCTCTTCATAGAATGTAAGCCCTCCCCCAGGGTAAAGACCATTTCAGTTTTGCTCTTGCATCTCTAGTATAGGACTTGTACAGAATAAGTGGGCTCTTAATTACTACTTATTGACTCATTATTTGACTGGTTGGTTAAAAAAAGAAAGTAACTGAAGAAGAAGAATTTGGGTGCTACTGAATAAGGAATCATTAATGAAAATAATATTCTGATGGAAAAAGACTAGTATCTCGAGTGCAGTGAATCTTTTCAAGGGAAAAAAGGAAAAGCGTCTACTTTTTTCTACATGACTTCAGGCTCCCAGCCAAGAAAAGAGGGAATACTTGGATCTAGGTAATGGAATCTGCAAAATTTAATCAGTTACCCCAGAAATGGAAAACCTCAAATGGGCTCACAAAGAATTGGACATAAGTGAACTGAGTGAGCAACAGCAAAGGAGTTCTAGGCAGGCAGTAGCTACAGAACTGTGGCAGTTTAAAAAAATATTGATTTTGATTACTGCCACATTTGTATATGATAGTTACTTTTAATTCATTCCTTTTGGCTACTTCAAAACAAGTCTGATTATTATATTTGGTAAAATTTGACAGGGTACTAGTTTTTCATCTTTTTCTCCCCCTCTCATGATACATGGGTTCTTTTCTCCTGCTACCTAATTTTTAATCTCTCATAGTTAGACTATTCAAAACCTCGGAGACAGGGGAAGAGGGAAATGGGAGTATCACCCCAATACAACAGGTAGAAAAGATTAAAACGCAAATGAGGGATATCAATTTTTTCCCAATCTAGCCTGTGAATCTAGTTTGTATTTGATAAGAAGGTAGAAGCATTTCCCCTGTTGCTGTGACAGGTCACCATTTCTAATCTGAGGGTCACTGCCAAGTTCCCTCTTTAGTAATTGCTTGTGTTGACATCTATCTTGACCTTTATTTACTTTGGCCTTTCAGACTGGAGGTCACAAAAGCAAAAGGAGATAGAAGTCTCATAAAATGTGATGATGATTAAGGAAGGAGAATAGCATCCCTTTGGCCCCATGTATGAATATATGTATAAAGAGTGGAGGCATTTTAACTCTTTAATACCATCTGGAGTGCAAACACTTTTAGGTTTAGAATTTACTTCAGAGACATTTTTAAATGACTTTTTTTTAATGGGTGTAGTAATCATCAAAAATGACAAAAGCTGCTTGTGGCTGAAACTTATTCCAAAACAAGTAGAAACGATCTCCCTGAATTAGTCAGCACAGATCCCTTAAGAAACTAAGATCATAAATACTCCCTGTTCCACAAATAGAAAATTTTAATTCTGAAATTCATTAAATCTTTGCAAACTAAGATTTGAATACTTGCTTGAGTAGCATAGGACAGTTGTCTACTGTAGAAAGATCATAATTAATTTAAAACAAATATATGATCACTTTCTAAATTTGAATCATTAAGGGCAGGTAAGTGGTGAAGTGGATAGAGCACTGGGCTTGAAATTAGTAAGACTCATGTAAATGAGGCCAAATCTGGCCTCGGACCCTTACTAACTGTGATCCTGGGCAAGAGACTTTATCCCATTTGTCTCAGTTTCCTCATCTATAAAATGAGCTGGAGAAGGAAATGACAAACTATTTCAATACCTCTGCCAAGAAAATTGCAAATGAGGTCACAGAGAGTTGGAAATGACTGAAAAATGACTTAATAGCAATAAAAACATGCATCATTAACTCGCTAACTTCACTGATGGTGAAATCGTTACCTCTTCCTTTGTCTCTCCATCCCCAGGAAATAATTTAATGAAGAATTTAAATATTTCTTTTGCATAGTTTGCTCCGGATTATGAATTTCAATTCATATTTTTCTATAGGTGTGGCCTTGAACTTTCTTTTTTGGGGGGAATTCCTTCCTGACTAAGTAATTCTAAAACATTATTATAGAGGTATACAGAGGCAAACTTTGGGAAGAATCTTCTGAGTAGATGTTAGTTCCTTCACTGAGACACAGTTCGCATTTGCAAGGGATCTCAAAGGTTAAGACAATATCTGACAGTATTTTCTATATTCTATACCTGTTATCTATGGAAAAGATCACCAATTGGGAGAGACTTTTGAGGAAGTTCAGGATCAAAGAGTCAATGTTAAGTAACTAAACTAAGATCATTTACATAATAAAAGACCAAGGAGAAATTGGACCTAGGTTGGCTGACTCTGAATCCAACACTATTCCCATTGTACCATGCCTACAAGAAGAATGGTTTTATTTTGATATTTTCCATGTCACTTTACACATTTTTTTTATTTTCACAAATGATGCGTGGTAAATTTTGTCTTTTATGAAAATACAAAAACAAGACTTTTGAGTGGAAAAAATAATTATTCGCTGAGTTGAAATTTAAGATGAAAAAAAATAGGGTGATTTTCTTTTTTATTGTTTCTTTTTCCTTGACAATGTTGATTCATGGTTGAACATTAAGGAACCACAACTGGACTTGGTGTGTTGTGGGGTAAAGATCTATACTCATTTCTTTTCCCAAAAAGGGACCTCTGCTCTAGACCTTATAAAAGCAAGGACCCTGACACACACAGGAGGGCCTGCTATTACAGATTTTTAGATCTACATTTCTAAAAGGAAAGCAACTTTCAAGGGATCAACAATCACTTTAATCAAGCACATGTATCATTCACTTAGTTCAGGGGGAAAAGTCAGGACCCTGAACTTCAGAGAAAATACAGAGAAATCAAATTCAATAGACAGTGCTTCCAGCTGCCTGACATATATACATCACAGAACAATAGACAGATCCAACTGTGTGGTCATATATACATAGTTACCAGAGAGAGAAGCACCAACATCTAAGTTTCCAAAGCCAGAGGGCTACTTAGTCGTTGCCCAGGGTCTCATGTGGTCAAACAAACACTTTCAATCAATAAGCCCCAAAGTAAAACCTCAACGCAGAGCATTTATACATTTTTCAGAGCCAGAGAGCATCACAACCCTTGAGAACAAGTGCCTTACTAGAAAATTAGCAAAACCAGTGGGCTTCCCCTAATCAAGCTTTCCTTAATGGGCAGGCCCCATCAATGGGTGGGGAAGTTCTTTAATCTCTCATAATTATCATTACATTGGGCCCCAGAGAAACAAAGATCAACCAACAGACAGGGGAGCTGAGGGGTTAAACTCCCTTTTCTTCTACTCTTTGTTTCATTATTCTGATGCCATGGGGAAAAATTATGTAAGACTAAGGTTTTCATTCATGGTTAGTGTTTCTTTTAGAAGAGAGAGAGTATAAAGCCACTGAGTATACAATATGAATCAGGTATGGATCAAACAGATATTTACTTCCTACATCCAAAAGAAATGTTAAAAGAAGCAAAAGACATACGTTGACAGAATGACAAAGTAGGATTCAATAACTTACCTTATAAATACATTTACAATCTAGAGACTAAAACCTCATTGGAACACAAAGCAGATTCATAGATAGTGAAAATGAGAATGAGCCCATGAGGGCTTCCATGCCTTAGGATTGTCCTTGGAATCCAGCTTTACCTGGCATGGGTTAGAGGTCATCTAATCCAACTTCATTCCCTTACATATGTATTTTTTACACATGGAGATGCTGAGGGCCAGAAAAATATAGTGACACCCTTAAGGTTGTTTGTATAGATAATAAAGCATCAGATTTTTCTTCTTCAAACTATCTTTTATTCATTTGTCCACGATACAAGTCCCTTGAGGACAGGAATTGTTTCATATTTGTTTTTGTAATGTTAGGACCTTGCATATGGTAAGTTCTTAATAAATGTTTGTTGCATTGTTTTTTTTCTTAATAAAATTTCATTTTGCTAGAAAATGTTCAATATAGTTTCAATGACAAATGTGTATGTGATGGCAAGGTTAAAGAGAGGTTGGTTAGATGGTCTTGAACTACTGGGCTGTAAAAGGGAGAGATATTCCTAGGGAAAAGGTGGAGGAAGAGGTAAATCCCCATGGACATTTTTTTTACCAAAGTGCTATAGTTGAATTACATACATCACAGATATCCTAATTTTCCTAATTTTCATATATAGTGAAAAATCAAAACATAATACAGTGGAAAAAATCACTGGATTTGGAATCGGAAGACCTATATTCATATCTTAATGCTAGAACCATGTAATCTTGAACAATCACTCCCTGTTTAAGACTCTATGAAATGAGAAGTTGTACAATAGTAAACAAAATGGCTTCTAAGTTTTCTTCCAGGTCTAAGTCTATGATCCTGTGACCCACTCTTTTATTCTGTTCATAGCATTGCTAACAGTAAGTCTAGTACAGGTGATGGAATTCCAGTTGAGCTATTTAAAATCCTAAAAGATGATGCTTATGCTGTCAAAGTGCTGCACGCAATATGCCGGCACATTTAGAAAACTCAACAGTGGCCACTGTATTGGAAAAGATCAGTTTATGTCCCAGTCCTAAAGAAGGACAATGCCAAGGAATATTCAAATTACTGAATAGTTGGACTTACTTCACATGGCAGCAAGGTTATGCTTAAGATTCTGCCAGGGCTGGTTTTTAATAGGCAGAGAAACTACAGACCAAATTGTGAACACTTGATTTGTAGGAGAAGCAAGAGAATTCCAGAAAAAACATCTAGTTATGATTCATTTGAATGTCTATACTAAAACCTTTGACCATATGAATCACAACAAAATGTGGGAAGTCCTCAAAGAGATGAGAATACCAGATCATTTTACTTGTCTCCTGAAGAACACGTATGGGGGCCAAGAAGCAAAAGTTTGAACTGAACATGGAACAACTGATTGGTTTCAGATTGGAAAAAGGAGTACAGAAAGGCTATATATTGTAACTTTATTTAAAAAAGCTAGAATTAAGGTTGCAAGGAGAAGTATCAACAATCTTAGAAATGCAGTTGATACTACCCTGAAGGCAAAAAGTGAAGACATTAAGAAGCCTCTTGATGGGGGTGAAAAGAAGAAAGTGTAAAAGCTGTGTGGAGGTTAACATCAAAAAAAGTTGTTGGTTAGGAAAATAGAATAAAATGACTACTTTTGGCAATTGCAAAAAAAAAAAAACAACCCCAAACACAATGAGATATAAACTTATCTTTCATAGATTTGCTGAAAATGTCTTTATTATCAACAAATACTATTACCATTATTTAGAGCAACAGATTTGGAATTAGGAGACTTGAACGGTGACTACATGGCTTTGAACAAATTATTTCAACTCTTTGGTTCTCAGTTTCCTCAGGTGTAAAATGAGAGGTAGATTAGGTGCTCTCTGAGATCCCCACAGCTCAGTTTTTTTAATGAAATTTTAATATATTTGTAGCTTGACTGACAAGAAAATCCTTACTGATCTTTAATTTAACAAAGAAATCTACAAATGAACCAGACAGCCCATCTTTACTCTGTACATGAATTCTTGCGAGGAGTTGGTTGGGTGAAACAGATGGCAGTGACAAAGGGCTGTTCTTTTGTAATGAAATAAAACAGTTAGATTCTTTTACGTCCTCCAAAATTGAACAATGCTTCCCTCTAGACCATCCCTTCATATTCTCTATAGTGTTCTGATGGGGCAGCATGAGCCCCCTTGAGAATGATTGAAAAGCATTTGGGTTAAAGTTAGAGGAAGCATATATTCTGAATATAATTTGACCCACTGTACGTCACAATCCAGAACGTCACAACTCAGCGTTATATCCCAGTTTGGTTAAATCTCTAGAATTTGTACAAAAATTTAACTTTTCAAAACACTGTTTGAATATAAAAAGTACATGAGAAGCTTTAGAATATTTTTATTGTTGATATTTCCAAGAGCTACAAAATCACCAGTATGAAATTGCCTTGGGAAAGATATTCTACTTAGAGAGATGTTGGAAACTTTAATGGTGATAAATTGTGGGAGAGAATCAATATTTTGAAATTTATTTTGAAATTAAAATTTCTTTTTGTCAATGAACAAAAGTGGATTTTCTCTTTTTTTATTCCAGTGGGGCAGGGGAAAGTGGAAAAAAAAGAGATACAACTCTTGTAACAAATATGCATAGTTAAGCAAAACAAATTCCTGCATTGGCTATGTCCAAAAGTAAACGTCTCATTTTGCACCTGCTTTGGATTTATTTATACAATGTGGGTGTTAAATGTTATTTTCTACACCTACAGTTGAAAATCGGGATTTCCTATATATATAACAAAACCGTAGGTATGCAGAGGTCAAGTCATTTTATCCAGATAATAAATATACAGCAGTTTGGCTATAACAAGGTAGTACAGGGGAAAGCTTATTGGCTGTGAAGTCGTAGGACCTTGGTTCAAATGCCACTCTGTTGGGACCTTAGTAAACAAGTCACTAAACTTCCTGGAGCCTCAGTTACATCATCTGTAAAAAGAAGGATTGGGGCTTGAGGTCTCTTCCAGTTATAATCTTAGGATCTTATGGTCTACATGTCAGAACTGTCTAAAAAAAGTAATTTAGCTATTTTAAAAAACATAAACTGGTAATTTGTTTTTGTATGTAGATATAATCTATATCTATCTTTCAATATGTAGACTGAAGGATAAGTAGACTAAAGATAATTATGAACATAGAGTATTAAAAAGCCTTAAAGCAAAGGCTTTCAGTAAAAGGGACAGTATATATTCAATTATAACAGCATGATGCACTGACCCTGCATTCAGAGGGCATGGGTTTGAATCCAACCTCTGACATTCATGAGTTACGTGATGTTGGGCGTAGTTGAGAAAGCCAGGTCATCTAGTGGATGGAGTGTTTCCCCTAAAGTTAGGAAGACTTGAATTCAGATGTGGCCTTATAAACTTATTCTCTTATGACATTAGGCAAGTCAATTGCCTTCTCAGTCTCAGTTCTTCATCTGTAGAATGGGAAGAATGATAATAGACCTACCTCCCAGAGTTATTGTGAAGAACAAATAAGGCAGTATTTGTAAAACAATTCCCAAAGCTTAAAGTGCTATATAAATGCTAGTAAAAGAAAGGCTCATTTATCTTTCTGGTTCTTTGTTTTCCCCCCCATAAGATGAGAAGTAAACAAGCTAGTTGGGTACTTGTATTTTTCCAGCTTTAGCCTTGTGTACCTAGGATGATATCGGAGGAAGCATACATTCAAGAAACACTCTGCTGAAGTTATTTCCATTGGAGAAATCTAAAATCAGCTTGTGGTAACAAAGCAGATATCTTGGAAGAAACATTGGACTTGGAATCAAAAGTTCTGCGTTCAGGTTTCACTGCTCTGCTGGCTTTAAAATTTCATGAGAATATCAAGACTCACAAACTTAACCAAAAATAGAAGAAACTTTTCTGAGTCCAGGAAAAGATTGCATGCTAGGAATCTGCTCAAGTAAAAGTGAAAGTAATTTTATGAAATAAAATACTGCAGCGGGAGAAAGCTGACAAGAAAAGGTTGTTGATCACCATGTCCTTGGATAGGACACCCATGCAACTCTCCACACTCAGGCTTTTTTTGACTCCAAAATATGTGATTATCATTCTCAGGTTGGGTATTTCATTTACCCCAACACACACTCCCAAGTCTGAGGGGAGAAGAAACCCTAGGTTGAGGGTATTTACGCAGTTCTAGGATAATGGTGGTTGTTGTCTAGGCATCACATAATAACTTAAGATAAGTAATATCTACTGTCCAGATGAGTGCTAAGGATTTTAAAACTCAGGGCATGATGCCACATGAGTTAACTCAATCTCTTTCTCTTCTGTTATGTCCATTTCTAAGGTCTGGGGCCATAAGCCTTATATCAACTTAGTGTATGAGGGCATATAGCTTAATTTAATCCTCACATTTACTTGTGTCCTGTGCAACCCTGGACAAATCTTTTCCATTCTCTAGGCCTCAGATTATTTGTAAAATGAGATGATATTCTGGGAGACATTGACAGACACAAACAATGTCAAATAGTGGAAAAATACTAGATTGTTTCTGAAGAATTAAGTTCAATTCCATTATCTGCTGTTTATTTGCATGACCATAGGTAGGTAAGTAGGAAAAGTCTCTTTGATCCAAAGAATTCTCATCTGAAAAATGAGAGTGTCAGACTAGTCAAACTTGGAATTTTCTTCCAGCTCCAAATTTTGAGTCTATATTGATTAACATTATGAGACAACTGGGTAAAAAGATAATATCTTTATGTGAATTACTCAAATAATTATAGTCATAAATAGCACTAATAACAATTTGTTTTTGTTCAGTTATTTTTAGTCATGTCTGACTCTTTGTGACCCCACCTGAGGTTTCTTGGTAAAGATCTTGGAGTGGCTTGCCATTTCCTTCTCCAGCTCATTTTACAGATGAAGAAACTGAGGCAAACAGGGTTAAGTGACTTACTCGGGATCACAAAATTAATAAGTCTTCCTGACTCTGGGCCCTGCACTGTTTCCATTGTGCAGCCTAGATGTCCACCTTGTAGCGATTACATTTCCGAAGTGATTAAAGGTTAGAACTGCACAGACACTTTTGGGATATCCTGTATGCAACATAATTCATTATAGAAGTTATTTGTACGATTTTTCAAATGCAGGCAGATACCGTTGTGATTTTGTGTTTTCTTTGTATTTGTGATTTCATTTGCATATGGAACTTCTCAGTGATGAAATTCTATCTACATAGATCAACAATGGTTCTCTAACTTACAGTCACGGAGAGTTTCCTAGAGAAATAAGATGAAAAATGACTCAGTCAGGGTCATATAACCAGTACAAATCAGATGTGGGACTTGAACTCAGGTCTTTCTGATTGTAAATCTAGTCATCTATCCATTATACCACGCTGCTGTGAGAAATAAAATATAAATTCATTAAAAATAGTAGAAAATTCCCAGGAGCTTTTTGTCATCTAATATTTTCTCAGTGAATATTTGTTGTTCAACTACTGTCATGTAATGTCCCATAATTTTTTTCTCCTACCCCTAGTTGCTATCATTGTTATTGAAAGCTTGGGAACCATTGACTCAGAGGAGCTCTAAGACCCCTTGCATCTACAAAGTTCGGTGATTCCTTGGTTTCTTTTCAATCATTAAGTATCTACTACAGCTGTAGTACAGCATCTCATCTTCCCAGTAGATGTCACTGTGTAACATAAAATGTGATTTGCCTGGAAATTTCTTGAGCTTGAGGTTTGACCTGAACTAAGATGAACTAGATCCCTACCTTATGAATAATGCAAATATAAAATTCTACTTATTGAGTTTACTGAAAATGAAGAGGTCTTAGAATGTCCTTGGATACAAACTCTCAAGCCCACAGGGCTTGCTTTCAGCCCAACATTTTGACCATCTAATTTTTAAAAAAAATTTTTATTTTTAAATGTTTTTTATTTTTATTTTTAAGTATTGTCTTGGAGCTCCTTTTGGATACTCATAAATAGATTTGGCTCAGGATTCTGGAAAACTATGAATGTGGAACACACATTAAGGAAGGCCTTACTAAATTGGAAAGGCTTTGAGAATGTGCCAGTGATGGATCATCTATGCTGTTTAAAGACTTGTCTGGCTAAATTTGAAAAGACTCGGTAGCATAGAGCAGACCATCAGGCTAATGAATTATTTTTTGGCCCTGGCAATTCATTAAACTCTAAAGCCTGGCAAAACCGTGACCTCCATCCATGGAGAGAATATCCACACAGATGAAATGGTAGAACCTTGAAGTAAATCCTGGAGCAAGTCCATTAAGTCTCATCTTACCTTTCTCTTTTCCAATTGTCACTATTATCAATACCATCAAAAATACTTTTTTAAATATCCAGAGAGCTCATGGGTATGATACTGATTCCTGCAGTGCTGGGTTTGTGTAACATGGGGGGAAAGCATGTTTTTCATTTTCAAAGGGCTTGCAATGTATTTAAAAGCAAGAAAAATCCAGGTAGCCAATCATGTCAAATACCCAGGAATTGTTTGTTTTCAAATAGTGAGTAAGAGTACTGGACATAGAATCAGTCATCTACCTTATTTTTAAATCATACTTTTGGAGCTCCATTTGCAAGTTTTCCCTTTGCAAGCCTAAAGTTCAAATCCCACCTCAGACACTTACTGAGCAAGTAAATTTGATTTTTGTCGGTCTCAGTTTTCTTATCAATAAAATAGGTATAATGGATACCTACTTCACTCAAATGAGATAACATACACAGAAGGTTTGAAAGTCTTAAAATGTTATATAAAGGCTAGCAATTATTAATGCAATTTTTCAAAAAATTAAGTATTAAAATATGAAATATTCATTTAAGAATGAAGGTTTTTCGATTTATTTTGTATTGTTACTTAGAGGCAGAGTAAAATTTCCCATCATCGGAGTTTTTAGAGTGTATAAGAAATAATGTGGAATATTATGGAGAAAAAAAAACCCAACAGAACAAAGTATGGCCTCCAGCCCACTCCAAACTCAGCTAAGAAGAAACTTAGAATGATTCCTTTGCTGAATTAAGGAGAGATTCTTTTGCAGTGAAGTCTGTTTCCTCGGGGATGATGATGATGATGCATCTTAATTTTATGTTTCTCTGAAAATTTAATCAACTGAGACTTTGTTCTCTGAGGTAAAATTTGGCACAGAGTCTTGAAAATGAGACTCAATTTTATCCCTTGTATATGGTAGATTTTTCTCTTTACTGCTGTGTCATCTTTCATTTTTGCCCTCATGCAAAACTAGACTGATTATAAGAATATGCCAATTTTGGTAATAACATTGTCTTTCAACAAATGAAACTTTCTTCTTTTTTTTTTTTCAAAATCATATAATTAAAAGCATTAACTACAGTTTAGGGATTTGGTTAAGTCACCTTTAAGTTAGTGAAAACAAGATGAATGGCCATCTATAATCTCAGCAGTGAGTCCTGGACTTTGGCACTCAATAAGAATCCTCCTACTGAAAATCCTTCCAGGGTATTAATGCATTATGTGGTCCCAATCAGAGGCATTTTAAAGACTTTACCAGAGTTTTTATGTAAACTTGCTAAAAGACCTTAGGTTTACAAAGCAACCTGAACTAGTTATAACAAGCTACACTTACGTTAAAAACACTTTCTAGAGAGAGGTTGTGTTTTTAGCACTGACAGTTTATGCATTTTAAAGGAAGCATGAAAGTGATAAATAGAATTTCCAATTCAAATACACTTTTCAAAGTTGGGATTTAAAACTATTTTCAACTTCTTTCCTTCCCACATCTTTGTTTTAGTAAAGAAATAAAAAGGGGACTTTGGCCTGTTCATCTTGCCATAAAAAGAAAACTTATCTTTCTCCCTACCCCCCATTTTCTTTCTCCTTATAAAATTATTCTTTTTTTTTTTTATTCTCAGCAACCTTTCACACACACACCCTTTCCCATTTGTTAAAACCAAGTTTTTTCTTGGTTATTATATCATGATAGATATATAAAATCAGTTTAATTTTAGATGGTTAAAGGAAAATCATTCCTGGGATATCTTCTTTATAGACTGTTGCAGGGGGGAGTAGAGCTTCATGACCTACACAGTCTAGGAAAGTTCTCATGGATAGGGTGTAGGGTTAGTAGGAAATTGCTTACCTCTCTGTACTTCTTTTTAAATACTGAAAATTTTTGGCCCATGGAAATGATGAGTTGTTTACAACAAGATGAAAGGAAATGGTTCCAAAGTCAAAGGAAAAAAATATTGTAGTTGAAAATATACATGGTTCAAGAGTCAAAATATCCTAAGGGTCCATTCAATAAATTCCTGTGTCATTTCCCTGAGTCTCTGTTTCTTCATTTGTAAAATGAGAGGCCTAACTAGATTATCTTTAAAGTCCTTATTTTTCTGCTCTAGCAGTCTGATTTTATCCTATTTTTAATAAGGAAATGTGAAGAGTTTACATCCTAATTTAAGGAATTAGAAACTATGGCTAATTTACTTGTTGTAAAAGTGGGCAAATCTGAGAAGGAAATACAGTCAAATTAACACCTAATCAGTTGTTGATCAATGACCTAGAAGTCATAGAATGAGAAGACTTAACGGAACAGAGAACTGTTGAATGTTGCAGGTTCTTGTGTTTGTCCTTCATTGCTGAAGAAGACCATGCCCATCAGAGAAATGATGACATGACTTGCACTTGTAAATACCTAGCGGAGTGACCATTTGTAGGGCACTGTTTAAATGCTGGTGGGTGCAATAAGTTAAAAAAAATTTACTTAGACGTGATTATTACTATACATAATTTGAATTATGTCTGCTTTCTTCCAGAGACAGCTTGAGAAAGTGAATAGAAAGTTGGTCTCCAACTCAAGAAGACCCAGTTTCAAGGCCTGCATTGGAAACAGACTAAACCTTTCCATGCTCCAGATATTTCTCTAAGCCTATGAGTTACAGAGTAGTTATCAGTCTATGTCAGGACAAGTTAACTTATTGGGATTTCCTTATACCAGTGAAAATCACCCAGTATGATTTCCTCTTCTTCTTCTTCTTCTTCTTTTTTTCTCTCTCTCTCTCTGTCTCTCTTTCTCTGTCTCTCTTTGTCTCTGTCTCTCTCTGTCTCTGTCTCTCTCTGTCTCTGTCTCTCTCTCTTTCTCTCTCCTGCTTTCTCTAATTTTCTCTCTCTCTCTCTCTCCTCTTGTGTGTGCATGCACATGTGAGTATGCATACACACACACTTTTTTTATCCTCCAGTAACTCAGAGAATACATTTCCTAACAAACATGAATACAACATTCCCCAGCTTGTGGTTTTTCCATAAATATGTTTTGATTTATGTCTAACCAGAGAGAGCATGGATCCTAGAAGAAGTACCTCTATTTTTACATTTTGCAGATTGATCAACAACTAAACCAGAAGGTGATGTGAGTCCCTGGACTTTTTATTTTATTCATTTCCCATGGATAAAAAACACAAATATAGAGCTATAACCATAAAATGTGATCTTACCATATGTTAAGTATTGTGAAAAAAAACATATTGCAAATTAAAAAGCTCAGAATAAGTAGTGAGGACCCCTTGGTGAATTTAGATGAAGTCATAGCACCTTGCCCAAGGAAATACAAAGTAACCAAAATGCTGAATAATGACAGATAAAAAAAGATATTTTCAACAAAAATGTATTTGGGGGGAAGAATTACGGGACTGTGTCAATATTTCAGAGTACTAACATGTAATACAGTCAGTAAGCAAGAGTTTATTAAGGGCTTACGTTGTGCCAGGTAATTTGATAAGTGTTAGGGGAAAAAGGAAGGCAAAAATATGGTCCTTATAGTCAAGAAACTCACATTCAAATAAGGGAGATGATATACTTTAGAAAACAATTACTGTGAGTTTCTGTAATCAAAGTAGGCGTTAATTATTCAATATGTAGCCACTGCAGGCTTAGATAGTCTGACTCTGTTGCGTAGATGAGCTCTTATTTGAATGGTATATCCTTCAAAAACACAAGTTCAACTGCACACCATGATGGGACATCAGAGGACGATTAGACTAGAGAAATTATTTGGATGATTTTCTATTTTATTTTACCTTTGAATACCTGGTCTAAGAAAAATTCCATTCCTTAATCTTGAATAATTTTTTTCTTCCTTCTGCAGGTATACTACTTCATTGTAAAAATTAATTTAACTCCACAAATGGTCATCTAGGTTATTTATCACATATTGGGAACAGATGTTTTTGGGGTGGATAGAGCTTTTTGCCTTTTGATACATGTTAATCTGAGATACTGGAACTTGTCAAAGGAGATTGTAGGAAGTCAATCCCAAATTAATTAGTATTTATAAGTATTTACTATCTGCCGTACAATGTGCTAAGCACTGGGGATACAAAGAAAGAAAAAAGATAGCCTTGCCCTCTGGAAGCTTATATTCTAAATGGAAGGGGAGACAATACACAAACAACTACATAGATACAACACACACATATATATAGACATACATGTGTATGTCTGTATGTGTGTTTTTGTGTATATATGTGTACACACATACATATATATGTATATACATGCATATTTGAAAAGGGAAGGAATTAGAAAGAGGAAGACATAAGGCTTAGATAGATATTCTGTCACAATGCTTACATGCTATTAAGCGGGGAAAACACAAACCCAGATAACAATTTTACACAGCACTGAGTGATAAATAGGCTAAACTGTTCTGAACAAAGTATTGTAGATTTGAAGGAAAAGGTCATTAATGAGTACATGAAGAAAGTATCTTTCAAGTTTTAAAGATTGGTTAGAATTCCAATAGCTGAAGAAGCAAAAAGATAATACACCAAGCAAAGAACATAAGAAAAATCATGAAGGTATGTTAGTACATGGCATCTTTAGGGAAAAAGGAGCAGATTGGTTGCAATAGAATGTCCTCAGTTCCCCATTTTCCTCTGTTCTCATAACCATTAAACAATACATCAGAGCTATGATACTGGCTACACTATCTTTCGCAATATAATTATCACAGGGCATTGTCTACTTGTTAAAATGAGAAGAGGTCATAGGAGAGCCTGACCCTCCCCAACATAGGTCTCTAAAATAGAAATGTTTCCTAATAGGTCATGGCATTGAAGGAGTAATTTTCAATATTGCATGTGTGGGATTTTTTTGATTGACTAGCTTGAGGAAGATAGTTTCCTAGCCCTGTAATGAAAGTTTCACCTCATTCCAAACCGTCAGGTGTTCCCATATAAATAATACATTGCATCACTTTCAAGGAGCTGAGATTGACTGACTGAAGACATATGACCTACTACGATTGCACATAGAAGTTGCATGACCTAGTGTATAGAATTCTGGGCCTGGAGTCAAGAAGACTTGGGTTCAATCTTGACTGTGAATTTTCTAACTGTATGACCCTGGGAAAGTTGTTCAACTTCTTGGTCTCTCCAGGATAAAAGAAAGAAAGAATAACTTGTTATGCTTAAATGAATCAGGCCATGTTTTTTGCCTACACATTAAAACTTTCTTCAACTTAAAGTCATCAAGAAACAATGAAAACCAAGTCAAAAGAATGAAAAATGGAAAATACGAAATATTAGGGGAAAAGTGACCCGAAAAATAGATTGGTGAGAGATAACTTAAAAATTATTGGACTGCCAGAAAAAAAGAGGCTGCATATCATATTTCAAGAAATTATAAAGGAAAATGCCCTGATATCTTAAAAGTAAAAAGTAAAATAGAAATTAAAAGAATACACCAATCCCTTCTTGAAAGATATCTCAGAAGGAAAACTTCCAGAAATATTATAATCAACTTCCAGAGCTCCCAAGTCAATGAAAAAATAGCACTAGCATCCAGAAACTATTCAAACAACATGGAGTCACATTCAGAATCAGTCAGGTTTAGTAGCTCCCACATTAAAGGAGCAGAGGGCTTGGAATGTGATATTCTTGAAGGCAAAGTATCTAAGATTACAGCCATGAATAACCTATTGACAAAACTTCAGGGAAAAATAGATGTATGTTGAAAAAGAGGACTTTCAGTACCTTTGATGAAAGACCAGAGATGAATAGAAAATTTGACATTCAAACACAAGACTAAAGAGAAGCATAAAATGATACATATTAAAAAAAATTACGAAAAACTATACTAGGTTAAACTGTTGAGAATACTATATGGAAGATGATACATATGTATATTATATATATATTTCTTAGAAGTTGTACACATTATATATAATATAATTGCAGGATATATGTGTGTATACATTCATCTATATGTATGTGTGTATATACATATGTGTGTGTGTGTGTATTCTAAGAACTTTTTCATTATTGGGGTAGTTAGAAGGGGTCTACATGGACAGAGGGCATGGATGTAGATTGATTACATTGGAATGATTTCCTCAAAAATGAGAAGAGTGAGAAAGAGACATGAACTAGGAGAAAGAGCAAGTGAAAGGAAGAATGGGAAAAATGATCTAACATAAAAGGGGTATGCAAGAAAAAATTTATAGTGGAAAGGAGGAAGGGGAGTAAGCAATGCTTAAATCACATTCTCTTTTGAATTGGTTCAATGAAGAAAGAATACACACACACACACACACACACACACTCAATTGGGTATAGAAATCGATCTTGCTCAATAGGGAAGTAGGAGAGGAAGGGGATAAGAGAAAGGAGGAGTGATAAGAGAGAAATCAGGTTAAAGGAAGCAGTTTTCAGAAGCAAAAAAAACTTTTGAGGAGGGATAGGAATGGAGAGAGAGGGAAAGAGAGAGAGAGAGGAAGGAGAGGCTGAGAGAGAGAAAACAGAAGAAATAGGATGGATGTAAATAGACAGTTAGTAATCCTAATAGTGAATGTGAATAGGATAAACTCACCCATAAAACAGAATTGGATAGTAGAATGGATTAGAAATCAGAATCTGACAATATGTTGAATGCAAGAAATTTAGTTTTAAATGAAAGACACACGAAGTTAAAGAAGGATCTGAAGAAGAATGTATTATGCTTTTTAACTGAAGTAAAAAAGGGGGAGTAGCAATTATGATCTCAGACAAAACAAAAGCAAAAACAGGCCTAATTAAAAGGGATAATCAGGAAAATTGCATCTTTCTAAATGTTGGATTGCATAGACAGTGAAGAAATATCCATACTAAACATACATGTATCAAATGGTATACATTTGAATTTGAAAGAAAAGGTTGAGTTATAGGAGGAAATAGATAACAAAACTATTCTAATAGGGGATCTCAACTTTCCCCTCTCAGAAGTGGATAAATCTAACTTTAAAATAAATTAAAAAGAAGTTAAGGAGATAGAGATTTAGAAAAAATAGTTATTATAGATGTTTAGACAAAATTGAATGAAAATCAAAAGGATTATACCTTTCCCTTAGCTGTACATTGCACCTTCACCAGAATTATATAGTATATAGGGAATAAAAACTTCACAAACACATTCAGAGCAGAACCACTAAATAAATAATTTTTAGTCTATAATGCAATAAAATTCAATAAAAGACTTTGAAAACATAGATTAAAATTAATTAGAAACAGCATATTCTAATTTTATAGAATGATTGGATCAAAAATTAAATCATAGAAACAATCAATAATTTCATTTTAGACAATGACTGCAATGAGGCAATTATAAAAATTTGTTGAATGCAGACAAAGCAAAAGAAAAGATCAGTAAATTGGTCATGCAACTTAAAAAAATAAAGAAAATAACAAATTAAAAAACTTCCAATTAATTGACAGAATAGAAATCCTGAAAATCAAAGGAGAGATTAATACAATCAAAGGTTTAAAAAAGAACAAATAAACAAAGGTAGGTGCTGGTTTTATGAAAATCCCCCAACAAAATAGACAAACTATTGATCAATTTGGTTAAAAAAAGGTAAGAAAACATAATTATCAGTATCAAATATGAAAAGGAAGAATGTACCTCCAATGAAGATGAAATTATAGAAATAAAAAGTAAAAAGTTATAGCAATAAAAAAATAGGAGTTATTTTGCCCAATATTACACCAAAAAATTTGATAATCTAAGTGAAATGGGTGAATATTTCCAAAAAATTGTCCAGATAAACAGAAGAGAAAATAGAATATTTAAATAACTATTAGGAAAAGAAATTGACCAAGCCATGAAGGAACTCCCTAAGAAATTGACGAAACCATCAGTGAACTCCCTAAGGACCTGATGAACTCAGAAGTCAATTCTACCAAACATTTAAGGAAGAATTAATTGCAATAGTACATAAACTATTTCAAAAACTGCATAAAGAAGAATCCAAATTCCTTTTATGACACAAATATGGTTCTTATATTTGAATCAGAGAGAGTAAAACAGAGAAAGAAATTATAGACCAATTTCAATTTTGATGCAAAAATTTAAAAAGAAAATACTAGCAAGGAGATTATAGTAATATATCTCAAAGATTATATAAATATGACCAGGTGGAATTTATACCAGGAATGTAGAGTTGGTTCAATATTAGGAAAACTATAATCATGATTGATCACATCAATAACACAAACAACAAAAATCACGTGATTATGTCAATAGATGCAGTAAAAGCTTTTTAACAAAATAGAATGCCCATTCCTATTAAAAACACTAGAGAGCAGGAATCAATGGAACTTTTCTTAAAATGATAAATAGTATCAATCTAACCAATAGTGAGCATTATTTGTAATGAGGATAAACTTGAAACCTTCCCAGTAAGATCAGGGGTAAAGCAAGGCTAGCTGTTATCACCACCATTATTAAATATTGTACTAGAACTACCAGTTCTAACATTATCAAGAAAAATAAGTTGAAGAATGAAGAACAGGCAATTAGGAAAACAAAAACTACCACTCTTTGCAGGTGATATGGTGATATCCTTAGAGAACCTCGGAATTACCCTAAAAAGCTAGTTGAAACAATTTGCAACTTTACCGAAGTTTCAGGATATAAGAGAAACTCACATAAATTATCAACATTTCTATAGGTTTTAAATAAAACTCTTCAGAAGAGCTAGAAAGAGAAATTTCATTAAAAAAATAACTCCACACAATGTAAAATACTTTGGAGTCTACCTGGCAAAACAGATCCAGGAACCATATGAGCACAATCTGAGTGAAAACACTTTTCACACAAATAAAGACAGATCTAAACAATTGAAAAAATACTAATCATACATGGACACATCAAACTACCACAACAAAATGATAATTGTACCTAAGTTAATTTACTTCCTCAGTGCCATACCAAATGATCAAATGATTATTTTATAAAGCTAGAAAAATAGTAATAAAATTCATATTGTCATGGGGGTCCAGAGAATCAATAAAAAAACAATGAAAACAATCTGGCACTAACTAAGAAATAGAATGATAGATCACTAGAATAAATTAGGTATACAAAATGCAGTAGTAAATGACTATAGTAATCTAATATTTTGATGAAAACTGTATTCCAAAACGAAAGCAAGGCAGCCATAATTAGAAGGAGAGTAGGAAACTGGGGGAAATTTTTTTTACAGGCAGTTTTCATAAGAAGAAATCAAGCTCTCAATAGTCACATGAAAAATGCTCTGAATCACTATTCATTATAGAAATGCAAATTAAAACAACTCCTAGTTACCATCTCATACCTATCAGATTGGCTAACATGATAGAAAAGGGATATGCTAAATTCTGGAGGGGACATGAAAAAATACAGTTATTAAAGCACTGGAGAACAATTTTAATCTATAGCCAAAGGGCTGTAAAATTATGTACCTTTTTATCCAGCAATACTAGTACTAGGTCTATATTCCAAAGAGATCAAAGAAAAGGGGAAAGGGTCTATATGTTAAAAAAATATTTATAGCAACTCTTTTTGGAGTGGCAAAGTATTGGAAATTGATGGGATCTTCACCAATGAGGGAATGGCTGAACAAGTGGTTGTATATGATAGTGATAGAATACTATTATGCTATAAGAAATGATGATCAACATGAAAAATACATTCCACAATCAGAGAAAGAACTGATGGATTCTGCAAGGAGATCAAAGTTTAATATTTTTTACTGTCTTTATTTTTTCATGGTTCCTTTTGTTGGTCTGCATTTTTTTTCACAGCATGACCAATATGGAAATATGTTTTGTATGATTGCACGTGTGTAACCCACAGCAAACTGCTTAGTACTTCAAGGAAAAGGGAATAATAGCGGGGAGAAGAAGGGAGTGTTTGGAATGCAAAATTAAAAAAAAACTTAAAAACTGTCTTTACATGTAATTGGGAAAATTAAATTGGATATATATATATAAAAGAAACAGTGATCCAGATGGTTTCGCAAAAGCATGGGAATTTGTATATAAACTGATGCAAAATGAAGTGATCAGAACCAGAAGACTATTGTACATAGTAACAGCAATGTTGTAACAATGACTGGTTACAGACTTAGCTACTGTAATCAACACAGTAATGTAAGACACTTCCAAAGAACACATGATGAAAAATACTATCCACCTTGAGAGAGAACTAGTGTGCTCTGAGTACAGATTGAAGTATATTTTCCCTTTTCTTCATCTTTCTTTCCTTTCTTCCTTCTTTTATTCTTTACTCCTTCTTTCTTTCTTTCTTACTTTCTCTTTCTTTTTTTGCAATGTGGGCTATATAGAAATATAATTTGCATGATTTCTCATGTATAATTGATTCATTGCTTGACATCTCAATGGATAGCGGAGAAGATGGATGAGTGGGGCAAATTTGAAGCTCTATATATTTTTTAAAAAAGCTAATGTTCAAAATAAATAAATAACAGCAATTTAAAAAAATCTTAGGGAGTTATCTATTGCTCTGAAAAGTTCACTTATCCAGGATCAAATAGATAGTACGTCAAATGTGAGAAATGAATCTAGGTCTTCTAAGTTCTGAGACAGTATACTATACCTCCTCTTCAATACGGTCTAAGATTTCATTAGAAGGAATATGGTATCCAGGACTATAGAAGTGATAATACTGTCCCTGGAATATCATGATCTGTTTTGGTGTCACATTTTTGAGATGATATTGATAAGCTGTTAATTATTAAAAGAAATGTAATCAAAATGGTAAAGGGCATGGTGATCATGGTGCATAAGGATGTGCTTATACAAGTAAAAGTATTCAAAAAGTTATTAAATTGTGCATGCCCTTTGACTCAGTCATAACATTACTAGGTCATTATTCCAAAGACAGCAAAGAAAGATGAAAAGGACTCATATTTTCAAAGAATATTTAAAGCAAATCTTTTTATCACCTCAGTTTTTATTTATTTATTTAATTTGTTTATCTATTAATTTGATTTCAGTTTGATTAATTTGATTCAGTTTGATTTCAGTCTACAATCACTTCCATAAGTCTTAGATTTTCTCCCCCTCTCTTCCCCTTCCCTCCCTGTGATGGCATGCAATCTTATATGGTTTCTATACATACATTCTTATTAAGCACATCTTTACATTAGTCATGTTGCATAGAGGAATTAAAATTAATAGGGGGAAACCATGAGAAAAACCAAACCAAAACAAAACACAACAGAAAATATTCCACTTCATTCTGCATGTGGATGGCATTTTGCCTCGAGTCCTTTGGGAATGTTTTAGGTCCTTGCATTGCTGTGAAGGGCTGTCTATCACACTGTGACTTACTTGTACAGCGTTCTCCTGGTTCTGCTCCTTTCACTCATCATCAGTTCATATAAGTCCTTTCAGGCCTCTCTGAAGTCTTCCTGTTCATCATTTCTTACAGCACAATAGTATTCCATGACATTCATATACCACAACTTGTTCAGCCATTCCCCACTTGATGGGAATCCCCTCAGTTTCCAGTGCTTGGCTGCCACAAAGAGAGCTGTTATAAATATTTTTGTACGTGTGGGACCTTTTCTCATTTTTATAATCTCTTTGGGATACAGTCCTACGAGCAGTATTGCTGGGTCAGAGTATGCACATTTTTGTAGCCCTTTGGGCATGGTTCCAAATTGCTCTCCAGAATGGTTGGATCAACTCATAGCTCCACCAACAATGAATTAGCGTTCCAACTCTCCCATATCTTCTCCAACATTTATAATCTTCCTTTTTCCTCTTGTTGGCCAATCTGATAGGTGTGATGTGGTACCTCAGAGTTGTTTTGATTTGCATTTCTCTAATCAGTAGTGATTTAGAACATTTTTTATATGACTATAGATAGCTTTAATTTCTTCCTCTGAAAACTGCTTATTCATATCCTTTGACCATTTATCAAAGTGTTTTGTAATTGTATTCATATAGTCCCTGAGTTTGTTATCCCCTCAGTTTTTGAAACATGAATTTTTCATCAATTGGGGAATATCGAAGGAAATTACAGCACATAAATGTGATAAAAATTTCATTGCACTGTGAGAAATGATGGTTTCCAGAAAACCTGGAAAGACTTGTATGAATTGATGAAAAGTGAAGTGTGCTGAGATTAGCCGAGGAAAATTGATCATGCCCTGTGGACCATCTGTAAAGTATCAATCTAGCTTTTTGGGTCACCTTTAAGGGTTCAGCTATTACTGTGTACAGTGTTCTCCTGATTCTGCTCATTTCACTCAGCCTCAGTTCATGTAAATCCTTCCAGGCTCTCTCTGAGTCTTCGTGAACAGCAGGAGTAGCAGCAGCAAAATGTATTACGTTCATTCTTCACAATATTATCCATTTTTCCTAACAATTACTAAGCAATTATTACTTTGTTTATTGCAAAGGTCCAGTTTTTTCAGTTTTGTCCTATATCACTTTCTTCTAATAGTTATAATATATGGCTAAGATCTTTACTCATTCCATCCCTCAGTTCATCGTCCATCATTCCATGGATCCATTTTCCTCCTTTAACTCAAAAATCTATAGTTTTGCTGTGGTATGTTTTGAACTATGATAGAGTGAGTTTAGCATCTTCACCTTTTAAAAATATTTTTCAGTGATCAATTATCCATTGCTCCCCAATTATTACATGGAAATTCTAATTAGCATTCTATTAAATTCCTGCATTACCTTGGGAAATATAAGAAATGTTTATCACAGTTACTTTCACCGGTTGGAAGCAGGTAATAATTGTTTATTCACATATTCCTTCATTTCTTAAATGAGAGATTTTAAGAAATCACTTTCTTTCATAGTCTAATGGATTCTGAGCGGCATTAATAACCAAGTAGTGGAATAACAGTTTTGGAGAGCAACATGGTAATATACCACGATTTAAAAAATAATTAAACTTTTTATGCAGTAATTCTATTGTTAGGACACTGTCCTAGAATTATGATATCTCTCTGCTTAAAAATATTCCCAACTACTACACACTAAATTTTTAATACTAGAAAAAAGTTTTTAAAAAAGATGAGTTGGGAGGGGGCAGAGCCAAGATGTCAGAGTAGAAAGACTCACATATACTAGCTCCGAACCCACAGCCCATGAATTGTCTCTAAAATGAACTCCCAACAAATTCTGGAACAGTGGAAGCCACGCAGCAACACAGTGAAGGAGATTTCCGTTCCAGAGAGCCTTGAAAAACTGATTCCAAAGGTCCATTGCACACTGGATGGGACCGGAACCCTGCCCTGCCCTGGCCGTGCGGCACCGAGAGAAGCGAGCAGATCCAAGCAGGCTTCAGGGACAGAATCTCCAGCAGTCGCAAAGGTCCCTCCACCCACAGACACACAGGTTAGTGAGAGGGACATCTGGACGTGCTGAGAGGGAAGCAGGGTGTCTCCATGACTCAGGCCCCCTTGGGAGGCAGCAGCAGAGGCAGCTGCAGAAGCAGCTGGCGGCCAGAGGCTCCCAGAGCAGGCAGGAGCTTGGCAGTAGCTCCGTTACAGAAGGTCTCTGCATAAACCCCCTGAGGGAACTGAGCCTGAGAGGCGGCCCTGCCCCCACCTGAGAACCTGATTTACTCTTACCCTGAATAGCAGCCAGCCAGCTGCCAAAAGCCCTGAGGCTGGGAAGCAGCATTTGAATCTCAGATCCCAAGCACTAGCTGGGAGAATCTAGGCAGGGGTGGAGAGGACTCTCAGAAGTCAAGTAACTGGCTGGGAAAATGCCCAGAAAAGGGAAAAAAAAATAAGACCATAGAAGGTTATTTTCTTGGTGAACAAATGATTCCAACCTTCCTCTCTGATGAGGAAGAAAACTGCTTACCATCAGGTAAAGACATCAGAGTCAAGGCCTCTGTATCACAGACATCTGAAATAGATATCCAATGGGCTCAGGCCATGGAAGAG
>CM053774.1:86595538-86615738 GCA_028658325.1 Potorous gilbertii
TGGCTAATTCTGCTTTTGAAAGCATTCTTCTCCTCATTGGCTTTTTGAACCTCTTTTGCCAATTGAGTTAGCCTATTTTTCAAGGTGTTATTTTCTTCAGCATTTTTGGGGGGGGTCTCCTTTATTAAGGTATTGACCCGTTTTTCATGCTTTTCTTGCATCTCTCTCATTTCTTTTCCCAGTTTTTTCTCCACTTGTCTAACTTGATTTTCAAAATCCTTTTTGAGCTCCTCCATGGCCTGAGCCCATGGGCTATCTATTTCAGATATTTGGGAAACAGAAGCTTTGTCTTCTATGTCTTTACCTGATGGTAAGCATATCTCTTCGTCGTCAGAGAGGAATGGCGGAATCATCTGATCAAGAAAGTAACCTTCTATGGTCTTATATTTTTTTCCCTTTTCTGGGCATTTTGATTTTCCCAGCCAGTTACTTGACTTCTGAGAGTTCTCTCCACCCCCTGGCCTAGATCCTCCCAGCTAGTGCCTGGGGTCTGACATTCAAATGCTCCCAGACAGTTACTTGACTTCTGAGAGTCCTCTCTACCCCAGGCCTAGGTCCGCCCAGCTAGTGCTTGGGGTCTGAGATTCAAATGCTGCTCCCCAGCCTCAGGGCTTTTGGTGGCAGGCCTGACTGCTCTTCAATGGGAGCTTATCTGCTGGTTCTCAGGTGGGGGCAGGGCCGCCTCTCAGGCTCAGTTCCCTCAGGGGTTTTTTGCAGAGATCTTTTGTAATGGAGCTGCTGTTGAGCTCCTACCTGCTCTGGGAACCTCTGGCCTCAGCTGCCTCAGCCTCTGCCGCAGTGGCTGCCTCCCGAGGGGGTCCGAGTCCTGGAGATACCCCGCTCCCCTCTCAGCCCGTCTCTCTCACTGACCTGTGAGTCTGTGGGTGGAGGGACCTTCGTGGCCCCCAGAGATTACAGTCCCTGAAACTTGCTTGGGTCTGCTGGCTCCTCTCAGTGCCACGTGGCCGGGGCAGAGCTCCACGGCCGGGGCAGGGCAGGACAGGGCTCCACTCTGTCCGGGGCTCGATGGACCCCTGAGGTCGCCTTTTCTGGGCTCTCTGCAACGGAAATCTCCTTCATTGTGTTTCTGCGCGGCTTCCACTGTTCCAGAATTTGTCAGGAGTTCTTTTTAGAGGAAATCCATGGACTGTGGGTTCAGAGCTAGCAAATGTGAGTCTTTCTACTCCACCATCTTGGCTCCGCCTCCCCGCTATGAATATTTTTAAAGAAAAATTAGAAAAATACACTTTTTCATATGGGATGACTCTTTGAGAGGGGTAGTGAAAGGGACACTATAAAAAAGTAAAAAAACTAAAGGCATTAAGAAAATTTATTTGAAAATAGAGTCTCAGAATGTTGAATCCATTCTTTCTAAAAGTTTTATGGAAGAATATGAGCAGGAATCACACCCTACCAAAAGGCATGGATGGGTGGTGATCCATTGGCACACTGAAGAAGTAGCTTATAAATGTCATTGTTGGGCAGTTTAATTTTGATTTAATGATTTTTTCTAATTTTATTGCATTTTGGTTAGAGAAAGAAACATACAGACTTTTTGCCCTTTGTGTGTAATAAGTGTTTCAATGTGTCAGTAGATGGTTAACTTTCATTAATGACCTGCTTAAGAAGAAATTGCATCTTCTTATTTTTCTGTTGAGTTCCGATAATGAAGTATATATATGTTACCTAATTTATATGATTTCAAAGTGGCTTCTGCTTTTCTTCCATTTGCATACTGATGTCAGGAATTCTGACAATATTTCAAACTTTCTCACTATAATTATATCTCTTATGATAATCTGTGATCAGTGATCTTTTTTTGAAAAAAGAAAACAACTTTATTAGCATGAATACAGCAATATTCTTTGATAACTAATTGGTCATCAAGGAAAAAAATCCAAAAGAAGATTCCACAGTCCAGAAATAATAATCAGTAAAAATCTCAAATATTTATTTTAAAACAAACTAGAGGGTTTCCTTTTTGATTCAAATAAATTAATGGCTATTTCAACATAGTTAGCTAATCTTATTTCACCCCTTTTTAGTGTGGGTAATGAATTATCCAGTGTAACCTAGTCTCTGTAGAATAAAATCTTCTGTTATCAATTCACTAAGACTCAAAGGGGTGAAAAAGTATTAACTATTGGCTGCAACTTCAGTTTCTGTTTTTCTCTGGTAAGAGAGAAATGATCATTAATAACCAGTATCTTGGAGACAGTGTGATCAGTGATCTTTGATGCGACTATTAGAATTGTTTTGGAGTTTCACAAACCATTCCCATGTAATATGGTAAAGTAAATCAATAAATATTGTGTTTTGACTGCTCCACTGACCAGCCATTGCCCCATCTCTTTCCCTCTCCTCAGACCTCCCTATTCCTTGAAGCACAATGGTATTGAAGAATGTTACACAAACTTCATTGATAAAATAGCGGAAGCATTTGAGAAAATTGACTCCAATTTTGTAGGAAGTTCTGCTGTGGGTAAAATGCAAACAAATACCATTGTATGCTATGGAGAAATCTTTTGTGAAAGGAGAATTCAATCAATGTGGCAAACTTTATTGTTGTCTTGTTTTTAAGACATTTAAGACAATCACCCAAACCTTCAGCAACAACAACCCTAGTCAGTCAGTAGCCATCAACATGGAGGCCAGACCCTCCACCAGACAAAAGATTATGACTCACTGAAGGCTCAGAAAATGGTTAATATTTTTATATTATTTTATATTATATTATGTATTATGTATAATTATAATATATATTATGTATTATACTATATAAAATATTATATTTTAATATTTTTATCAACAAAATATTTGTAGCTAATGTATATAATAGTATGTTTTTGACATACTATTGCACAGTTAATAGACTACAATATTTTCAATTGTTTTTTAGTCATGTCTGGCTCTTTATAGCATTATTTGCAGTTTTCTCAGCAAAGATATTGGAGTGATTTGCCATTTCCTTCTTCAGCTTATTTTACAGACAAGGAAAAGAATGTAAACAGTGTCAAGCAACTTGCCCAGGGTCACACAGCTAACTGTCCAGATTTGAACTCAGGAAGCTGAGTCTTCCTGCCTCAAGATCCTAAACTCTATCCACTGCACTGCCTTACTAGAGTGTAGTGTAAACATAACTTTTATATGCAGTGAGAAACCAAAAAATTCATGAGACTCACTTTATTGATATATTTATTTTATTGCGGTGATCTGAAATTGATCCCACAATATCTCCAAGGTATGTCCGTAGTTATAACGGTTGTAATTCCAATTCCAGAGGAATCTAATCCACTTGAATGTAATGATTATATTCTTTTCCATATCCTTGTAAGTTTTCATTCTTGTTTTTAATGTTTGATTTCTTTTCTTTTTTATTCAAATTCAGTAGCAATTGTAGATATAGGAAGACACTAGATCTCAGAGATCATCTGTTTCAGCCTATTAATTTTACAAATGCAAATACTGAAATCCAGACAGTTGCCCAAGTTCAAGAGTCAGAGAAGAGGTCAGAACCTAATTGTCCTTTTTAAAATAATTATCCTCTATATTAGATTAAAGTGCTTTGAAACTTTGGCAATTTTTTCTAATACCTAAAATAATATGATTGAACTCAACTCTTCTAATTACTTATGGTAATTCTTTCTATTCATTTTATTTCTAAGTAAATAAACCTTGAACTCACTTCTAGGAAACAGACAATGGACAAAAAAAAATCTTTGTGGCAACTTTCTCTGAAAAAGGCATCAGATAAGATATTTTAAAACATTCATATTTATAAGGCTGAGTCATAAATAGGTAATAGCCAAATAAATAAGTTTAGTCAAAGAATATTGTCATTTGAAAATATTCTCCAAATCACTAATGAGAAATAGAAATTTATGCTACCATGAGGGAATTCTTCCTGTGCAGGTCATTGGTGACAATGATAAAAGAGGAAAATGACAAATAAAGGAAGGATCCCCAGAAAGCAGGCACATGAATATGCTGTTGATAGAGTTGTGTATTTGTCCAGACATTCGGGAAGCAATTTGGAACTGTGAACTTAATATTACTAAAGTGTTAATTGTTTCTGACTTTGACTTCCACTGCTAGGTCTATATCTTGAAGAAATTAAAGGAATAAAACAGAGTCATATGTTCAAAAGTTTATAGCATGTTTTGCATAATGACAAAAAAGTAGAAATAGAGTACCTATTTATTAGAAAATGACTAAATAAAGGAAGACATGCATAGTTGAATTGCGGTATAAGAAAAAAGAAATGAACAGTAAGAGAAACTTGAGAAGATTTGTATGAAATAAAGCAATGTGAAATCAGAAAAACTAGAACAATTTATACAAAGACAATGATATTATAAAGATGGATACCTTTGATGGATGGATAGATGGATACCTAGAACTTTGATCAGTGAAATGATCAACCATGATTACAGAGAAATGAAGTTTATTCATGCTATCTGCCTCCATCTGCCAGTGGGGTAGTAAACTTAAAACACAAAATGAGATATTTTTTTTAACATTGCCAAGGGGGAAATTTGTTTT
Organism: Potorous gilbertii; assembly: GCA_028658325.1. Taxonomy (NCBI): domain Eukaryota; kingdom Metazoa; phylum Chordata; class Mammalia; order Diprotodontia; family Potoroidae; genus Potorous; species Potorous gilbertii. The sequence continues at coordinate 86,600,081 of CM053774.1, forward strand.
GTTTACCTATACATATTTATTATCAGGTTTTTAAAAATTTTTTAATTGTTCAGTAGGTATAGGTTGAGAGAGTGGCAAAGTAGTATAAGTTGGGAAATTTTTTGTAAAATGAAATTTTTAAAATGAACAAAAAAGGTAATTCCTTTCTAGGTTACATGAAGTCTAGTTTTTTGGGATTAATCCTCTCCTCAGTTAATCCCCTCTCTTCGCTATACATTTCTGAAAATCCTTATTTACAATTTTGTGCTTTCATAATTCTGTATAATTTTTGATGACCTTCATTAATATTGTATTTACTTATTTCAGTCTCTGTACCATTTCTCCCTTGTTATTTATTTCATCTACTCTTAGATTATTATTGTTTCTTCTGATCTTTGCAGCTGTGGGGATTTTGTTGACAAATTGTTTCGGATCCTCTATTTCAAGAAATGTTTTCTTTCTTCCTTTCCCTCTGGAAAGGCAGCTTGGACTGAGATGTTACCATTTCATTTAACTTTTTGCAGATTTTCCCCTAAGGCTTTCTTTGCTCAAAAGTAGGAGAAGAGGGTAAAAACAAATCTAGGAGGAATGAGGCAGTAGAAAAAGAGTAGATTGTTGTTAGAGGAATTCCATATCCTGGATCTGAGAAATGGAGGTTTTAGGGAATAATGCCATAAATCCAAGTTATAATTATCTTGGTGGGTACCTGAAGCTAAGAAGTGATGGATGTTGTGGGAACTGATGAACCAGAGATTACAAGGATAATCAGGGTGCACATTGAAGAGACTGAAGACACTGTCATGGGCTGGGCTGAAGTATAAGCCAGATAAGATAGTCAAGCCATGGTGGGTAGGTGGAAAAAAATCTCAAAGGTCAGTAGATGATGTCCTCTGTGGATTTCAAATTTAACATGTCCAAAACAGAATTTTTCAACATTCTTCAAACTCATCCACTCTTCCATATCTGCCTATTTCTATGTGTAATGGTAATTTAAATGGAAAGATCTTTCCCATTCATTCATAGATGCATGTAACCTGCTTAAGTCACATGGAAGCCTGAGTCATATGAGTCTAAGTCACATGGAACAGGAAGGGGTGGAACAGGAAGAGGAAGTTAGTCAGAGACCAATCAGAATTGGGAAGGACACATGCAAGCAGGCAACTAGCTAGTGTGAGTGTGAGAGCCTGTTTGTGATTTTGCTTAGGGGAGCCTGTTTGTGGAAAGACTTCTTGGTTACTGTGATGGATTTCTTTGTTATTGGGATGGATTCAGCTTTCTGGTATCTGAAGAAATGTTCTTCTATATGGAGAGTCTGTTATACTTTGACATTCAGAACTACACTAGCACATTCATCATTGCCTTTGGTGCTGTGAATATTGCCTTGGTGACACACGATGATGAGGACACTAAGGCAAACAGAGGTTAAATAAATGACCCATCACATTTACAAAATGGTATCCAGCCCTTGCCTACAATTGGTTAAATCCATTGCCAGCTTTGTGATAGTATAGTACTACTGTTTAATGAAAGTATTTATATCTTTAGTCAATTGTATGTGCATCATCATTTGTATGTTCTAATTATCAGTACAATCTATGCTGAAGTGTTTCCAGCAAACAGAACATTGTTTTTTAATTTGTTTTAATTCATTTTCCTATTCTTGTGATGGCAGAATATAAAGGAGCACTACTCATTCCATTGTTTCCTGTGTCAAACACAAGAATTTTGATTTGCAAATCTATTTATCAGATTAACATCACATTATTAATTTGGAAGATGAGTGTGTTGCCCATGTGAGTTGGATATATGTCCACATGAATGACTTGTAGGGAGGTGTGAAAGGATATCTCTGGAATATTTCTGTGAGGGAAACTTTGATTTCTGACTGGATGACAGCAGGATTGGTAGAGAGTGGTGACTTTTCTTCTGAGAGAGAAGAATTTGAAACTGTATTTGTAAACTTCCAAAATTTCTGGCCCAAAGGAATGATTTTCAGGTTTAATTGTTTTCCTGATCTCTATCCCTTACAATGGGAAGTCTCATGTCAGATGATTATCAGCAGACTTGGTCCTTCCCTCTGAATGCTGGTAAGACTACATATAGTGAAAAGTGAGTGTACCCCTTCATCTAAGCAGATAGCAAATAGAAATTAGAGAAGTCATAAGGGTTAGAATGTATGAGACAATATACAGTGAAAGAACTCTCCCACTAGGAGTAAGATATATCAGCTCAGCCAAGAAAGAGGGACCCCAAGCTTATATAAGTTTCTGGGGAGGAAAGTGAGAAAATAGACACGTAGAAGAACCAGCTTTCCCCTATGGCCATGCCTTCCTAAGTCTTTTCTCTCCCTCCAGGTATCTCTCTTTGAAGAGAGTTTGTTGTTTTTAGTAGAGAAATGAAGAATTTCTTTTGTGTAGATATATAACTTTAAGGCACCATTCTCTGCCAATGGGGAGAGTCTAATGCAAATGACTCAGGCTTGAATCTGAGTTACAAATGATCCAGTATCAAATGTCATAGTGATACTAGCTAACTTTTAGGTTTGTCATTCATAGGAGATCTTTTGCTCTCACACTCCAAATCCCAGAGACTCTAGAAGCCCAGGGATATCCAAGATTCAAACTGGCTCATAGTAAGGGGAAGGACTCTTGGGTGATGCTTTTCAACTTGTATCACATGAATTTCTCAGAAGTTTCTAGTATTCCCTTTGGCCCTGAGAACCAAAGCACTTTACTCCCCCAAGAAAGGTAATCCAAACAACCTGTTCCACTCAGGGATAAGCTTTTCTCCTAACAGGTGTCTTCCATTAGGAGAGGAAATTGCCGTTTTTGTCACTGGCCTTGGTCAAGAGATTGTCATTTGAAAAAATGTAGATAATACTTCCCACACAATAATGCACCTGAAACTACAATGATTTCTTGACCTAATTTCCATACTAACAAAAGGGATTCATAATCCTTGCTACTTCTACCCCTCTAAAATATCTTTAATTGTATAATCAGCATAGTCAATCATCACCATCTGTAGATGATGACCATCCATAAATCCTCTTTCACATAACATTTTTGATTTATGTAATTCTCATACTTTTAGAAACTATATTTGAGAAAAAAACTTTTAGAAAACAGTATTTTAAATGAACAATAAGTAAAGTATGAAAGAGACTTTAATATCCCCAGGGCAACTCTGTCCCACATTTGTCACAACATTTAAGGAAAGAGTGAAATAGGAAGTTTTCGCAAGTGACTATTGACCACAACAGTTTCTTGTTCTGAGGATGTAAAGGAACGTTCCAGTTTGAAAAATCTTTATGTACAAAATATTATTCCAAATAAATTTACAGATCGTTATTTAAATATTCATAAAATAAGGAATCATTTGGTTACATACATTTAGGAATCAACCTATGGGTAGGGATTGATTTAGCTTTTTCTTCATGTCCACAGCTCCTGGCACATAATAAGTACTTGATAAAGATGCACTGATTGGCTGGTAGAAAAAACCTCCCTCTAATTCTCTCTGTCTCTACGTCTCTCTGTCTCTATCTATTTCTGTCTCAGTCTCCCACCAGTTTGAACTTAAAAAGCTACTTACCTTTTTTTTCTTTTTTGCAAAGTGATTGCCTAGAGACTTTTGAAGCCAAGAAGGATGACAGTAAGGGCAAGAAGTTTATTCCAAGGGTCACAGTTCATTTGCATAAGCAAGTAACCATAGGGCCTTGTGGAATGTCTGTAAGTGGATTTCATTACAGAAGTTCAGCTTAAAGGGACTATAAATAATCCTCTAACAAACATTTTATATTGCTTCAAGTTCAGCTGTAATAAAAAATATTTTAGTAACACAACAATCTATGAAGGCAGGAAATTAAACAGGAGGGGTTGCCCATTTTCCTTTTGGAGCTCTGTTAGAATATGCTTCAAGGAAGACAAACATGATATTCCTATTATTTTAGCAAAGTAATCCTATCAAAACAGGACTATATTATTCCATATTGCTGACACAGGGTACTAAAATAAATACAAAGCTCATTTCTGCCTTGTCTCAACCCTACTCTTATTCTCCAACCTTGCCAATCTTTAGGCCTCACTGCTTAAAGGATCTGTCCAACACCATGGCTGGGAATATATATTGTTTCCTTCCCTTCTCCTTCCTTTACCACCTCTTTCCTCCCCTTACATCCCTTTTCCTTCCTTCTCCTCCTGTCCTTTCCTCTCCTCTTTATATCCCTAGTTTTTGGAACATAGTAAATGCCTGATAAAGTTCATTAATTCACTACTGGGACAAACCTCCCTCTGTCTTTCTCTGTCTCCTCTCCTCTCCTCTTTTCCCTCCTTTCCCTTCCTCTTTTCCTCTCCCTTCTATTTTCTCTCTCTTCTCTTTCTCTTATCTATCTTTCCTCCACCTCCTTCTTCTCGTTCTCTTCCTTTTCCTCCTCCTCTTCATTCTTCTTCTCTTTCTTTCTTTCTTCTTCTTCTTTTACTCTTCCTCATTCTCCTCATTCTTTTTCTTCCTCCTTTTTGCTCCCATCCTTATTTTTTATCTCTCTCTTCCCCCCCTCCACAAAATTCCAACTGTGAAAGATGTTTTAAAAACCCAAATATAGATACTAGCATGAGTAACGAATCATTGATGGGTAATTAGATATGATGTTATGATTTTGTTAAAATAAGCACAGATTTGCCACTAAGTAAAATATCAGAATACTAGAAAATGAGCATGAAAACAGGGAAAGTAAATTTTACATATGCTTTTAGCCTCACATTTAAATTACAAAGAGGATGCAGAGAAAGATGGTGGCAGTATGTATGTATGTATGCATGTATGTATGTGTGTGTATGTGTGTGTGTGTGTTTAGGACCATGCACCTTATATTAGATGAGTTTGAAATAACCAAATTTTCCTCATGTTTGTCATAAGTCAGCCCTTTGGATATTTTTTATCTACATGATCTACTCTGATTTCAATGATATGTGTGTAACTGATAAAATGCATTTTAGCTGTTTTTACACTAGATTGGATATACTTTGATAGCAATAAAAAATGCAGTTGCATCATACTTTCTTGGGTCATGTATTTCTCTCCTAAAATTGGACTTGTTTTATGGAAAATGCTTAGATTTATTCTGCAGATTCCAAGGGCAGAATTAGAATCACTGGGTAGAGGTCGTAAATTGGCAGATTTTGGCTAATAAGGCTTAGAGGTAACTATGTGATGTACTGGATAGTACACTGGGCATACAGTCAGGAAGACCCAAATTCAAATGTGATCTCAGATATTTCCTAGTCCTGTCATTCTAATCAAGTCACTTAACTTATGTCAGCTTCAATTTCGTCTTCTGTAAAATATAGATAATGGCACCTAATTTTTAGGGTTGTTGTAGCTCAGGTATTGACTCATAGTAGATGCTTAATACATGCTGGTTTCCTTCCTCCTTCCTTTATTGACTTCTTCTTTCCCTCCACTCCCTTCCTTCCTTCCTTCTTTCCCCTCCCTCCCTTCCTCCTTTTCTTCTTCCTTCTTTCTTTCCTTCTTTTCTTTCTTCCTCTTCCTTCTTAATTACAGTCATCCAAAAGGAATACCTTATAAAGTAGCGAGCACCCCATCACTGGAGGCTTTTAAGTAGAAGCTATCTCACGATTTATCCAGACACTTGCTCCAACTATAGTTGAATTAGATGACTTATGTGGACCCTTCCAAATGAGAGATGCCATGATACTAGTTCTCATAGGCTCATAGGAGTATGTATTTAGAGCAAGCATGTACCTTAGAGGCCAAACCACTTCAATTTATAGATATGAAACAGGCTTAGAGTAGCTGATTGACTTAAAGAGCTAAGATTTGACCCCAGCTGACTTCGAAGTCACAACTTCTACTGCTTCAACCTTCAACCTGCTTCATCATCTCCTCACATCTGAGGTCGTGACAGACGTTGGGAATATGGATTATGCACTTTTGCTTCAGAGTCAATGAGTATATATTTGTAAATACATTGAAGTTTTAATTCGCAAAGGACAGCACTTTATTTCCTTCAACAGAAAGGGGATCTAGTTTGTTTTGCACCCACAAGAGTTCTGCACAATTGACAGAAGTTAAAGGGACTTAAATGAGATTATCTCAATATCACCACTAGCACATCTGAGGCACATTAGGCTTAACCTAAGGTTTGCATAGAAGCAAAACACCTCTGGAAGCTACTAGGAGATTTATTGCATGTGAACTGCAGGATCAGGTCCTAAACATGTAATTTCTTAGTATCTGTTTCAGAATATATACTAAACAATTATTTTCCTGCTTCAAATTACCCCCTCACTTTCCACAAAGTCATTTCTTTCTTTTTAGAACAACATTCAAGTTGTAACATGGCAATCTGCTAAAGAAAAGGAAGGGAAAATACAATGCGCTTAGAAACCTGGTTATGGCAGGGATAGAGTTGTTCTGTTTGGGGGTAATTTAATCAGATAATATCAGTTTATGTTACCTTGTGTTTCATCTTGTTTACCTTTCTAATAACAACAATTATTCTCAGGCTGATGTTGCCATTTTCTTTTCCCTTGAATAGATGTGCTTAAATTGAAAAAAAATCCAATTGAATAAGAGCATATAACGAGAAAATGTAATCCATCGTTATTAAAAAAGGCAGCTTACCTTTATCTGGGTGTTAAATAGTACAAATCCAGGAGAGCCAGTGAATGTTTTGAAGTCAAAATGAAGGGCATTACCAAGGCTGAAATGGATTTGTCACAGAATTATATGCATTACCTCAGATATAAGTTGTTATATATTATTGGTGGGAGGGAAGAGAAAGCAGGAAAGATGGTAAGGAACAAAATGGAAGGAGAACCATGTATTTCTTTCCAAGAAAGTAGGCAAACCTTTCAGATTCAAATATGAAAATACTTTAGAAAAACTCCTACAAAATAACAATATCCCACCTCCCAATTGACCCTGTAAATGAATCTGTTTAAGCAGAATATGATTTCTGATAATAACATAAAAATAAAGACATGTTAGATTACAATAGTACAAAAATACACCAGCCATATATGATGGGCAATACCACTTTAAAAAAATACGCAAATGCCCACATATCTAATCTCTAGCTTTCACGTGTGTTGGCCTCTAAAATGCTTTTTGCACTCTAGATATGTGATTCCAATGAGACTTTGATGTTTATTTTTTCCTGTAGATTTTATTTTTCATGAGTTTACCCAATATCAACAAACATTTAACTATATGAAAGAGAGCACTCACTGTCCATGGAATTTTCAATTTATTTCCTCATGAATTTCTTTAAAGCATATGTTAAGTTTAAAATGGAGGAAACAAAAATTTCTCTGATTGTCTTTATTTTCTTCTGAATTTACTTTTTCTCTCTTCTGTGTTTAAAAATGACTCTCTTTTCTTTCCTTTATTTTTCTTTTGCTGTATCACTACCCATCACCCTCCCCCGCCCTGCCTCAAAGCATTCACTATAACACACAAAACAAATCAATAGCCTGGCTTTATCTGAAAATGTTCAATGTATTCTGCAACCCTAATCCAATGCCTCTCATGCCAGAGATGAAATACACTAATATTATCATTGACCACAATTTGGAAGTCTTTAAATGGCATCCATTAATCATGTAAACTGTTTTCTCTGTTCTGTTCACTTCACTCTTTAACAAGGCTTCCCAGATCTCTCTGAAGTCATTTATAATATTTATTTATTATAATATTTCTTAATGTTCCTTTATCATGATATGTTTAGCCATTCCTCAACTAACAAGTTCACATTTTGTTTCCTGATCTTTGCTATGGATAGATGTCTCTCTATCTATTTCTATCTCTATATATGTCTGTCTGTCTGTCTAAGTATTTTTGCATATGAGCCATTTATCATTCACTGACTTCTTTGGAGGTTTATATCTACAGTAGTGTCACTGGATTATAGGCTATTTCCGAATTGGTGACTTATTGCCTGTAGTTGCAAATTGCTTTCCAGAATGACTGGAGCAATTCAGTCTCACAAGCAGTGCATTTGTTTACCTGTCTTGCCACAACCCTTCCAACAATTGCCAGTTTCCTCTTTTGTCATTCTTTTCAACTTGATGCTTATGCGATATAACCTAAGAGTTGTTTCAAATAATTAAGACTTAAGACATGGAAGGCACTTCAGTGCCATCTACTATGGTCTAATTATTACATCAAAGGAATCTTCATCTCACTCTTGGACACACTGGAGAAATGGTGCCACAATCCAGATTCTGTTTAAAGACTTCCAAGAAAGGCTACCATATAATCTCTAGAGACAAGCCATTCCACTTTCAGAAAACTAGTTACAAGGAAGTATCTGTTTTCATCAAGTATAAATTTGCTCTTGATTCTTCCCTTTGGAGAGAAACATAATAAGCAGAAAAATCCTTCCTCTGCATGGCTGTCCTTTTAATCTTTAAACAAATTCCCCTGCTGTATCTTCTCTACTCCAGGTCAAGCATGCTCAGTTCCTTCAATGATTCTCATAATAATGTGGTTTTAAAATCTCTCTCCATTAAACTTATCTTCTTTTAGATACTCTAATATTGACCAATATTCTTCTAACTGCTGTCCAGGACTGAACATAGTACTACATGAGATCTGGTGAGGGCAGAGGAGAGTAGGGTTATCATCTCTCTGTTCCTGGAAGTTATTCATCTCTTAGTATGGGTCACAAGAACATTAAGTTTTTGTTGTTTATGGTATTGTTGTGATGGTGACTTTTTGGTTGCCATATCACGATCCTGGCTCATATTGAACTTGTAGCTCATTTGCAGCTCGCCAAAAATTTCTGATCTTTTTTTCACATCCAGTTCTGACTTTCAAAGTTAAGTATTTTTGTACTGAAGAATAGTAGGTTTATTTTTTGCACATTCTGCTTTATTTTCTTAAATCAAACTCAGGGCTTTAACCTGTCAAGTTTTGCATCCAAGCCTAGTCATCTGAGTCTCCTTCTCTCTTTCAAACTTTAGCATCTGCTGAATAAACCATAGATTGGTATTTGTATTTACTTTTGTATTTGTAGTTACTATTCTTTCAATATAGTTAAAGAAATCACTACCTCTGTTATTCTCAGTTGCTCTCATTAGTAGCTTTAATGATCATAGTCATGATAACATAATGTCTTAAGTTTTGCAAAGCACTTTACATATACTCTCTCATTTGCCTTTCACAGCCTTGTGAGTTGGTTCAGTGATTATCCCACATCCCTGCTAATATTTCAGAGAATTGTGCCAAACTTCTATAGTCATTTTAATTGGCATTTATCCAATTTTTAGTGATTTGGAATATTTTTTCCCATGAGGATGTTAATAGCATTTTCTTAAGAAAAATGCCTGCTTCTATACTTGGATGATTTATTTCTTGGGGAATAGCTTTTCATATGATGTAATAAGAATTGTGTTTTTTTCTTCCATGATTGTCTCTATCCCTTGTTTACTTAATTAAGAAGCATTAATCCTTTTTTTCTATAGTTGTAAAGTCTATATCCTTTTATTTTTCACTAATTCATTTATGATATGATTTATTTGACAGGTCAAGCATTTGTTTAGAGCTTATTGTGGATATGTTCTGAAATGTAGTTCTAAACTTAATTTTGCCAGTTGCTTTCCTATTTTTCTAGTAGGTTTTTGTTGAGTCGTGAATTCTTACCCAAGTAATTGGATTTCCTTAGTTTTTAATCTTCTTCTGGGACTTATTCATCTAATGTAGGCAACTAGGTAGCATAGAGAATAGACACTGGACAAAGAGTCAAGAAAATCTGGTTTAAATATAACCTAAGATACTTTCTAGCTGCGGAATGCTGGGCAAGTTAAAACCTTTTTATTACACTTTTCTCATCTGTAAAATGGGAATAAAATAATATCGCTCTCTGGGTTGTACACATGTAGTAGTGAGATATTTGTAAAGCATTTCAGAAACCTTAAAGTACTATATAAATGTTAGCTATTATTGTTGATTTTGTAACAATTATGTGAGGGAGATGATATTCATCTCCCTTGAACCTGACCTATTGCCTACATAGATCTATACATTGGCATAGGTCATCCTTTGTGCTCTCCTTCACCAACTAATTCCAGCTAAAATCCTACCTTCTTCAGAAAGCTTTTCTCAATTCCCTTTTAATGTTAGTCTCCTATTATTTCATTTTCATTCTGTAAATAACTTATTTGTATGTTGTTTGCATTTTGCCTTTACCACTTCCATTTACCATTTACCACTTCCTTTACCACTGTGAAATCCTTGAGAGAAGGAACTGGGTTTTTTTTATTATTTTTAAATTTATTTTTAGTTTTCAACATTCATATCCACAAGATTTTGATTTCCAGATTTTCTCCCCTTCACCCCCACTAATCCTGACATGACAGGCATTCTGATTACCCCTTCCACTAGTCTGCCCTCCCTTTTATCATGCCTCTTCTTATTCCCTTCCCCCTTACTTTCTTGTAGGGTAATATGGATTTCTACATCCAATTGTCTATATATACTATTTCCCAGATGCATTCCCAGATGCATGTGACAACAATTTTCAACATTTGTTTTTAAAATTTTGAGTTCCAAATTTTCTTCCTTCTTCTCTCCCCACTACCCCTCATTGAGAAGGCAAGTCATTCAATATAGGTTACACATGTATAGTTGTGCAAAACACTTCCTTAATAGTCATGTTGTAAAACAATAACTATATTTCCCTCCATCCTATCCCGCTCCCCACTCATTCTATTTTCAACTTGGACTTTGTTCCTTTTCAAAAATGTTTGCTTCTGACTACCCCTTCCCCCTAATCTGCCCTCCCTTTTATCATCCCCCTATCCCCTTCTCCCTTACTATCCTGTAGGGTAAAATACCCAATTGAGTGTGTATGTTATTACATCCTTAAGCCAGATCTGATGAGAATAAAGTTCACTTATTCCCTCTCATCTACCACCTCTTCCCCTCCATTGTGAAATCTTGTTCTTGCCTCTTTTATGTGAAATAATTTACCCCATTCTACCTCTTCCTTTCCCCTCTGAATGTATTCCCCTCATCCTTTAATTTTACTTTTTAGATAGCATTCCTTCATATTCAACTCAACCTGTGCCATCTATGTATCTATCTATGTATCTAGCGTATGTATGTATGTATGTGTATGTATGTATCTGTCTAATTTCCTACTATAATATTAAGGTCTCATGAGTTACAAATATCATCTTTCCACATAGGAATGTAAATAGTTCAACTTTAGTAAGTTCCATATGATTTCGCTTCCCTTTTTACCTTTTCGTACTAATCCGGATACTTATTTCTGAAAGTCAGATTTTCTATTCAGCTTTGGTTATTTCAGGAAGAGTGCTTGAAAGTCCTATATTTCATTAAAATTCCAGTTTTACCCTTGAAGTATTATACTCACTTTTGCTGGGTAGGTGATTCTTGGTTTTAATTCTAGCTCCTCTGACCTCTAGAATACCATAATACAAATCCTTCAATCCCTAAATGTAGAAGCTGTTTAGATTTTGGGTCATCTTGATTGTGTTTCCACAATACTTTAATTGGCTGCTTGCAATATTTTCTCCTTGATGTAAGAACTCTGGAATTTGACTACAATATTCCTAGGAGTTTTTCTTTTGGGATTTCTTTCGAGAGGTGATCAGTGAATTCTTTCAATTTCTATTTTACCTTTTGGTTCTAGAATACCAAGGCAATTTTCCTTCATAATTTCTTGAAAGATGATGTTTAAGTTCTTTTTTTTGATCATGACTTTCAGGTAGTCCAGTAATTTTAAAATTATTTCTGCTGGATCTAGTTTCCATGTCAGTGGTTTCTCGAATGAAATATTTCACATTGTCTTCTACTTTTTCATTCTTTTGGTTCTATTTTATAATTTCATGATTTCTCATAAAATCATTAGCTTCCATTTGCTCCATTGTAATTTTGAAGGAATTATTTTCTTCAGTGAGCTTTTGGACCTCCTTTGCCATTTGGCCAATCCTGCTTTTTAAGACATTTTTCTCATTAGCTTTTTGGATCTCTTTTGTCACTTGGGCTAGTCTATTTTAAGGTGTTATTTTGTTTGGTATTTTCTTTTTGGGTACCGGTTAGCAAATTGTTACTTGTTTTTCATGATTTTCTTGCATTACTCTCATTTATCTTTTCAATTTTTCCTCTACTTCTTTTACTTGATTTTCAAAATCCTTTTTGAGCTCTTCCATGGCCTGTGATCAATTCATATTTTTCTTGGAAGCTTTTGATATAGATACTTTGATTTTATTGTCTTCCTCTCGTTCTATGTTATGATATTCTTTGTCACCAAAGTAAAATTCTATAGTCTGAGTTCTTTGTATGCTGTTTGCTCATGTTCCCAGCCAGATACAAATCATTTTGCCAAGGTAGTAGAGTAGATGTGAGTGTACTCTACCAGGCTTCAGGGATTTTGTATGAACTGCTCAATCCCCCACTGACTATGGGCCCAGACCTCTGGGAGCAACTACTGCCACTACCCTTGTTAACCAACACTTCCTCCTCTGCTCTGGAGCTGGGATCAGACCCCAGTCAGACCACATCCCATAGAGTTTTTCCACTGACCTTCTATGCTGTCTTTTGTGTTTGTGAGTTGAGAAGTCTGGAAACTGTCATAGCTGCCAGTGACTCAATCCCCTGAGGCCTGTTCTGACTTTGTCTGTGGTGGCACAGTCCATGCCTGACTGCTGTGCTCCACTCCCAACCCAATGCAATAGATGCTTCCTGTCGACCTGCCAGGTTGTCTTGGACTAGAGATTTGTTTCACTCCATCGTTTTGTGGGTTCTGCATCCTCTAGAATTTGTTTCGAGTCATTTTTTACAGGTATTTGGAGGAGTTTGGAGGAAGAGCTCAAGGAAGTCCCTGTTTTCATTCTTCCATCTTGGCTGCCCCTTCAAGGACTGTTTATTTTTTTTTGCTTGTTTTTGTATCCTCAGTGCCTGGTACGTAGTAGGTACTTAATAGATGTTTATTGACTGGCTCACTGAATTTGCCTTTGATAATTTTTCCTCTTCTTTCAAGGCTCAAGTGAGGTTCTATCTCCTCCCTCAAATCTTTATTCATACTCCTTCCCCCACTACAAATGTTAAATTTGCTCTTTAAAATTTCTCAGAGAACTTTCGCTGGATCTTTTTTTTCATTACATTATTACCTTGCTTTGTACCATTATGTATCTGTGGATATGCTACTGTTCTTCCTTGCATCCCCAAAATCTATTATGGAGTCCTGAAAATTATGGGTACATAGTTTGACTTATTTACTTTTAATTGTACAGTGAGGAATACAATTCCTTGTCAGAGACATTTCATTTTCTATGTGGCCATATCTATGAATTTTACAGGGAACATTTTCTCTCATTTCTTGCCTCACACACAGACTGTAGGCAACATAGTGGTTAGAATAACAGCTCTTTTTCATTAGAACATACCCAGTGAACTGGCTATTTGCTGAATATTTGAAATATTCATATATTGAGTACTTGAAAATTATTGAGCAACCCAATTATATTCCAGTGAAGGACACAATGTTATCCCTTTGGTTAGCAGTGACTTTGTGATTACCTAAAGTGGAAAGATCTTATTAGAGGTGTTTACTAAATGTTGTAAGAGATATTTATGGGAAGTTTGCTGAACAACTTAAGATGACTCTCAAAACATTGTCCCTTTCCATGTCACCTTTTCTCTTCCTAATCAAATAGCTTTTCAGTTTTGTTTTGTTTCATTTTGCCATCTGTTAATACTTGTGGCATTCACTGAGGACTGCTAGCAAATGTTGCCATGTTGTTCTTTGCCAGTTAGCAGAAAGTGGTCAGATTTCAGTCACAGCAAATCAATAATGGAGCTAAGAACTAGTGTGTAGCAATGGAAGGGGAGGAGTCACTAATCAACAAGCAATTACCAGGTACCCAACTTGTGCTGAGTGCTGTGTTCATCACTGAAGATGCAAAAACAAAAATGAAAAATAATGCCTGTCCTCAAATAATTTATATTCTACTAGAAGAGACAGTGTTTATGTACTTGTGTGTGCGTGCATGCATGCATGTGTGTGTGTGTGATGAAAAGATGACATTGCAGATAGTAGTTTGGAAGCCATGATTAAAAATAAATAGAGGACTGCTATTTCTCCGTGTCTATTTGTAATTTCACTTTCTAAGTCAGTTTCTGTTAAGCAAGTTGTGGTGATGCACATGGCTTACAGAAAGCTAATTATGATTTTGTATTTTTGCCTAAAAATGGAATGAACTAAATATCAGCCCTCTGCATGTTCTAACAACACTAGATTTGCAATTGATGCAACCTTCAATCACAAAAGTCACAATATGCAAGTTTCCCATTATTATGTCACTGTGTTCCTTGTCCAGAGGATAAAATCACCTCCACATCTATAGTGTCTTCTTCAATAAGTTCAGGGCTTACAAAAATCAGGCAGCTCAGAGATACAGGAGGAGGAGATGAGATCCTAGAGATGATCTGGGAATTTATACGATAGGAGAAACAATATTAAGGCTAAGAGATAGAGTGGAATCAGATTTAGTGCTGGCAGGGGTGTCTGAATTTAGCTAGCTTCACTTATTCATTTTATAGATGAAGAAAATGAATTCCAGAGAAGTTTTGACTTGCTTAATGTCACACAGGTAGCAACTTGCAAAGCCTAGATCCAAACCTATATTCTCTGCTTCTAAATTTAGTGTTAATTATGCTGTTTTCCACGTTTCCCCCAACCCCCTCTCATAGGCTATGGTCAAACAACGCCTCCAGGCTGATGTATCCAGTTCACAGAACCATAAACTTTCCAGTGAGTTAAGAGTGCAAGGAAAATAAAAACAGGGAGGTAATAGACTGACAAATACCTGTTAATTTAAAACTTTTAAATTTAAAAAAAATAAATTTTAAATTTTTATTTAAACTAAAATTTAAGTATACATTTTTAAATTTGCCTTTTAAAGTTAACCTATGCTGGCTACAACCTCTTATTAAATGATCTAGCTACTTAGAACTAGAGTTATGTTAGCCATATAATGGGTTATGCAACTTAACAGACATTTCTGTCTTTCTTTTGCTGGAATACAGGAAGTTAAACAGAGGCACATGTGGGAAGGCATTCTGTTATCTGGATTATTTTTTTTTCAAAAGCAGTCTTATTAATTAGAAGACTGTAACTCTATCCTTGCAACCACATAGTTGTCCAAACTATGATAAGGACTTTACAACTCATACATTTTTCTGTTACCTGGGGACCTGTTCCATGTAAAATTGAACGTATCTAACTATGAGCTTACTTTAAAGAACTTGTGGATTGTAAATTAAGCCAGACTTCAAAGACACTCCTTTTGGAGACAAATTATACTATGGTGATAGAGTAGGCCCAAAGCAGCAAACTAATCTAACTGAAGACCATTTTCTGAAATCTGTTTTTACAGTCACTGACTATTTGAAGATAAAAAAAAAAAATCAAGACTTGTCTGTGCATTCCCCAATGGTATACACAAAAGTATCCAATAAGGAACTGTGATTTAGATTCACTTTTTATACTTTTAGGTTTCCCTGGTAGTTTCTGAAAAGTTTTAGTACAGTCAGCCTCTAAAATTAAGTTTAAAGAAAAGCCCAATGGGGACTTGTAAACTTTTAAGAAATAGAATTTGTTTAGACTTAAAATGATGGCTTTCATAGT
>CM053774.1:86616238-86649885 GCA_028658325.1 Potorous gilbertii
AAGGTCCACATAGTGAATAGACCTGTTTAAGAAGTAGTCAGGAGAATGACCCCATTTTAGGTATAGAAGGATTTTGTGTGTGTGTGTGGGAATTAAAATTGTCCAGCCAATGGCACTTTACTATAGCATCCATGGTCCCCTCTAATGAAATGGACCTCAGATCTTCCTCATGACCTGAGATGCTCCCTTTTTCCAGGGCTTTATTTTTATGAGGCTTGATACCAGATTTGATACTTGAATACTTTAAGGGGCTGTACAAAGTATAGAGTCCCACAGGTTGATAGATCTTGTTCTGCAAGTCAAAAATGATGTATTAGCTAAAAATGGTATATCAATGTGGTGTTGGGGTGGGGAGCAGAAGGGGATGGAGTGTCTTGGGTTGGGGAAAGCAAGGGGCATTTCCACTGATTAAGTGACCATAAGATGGTCAAAAGATACTCCCTGGTCATGTTGGACAAGAGAGAATGGTTTAGAGGTTCCATGTCATTGAGTCACCTCCATCATGCTGGGCTTGACCACCATAACAAGGAAAAACAAGGATGAAGGACCTCTATGACTAAGCAAGTGAATTTACAATCGGCAGTTCACAGAGCTAGGGGCCTAAATCACTACCTTTATGGAATCATATCAAACTGATTAACACTGATTGGAGTGGAGTAGGTTTTCAAATGAATTTTTTATTAAAGTTATATAAATAACCCAAACTCCTCTGTTTTAGACTGGGCAAAAGAAGCACTGAATGAAGGCTTCTGGATTGAAGTTTTGAAGAGATGCTGAAGGGCTAGAAAATGCCAACCATCCAGATTTTAAAGAGGAAGAAAAGGGAGTCTTAGAACTATTAGTCAGTGAATTTGACTTTGGTTTCTGGCAACATTGTAGAACAGTTAATGGGATGGTTAAGGGAACTCTGCTTCTTTCATTTATGTATATGTATGTGTATGTTATATATAGGTTATACGTGTATAGTCATGCAAAACACTTCCATAACAGTCATATTGTGAAAGACTAATTATATCCCTCTATCCTGTCCCCTATCCTATGCTATTCTCTCTTTTGACCTTGTCCTTCCTCAAAAGCTTTTGCTTCTAATTACCCCCTCCTTTCATTTGCCCTCCCTTCTATAATACCCCCTACCCTGACTTATTCCCTTCCCCCTCTACTTTCCTGTAGGGTAAGGTAGATTTTCATACCAAATTGAGTATTCATGTTATTCTCTCTTTAAGCCAAATACAATGAAAGTAAGGTTGACCCTTTCTCTCTCACCTCCTCCCTCTTCTCCTTCATTGAAAAAACTTTTTCTTGTCTCTTTTATGTAAGAGATAATTTACTCCATTCTAGTTCTCCCTTTCTCCTTCTCCCAATATGTTCCTCTCTCATTCCTTAATTTTATTGTTTTAGATATCATCCCTTAATTCCTGCTTTTACTCCACCATCTTGGTTCTGCCTCCTTGAAAGGGAACTGTTTCTTGAGATCTTTCTTTTCCCCTAGGGTCCATCTCAGGTGTCATCTTCCTCTTAAAACCTTTCCTGAGCCCACCAGGTGAAACAGGCAATTCACCTTTTGCCCTCTGTCTATATGTATAATTCCTCCAACTACCCTAATACTGAGAAAAGTCTCAAGAGTTACAAATTGATCTTTCCACGTAGGAATGTAAACAATTCAACTTTAGTACGTATCTTATGATTTCTCTTTCCTGTTTACCTTTTCATACTTCTCTTGATTCTTGTATTTGAAAGTCAGATTTTCTATTCAGCTCTGGTCTTTTCATCAAAAATGCTTGAAAGTCCTCTATTTAACTGAATGACCATTTTCCCCCCTGAAGTATTTTACTCAGTTTTGCTAAGTAAGTGATTCTTGGTTTTAATCCTATCTCCTTTGACCTTTGGAAAATCATATTCCAAGCCCTCCAATCCCTTAATGTAGAAGCTGTTAGATCTTGTGTTATCCTGATTGTGTTTCCACAGTACCTGAATTGTTTCTTTCTGGCTACTTGCAATATTTTCTCCTTGTCCCGGGAGCTCTGAAATTTGGCTACAACATTCTTAGGAGTTTTCCTGTGGGGATGTCTTTCACAAGGTGATCACTGGGTCCTTTAAATATCTATTTAATCCTCCACTTCTAAAATATCAGAGTAGTTTCCCTTGATAATTTCTTAAAAGATTATATTTAGGCTCTTTTTTTTGATCCTGATCAGGTAGTCCAATAATCCTTAAATTCTCTCTCCAGGTTCTATTATCCTTTTGCTTTCCTAATTTCCTTTTGCTTTCTGATTGCTTTTCCAATGAGATATTTCACATTGTCTTCTATTTTTTCATTCTTTTTGTTTTTAATTTCTTGATTTTTCATAAAATCATTAGCTTCCATATACTCCATTCTAATTTTCAAGGAATTATTTTCTCCAGTGAGCTTTTGGGCCTCCTTTTCCATTTGAACAATTCTACTTCTTAAGTCATTCTTCTCAGTGGCTTTTTGGAATTCTTTTCCCAATTGAGTTGGCCTATTTTTAAAGGTGTTATTTTCTTCAGCGTTTTTTTGGGGGGGGTCTCCTTTAGCAAGCTGTTGGCTCACTTTTTATGATTTTCTTGCATCGCTCTCATTTCTCTTACCAGTTTTGCTCTGCTTCTCTTACCTGATTTTCAAAATCCTTTTTTGAGCTCTTTCATGGCCTGAGACCAATTCATATTTCTCTTAGAGGCTTTAGATGTAGGAGTTTTGACTTTGTTGTCTCCTCTCCTTCTGGTTGCATGTTTTGATCTTCCTTGTCAACAAAGTAAAATTCTATAGTGTGATTTTTTTCCCCTGTTTCTGCTCATTTCCCCAGTCAATTATTTGACTTTTGAGTTCTTTGTCAAGGTAGTTCTCTGCTTCCAGTGGAGGTAAGGGGTGTACTGTCAGCTGCTAGATCTCCTCATAATCTGTGGGCCTAGAACTCCAGAAACAGTCACAGCAGGTGCCCCTGCTGCTGCTGCTGCAAGCTCTCCTACCCGCTCCATTGCCCTGGGGCTCGGGCCAGACCACTGTACTCTCTCACACAGGTCTGACAGGTTTTTTCCACTAACCTTCAACATTTTGGGGTCTCAAAATCTTAAAACTGCCACAGGTGCCAGTGATTCAGTCCCCCTTGAGACTTGCTCAGGTCCCATCTGCACTGGCATGACCAGCGCTGGAATGTGCTCTGCTCCTAGTCCAGAAGGATAGACTCTTCCCATTGACCTTTCAGGCTGTCTTGGACTGGAAATTTGCTCTACTCTGTTATTCTGTGGCTTCAGCAGCTCCAGAATTTCTTTAGAGTCATTTTTTACAGGTATTTGATTGGGTTTGAGAGGAGAGCTCCAGCAAGTTCCTGCTTTTACTCCACCATCTTGGCTCTGCCTCCTTGAAAGGGAACTTTGTTTCTTGAGATCTTTCTTTTCCCCCAGGGTCCATCTCAGGTGTCATCTTCCTCTTAAAATCTTTCCTGAGCCCACCAGGTGAAACAGGCATTTTCCTAAAAAAATAAAGTATTTGTAATTTAAACTTAATGTTTAATTTTCAAGAATTTCTTCCACCCCAATTTCCTTCATATTAAACTAATATATACAAATAGCTTGTAACAAATATGTGGAGTCAATCAAAATGAATTCCCATATTTGTTGCACCTAAAACATCTTATTCTATATATTTAGTCTATCACCTTTGAGAACGTGTGTGGTATTTTTTTATCATTAGGCCTCTGGAACATGGCTGATCATTTCATTGACAAAAATTCTTATCTTTCAAAAGTTTTCATTTTTATAATGTTATTTTAATAACATGGATTGTTACCTTGGTTCTGTTCACTTCACTCTGTATCAGTTCATACAAGTCTTCCCACTTTTCTCTGCAACTGACTTTTACAGACTTTTAATGATTTTCTTTGATGGTGGAGTAGTAGAAATTCTGGAATTAGGGGCAGAGGACCTATGGTCAAGTACCAGCTTTGCCCCCTACTAGCTGTGTGACTGGGCCTCAATTTCAAATGAGATAATGGATGTAAAGCAAACCTTAAAGTGTTATATGAATACCAATCAAAAATTAATCATAATTTTTAGTATCCTACAGTCCAGGTTAATTCCCTGAGCCTTTGAATGTCTTCTTGTGGAGCTCAAGCAATGTTTATAGATTAATTCAGGGGTCTTCTCGTATGTGTCTAACAATCAATCTCTCCCTAGTAGGAAAAATGTATGCACACAGACTTTGATTTTAATCTACATTATCAATTCTTTTTTAAGTCTAAAAGTCAATAAAACTATAAATTGAGTCTTGATTTCCAGTGATTTATGATTTGTGGGGTGTAAATGATAGCAATCAGATCTTGTAAGTTGGTTAGAACTGGCTCTACCACATTCCAGAATCATTTTCCTTATCTGTCAAATGAAGCAGTCTGAATTGATGTCCTCTGAGGTCCCTTCTAGCTCATACTTATGACCCTAAGTTGCGGAGAGGTAGGTTCAGGCTCAGTGTTAGGAAATACTTGTTAGCAATGAGGATTATTCAAAAGGGGGGGCAATCACTGAATTACCAGAGTATTACTTATTGATGTTACTGTGGAAAAAAGTTCTCTACAAATTTAGGTAGGACTTGATGGCTTCTCTCACCCTAAGAGTCTGTTATTTTTTGCACTAGGATGCATTGATTACTGATTCCTAGTCTAGACTTTTCCCACCATATCATGATAGCTTTAAAAACAAGTATTTATTAAGTACCTATTATGCATTTGACTCTGGGGGTGCTAAGTTGTATATGACCTGGATCATGGCATCTCAGAACTTGAGTTTAGTTAGGAAGATAAATGACATACATAGAAGATAAATTATAAGATATGGTAGCATATAGACAAGGATTGTAGGAATTTATATGAGAGAAAAATAACTAAGAATTTAAAGATTTTGGGAAGACTTTGGTGTGGGCAATATTTGAGCTTGGTCTAAAAGGAAGGCAGGGCTTTAGAAAATGGAGAAGATAGAAGGGGCATTTCAGGTAGGGGAAAGAATGAATAAAGACTCAAAGTTACACACACAAATATATACACACAAATGCATATATCTAACATATATGTGTAAATATTTCTATCTCTCTATCCATAATACAAATATACATACATATATATAAACACCCACTATATAATATATATAAAATGTGTGTTTTGTGTGTGTGTGCATGTGTGTATTGTAGAGACAATAAACAGACCAATGGTGAGATACCATTATATGACAATATGAATTGTAATCCACTCATGTCTGTTCATTTTTGGTAACTTTTATCCATGTCTTCCAAAAGCCTGTCATTATGATTTACCCAATGGCTCTTCCAGTAGAGTGGGACCAACTAGTGACAGGCCTTGAATAGGCTGAACTTTGATTCTCTAGTCAATGGAGTACCAATTAAGTATTTAGAGCAAGGGGAAAGGCGGGGGTGTATGTGAACACAATGTGATATATTGGGAAGATTCATTTGACAGATGCCTATAGGATAAATTGGGGTAGAGAAAATAGAGAAAGAGAGTCTAGAAGTAGGGAAAGAAGTTAGGAGAATATTACAATATCCTAGGCATGACTTGGTACAATCAGTCAATCAATCAATAAAGATTTATTAAGTGCTTATCATTTGCCAGGACTGAATAGTACTGTGTACTTAGTACTGGGATACAAAGAAAAAAAAGTTTCAGAAGTTTCTGCTTTCAAGAAATTTATATTCCAATAAGAAAGACAACATGTATGTAAATATATACATGTGATACATATAGAGTAGATGGAAGATAGTGTTAGAGAGAAAGGCGTTGGAGATTGGTAGGAGAGAGGACTTGTGGAAATAGCTCCCACAGAAGACAGTGTTCAAACTGATTCTTGAAAGAACTTTGTGATTCTAAGAGATGTTAGTGAAAAGGTAGAACATCCAAGCCATTGAGGGAGAGGGCAAAGGAACAGAGTTAATAGATAGAGCATTATATTCACCCTCCCATTTAATAGTATTTTATATTCTCCAGTTACATATAAACATAGTTTTCACCATTCACTTTTATAAGATTGTGAGTTCCAATATTTTTCTCATCCTTTCTCACTCCTCCCCTCACCCCAACGTGGCAAACAATAGGCTATACATGTACAGTCATATTAAACATATTTCTATATTAGTCGTGTTGTGAAAAAAGAATCTGAATAAAAGGGAAAAATCATGAGAAAGAAAAACAATAGCAAAAAAAGAGAAACTAGTATATTTAATTCTGCATTCAGACTCCATAGTTCTTTCTCTGAATATGGATAGTATTGTACATCATGAGTCTTTTGGAATTGTCTTAGATCACTGTATTATTGAGAAGAGCTAAGTCTACCAAAGTTGGTCATCGCACAATGTTGACATTAATATGTACAATGTTCTACTGGTTCTGCTCATTTCATTCCTCATCACTTCATGTAAGTCTTTGATGGAACATTGTACTTTAGGAGATGAGAACAGACCAGTGTGACTGGAGTAGGGTGTAATTTATAAAAAGACAGGAAAGTTAGGGAAGACTCAGATTGTGAAAAGTTTAAATGCCAAATAGAATTTATGTATGATCCTAATAGTGATAGAGAATTGCTGAAATTTATTGATTGGGGGTAGGGAGTGATGTTGGTTGCAATGGATAGAGACAACACTGGGAGACCAATTGGAAAGATAATGCAAGAGTTCAGGAAAGAGGTGATGAGGGCATGTACAAGGCTTGTGATGGTGTGAGTGGAGAAAAGGGAAAATATCTGAGAGATGGGGCAGACGAAAAAGTGAAAAGACTTGGTCACTGTATAGTTGTGACTGAGAGTGAGGATTTAAGAATATAGAGAATGAAAAGTCTGAGGGGAGAGGAATGTGTGTAGTTGAGAAATAGTACTAGAAAAGTTTTGAACCTTGAAGCTTTGGGATATATATATATATATATATATATATATACACACACACACATATGTGTGTGTATAATATTATATATGTATCTGTATATATACACACATATATATCTTAACCACACACATCTGGGAATATACTTGTTAGAAATACTTTAACACCCCCCCTCTACACACATACACACACACATCTTAGATGTAGGTGAGAGAATCACTACGACTAATTGGAGCTGATTGAAGCAGGCTAGCAAAACTCACACTTAGAGGATCTGCTTCTCCCTTCTGTTCATTTTAGTGTTTATGAGAAGACTTAACATTGCCTTAAGAGTTTATAATGTAGAGCCTCAACTTTGAACTGATTCCAAGATGGCACCCAGCTGATCCCAAGTGCTACAGAGGCTGAAACTTCCTTGAAAAGCACATCTTCATTTATTCTTGAATTTTCCAAAGCATCTGTTAGATGAGATGTCTCTGGATGACTTTAGATCATTAATGTTTAAGCATTTTTCCTTCACATATAGAAGTATTTACATAATCACTCACATTCACCTTTATTTTTTAATATTTATTATTACATTTTGGGAAAAATACAAGTCTTGTCATGTTTTTCTTGAACCAGGACATTCTAAGCCCAGGGTTTTAACATGCTTTTGAGAACAGGGTTCAAATCTCACTTGGTCTGGGGTTGCCTATGGGCCCATAGATAGAATTTTCTGTTTGTCTGTCTACCTACAAGGTTGGTTGGTTGTTACCCTTTATTCCTGAAGAGCTCCACTATGACATCACTATGATAGAGTCAAATCACAGTGCATTCAGCTGTGATTGATCAGACCAATACAAGCTTGGAATGCTCTGCCACAGGTTGGGCACAAATAATTTGTGTGAACATCTAGAGTGGATTCTCTAAACTTGTGCATCTCATGTTTTTTTTGAGTCAGTTCAATTCTGCTATGCTCATAGAGCACAGTGTGTTCTCTGATGAGGGTATGCTATGCTGGGCAGTCTGTGCCATTGTCTCCCATGTCATGCAATAAATTCCAAAGTTCTTAAGCAAGACCTTGTATCACTTTTTCTGACCAAGGTGTGAGCACTTGCCCTGTGTGAGTTCTCCATAAAATAGTCTTTTTGACAAATGTACATTTGACATTTGAACCATGTGACAGCCCATTAAAGTTGTGCTCTCTGCAGTACAGATTGAATGTTTGGCAATTCAGTTCAAAAAAGGCCCTCAGTGTTTGGTACCTTATCCTGCCAGGTGATCTTTAGAATCTTCCTAAGACAATTCAAATGGAAGCAATTCAGTTTCATGGCATGGTGCTTGTACGCTGTCCAGGTATCATGGGCACACAACAATGAGGTCAGCACAATGACTCTGGAAACCTTCAGTCTGGTAATTATAATATTTCTTTTCTCTCACATTTTCCTTTGGAGTCTCCCAAAGCCTGAGCTAGCTCTGGCAATGTGTGCATCGACATTATCAATGTGTTTATCCCTGCAAAGTACAAGTGAAAGTAAGGTAAGGTAAGTGAACTCATCCACAGTACTGAGAACTTCTCCATTTGCTCAACCAATGGCTCTACATATGGATGATTCCTTTCTGGACGATGGAACACTTGTGTTTTCTTTGGCATTAATTGTTAGGCCAAAATTAGTACAAGTAGCAGAGAATTGATCTGTACTTTGCTGCATCTCAGCTTCAGAAGCTGTGTTAAGTACACAATCATCAGCAAACAAAAGTTCATGCACCAACACTCTCTCCATTTTAGTGTTGGCTTGTAGTGTTTTCAAGTTGAAGAACTCACCACCAGTGTGGTGACCTTGATGTCCTGTTCATCTTCATTGAAGATACTTGACAACATGGCTGAAAACATCAGGAGCAAGTACAAAGCCTTGTTTCACTCCATTGGTAACTGAGAAAGTTCGAGAACATCACCATTACCCTGGCAAGCATGCTGTTGTTGTGAAATTAACATACATCAGGTAATCAAATCTACCTACCTACCTGTTTACTGATTATCTATCTATTTATCTATCTATCTATCTATCTACCTACCTACCTGATTGCAGAGAATCTTATAAATGCTTATAGATTTAGAACTGGAAGGAACTTCAGAGTGGATCTCTAGCCCAATCTCTTCATGTAATAAATGAGGAAATGTTTCCAGAGATGAGTTAAGTGACTTGGCTAAAGTCACACATGTAATAAGTTGCAGAATCAAGATCTAAACTTCCCTCTAACTTTAAATCCCAGTTGTGTTCTGTTTATCTTTTCAAAAATATCTGGCTGTCCATTCTCCAGCTGAATTTTCTATTGGGTCACTGAGATTAACAAGTATCAAGTACTTGGATTTAGGAGAAGGAAGTGGCTGTAAAAATGGTTACCATGCTGCCAGAGATGGGAGTAAGTTCAGTAAGAGTGGCTAAAGAAATATCCTTTTAGATGTTGGTGTCAATCAACCAAAAAACATGCATTAAGAACTTATTGTGTGCCAGGTATGATGATAAATAGTGGGATGCCAATAAAAAGCAAAAAAATAAAATCCCTACTCTCAGGGAGCTTATATTCCAATGGGTACTTTCAAGATACATACAGAGTAGAGGAAAAGTAGCTTTACAGGAGAAAGCCCAAGTAGCCAGGGAGATTCAGAATGGCCTATTGAGTCTTATGTTTGCATTTCAAATTATCTACTCAGCTATGTTTTTTTAACAGAAATATTTGAAGCTTTTTATTTCATTAACGATCCATTTTCCATTTTTTCATGATTATAAGTCTATTTTGTTTTCCTTTTGGAATATTGTAGTATATATTCTCCAATTCTTCGTGGTGGTGACTACTATATCTTGTGTGATTCTGAGTGATTTTCCTAAGTACTTAAGGTTTTTGGGGGTTTTTTGGCTGCTTTGTAATCCCCCTTTAATCTGGAAACTCTAGACTTTACCTCTGACATTCTTGGGAGTTCTCATTTTGGGAGTTCTTTCAGTGGACTCTCCAGTTTTACTTTGCCCTCTTATTCTAATAGGTCTGAACAAATTTCTATAATCATCCCTTGAAATAGGATATTGAAGCTATTTTGTGAACCATTGCTTTCAGGCATTCCAATAATTTTTCATTTATCTCTTTCTCTGTTTCAAAGGTCAATTGTTTTTTATATGATACTTTACCTTTTCTATTTTTCAATCTTTTGACATTTTTATCATTTCTTATTACCTCATGGATTGATTAGTTCCATTTTTCAGGGAATCAGTTACTTGGGTAAAGTTTTGTATCACATGCTTTTGTTAATTCTATTTCAGAGTTTTCTTCATAACTCTCATTTCTTTTCCAATTCTTTCCTCTAGCATTCTCATTTTATTTTTCATATTATTTAACTTATCAACTTCATTTCTTTTAGGAATTCAAATTGATCACATAGCCAGACAATTTTTTTTCTTTAAAGTTTTGATTGTAGATGTTTTAGAATTATTTTTCATTTGTGCTTTTCTGTCTTGGGCATCTCTAACATCATAAGAGTTTCTTGTTTTTGTTTACTCATTCTTCCAGATTAACTTCATGAATCAGGACTTCATATTTGGACAAGGTTCTGCATACTTATGGTAGGATTTTCATGATCTCGATTGTCCTGAACTGTATTATCTGGGTCCCTACTGCTCAATTTTCTGAGTATCACATACTATGTTCTTTAAGGATCCAAAGAGTGGCGAACATCAGGGAGCTACAAGGTTTCAGTGGACCTTATGTAGTTTGATCAAGAGAAAAATCTGGTAACTACCCTCTTGGACTCCTCAGGTTCTGAACTCTAGTTTGAGTCCAGGAAAAGTAGTCGCAAAATTTGCCTTTGGGTGAATGTTGCTGGAATAGGTGGTTTTTGTTGTTTTGTTTTTAGCTAAATGGAGTGCTCTGAAGGTTTACAGTGATGGTGCCGACTGCTTACTCCTCCTGTCACTTAGGGACTGAATCTGCTATGTTTTTCTTTAGGTCAGAAGGACATTGCTTTGTCACTTTTTAATTGCAAAGATTTGGGTCCACTATTCTGGTGTGCCCCATTCTATAGTTCCTAACATGGGTACTTGTCTTGGGTCAAATTTGTGACCTTATGTTACGTAGATGACCCACTTTGTTTTCTTCTTATATTTCCTAATTGCTACTTCCCAAATATTTTTTTTTATTGCAGCACTTGGGAAGAGTAAAATGCATTGTGGAACTGGGCTGTATTGCTTCTTCCTACTCCACTATTTTGTCTAGTCTCTTCATTAAAAAAATGTTTTAGTGGCCATTTAAAAAAGAACAGTATTTCTAACCTCTCCATCTTCTCTCAATCCCTCTCAAGTAAAAACTAAGAGAAAAAAATTCTTGCAACAAATAAGTATAATTATGCACGTGAGTTCACATAGTCATTGTTCAAAATGTATTTTTCTTCTTGTACTTTGAACCCATCATTGCTGCACATTTTCCAAGGTAATATTATAAATGTTCTTTGTTATTTTCACACCCCACCTGTGTCATATCATCCTGGGAGCCTTCTGACCTTGCCAACCTCTGCTCCTGACTCTACACAGAAAGTGAGAGAATGATGTTGCCCTGTCCTCTAGCTCAGGTTAAGAATCAAGGTGAGATTACTAGTTTTCTCTTGACAATGACAGGGCTTGTTGATTAGCTAACTTAGTATTAGTGAGAGTCTTCTTAATTAGTGTCTTCTGACTGGTGTTTAACTTAATCTACCCTTTTATTATATTTGTTACGGTGCTTTGGTGGAATGTTCTTTGTGGTCAAGAAGATTCATTAAAAAGGAACTGTTAGGGGAGTAAAGCAACAATAGATATCTTGATGCCACAAGTCTTGCTCCTTGAAATTACTTTTGGTTTAAAGTCTCCTGTCTCTTCAACACATATT
Organism: Potorous gilbertii; assembly: GCA_028658325.1. Lineage (NCBI taxonomy): Eukaryota > Metazoa > Chordata > Mammalia > Diprotodontia > Potoroidae > Potorous > Potorous gilbertii. Next base: position 86,628,027 of record CM053774.1, read on the forward strand.
ACAGAATTAGGCCAGTTGCTGAAGACATAAATTTTCCCAATACTTATTGCTTTAGCAATGTCTAATATTTAGACTTTTCCAGTTAGCTGATACCTAGAATTTACCAGTTGCCTCAGAACTTGCATCTTTGCATCCGTATCCCATCATTGCTGTGGGATTCATCATCTGAAGAAAGAACTTGATATTATCTCTCTACTCAGAAACCTTCAATGGCTCTCCATTGCTTACTGAATAAAGTCTTTAGTTTGGAATGCAAGTCCCACACACCTATCCTTTCCTATCCTGACAAAATATCAGATATGATTTAGTGAAAAGAAGGGTTTTTTTATTAGTAGTAAGAGAGTAAAAATAATTGCAAATAGCACTAATATATGGAAGGCATTTCTCAGTTCTGGAGTGTCTTTTTATGACTCATAGATACTCTTCAGGTAATTCTTGTTTAATTCCTTATACACTTCCCCTTGATAATCTAATGTACTCCCTTATAGCTTCAAATAACATTTTTTTTGACTTTCAAACATTTACTACTACCTCCAATATTTTTTGTAAGTTCTGAGATAACATTGCCAAAAGCCTACTACATATCCCATCTTGATGAACTGATACTCAAATACAGCATGAATGAAACAAAATTTGTCATCTTTCCCACTAAAGTGAAAATTCTTTCTAACTTCCCTCTTTCTGTAAGTTATAACTTCATTCACCTAGTATCTCATGCTGAAAACCAGCATTAATTTTAATATTTTCTTGTCCCAGCTCTGGAAAATGCTTAGATCCTCCAAGACATGGTGATTCTGACCAGAAGCCTGAAATCTGAGAGAGGAGACCTCCAGAGCATGATGGGGAAATGACTGTTCTAGATCTGATTCTGACCAAAAAAATAGAAATTAATTTCTGAGGAACAATTAATAGGAACTTTGGGCATAAGTCACCATGCCATCTTAAAGTTCTTGATAAAAAGAGAGGAATTTAGACTGTGGATTTAAGAAGGCAGGTTTCCTAGAATAATAGACAAAGAATAGGGAGAAACCCATGATCTTGAGTTCAATATGGGAAGCATAGTTAAGAAGGATGGAATTCTCTACAGAACCAAATTTTGATGGCACAAACATAAAAGATTCTGATAACAAAGAAAAATCAAAATTGTTTAGAGTGATCTTTATGCTGCACATTATCCAACTCAGCTATTAAAATGACAAATATTGAATATGAGAATAGGTTAATGAAGATAAGTTCAAGAGACTGACAAGATCCTATTTGGATAATGGCAAGAAGATTAATATTTATGATGGAAGCTATGGACAATATATAATCAGTAGAACAGCTAGGTAGCAGAGGCATAGAGTCGGAAAGATTCATCTTCCTCAGTTCAAATCTGGCCTCAGATTCTTATTGTTTGGGTGACCTTAAGTAAATCACTTAACCCTGTTTATCTTAGTTTCCTCATCTGTTAAATGAACTGGAGCAGGTAATGGCAAACTACCCTAATATTTTTGCCAAGAAAACCTCAGATGTCACAGAGAGTTTCACATAACTGCAAAATGGCTGAATAGACAATAAAAAAGAGTTATCTTGGGAGTTAGAAGATCAAAGAGGGGAAACCATTGCTTAAAATAGAACAATGATAATGGATTTCAAGAAAAAAGCCAGAACTACTTAATTATCATTTTTCTTCTATTTTCTGAACATATGTGAAAGAAACAGAGAAATCATGTAGAATGATCTTCAATCTAGCATGTATAGATTTCTAGAAAAAAAAGATTGACAGGGAATTGAAATATAAAGTATCTATCTATCCATCCATCCATATATCTATGAGGATGGATAAAGTGTATGTTAGTGAGGCTCAATGGCTTTAACTCACTAAGATTAGAAAAAGCAGCACACAGAGTACTAAGAAAACTAGTCAATATAGTTTCTGAGCCAATGCTGACTTTTTAAAGGATGCATAAAACAGAAAAGTTGTTGTATGACCTGATGTAGGCAAATAAATACGGGACCAATTTTCCAAAAGGTGAAGAAGGCAGGTTTTTCTTGTCATGGACTTAAGATCATTTAAAAAAAAGTGAATCAAGGATAGTAATGGAAGGAGGTAGGAGATAGGAGCATAACCACATAGGCATGGTTGAGACTCAATGAACTGGGGCTCTTAGCTGAAATATGTCAATAGAAGTCTATACCAGGTTGGAAAGGCATTACTATACAATTCATGGTGGTGTCATATTTGTGGGACATAAGTGTGTTCTCTTAGCCCACAGGAGGTAAGGGATCACTATTTGTTAGTAGAAATCAGAGAAAACTCTGTTTCCTTACACGTGATACAATCTGAGATGGAGGAAGTGGGAAGATACTTTGAAATATTTTTTAATCATATGGTTATCATGAACTTTAAAGGCTTGTGTTTCTACCATCTAATCCAGTAATTATTTTTAATCATATGACTAGAAAAATCAAGAAATCTTAGTTGTTTGAGACCTTAAAACTATCTAAATAAATGAATCTGTTCAACTTCTGGTGCCAAAATGGTAGAAAGAGGAAGAAATTCCCTGGAGCCTTGCCAAATTTCTCTTTAAACAGCCTTGAAAAACATCTCAGAACCAATTTGGGTTTGGAGAAATAACTTATCAGCAAAGCAGCAAAGGTCTGTCTCACTGGTGTGGGAGGGGAGCCCAGCATACAAACAAGCAGCAGTGGCAGACTCCACCCCAGGGAGCCTACAGTGAGTCACCAAGCCCCAGGGAAATCCACTAGCAAAGCCTCACCTCCATGTAAGCCAGTAACCCTGGAGACAAGTCAGACAAAAGTCCACAGTCCTCTACTAGTAGCACAGTAAGGCCCTATCCACTAGAGCAGGCTACCAGCCAAGTCCTACTCCATTGCTAAGCAGTAGCCGTTCTGGGAGATAGCCAGCAGCAAGACTGTGATGTTGGGCCAACCAGCTGAGAACCTGCCCTGGAGTTGGCCGGCAGGATGGCCCCATCCCAAGTATAAGTCAACAAGGAGGCCTCCTCCAGTGAAATTCAGCAGGTAGGCTCTGAGGCCCACTGAAAGACAGCAGCAAGGCTCTGAGTCCTAGTGCAAGAAGCCGGGGACAGTGCAAGACCAGAGCCCAACTCTTCCATAAAATCCCAAAGTCACAAAATAGGCAGAAAAAAAAGAGTTAAAAAAAAGAACTTGACTATACAAAATTCAAGGCACAAACTCAGAAGAGGACAACAGTGTCAAACTGGCAGCATGTGAAGTCTCAAAGAAAAATGTAAACTGGTCTCAGGCCCAAAAAGAAATCCTGGGAGAGCTTAAAAAGGATTTTAAAAATCAAATAAGAGAAGTAAAAGAAAAATTAGGAAAAAAAATGAGAGTAATGCAAGAGAATCATGAAAAAACAACATGGTAAAAAAGACAAAGACAAAATACAAAGAAAAAGATCAACAACATGGTAAAAAAGACAAAGACAAAAGACAAAGAAAAAGACAAAAATTCACCAGAGAAAATCGTTCCTTAAAAATAGAATTGGCCAAATGGAAAACAAAGTACAAAAACTCACTGAAGAAAATAATTCTTTAAAAAATAGAATTGGGCAAGTGAAGGCTAATGACTTCATGAGATTTCAAGAAATGGTAAGACAAAATCAAAAAAATTTTTAAAATTAGAAGAAAATGTGAAATTTCTCTTGGAAAAAGAACTGACCTGTAAATAGATTCAGGAGATATAATTTAAGAATTATTGAAAGGGGCAGTTAGGTGGCACAGTGTATAGAGGACAAGACTTAGAGTCAGGAGAACCTGAGTTCAAATCCAGCTTCAGACACTGGACACTTCTTAGCTAAATGACACTGGGCAAGTTACTTAACAACTATTGCCTCATCAAAAAACAAGCAAAAAAACAAAACAAAAAAGGAATTATTAGACTGCCTGAGAGTCATGAATAAAAAAAAGAACCTGGACAACATTTTTCCTGAAATTGTCAAGGAAAACTTCCTTGATAGCCAACAACCAGAGGGCAAAATAGAAATTGAAAGAATCTACCAATCGCCAGTGGAAAGAGATCCCAAAATGGAAATTCCCAGGAACATCATGGTCAAATTTCTGACCTCCCAAGTCAAGGAGAAAATACTGCAAGCATTCAGAAAGAATCATTTCAAATGTCATGGAGCCACAGTAAGGATTATACAAGATTTATCATCTTCTACATTAAAGAAATGGAGGACTTGGAATATGATATTCTGGAAGCTAAAGAGTTAGGATTATAAGCAAGAATTACCAAATGTTTAAAGAACAGTTTACTGCAATACTATATAAACTATTTGAGAAGCTAGGTAAAGGAGTTCTCCAAATTTATTTTATGACACAAACATGGTGCTGATACCTAAACAAGAGCCAAAACAGAGAAAGAAAACTATAGATCAATTTCCCAAATGGATGTTGAGGCAAAAAATTTAAATAAAATACTAACAAGGAAATTACAGCAATATATCACTAGAATTATACTATGACTTGGTTGGATTTGTACCAGGAATTCAGAGATGGTTCACTATCAGGGAAACCAGCAGCATAATTGACCATATCAATAGCAAAACTAACAGAAATCATATGATTATCTCAATAGATGTAGAAAAAAGCTTGTGATAAAATATTGCATCCATCCCTATAGAAATAAATGGAGCTTTCCTTAAAATGCTGAGCAGTATCTGTCTAAAACTGTCAATTAGCATTATCTATAAAGAGAATAAGCTAGAAGCCTTCCCAAGAGGATCCGGTGAAGCAAGAATACCCATTATCATGGCTATTATTCAATATTGTCCTAGAAATGTTAACTATGGCAATAAGAGAAGAAAAAGAAATGGAAGGAATTAGAATAGGCAACAAAGACACAGAACTATCATTCTTTGTAGATGATATCATGGAGAGATCAGATAATCCTAGAGTGTTAATTAAAAGCCTACTTGAAATAATTAACACCTCTAGCAAAGTCACAGGATATAAAATAAGTCCATATAAACCATGAGGATTTCTATATATTATCAATAAAACTCCTCAAAAAGAGCTAGAAAGGGAAATTCCATTAAGTATAACTCCAGACTATAGGAAAAACTTGGAAGTGTACCTGCCAAGACAAATCCAGGAACTATATGAACACAGTTATAAAGCACTTTTCACACAGATAAAGTCAGATTTAAGTAATTGTGAAAAAAATGAATTGTTCATGGGTAGACTGAGCCACTTTTATAAAATTGACAATTCTATCTAAAACAATCTACTTATTCAGTGCCATTACATCCAAATGACCAAAAATTATTTTATAGAGCTAGAAAAAAAAATAATATTCATTTGGAAGAACAAAAGAAAAAAAGTCAAGGATATCAAGAGAATCAAGAAAAAAGAAAATTGTAAGGAAATCAGCCTAGCTACACCAGTTCTCAAACTGTATTATAAAGCAGTAATTATCAAAACAACCTAACACTAACTAAGAAATAGTCATGATCAGTGGAATAAATTAGTTACACAATACATTGTAGAAAATCACCATAGTAATCTAGTGATTGATAAACCAAAGATCCAAGTTTTTGGAACAAAACTCATTATTTGACAAAAATGACCAAGAAAACTGGAAAACAGTATGGCAGAAACTATGTAAAGACCAACATCTCATACCATATACCAAAATAAGGTCAAAATAGGTACATGATTTACATATAAAAAGTGATCTTAAACAAATTAAGAGAGTATAGAATATTTTACCCGTTGGATTCATGAATAAGGGAAGAATTTAGGGCCAAAAAAGATATAGAGAACATTATGCAATATAAAATGGATCATTTTGACCATATAAAATTTTAAAAATTTTGCACAAAAAAAAACCACATGCAACCAAAATTAGAAGGAAAGCAGAAAACAGATGCAAAACAAATTACAGTATCTCTGACAAAAGTCATTTCTCAAATATATAAGCTGCTGAGTCAAATATGTAGACTGCTGATTCAAATTTATAGGAATACCAGTCATTCCCCAACTGATAAATGGTCAAAGGATGTGAACAGACAGTTTTCAGACAAAGAAATCAAAGTTATCTCTACTCGTATAAAAAAAGTGCTCTAAATCATATTTGGTTAGAGAATACAAATTAAAACAGCTCTGAGTGACTACCTCATACCTATCAGATTGGCTTATAAGAATAAAAAGGAAATGATAAATATTGGAGGAGATATGGGAAAACTGGGACACTAGCGCGCCATTGGTGAAGTTGTATTTAAAGAAGTTTTCAATCAAGCTCTCCTTTCCATTTCTAGTACATATGTGAACTGGAATGAGTAGGTTTGTGTTCATATATATATATATATACTCAGAGTAAAAGGGATTTTAGTAAAATTATGAAGCTACTAACATGAAGAAAAAACTATAATATATTGATGTTTGAGAACTTCCATTTGGCACATTTCTCAGTGATTTACATTCATTAACTGGAAGGCTTGACTCATCCATGTTTAAAACCAGATCGTTTCATTTCCTCAAATTTCATTGTGTTGAAATTGAAATTGAATTGAACCTAGTGATGACAGAATAAATAGAAATGAATTTTGCCTTGAACCAAATGCCAAGATCTGTAAGCAAAAAGAGAATCAAGTGTCAATAGTTAACTGTGAGAGACAAGCTGTTCACCTTCTATTTGTTCATTCAGGCACCAGACAATTTGAAACAGCAGATTTGCAGGCTGGTGAAAATTTTCAAAATAATTTAACTCTCTTGCTCAGATAGTAAAGGCAGACAAGAAGGCATTTCTTTTGTCTCTCCTGGCTTGACATTTGAATCTTTTTCTTCCTGAGTCCTTGTTTCTTATGCTGTCAGATGCTTTGGAAGCAGATTAGGTTAATGCTAGTTTCTTTTTCTGTATATTTCCATGGTTACCATAATCACATTTCCTGAACCAAAAATTGGTATCTGTGGTTTCATAGAAGATTTCATTTTTCTTCTCTGTGAAAATATTGAGGAAACTAGACGGTAAAATGAATAAAACAGTGGCCAATGAGTAAGGAAGACCTGACTTCAAATTCAACCTCTGCCACTTACTAACAATGTACACTGGTCAAGTCTGTTAACCTTTCTCAGTTTCCTCATGTGCAAAATCAAGGGTTTAGATTGATGGCCTCTGAGGTCCTTTCCAGTTCTAAATTCTATGAACAATTCTACCTTGCAGCAACCATTGTGTAGACATGAATAAGAATAAGCAACACAGTGTATCCTGGATTTTTGGTTAGAAGTGTGGAGCCAGGTGTTACTGCTTCCTTAATAATGCCAACCAGGTACTTGGCTCTCATGTTAGGTACACAGCAATATATGAATGAAAGTTAATGGACTTAGGTTTTCCTGAATAATCCCACTATCTCTCTAGATTGAGATATTTAAGATACAGGAGCACAGAATGTTAGTTTTAGAGCTGAAATGGAACTCAGAGGTCCAATTCTCTCATAGTACATTTAGTGAGATAAGTAGGGTAAAGAGGAGAGAAATGAGACCTAGGGTGTGATTTAATCCAAAATCACACTGGTGAAAAACTCTAGATTTAATTCAAAAGTCACTAACACCATGGCCGTTCCTCTTTCTAATATTCCATACTCCCTCTCACTAGGTGGTCAATTAGGTGATCTGCCAACCTTCAAGGTGGCTATGCTATTAGTCTCACTGGGAAACATGGAATATAGGATAGACATCAGGCTTGACAATAGGAAAACCTGGTTTCAGGTATACAGTGAGTACAAAAGTGAGATTCCTAGCATATTTGCTTACTAACTTGACTCATCCAATTACTGACCGCTTATCAAAATACTGTTACTGGGCAATGTCTCCAAATTCCCTGGTAGAGCAATGGCCTTATTGTTTTGAATCTACCTTAAGTATTCAGATAAATTTTAAAGGCAACAGAATGCGAATTATATCCTTTGTGATTATATGGTACTTTGAAATATTTGAATTTTTAAAAATATATATGTATATATACATACATAGCTTTTAAATTTTATTGATGTCTTTTATTTTTACATCTTCTACAAATCTCAATTTATTCCTCTCCTCTCCTTCTTTGAACAATAGCTTTCAACAAAGAATTAAGAGGAGAAAAAAAAGTTTAGTAAAACTAAAAGAGAAAAAAGTCCATGTTTGTTTGTAGTCATCCATATCCATGGTCCCTCAACTCTGCAAAGAAGGGAGATGCTCCTCCTCTCTTTTCTTTGGGGCCAAGCTTGGTCATTAAATTTTGCAGCATTCACTTTCAATAGTCTGGTGGCTATACTTTGCTTTCTTTTCCTTACTTCTTTTCCTTTCTTTCCTGTGTTGTTGTTCAGTCTCATCTGACTCTTCATGACCCCATGGACCACAGCATATATATCCCATGGGATATTCTTGGCGAAGATACTGGAGTGGTCTGCTATTTCCTCCTCCAGAGGATAAAGACAAATAGAAGTTAAGTGTATAGAATCACACAGCTGCTTCTGGATTTGAACTCAGGTCTTCCTAACTCCAGGATCAGTGATCTATCCACTGCACCACCAAATTGTCTTCTTTGTTTTAGTGAATCTATATACTTTCCCTTTATGTAGCTTCATCTAAATCCCTTCTCTGTATTCACCATATTCATACCTTTTACAACATAGTGTTATTCAATTATAGTCATAAACCACATCTTGTTTAGCCGTTCCCCAATCCATAAGCATTTACTTTGTTTCCAGTTCTTTGCTACCATTAGAAAGTGCTGTTATGAATACTTTGTTATGTAAAGGAGCTTCCTTTTTGCCCTTGACGATTTTAGAGTACATAATTAACAATGGAATCTCTGGCTTAGAGAGGTTGGATCACTTTCATCTTAATTTCAATTGCTCCAGAATGGATCGATTAATTTACAACTCCACCAATGGCATATTATGTTCACACACAAATAGATACATACACATATATTACACACATTATCCTCTCTCTCTCTCTCTCTCTCTCTCTCTCTCTCTCTGTCTCTCTCTCCATATATCTGTATATTTTTATGTTTAAGTACATATATATGCAAATCCATAATTATTAGTCCAGACTTGTGGTTTTTATCAACACCACACCTTTCCAACTAATAAAGAACATTGACTTCTAGACAACTTTTACCTTAAAGAATTGCTTGGAACACTGGTGATTTTGGTCTTAGAACCATGGTCTCACAACTACTATGTGTCAGAAGCAAGACTCAAACTCAGGTTTTCCTAACTCCAAGGTTCTAGCCATTGTGCCTAAATGGATATATGCCAATTTTGTTTCAAGATTTATAATTAGAATAATCACTTTCAAGGTGATAATGCAAAAAATATATTTATTTGGATAGAACAGATTTTCCTAAACTAGGTATGAGTGGTATTGCCTCATGATTGTATGAATTAATAATTTTTTGGAACTAGATTTGTAATTGAATTGCTTTGGGGAACTTCTCTAATGAGGAAATAAATGCAGATGAATACCTGCTCAGTAGCATGTAGCCTTATTGAATTTCATGAAGGTATCTCACTTGTCCAGAACCACATATGACATAGACACAGTATGTCTTAGAGGTGAGACTTAAACACAGGTTTTGATGCTTGACTATTAAGTCTCAATATCATACTTCATCATAATTAATTAATTACTAAATTTAAAAAGTCTCTTTTTTATTAAATAAAACATTTAGCTTACTTTTGTTTTTTCCCTTCTGAATTTTTCCCTGTGCATGCACTTCCTTATTTTACCTTGGTCTCGTGATCATTGATATATCCTTCCCTTGTAAAATTTATGATTTACTAGCTTCAGAGATTCATGAACCACTAAGGCATGCTTCTTAAATTTTTGATGGTTGACAGTAAGTGAACCAGGCTACTTTTTGGATTCCACCCCTCATTGATTCTTGTTTCCAAGCAGAGTTTTGAAGTAATGTGTATATAGTCAGTCAAACACGAGGATGAAAGATCACAGAAAATTTATGGTCCTTTTTAGAACTTCTAGTACATTGTTGCAATTGGGCAACTGTACAAAAGTGAGAGCAAGATTTATTAGCAGCTATTTTCCCAAAGATTACATTTAATAATGTTGGTGTGCCCTCTGTAATTTATTTGATTAATAATATTTGATTTGAACCCAAATGATGACTTTCCACATCTATGACATAACTAATGAACCGTGAAAGGGGAACTATTCATATGGTCACCAATAACCAATGCTTAGTTAATCCTTTAAATAAACTGGAACTCACAATGTGTCCCTTTGAAGTCATAAATAATGTATATTTTTCTTTTGACTTTTAATAAGCCAGTAGGGTTCATCTCACAGTCTCCAAACACATATATTTTATTATGGGCCTCTGCAGTTTACTTTAATTAGTGTGTCTGAGTGCTTTGGGAGACTTAGCCCTACTGAAAACAAACAGAGTCTTACCATCTATAAAACATTAGCTCCCTTTGGTTTATCCTGATACAGTGGGGAGGCTCAGTGAGAAACACATGGTATAAGTAAACAGTCATAATTGCATTAGCATTCTCTGGTGGATTGGTAATTCAAGCTCTGTTTCATGATATTGCTAAAGCAGTTAGAACAGGTTTACCAATTTTGTGGTCTGTGGGGGATTTCTTAAAATTCCAGTCAAAGGAAACTTTAAATGATGTTTAATCAAAACAGAGGACAAAATAAGATGTAGAAGTCAAGAAATGAAAGTATTGGATATAGCATAACTACACTTTTTTCCCCTCATAGTGATGACACTCTTAGGTTATATTTACCATTGCAGTTTTCATTTGATGAGAGATAAAAATAGATGTCATTCTATTTCTCATATAGGCCTACCTTATTGTCCAAAGCACAGTGTTGCAACAACCCTCAATTGAGGGTTTGCTGTATTGTCAAATAACTAAATTGATAAGGAAAATATTAGGTGAACCATTTCTTTAGGTTGCAATGAACAACTGGTAATTGATGTGTTTTACAAATCCCTATATCTCTCTCTCTCTCGATATCTATGTATCTTAGATACTTGAATATTGATATGTCTATCTATATACACATATGTAATCATATATGCATGCATGTATAGCACATCTAGATGAGTATGTCGATGTACTATGCTATGCATGTGCTATGGTACATTACAAAAATATTTTTGATTGGGATCCTTTTCTCTATGCCCTTTTTGGTCTTTGTTACATGTCTATCTGTGCAGTTATATATATTTGAGTGTGTATGCAATATGTGTGCATGTATATAATGTGTACATGTATTCTAATGCTGTGTTTTCATTAATGTAGGGAATTCCCTTTGCTCTTCCTTCCACTGACAAGGATGAGTATCTTCATCACAGAGAACTGCCTGGGAGACTAAAAGATGAAGTGACTTTCCTATGGTTATACATCCAGGATATGTCAGAAGCAGAACTTGAATCTTTCTGATTTCTCAACTTCTTTTCTCAATTACAATAGACTGTCTCTTATCTGAAATAACAGGATTAGTCAAGACAAATCAACATACATTTATTCAGCACCTAATATGTATCAGGCATTGTATTAAGACCTGGCATTACAAAGAAAGATATTAAAACATGCCTACCTTCAAGGACTTCAGGGTCTAATGGTGGAGACAAAATGCACTCAGATATTGACAAATAAGACAAATATGCGATAAATGAGATAGCAGAAGCACTAGCATAAAGGGTAGGATTTTAAGTGGGATTTTAAGAAAGATGGAAATTCAGGTGGCAGAGATGAGGATGGAGAGAATTTCAGGCATGGGGAAATAGCAAATAAAAATGTCCCAAATTGGGAGATGGAGTATTGTGTGTGAAGAATACCAAGGAAGATCATGTCAATGGATCACAGTATTTGGAGGGGAGTGAGATATAAGAAGATTGGAATGGTAGGAAGGGGCTAATTAATAAGTCAAACAGAGGATTTTATAATTTATTCTGATGATATTTAGAAATAGCAACATAAAAAAGGTACAATACCACTGTCCTTCTGATAAATTAGCTGCCACCATAGGGAATTTAAACTCTAACCCTAGGTTCTGCAAGGTTATGGGAAAATGTAATGGCAGCATCAAGAATTGAATGTTGACTGAATTAACATATAATTTAAAAATAATCTATGAATAGACTAATTTTAGTATTAATTTAAAAAATATTTGCTACTCTATAGTCTTAGTTCATTAGGTCACAGTAACTTAAATTTCTCAGGTTAATAAATCCTACTAGAAAATAAATCTCAAATGTTCTAGTATGCCAGTGATCAATGAGGTCATCAATTGGGGTGTTCCTTTTACTAGGGCAGACCATGAATACAGATATGTCTGTCTGGTTTGTTTGAATCTTGTCCTTATGAGTTCACACAAAGGGTCTTATTCAATGTGCAATATATTCCCTGACATCAGGGAGGTACTATTGTATAAGATACATATATTATCTATTAGTTATCTCTCCTCATTATATGACTCATACATCTTTTTCTCTCATAAATTTCTTTGATGTCAGTTTCCACTTAAAAGACTAGTTAATCTATATACTGTATCTTCAAGTACAAATCAATTTAATGATTTTGGATTACTACTCTGGCTGTGTCTGAAATTACCTCAACTCTCCACTCCCCAAATTCTATAGTAAAGTAGTATTGATATATTTTGTTTATTTACTTATCATTGACTGGTTTTAGATGTGATCTTTTTTTTTGGACAAATAATAGATCATCAGTATAAATGCTCAAATTACTTAGTGCACATGTAAACCCAGAGGCAAGTGATCCAAAATTTAAGGAAACTAATAACTTACCTGATTAAATTGATTATTTGTGTTCTGTTACATATGGTCAGTTAGATGGTGTAGCGAATGGAGTGCTGGGCTTGGAGTCAAGATGACTCACCTTTGTAAGTCCAAATCTGGCTTCTGATACTTACTAGCTGTGTGACTGTGAGCAAGTCACTTAGCCCTGTTTGTCTAGACTAGAAATGGGCTAGAGAAGGAAGTGATAAGCTACTTCAGTATCTTTGCCAAAAACAAACAAACCCACGAAAAGCAAATAGCATCACAGAGTTGGACATGACCAAACACATTAAATGTACATTATTTTCATCTTTTAAGGAGAGGAAAAATGAATGAATTTTTAATGGGCTTACATGCTATGGTGCATCACAAAAAAATTTGTGAATGAGATCTTTTTCTCTTTTTGATCTTTGTAAAAACAGTCATTTTCTGCTGTTTTCTATTCTGTTTGACCAGAAGGTGAATTGACCATCTTTATTTCACCTTTCCATCTTTTACTTTGAAAACTATTATGATAATAGGCATAACTATGATTTTATCTCTTCACAATAACATCGATGGCGGTGGATGACTATGTCACAACTGTAGGTTTAGGATTTCAGTACAGTGTATTGAAATAGTTATGAGACCCTGAATCCACATTCAGGTACAAAACAGTTTTCTCTAAACTGGCAGGAGTTACCAGAAAGTTAATCACACAAACAAAAAGTTTTTCATATTCAACATTATTATTTTAAAGTTATGTTTTTTTTAAAAAAATGGAACTAATGGTATGATCTGGCATTGAAACAGTTAAGGAAGTGAAAAAGGTGGACCCTGGAGAGCTAAGTCAAAGCACACATTTTTGCAAGCAAAGAATCTGAGATATGGAGAGATTGTATAATCCTCTAAAATCATAAAGTTAATCAACCATGGATCCCTGCATCCTAGTTTAAAGTAAGATCACAGATTTAGAGTCAGAAGAGATCATAGAGGCCATTTAGTCCAAACTCCTCATTTTATAGATGAGAGGACACAAATTCAAATACCAGCAAAGTATGTCCTCTCATTGCAAATTCCATAGTCTTTCCATTATATCACTGTGCTTCTGATGAGTTAGCTGTAGCTGAATGGATCTTGGACAGTAACTTTATGTTCTACAAGACTTTGACAGAGTGTAAGTCCCTTTGGTTGGCCACAGAGTAACAAAATTTTCAAACATTGCCACTATGAGAGACCTTCTTCTGAACCAGAAGGGAATCTGAATTCTCCATGGGATTAAAAGGAGTTCTGCCCCCATTAAGTTACAGATCCATGAAGTATATAATTTAACTAAATAACAATAAGGTTTATCGTTGTTCAGTTGTTTTCAGTCATGCCTGACTCTTTATGATAACTGTTTCGGATCTTCTTGACAACGATACTGGAGTGGTTTGCCATTTCCGCCTCCAACTCTTTTGACAGATGAGGAAACTGAGGCAAACAGGGTTAAGTGACTTGCCCAAGGTCACACAGGTGGTGTCTGAAGCAAGAATAGAAGTCAGGAAGATTTCTTCTTGTCTCCAGGCCCAAAGCACTCTATCCACTGTGCCACCTAGCTACCCTGGAAAATAGTAATAGGTGTTGTAAACAGATTCCTGCAACCTTCACTCAAATTCATTAAAAAAAACAGGCAGTGACCAATAATATGAAATGATTCAAACTGGGCAAAGTTGATTTCCCCACATATTTGAATTCTTAGGATGGGGCATAATGGTGAGTTTATTTAAATTGTAACTGATGCCTAGAGACAGTGCTTTAATGGATTGTGCATGGATCAACAGTAGCTTAAAGAGGAGTGACATAGACCCTACATTAAAAAAAGATATTTTTCTTATCAGGTTTTCATTAGAGAGTCCAGCCCACTCTTATGTGTTTGTACAATTTAAGTAGGCTCTTAGTCTGTTTGTTAATAGATCATGTTTATTTAAAACTCCCGAAGGAAGTTGTTAATCCATCAAAACTTTCAAGATCTGGACTTGATAACCACATGAATGATGCTAAATAATTCTCTAGAATTGTCTATGAAAGAGCTGTCCACAGTGCTCTGAGCTGAAGAAAGCTAACTTGCTTGAAAGTTACTCAATGTTTGCCTGCAGTTCATGACTGCCAAACCTGGAGGTGTCTGATTAGCACACCCACCGGCTTAAACAAGGTGCCTCCCAGACTAGAAAGGTTGGTAAGGAATCGAAAATATGCTTTAATCCGGGTTTCATTTTTCTATCACAAAAGGTGGCACAGAATGCTTACCATTTGAAAAAAAAAGAAAGAAAAAGAAAGAGGTGAGCACAATTTAAAAGTCAAGCTTCTAATCCCTGCTTTTGCCTGGGATTAGAATTGGAGCCAGGAGAAAGGATGTTGAAACAGGTACATTTCCCCTGAGGGTGAGCACACCCTGGACCACCTAGCTGGGAAGATGAAGAGATAATCAGATTCAGTTACATCAGTGGCCAACAAATTGTACCCCAACTTCATGACTGACAAGAGACCACAGAAATGGTGGGTGGCGAATGAAAGCTCTGTTGTTCTTTTTAAAAGGGAGTAGTGAGGGGGTATAGGGGGACATGAGAGGATAAACATTTTGACAGATCAGACTGCATCTTTCCCAGCTTTCAAGGTTCTGTCTCAGAAGCCTAGTCCTCCATTAGTAAGAGGTGAGAAAAAATTTCTTAGTGTAAGTACCTGATGTTTCTGTGGAGAGACCTTTAGGAGTGATTGAAGGGGCCGTCTGAGCTGCTAAACCACTAATTAGGCTAATTGACACTAAATTGCAGGGGGTGATTTACCTCCATGTAGAATTGCAATCTCATCAGGGTTTTGTGTCCCAGCTGTTTGAATGAGGAGTGATTATTAGCTGTCCCCTGTGGAGAGAGAAATTCCTGCATCACCTTAATATTGGGGAAGCAAGGGATTAAGTTTTTTTTATTAATCTGACTGCAAGGTTCACCTCACCCTGAAAGCACCCCAGTCATTAGCAGGGACTGAGACATGCTGGGTAAAAATATTTAATCTTTACTGTTATTAGACTGTAATTCCTTTTCCCCCTTTGGTTTCTATTTGAGTAGATGTCACATTATAAGGCAATTGGTTTTCTTAGACTTAGTCAATCAATGAAAACATAAGAATCTCATAAATTAATCTAAAATGAAAATCAGACCCTCTATTTCTTTAAAAAAAAAAAAAAGGAATCCCAGTGGGGGTAAAGTAAAAGGAATGCTAAATTTTGCCTCAGAGAAACTGGGCTTGAATTCTAACTTCATCTTTTATCTGTGTGACCTTTAAAGTCATTTAAGTGCCGTGGGGCTCAACCTAGCCAGCTAGCTACTAGGCGGTTTTAAAGATCCCGTCCAGCTCAAAATCTATGGCTCAATGACTTTAAATTCTCATAGTTTAATCCCTATTAGTTTTACTCACATACTAATATATTTGCAATAAAGTTTTTTTCCCCTAAGGATGAATCAGTTGAATTTCATTTTTTTCTCTCTGGTATAGGTGATGAGCTGCTGAACTTGTAGTGGGGAGATTTTTGAATCTATTTCTAGTTATTCCATCATGATTTTGAGCAAGTCTCCTTGATTCTTCAGCATTGTTTCCCCATCTGTGAAATGGATTCTAGATAAATTCTAAAGTTCTTACATTCCTGACCTTTTGTGTTCTAAGTTGGAAGGTCCCTTCTCACTTTAACTTTTGGAGACACCATTGACTACTTGACATGTGTAAATAATGTTTATGAAGCTGACTCATCTTTATCTTTTGCTCTAACTTCTATGCTGAGTTCTAGATTCTGTATGGCATGGTGTATTGTGGTGTGGTATAGTGTGATGTGGGTGGTTGTGGTGTGATGTGGTGTGGTGTAGTATGTTGTGGCATGGCATGGAATGATGTGGTATGGTGTTGACATGGAAAATACTGGTTTGGAACCAATGTGTCTAGATTAAAATTCTCCCTGTCAGTTACTGCTTATGTGACCTTGGACAAGTCCGGACTTTTGCGTCCTCATACAGAACATGAGGGGGAGTTTGACTAGGTGGCCTTGAAGATCTCTTCTAGCTTTAAATCTATGGTTCTAGGGCTTAGATTCAAATCTGGGCTCTGCTACATGATATCCTTTTAGAATATACAGGTAACCTTTGAGTCTTTAAATTCAAGCTCTGACAAGTTCTTCCAAGATGGAAAGACTTCTAGCATGACAATAGCAATGAACTGGAGGGATGTTGGCAGAGGTCTGGCCTCCCTAAATTCAGAGAGGCTCTGAACCATACTGGTCAGAAGATTAAATATTTTTCAATCACAGAAATCAACAAGCACTAATACCATACTGTATTCCAGACACTGTTCTATGCAGAGGGACATAATGAATGAAACAATTCCTAAGCAAGAGAAGCTTGTGTTCTAATGGGAAAAATAATAAATACATAATAAAATATTAAATATACAACTTAATATATATATAACTATATATGTGTATGTATGTGTATATGTATACATACACATATAGCGTACATATATGTAAACACATATGTTATGTATATTATATATGATGGTTGAGAGAGATGACCGTTCTCAGGCATAAGGAAATTTGGATGCCACTGGATTTTCAAATTATATTTCTGAGATAGCTGTGAAGAACTTAGAAGATCAATGACTCATCCAACCACATGATGCTTCAGTGCGATAGAATGCTGGGAATTAATATTTGGCTATTGACTTGAATAGGTCTTCAAAACACAAAGGAAACAAGTTACCCAAGATTTGCCGTGTCAATGTCATACGGGAATGTCATATGGCAATCATTCACTTACACAGGCTGATTGTGTAATTGACAGCAAAAACCGCAAACAGTCTAGGACTGTAGCAGGTACCTCTCACTTTTCATAAAGGTGGTACTCTGCCAAGAACTCTCTACAAATCCCCAGTGAGTGAAAGAGGAATTTTTCAGTTTAAAGGCAAAACATTCTCTATAGATTTTTATGGCATTAATTTTGCTATCATTGATGTATGGAGGCAAGAGATGGCAAGTTGATTTTAGAAAATAACCCATAGGTAAGTAATCCAGTTTAGTTGAACCAAACAAGGAAACAATGTGAAATAAAAGCAGACATGATGTTTGAATATGAAGTGTACAGAATATCAAATGCCATTTTTATGGAGTTTGCATTTCATGGAAAGTTGTTCAATAGGAAAGTGACATGGTCAAACGGTATTTTTTTTTTTTACTCAGGACTTTGATTTGTTCTGTGTAAGGGAATCTCAGTGTGAAAAATTTCCCCATTATACAGATTAGCAACTTTTCTATAACTGATCACTTAAGAGATTTGTCTGTACCTCAGAAAAGTTGTCCCTTGTTCCCAATCATGCGGTGAATATGTATCAGAGGCAGAGCTTGAACATAGCTCTTTCTGACTCAAGGCAATGTGGTACAGTAGAAAGACCTCAGAGAACTAGCCCTCAAATCACACCTTTGCTAATGATTACCTGCATGATCTTGAGTAAGTCATTTAACCATCTGTGGGCCTCATTTTCTTTATCTGTGAAATGGAATAGTGGTGGTGAAATTGAGGGCTTCTGTGGTCCCTTCTAGATTTATGATCTGATGTTTTTATATGTTTCACATAGCACCGTGCTGCCTCTTTCCCATATACTTTGAAGGGTCTATTTTGGCAGCTACATGAAGAATAAATTGGAAGAGAAACTTATCATGAGTTCTTCTTAACAGTCCAGGGAAGATATTAAGTATGTGTGAAGTATGGCACTCTGAGTGGAGAGAAAAGAATTGATAAAAAAAAAAAAGATAGAATACAGGTAGAATTAAGAGACTGTAAAAGTGTTTAGATGGGACACTGTTGAGTGAAAAGGAAACCTCAAAGATAGTTCTTAATTGCCGTTAAGTTGTAATTACCTTTGGTTCTTCTCTCTTATTTCGGTCAACCCTGGCTCCATCTTGAGATGGAATGAATGAAAATGAATTTTGCCAGGCATAGAAATAAAATGTTGAGAAGGAATAGCAGTGTGTGAGTGTGTGTGTGTGTGTATGTGTGTGTGTGTGTTGTATGTGCAGGCTTGTATGTTGGAGGCAGACGATGAATCCCTTTTGAACGTGATGAGTTTGTGGTCCAAGTGTCACTTACATGTAAAGATTTGCAGTTGGACATTTGCAAAGCAACACGATAGCTGAAGTGAAAAACTCAGCCTAGATCTTTGAGAAATTACTTCATCCTCTTTTCCCCAGGTTGATTGGTCTAGTGGCTTTCACAGTATTTGCATTTTTGATTTATACCTGGCAAAGTTCACCAAAGTCCTTTTCAAGAAACCATTTGGGAACATATCTGAGCTTTGTTCCTCAAAGATTTGGATTGTAGTCATTAAAAGTTAACTTGCTTTGCTGCCTTTATTCTAGTGTTAACCTTCAGAATTTCATTCTTTCCTTGTTTCCCAAATAATTGTGAAAAATATTCAAAGCAGTTTTTACAATTAGCTGTTTAAAAAAGTCAACCAATATAATGAAAACACAAAAGGACAAAAGTGAAGGAATGAGAGACTGAAGTAATAGTGATGAGGCAAAGGTAAATATATATATATATATATATATATATATATATTTTTTTTTCTTTGCCTCTATCTCTTAAATGCAAATTCAAGTGATCCAGGAGATATCTACCAATGAAGGACAAACACAATTAATCCATATTGCTACAGAATTTGAAAAATTGCCATGAAAACAAGTTAATCCTGTCTTATTTTAGCTGCCATCTATTTTGGGAAACAAAGGAAGATTCAATTCAAATGTTTTTGTTTCATATGAATCTGTGGCCTGCAGCAGTATTAGTGTTAATACAGCTTGTCCTGTGGCCAGAATATTTTCACAAAAATTAGAATTTGAATTTTCAAAGCTACAGTTGAAGAAAAGGTGAACTCTTCAAGAAAGGGGCAAGGATTCAAACTTCAGTGATTTCACACACCCTTTAATTAGTTGAAAGTAGCATTTTAAAAGTCTCTGGATATGAGTGAAACATTTTGTGGTGCGCTGTTACTACATCTCTGACTTTTTTTTCAGTCAAGCGCTATTTCAGATCTGATTGTGGTATGTTTGGCAATACACTTAAAAGATTACCTCTTAATCTACTAGTAATCTAGCTTCAAACAAGTATCTGTCTGTCCATTTAGCTGCCAATACTTTATTGTGTCTTCAAAAACTTAAAAATGAAAAGAATGAAAAGAAAACTGACAAAAAAGAAGAAATTATATTTTACTTTTTGAGTATCTTACTGGTTTGCAGACAGACAGATACCAGGAAGTTAATTGAAAGTTAATTGTAAAGACTCTACTTTAACTTTCATTTTTAAAGTATTTTTTTGGGAGTAGTAGGGACAGGATGAGGGGAAAGAGAAGAAGTACTAAGAATAATTGTACAAGCATTATTTTGTATTTTAAGTTTCCCCTTGTTGTCTTTTGATTTTGATTTTGAGAAAGTAAAACCTCCTTGGATGCAGAAGACTGGGGAATAGCCAATGATGGTGATGTGGCTTTGCTTTTAGTATCGTATTTGAAGATAAAGCTAATAAGACCAGGGATGGGAAGTACTTAGGGAAAAATAAAAGAAAATTCTGACCTTTTTTCAGTCACTAAGGTGAAAAACCCCTCATCGTTTGAGGGATTATATACATTTTTATTTTAAAAAATAGAAATAAGCTATTTGAAATTGGAAGGAAATCCCTTGATTTGATTCCTTACATTTCTCTATTGGATCAAAGATTTAGAGCTGTAAGGGATCACAGGACCATAACTCTCGACTCGGAAGGGCCCATCGACATCAAGTCCAACCCCCTCATTTTATAGATAAGAAAGCTGAGGCCCAGAGATACTAAAGGGCCTCATGCAGGTGGTGAGAAGGATCTGGTCTGCCGACTCCAAATCTTGTATTCTTTCCACCACATAATTTCAAGAAGAGGAAAAGTATAACTTTTCACAGAAAAGCCAAAAGGTGAATAATAATTTCCTTTCTAGACTGTGAGGGCTGCGTCTTCTTATATGGGAAAAAATCCTTATAAGATTTAATTTTATTATTGTTTTTATGTGAATGTTTAATAAAATGAATAGAGTACATGAAACTTGGCAATAGACTTTTATGGCACAGGAAAAGAAATCCTTCAGGCAAGAGGCTGTTCCAGTTTTATATTTGTATCTCCAGCTCTTAATATAGTTCTTGGTACATAACACTAGCACTTAATCTAATAATCTACATAATGATAGTTCTTCTCCTTCCCTCTCATCTCCTTTCTTTCTCTCTCTCTCCTTCCTTCCTTCCTTCCTTCCTTCCTTCCTTCCTTCCTTCCTTCCTTCCCTCTTTCTCTCCTTCCCTCTTTCTTTTCTCTCTTCTTAGCTTAAAAATGTCTTAGTTTTCCTTTCCACTACTAATTTTTGCATCTTTCCCTTAGTGTCTTCTGTCTCCCTCCCTTCAACCCATACAATTACCTTTTAAGTTTGTACATTCCTGTATATATGCATATTCTCCCATGATTTACTATTGTCTTTGTATCCTCACTTCCTAACACAATGCTTGACATATATATATGTATATATATACATATTATATATATTTTAAATATTTAATATAATATATAAATTATATTTATATGTGTGTGTGACTTAAATGTTGTTGATTTTTTTAAAAAGGGTGGGCATATAATATTTACTATTATAAAAATAGTGTGTGTGTGTGTGTGTGTGTGTGTGTGTGTGTGTGTGTGTGTAAAACAGTAAATGGACACCTGGTTTTCCCTAATTGCCTTCTTGATAAACCTGCACATTATATTTTATTCAATTAGGATCTGTAGAACTTTTTGGCATCTAGGTGGCACAATGGTTAGAGTGTTAGACCTGGTCAAGAAGACTCATCTTCCTCATTTTAAATCTGGTGTCAGAAACTTAATTGCTGTACAGTTCTGGGCAAGTCACTTAAACCTGTTTGCTTTAGCTTCTTATCTGTAACATGAGCTAGAGAAGGAAATATGGCAAACCACTACAGCATCTTTGTGAAGAAAACCCC
>CM053774.1:86650385-86682830 GCA_028658325.1 Potorous gilbertii
AGAGAAACAGATACTATTTAGTAGTTACATCCACTCTGTGCTAGGTCCCCACTCACCTAGCACAGAGTGATCCCTTTTAAATCTAAGTATGTGATTCCCCGAGTCCAATTGGGATGATTCCACGAGTATTGTTTTGATGAGAAAGGGTTGTTACAGGAACCATAACAGATCTGTTCCACTTCATATATATAGATATAGATATATAAATATAGATATAGATATATAGATATATATGTAGATATAGATAGATATAGATGATATGTCTATCATCTATATCTATATCTATCTATATATATATACATATAGATATATATATATATACATATAGATATATATATAGTGAAACAATATATCTCTGAAGCCTTTACATCTTGGTTGAAGCTGCCAGAATTTGCACTATATTAGCATACCTTTTGAGAACCCAGGTTAACTCCATACCATTGTAAGGTTTTTTTTTATAGGACTTTGTGGACAATGTTATATATTGTTTGTAAATTTTTTTGATATCTTTTGCATTTATCATCACTATCATTTCTGAATATATTGCCTCTTCATTACCCTACCCAGAAAAACAGTCATTGTCACAAAAGATTTAAAAAATCAACAAAACTAATCAATATGCCACCTATCTCAGGTGACATACATAATATTCCACAGTGGTAGTCCTTTAACTCTTCAAAAAAGGGAGAGGAACTATCCATTACATTTTACTCTGTAGTCAGGCATGGGGGTATGAGCCCTCCTACTAGGAAGGCAGAGGTTGGTAGACCTCTTGAGCTATAGAGGGATAAGTGATTGAATGTCCACTCTAAATCTGGTATTAATACGATGGGATCTCAGAAATGGGGCTTTTGAAGGCATGAATCAGCCTAGGTTAGAAAATGTAATAGGTGATGATCAGAGAGGTCCTGGAGCTGTGAGTAGTCCCTGCACTTCCAGTCAGGACAAGATAGGGAGATGTAATCTCAGTAATAACAGCAAAATACATGGACATAATAAACCAGATAGATATCAATATGGTAGATATACATCATGTAGCTATAGGTAAAGATACTGGCGATGAAAGTGTAGCTGTAGGTAGAGTTAAAAGATACAATACTGCACATCTAGATTTTCAAGGAAGTATCAATGTATCAATTAGCACCAGAATTTTAGGAATAGAAGAAGGTTTATGGATTTTTTAGCCCAAACTTCTCATTTTATAGATAAGACAATTGAAGAATAAAGAAATGAAGTGACTTGCTCCAATTTTTTAAATTTATTTAGACCAATTAGGTGGGATATTGGTTGTTGCTTAAATAAACCATTAAGATGCTATCTCCATAAAGACTCAATATTATAACTTCACAGATGGATCTTCATGACAAAACCTACCTGATTGGGGCTTTACCTTAAGAGAAACTTTCCTCCTTATTTTTTTTTAAATAAAGAAAGTTAATTTGAAGGTTGTGTATGTTTAATTGATATAAAACAGACTCATTTTTCCTATCAGTGTCAACTTATGTAGAGAGTTCAGGGCTGCTGTTCTCTGAAAACTATCACGTCTTTTCACAATTATTTCCCTTTCATGAGAAATCTGTTTTTTGTGTTTATTGAAATGTCCATTGTAAAGAAGAGAAATGTTAAGTTTCTTTCTCAGTCACTTATCTGCATCTTACTTAAGCTTCCCATTAAGAATAAATATTGGATTTTAATCAGTCACTTCTTCCAGCTGCTATGCCAAACTCTGACAGAGTGAATGGGAATCACACATGTATACCCTAAGAAAGGAATCTGACCTTTTTATCTCAGGCAGCTCAAGTATTCCATAGGAGCCATAATACAGAGTAGATAGAAAATATACAGAAAGCTGTTTTATTCACAGGTTTAATACTAATAGATAGTATTATTATATACTTTATATAATAAATATATATATTTATTATATATATTTAATATATATTAAATGTATATTTATATATATTTAAATATATATAATATATTTAAATAATGAAGCATCCTAGCAGAGTGGAAGGAACACTCATAGGGGTTTGAATTCTGGCTCAGCTGTTTAATGTGTGGCCTTAGACAAATCACTTCAGCCTCCTCCTGGGCCTGAGTTTCTCATTTGTAAAATGATATAGTTGGACTAGATAATCTCAAAAGTGACATCCAGCCTCCAAATCCAGTGGTAATCCAAGAGTTGTATTCTTTTCATTTTCTAGTAAAGAAAAGTGATTTTTCATGTTTCTAGTAAAGAAAAATAATTTTTCACGTTTCTTTCATTTGAAAAGTTTTCTGTTGCTCCAAATGCAAGTCTTTGACCATAAGAAGAAAAAGGGAATATGATATTCAATTAAAGGAACAGACATTAACATAATCAATAGAAGTGATAACAACTGTTGGCATGGGTTCTGCAAAATGTTACTAAGGTAACCTCACAATCAAAATAATGAAGCAAAGTTTTTTTTTCCCTACAGTTGCCGTTATCAGACAATTTTCCACCTTTATAAACCAGAAAAATGTTCTTATTAGACTTGTAAAGGACCTTCACATAGTAGGAGGACTGTGAGCTAAAAGTTCACTCCAGCTCTCTCATCTTACAAAAAGGGAAATTGAGACTTAAATATCTCTCCATTGGATCCGGTATCAGTTCCTCTATGAGAAATCTATTTATTTGGGCCCAGAAGTGTTTTGGTTCTTTTAGAAGTCTCTTAAAATGTAAACAACTCAGTGAATGATAGCAATTCTTACCTCAGTGAGAGATGCCTGATAAGAATGGAATGATACAGAGAAACATACTTTGAAAGGTAGGTGGAGGAAGCAATCCAAAAGATGAGATAGCCTTAAGAGTTGAGGAATCTAGGAAATTTCTACCTGATCCATTCATTTCTTCAAACATAGCTCTCTTTTATTCCCCTGCTCCCCATCACATCTTATTCCTTTCTTTTACTCCTACTCATCATTTCTTCTTGTTTTTCTTCTTTTCCAGTCTTTTCCTCCCACAGTCATTCTTTGCCTGGACTCTTTCCTCCACCATTTTGATTCTTGAACTTCCATTTAGAATACTCCATAAGTTAGGAGGGGCCCAAAGACAAATTTCACCTACTTTATAATTTGGCTTATGATCAGCCCTGCTTGGGGTAAGGGTAGGAGCCAAATGTTTTAGAAGTAATTTCCATTGATGGCTCATGGCTTCAAATGAACCTAAATAATATCCCATATGCAACTGACGGTCCTCAACCCCAACCCCAAATTCCAGTAATCAGTCCTGTGTAAGGTTTTCTGTGAATGGCCACATTGGAAGTTCTTGTGTAAAATTTTCTATTTTCTTAGAAGTTCAAGTTTAGGCATCTCAAGGTTTTACACCGCAGCTTAGCTGAGAGCTCAAACACCAGTTCCTTGAAGGCTGTGCAGCTGTAATTCAGCCTCAGGTTTCCAGGGATCAAAGGTCAGTACATTAATCTGTTGAAGATAATTCATAGGAGTTCTTTGGAGAAAGAAGTAGTGAGGGACTGGTGAGCAGAAAAGGACCAGCAAGTCAAGTGGTTGTTATATTTTTAGTTGGCAATTCAGCCTGGGCTTATTCCATATTGGTTTTCTTTTCATTGTTATAATTTTTTCATCATTCTCATGAACTGACTTGATGATATTACTGATTGGGAAAAAAGTATGTTCTGAAGTTGTTAGGGTATGCAATCAATCAAGTATGACACCTTAACTCTGTTTAGTAATAGAAATGTATAACTGTAAAAGGATGGTTAGCGTCCTAGAGAAACGAACATTAATTATGGGGAAGAGAATGTTTTATAATGTACATTATTTACATATGATGTCTATACATATTTTATGGAGTAAGTGTTAGAAAAATCCTGCAGGCAGGTTTGGAGAAACCAACCACGTCCGGCTCAGAGTGAGTTCTATCAGAATTTACACCAAGGATAGATTACGGTAAAACATTACCTTGATGTGTGACTTTTATTATAGATTACTTGTTTACTTAACTTTTGAATTTTTTCACTTCAATTCCGTTTCAAAATCTTTAGCATAGTCATATAAGAATGCATTTTGCTCTATTTTTAAATGAAAAAAATATGAAAGACATATATAAGTATAAAGATATGATAGAATCAGTCTTTGGGCAATATTCTTTTTTTTTTTTTTCCATATTGGCCCCATGTTTCTAGAATGCCAGCAAAGCCAATGAATTCACAAAGGAAAAATTTGGCTTGTTCCATGGAAAATGGGGTGAGGTAGACCAGTTGATCATAGCCTGAGAGCTAGGAGGAAATTTAGAGGTCATTTAGTTCAATCCCCTCATTTCATACCTTAGGTAAATAATGCCAGTAATGTTAAATACTTAGTCCAAAGTCACATAGGTATTAAGGAGTAGAGGGACACTAGTTCAGTGGATTTGGAATCTGGAAGGTGTGGGTTCAAATTCTGCTTCGGGCTTCTAGCTGTTTGACCCTAAATCATCTCGTCTCATTGAGACTCTTAGAAAAGAAGAATAACAATAGGTGTGGTACCTATACAGTCAGGGTTAACTCTTTAATGAGATAATGTATGCAAAATACTTGGCACTCTTAAAAGCACACCATTTGATTAACAATATGAGGTAGAGGATAGAGACTCAGGAAGATCTGGGTTTGTTTCCCTCTTATACATACTGATTGTATGGCCTTGAGCAAGTCCTTTAATCTCTAAGTGTCCCCAGACGACTCATTCAGATTTTAAACTGGAGAGCAGCTTCTAATTTCCACTGGTAAATCAAATTCCTCACTGAGAATTCTTAAAACCAATTAGAGGGTAGGACAAGTACTTTTTAAAGTTTGTTATTATGAGAGAGCCCAATCAGCAGTCTTAGATAATCAATTACATTTATGATTTGTGCAAATTGAATTTTTATTAACCTTAAAGTTGTTGTTTCTTCATTTTATTTTCTCTCTTTCTTCACTGTCAGGGGCTAAAGATGAATGATCATTCTTTTGAATGACATATTTATGCTGAGAAAATGGAGATGAGCTAGCTGTCTGGAGGAGCATACCATTTTACAGCCACATCTGGAAACTTGAATCTGTGAAAAGCCTGTCCCTGAGATCAGTGGGAAAGTTGTGATTTGTCTGCATATGGACTGGGGAGAGGAGAGGACTCCAAAAGCCCTGAAACCCCAATATTTGTTTTAAATATATACTTCAATTGACTACCTGTTTGCTTAGTGGATATCAGAGTTCATATTCTATGTTTCTCCATGAAAGGTAAAGCCAGATGTAAAGGCATTTATATATTTTAACTTCTTTGTGTTAGAGATTTAATTTTGAGTCTTTTTCTGAAGCTTGGTGGAAACAAGTCCAGGAAGAATCAATCAAGACATCTATTTGATTGAGCACAAGGACACAAAGACACAGGGCTAGTAGAACTGATTCTTCCAACTACATGGTATATTATATGTGTGTGTTTACACACATGTGCACATGCATGAGCATAAAAATACACATACATACACATATGTATACATGTACATATATGTATATGTACATATATGGCTTCAAATTGCAGAAATACATTTGTCATTTTATTTTACATTCATATGAATTTAAAACATATACTCATCAGTTGCCATTCTCATTCAAAAATTTCTCTAATCATTGGCGACAGGATCCTTTATACTGTGATTTGAATTTTAAAATGACAAATTACTGATAAATTATACTACCTAAGTGACAATGACCAAGTCACTTAATATCTACAGGCCTCATTTTCCTCATCTGTAAAATGATGAATTTGTAAGAGATGAACTATTTATGGTGTGGATCTATCTTCACTAGCTATCTTCTCTCCTTCTAATCTCTGCCACTTAGCCTCCCTGGCTTCCTTTATTGCTCTCAGTTAAAGCTCCATATTCTGCAGAAGTCTTTTACAGTTGCCTTTAATGCTAGTTCCTTTCCTTTTGTAAATTAGTCTCATTTTGTCTGGTTTGTACATAGTCTTTTATGTGTGGTCTCTCCTAGTGGACTGTGAGTTCTTTAAGGGCAGGTGCATGGTTATGTTTTTCTGTGAATCCCTAGTGCTTACTACAGTGTTGGACCCATTTCTCTGTTGTTCAATCATTTCAGTTGTATCTGACTCTTTATGACCTTATTTGGATTTTTCTTGGCAAAGATAATGGGTTGGTTTGCTATTTCCTTGTCCAACTCATTTTTTACAGATAAGAAACTGAGGTCAACAGGGTTAGGTGACTTGCCCAGTGTCATACAGCTAGCTATTGAATATGTAAGGACAGATTTGAACTCAGGAAGATGAATCTTCCTGACTTCAAGCCCAGTACTCTATTGCTTCACCTAGCTGCCGAGAGTCATGGTAGGTGCTTATTAAGTACTTGTTGACTTAATTTATAATCCTATTCTCAGTTCTCAATTAAAATCTTAAATACATGTATTCCAATAGGAAAACAATTCCAAGATCTACACATTTTAGTTTTATTAAGGAAAGAGAAGAATCAAATTTGGGGTAAGAGTTTTTTGGATGGAAAAGATAATAAAGGTTGATACAAACTAGGGAAGATTGAGTTATTTCATTTTTGTTTCTGTTTTATTGTCCTTTTTTTAATTTAGAAACTTTCTCTTCTGTTGAGTGTGACAGAAAAAAAGTGACAAAGCCACTTGATAAGTGGAGAGTCTGTAAGCGGACACTCAACTTCCCTCAATGAACTGGTCTCCCAGAGGAGCTTACATCCTTGGGTCCTCAAAAACTGGTCAATGAGATTGCTGAACCTCTGTCAATGATGAAAGAGAATAGAAGCACCACAGCATAAAACAAGAGTAAATGTGTTAGGAAGAAAGAAAAAGATAGGAAGAGGAGAGAAAGGAAAAAAGAACAGAATTTCACTTAAATTCTTGAGAAAATTCTAGAATGGATCACTAATGAGATTGCTAATAAGTTTCTGGGGAAGGAAAAAGTGATTACAGAGAAACTGCATGACTTCAAGAATAATTCATGCCATATCAGCATTAATTCCTTTTCTGATGGAAATACCCTACTAGCAGAGAGAGGAAAAATTGTAGATATTGTTTAGTTACATAAAGAAAACATCTATTTAAACACTCACAGTGTGCTATGCCCTGTTCTAAACTCTAGGGGAACAAATATCAATATTCAAGACAGTCTGTGTTCTCAAGAAGTTGACATTCTAATGGAGAAAAACAACATAAAGAAAAGCTTGAAAGAGAGGAGATTCTAGGGAGAACGGGTGACAAGGTAGGGGACAAAGCGGGAAGTGTCTTGGGGTTCGGGTTCTGGGCAAGATAAGGTGAAAGCTCATCTACAGTGAGACTATGGTTGTTCTAGGGGGTGAGTCCAAAGTTCCTGTGAACAGGTCAAGGAGATAATGGTCAGAGTGGAGGTGTAGTGGTATGGAGATGACTGAGAAGTGTTTACCTAGACTTTAGGAAAGTATTTCAGAAAGATATGTTATCTGTTCTTGTAAAGAAATTGGAGATACAGACTGGATAATTGTCACAATTAGATGGACTTAGACCGGGTTGAATGGTTTGAACTGAAGATTAGTTGTTCAGTGTTAGCTTGGAAGAATGTCTCCATCACAATAAGTCAAGGATCTGTGCCTGATGTCATTTGAGATGTTTATCAATGACTTACATAAAAGCCTAGATGTCATGCTCACCAGATCTGCAGATGATATAAAGTTGAGAAGGATAGCAAACAAACTGAATGACAGGATTAAATTTAAAAAAAAATATTGGAAGGCCAGTGGACTGAGCTCAATCTAACATGGTAACACTCAGTTGGGACAAATGTGAAATCTTGAACAGGTTCAAAATATCACTTTCACAAGTACAGGATGGGGTAGTATAGTTAAATTTATCTGAAAACAAGATCCAGAGAAAGAGAACCTTGAGTTCAATGTGAGTGAGCCGTGTGATATAGCAACCTCCCCACCCCCACCCAAAGTTAATGAGATCTTAGGCTGCATTCCAGGAATCAATATGTAATCAATATGTATTAGTTCTTCTGCACCCTGCTTTGTTCCAAACACATTTGGAATATCATTGTCTGGGATCCATACTGTAAGAAAAAAATAGTATTGGTAAGCTGGAGAGAGACCAGAGGATATCAGAACCAGGGGAATGAGTAGAAATGACAAAAAGTCAAATTTAATGGTAATATAAGAAAAAAAACTCCTAAGAATTAGAGATACCCAAAAGGGGAATGGTTACCTTAAAAGGCAGCAGGTTATTCCTCTATGGACTTATTTTGCATCTTTAACAAAGGCTGAGTGACTACTTACTACAACGTGTTACAGTGGAAATTCTTCTCGAGATACTATTTGGACTAGATGGAAACTCTTCAATCCAGTGACATTGACATCTTGTCTATTCTATGAACAAGACACTCCATCTGTTGGCTCCAGCGATTTTCTCTGGCTGTCTATCATGTCTGGAAAGCTTTCTCTCTTCCTCTCTGACTACTGAAGTCCCTGGCTTCCCTTAAGTTCCAACTAAAATCTCACCTTTTCCAGGATAACTTTCCTACACCCTCTTAATATCTGTGCCTTACCTCTTTTTATTGTTTCCTATTTATCTTATATTTCTCTTACCTTCTACATATTTGTTTGCATGTTGCCTTGTCCTTTATGTTGTAAGCTCCCTGAGGGCAGAAGCTGTTTTTACCTCTTTTTGTATCTCCAAGTGCTTAGCAAAGTGCCTGATACATAACAGGTGTTTAATAAGTGTTTATCGATTGATACTTGAGTCCCTTTTAACTATAAAGTCTTAAATTGGAGGGTTTTCTGTTATTGATTTTTTAAATTATTTTAGTTTGAGCTAAGAGTCTATACTTACACGGTAAGAGCAAGAGCTGGAAAATCAGTTGGAAAGACAGCAATAGACAAGTCACTTGCTCTACTGAATAGACTAGTCTATCCACTAAAAACAAAGTGAATTAGTTAGATTTGTGATATGGAGAGAGTCTGTGTGAAAAATATGAGGATGATACACAATTTCCCATGACAGCTGTTTTATTTTATTTATTTCTTTTTCAGCTTGACGTTCCAAAGCAAAAACAAACAAAGCATGCAAAAACAGATGGCTACTATGTATTTTGCAGCATATTTCCAAACATTCACAATCCATGACATCTAGCATAAGCTGGAAAGACTGCCCAGAACATTGTTTTGACTTGATTTACAACATACAACCAAATGTAAATAATGAATGCAGAGAATGTATGGCTGGGACTATAGGGGCCATTTGCTGAGCATGTTTGCCAACTTCTGTCCTTAGACGAACATCTTATTGAAATGGAATTTGCTCGCCATGCTCACACCCAGTTATTTGCTTGTAGCATAGGGTTTGACCTCAAGCAGGTCTAAACAGTTCCTAAATCCCTTCTTATTCCCTTATGAAAGCAACCATCATTTAATTTCAGAGATAGGGAGAGATTGGATGTGTCTAGGTTTTCTGCCTATCTTAAATCAGCACCAACATCTGACATCTGAATGTCATGGACATCAGCAGGAATTGCACGAGTGTTTGAGAATGGAATCTAGTCCACTGAGTTCAAACAAATGCTTGGCTTCAAAGTCACTTTAGTGACCCAAACTGCACATGATAGAATGCATGGTTTTTCTAGGGCAGTTGTGGAGACTTTGACACATTTGGCCTTCTTGTAGGCAATTTGCCATAATTTCATAGCTTTGATGTTCAAAGTTCCTTATTGGTCTGCTGGAAAATTTGGAGAGCCTGAAAATCAAGTTAGGGTTGAAATGACAGTTTTTCATGGTAGACGTAATATCAAAGCTAAACTGAAGATATACAGTTAACATTTTGGCAAACATGTGCACCTGTTATAAATTAGTTCAGCCACTCTAGATACATGAGCATGTGCATACTTACTTTCTACTACATATGTGTACATGTATATATGTCTACATAGTTAGACTATATAAATATATATGTGCATAGATAATATAAAATTTCTAGAATGGATTAGCTCTATTATAAAATATATCTGCACAGCATATATTCGGAATCTCCATATTTCCAAAATCTAGTACAGTTAAAATTACTATTTAGAATTTGACCTTTGTCTATAAGATCATGAATGTGCACTTTACAATTATAAGTATATATCTCTACATTTATATATTACATATAGTATAGGTGTATACTTTGGAATTTAGAACTGAAAAATAAAATTAAATAACATTCTTTCATTAAAAAAATGGAAATAAGTGTTTCATTATTAGGTGCCAGCATGAGCATACTGAGGACATTTTAAAATGGCATTTTTGAATTTTCAAAACACTTTTTAATGATTTAAAAACTTGCTACAATATGTATGTATAAACACACATATACGTAATATATACCTGTATATATATATATATATATATACATATCTGTGTATATATGTATATGCATATATCTCAAAGGGAGTATAAAGAATTCAAAAGGTAAGCAGTATAGACAATAAAGTATAGTACTTGGAGTCAGAAAAAACTGAATTAAAATCTAACCTTAGATACTTACTTTGAATAAGTCACTTAACCTCTCTCTGACTTGGTTTCTTCATGTATATAATGAGTTCCTACCTCTCAGGGTTGTTGTGAAGATAAAATGAGATAATTTTGTAGAGTGTTGTGCAAATCTGGAAGTACTATGTAAATGCTAATTATCATTCTCATTTTCAGCCTAGTTTTGCCTCGGGTCAGCTGTACTCCTGTAAAACAACTAGAGAATAAATTAAGATTTGCCTTCTTTGGGAAGAGGGTGAGGAACGTATGGCCTTCGAGGTCCTTGGGTAATGCCTTTTGATTGAGTCCTAGTTTCACAGAACAAATCCTTTTATAAAGGGATTTGTTCTGTGAAATTTGGATTCAGTCAAAGGGTTGCACTTGAAGACCTAGAGGGCCACTTGTGGCCTGGAGGCTTCAGGTTCCTCACCTCTGGTAATCTGTTGGAAGTCAGGGCTAGAGTCCCTTGATGGGAAATGATGTCTTCTGGGTTGTAGGTTAGGTCCTATCAGCTCTGTTACAATGACGTTCGTGTTATGCTTTAAGGTTTATAAAGCATACATTACTCAGTTGACCTCATAACAATTATGGCAAAGTAGGTGGTTGGATTGCCCTTATTTTATAGACAAGGAAACCCAAACTCAGAAAAAGCTGTTAGTTGCTCAAGGACTCAGAGTTAATAGGTGTCTAGGATGACATTTGGAAACAGACTTGCTTCAGCATTCTATCTACTATATCACATTGTTTTTGTTTTCCTTCCTCCCTTCGTTCCTTCTTCCCTTCCTCCCTCTCTTCCTTCCTTCCTTCATTCCCTCCTCTTCCTTTCAGCAGCCACTCACAGGCTTGTTCCCAATGTTGACTGGTATGCTCCATTCCATTTTTCCAACCTAGCCTGGTTTACCTCCCCTTAGACAGCTTAATGGGACTCCTATGAGATCATCAGGTTAGCCTACATTTAGTGAAGACACTAGATCACCTTTAGCTGTACTGTAGCTCAGAATCCTTGAGTGCAAGTGATCAACCAGCATCAACCATCAGCAGTAGCAGGGATTATACAGGTGCAATTCCATGCCCCAATTTTTGTCATATTACATTTCAAGGTGGATGGAATTAGAATTAACAGAACTTGATTAACCAGACAAATATTCTACATGTATTGGATAAGAGACTTGAATGAGAGAGTGAAAAAATAAACAGAAAATTTTGCATATGACAAATTTGATCAATAATCAGACCAGTGGTAGAAAATGTAAATCCAGAATATTTAATGTGAGTAGAAATAAGCTCAGGGTGGGACATGCTAAATAGATAAGATATCTGTTAAGAGATTTCTTGTAGGCAGTTAGAAATGAATCTTCAAAGACTAGGTAACTTTGGAAACATAGACATATACATCATTTTATCAAATTACTGAAGTTGTGGGAATAAGTGGCATTTTCATCCATCTATGAATACAAGCATTTGTGTTGTATAGCATCTATTCAGTTCCAAGAATGTCTTCAAACAAAATACAAAATACAATGGGAACTGTGCCCTACACATTTTCTCTCAAGATGTGCTTAGAAATGTAATTGGCCCAGTTATCAGTAAACTTTTAGTCTTTTGGGATAAAGCACATCACTTCTTCCCATTCTTGAGATTCTGAAAGTATCGTGCTGAGTTTTTTGCCAATATGATTCTTCTACAGAAAATAAATAAATAAACAATGAACTGAAGCCCACCCATCTTTAATCTTGAGAAGCAGAAGCTAGAATGTGGAAAATAGTGAAATTCAAGCGCCCGGAAGAATATCTGCGGGATACTGTAGAGTTTGTTTTAAAAGCGTTATCATGACAAAGTGATACTATAATGAAGAAGCAAGATTCACTCAGTCACCAATGAATTAGAGAAGACTGCATTACAGTAACGGTGGGGATTTTCTGAAATTAACATTTGATTCTTTTTTCACCTCAGAGATCAGAGAATCATAAATCTTAGGAGCACAGAGGCCATCTATTTTTGAACCCTTGTTTTTACAGATGTGGAAACTTAAGGCCCCTCCAAAATTTAAATAATCTATAAAGGGTAAATAGTTTGTGAGTGGAAAAGCTGATATTTAAATTCAAGTCCAGAATTCTTTTCATTTTTTCATTTTTTCCATTTGTTTTCTCTTTCTTGTCTTTTGGAAAATAGGATAAGATCTATCTTTGTAATTTTAGAATATTTTTCCATTTCTTCCTTGCATGTGTTTATATATACATCTATACATAGATGTGCATATATGTATATATATGTATATGTAGTTTGACAATATTAATGTTAAATTATTTCAGGTAATACCAGTCTATGTCTAAAATGACCTAAATTCTTCTAGTTTCCCTCAATTATTTAAGGAGAAAATCTGACTTTTGTTTCCGTTTTTATATGGATTATTTTCATTTTCAGGGGAAAATATAAAATAAATACAACACATATATCACCCAGAGTGAAAAATAGAAATGCCCTGAAGGAGACTGAGGGAATAAGAAGGCAAGAAGACACAGGATTGACTGATAGTTGCTTTCCTTTGAAAGTGCTTGCAGCAATCTTTCTTAGCATCCCTTTGACTCTGTCTCTTAGGGAATGGGACTGTGTTTGAGAACCAGAGACATAGTTTTCCCCAAAGGTCAGAAAATGGCTAGTCTTCCAACATGTCCCTTACATATAATCTCTAGAATGGTAGAATGGACATTCTAGTAACCTCAGTGAGAGTAAAGATCTACTTCAACTATTATATCTACTGTGGCCCTGCGCTCTGCTCAGAAAAATAGCCCCAGGGCCCCAAAGGCCAAGGAGACAACTAATTCCAAGTTGATTTCTGCTAATTCCACATTAATGAAGCTTCTTTTTTTACCTACCTTCAGCACAGAGAAGTACAAAAGGAGATCTTTGCACACTGAAGCCTTGCAGAGCTATGAATGTACCCTCTTGGAGCAGCTCCAACTCCCTCATCTACCTCCAGTGTGGGCTTTAATTGAGTTTCAGCATGTTCACTGGAATCCAGAGAGGTAGTAATCAGCCTTCTTTTTAAATCTGGCAAGCAATGTAAGCCCTTGTTTGTTAATCTCTTTCTTTCCCACATACTACCCACTTTAATTTGATGGCTTGTAGGTTTTCTTTCAAGGGGTTAAAAATTTCTTTAATTACCCTGTAAAATTAATTGCTTCTATGTCACTGCACTAATAAACACATATTGGTAATCCAGTCACCATCAAGGCAATTTATTAAAGCTTATTTATGATTAAAATAAACACATCAGCAAACAATAAGCTATCAGCTAGCTCGTTGCCCGAACACGGTCAGGTCATGCCTATACTTGAGCTAATGCAGTGGCCTTTGCAATGATTGATTTGGGCCATTAACTACAAACCAAAGTTGGTTTCAGTTCATCTATCTTCCACTAGCCCAGGCAAAAATGTTATTCAAAATAAACACTGTGTCTGAGTCTTTTTTTTTTTTTTTTTTGGCAAAAGGAAGAGTAGGAAACCTATTGCGTTATCACTCATTTCTCCATCTGATGTGACAGGAGCATTGTACTCCCAAGTGGGTTAACCAAAGCCCCTAAGTTTGATATGTCAACAATCCTGGCATATGTAACAACTGTGGGGCAATAAAGAGCCATCCCCTACTAGATAATTAACTCTCCCCTTGGACAGTGCCAGTGACTCTTAAGAATAGACTGAAAGACTTGAGGGTGTAAGCTTAGAATACTAGGCACATTTAAAAAAAAAATCTGAAAATATGATCCACCTGCATATGTGTGTGTTTCATGTGTGTTTTCACTTGTAAAATTCTGAAGAGTTGACATTTATAAGATACAAGAGAAAAGATATGATCCTTTTGGCAGTCAAGAGGCAAACTAATATACTGAGTCAGAAGACCTAAGCCTGAATCTAACCTCTACTAGTAATTAGCTGTGGTCTTTCTGTTAAATAAAAAAGAAAAACAAGTCATCCCAAGAAGCTTTCTTCCAAATGTTATTTTCTTTTTTATAACTTTATGACTCTACCCCACTGCCAAGCCCTTTCTTTCTGTGCACTAATTTTGATGGACAATATGCATTTTTTAAAAATCTGATTTCCTTTTTTCTAAATGTTTTTTGCTACTTTTTTTCTGACACTTTTCCTTCATGAGACAGTTAAGTAAAACAAATTGGCAGTGGCTTCAGCTGACAGTACATGCCCCAACTGCATGCCTACCCTCTAATAAGACAAGGTAATTACGTGCTTTTTCGTCAGTGTCACTGGAACTAAAAAGAGACATTATTTGTATTCTGAATTCTGATGTATTTTTATCTTTTATTAAGTTTTATTTTTTATTGAGAACTTAGTCATCAATAAACACAAATATTTCAATATGTGAAGTTGAATAATATGATAAACTGAACTGCTGCTACATACAGTAATTTAATGATATTTACGTACACATGTAAATATTTATGCATATATATGTATATTTACACATATAAACAGTTCCAAAAGTCTCAGTGCTGTTTCACTTATGAAAACTTAAAGAACAACGAATCTTTCAATACTCATTTATTTTCATTTATTATGTGTCATACACTTTATTAAACTCTGGGGATACAAAGAAGGAAAGGACATGCCCTCAAGTAGACGAATTCTAATGGAGGAAACGGTATGCAATAAACTATGCATACAGTGGACATATATAGGGTGAATGTAGGTAATCTCTGATGAAAAATACCTCTTTGCCAAAATATTTGTATCATCCAGTTCTGATGTCTTCATGTTGTTTTCCTTTATACTACTATAATCATTGTACACATTATGTTTCTAGCACATCTGCTAACTTTGTCTATATCTGTTCATCCAAATCTTCCCAAGTTACCTGATTTCCCAATATTCTTAATTTCCGATAGTATAATATATGCCACTATATTCACATACCACAGTTTGTTCAGCCCTTGGAAGTGATCAACTAGCAGATACTCACTTGGTTTCTAGTTTTTCAGGGTTTTTTTTTTTGGTCACCACCTAAAGCACTATTCTGAATATCTTAGTATGTGAAGCACTTACGTTTTTGTCTGTGAGCACTTTGGGACATATATCACAGTAGAAAGATCATTGGGTCATAGTGTATGAACAGTTTAGGGCTTTTTCTCTCACAGTTCAGATTGATCGTTAACAATTCACAGCTCTACCACCAACAGGTTATCATGACTGATAGTCATGCCTGACTTCATGAAGACTGCTTTTGGGAAAGGGAGGTTTCTTTATTCTGTGTCCCATAGTGCAATCTGAGGATGATTTGGAATCATCTTAACGGAAAGGGTCTCCAAGAAAATGCACTGCTGTCATTTTCTCTTAGGCTCACTGCTCTGTTCTGTACTCTGCAGTAAGGCACTAAGGGCCTTCCAATAGAATCTGCTTTCATGCTTTTGCCAAAATTTAAAAAAATGATATAAAGTGGGATTTCGTGCAAATTGAGAAGCTACCCCATACAGTGTAGATCCATTGAATTGATTAGGACTGGGCTATCTTTAGATCAAACACGTCCTGGGGAGTCCACAGTGCTTTGGCTGGGTTAGGTTCCCTCTCTTTTGTCTTTCAAATGAGCTATTTTGTGGTCCACAATGTCACCTAAGGGAGTAACATAGCATTCTCTTTCTTTTCCACTTTAATCCTATCAGTGGGGCCTCAGCTTTTCACAGGAAGATGGAGCCCCTTCAAGGTTTGCCAGGCAGCTATGAAGTAGACCTCTGTGAAGGTTAACCCGTTGTTCACCTTGTGTATTCCAATGAAGACAAAACCAATAAAGCAGAGGTTTTGGGCTTTTTCATTTTTTTATTTTTGGTCATTGACCCCTTTGGCAAAGCCTATGGACCACTTCTAAGAATAACGTTTCATGGCCCACATTCATAATTGAAAGAAGTATCCAATTTCAAATAGAAATGAATGAAAATAAAGATAATAATTTTTCCCTCTCCAAGTTAATAGACCCTCCGAAATTTATCCATAACCACCACTCTCATCCCCTATTGGACCCCTGCTAAAGAAGCCCTGTAATAAGGTTTTCTTGTTTTCTTTAAAAACAGTCATGTAGACTGAATCTCCCACACTCCCTTCCCCCCAAAGTGAGATGTGATAAAAAAAAAAATCTACTTCTTCTTTATAAGTGTGAGAGCTGAAAAAGTAGCACATCCCACTTGTGATAATTTAGTGAAAAATAAGACAGAAGGGAATGCTGACTACCTGTGAGTTCTGAAAGTGGCAGGTCATGCAATATATCTACTTGCTTACATGAAGAGAAGATTCTGAAATGGAGACTATAGGGCCTTATTTGCTAAAACCTTTCTTTCTGCTGCCATGTCATTGTTTTTCAATCTTAGACTATAGACTCTTAACTCTGTGTGTGTGTGTGTGTGTGTGTGTGTGTGTGTGTGTGTGTGTGTGTGTGTGTGTGTGTTATGGACCCCTTCAGCAGTCTGATGAAACTCATGGATCCTTTTTTAAGAATGATTTTAAATGCATAAAATAAAGTAAATAGAATTATTAGGGAAATCAATTATATTTAAACACCTATTATAGTTCAATAAATGTTTATTAAATGTTAAACATATCTCTGTCCTCAAGGGGTTTACAAGTTTTTTTTGAGGAAACGAGGTATACTCCTAAATGTAATAATAGGGGACTGAGCTAAAAATAATATACATACATACATATATCTACATATACACAGACATAAATAATGTGTATATCTATCATCTGTCTGTCTATCTATCTTTCTGTCTATCTGTCTCCAAGTATATGCAAAGTGAACTCCTGGGGGAAGGTGTATACCTACTATGAAGTGCAGTTTGTTAACAAACAGAACAGGAATTTTGGAGAATATAATGGAAAAAGAAGGGAAGAATACGCTGGAGGAAAGAGCCCAAGGCTCAGAGGAGGAGGAAGACCTAGAATCAAGTCTTTATTCTGTCTGGGTAAAAATCATCTAGCAAATGAAGTTTCTCTTCAGTTCCCCACCTTTCCCCTTTTCCCTTTCTCTTCATTCACTAGCTGTGTGGCCTTGGGCAAGTCACTTAACCCCAATTGCCTCATCCTGGGTCATTTCCAGTCATCCTGATGAATATCTGGTTACTGGATTCAGATGGTTCTGGAGGAGAAGTGAGGCTGCTGACCTGCATAGCCCTCCCTCACTTAAAAAAAAAACAAAGTCAAATGCAAGTCATGTCATTATTTCTCTGATGGCCTGGGCATCTTCGGCAACAAAGGATGAACACACACACTCATTCAATGAATTCCTTGCTTCCAGTCTCCCAAAGCCATCAGAAAGAGTCCTGGCTTCTCATGGGGTGTCCTGGTGTGATGCTCTCACTGGGCAATGGTTCATCTTCAAACCAATCCATTATGCTTTTATTAAGGATATACTCTATGTAAGGCATTGCACTAGTGCCTGGAAATACAACGACAAAGATGAAAAGGAGTCTCTGTACCCAAAGAACTTAGATTCTACTGAGGAATAACACACACACACACACACACACACACACACACACACAGAAAAGTAAATATGTGATAATTTGAGGAGAGATTGAAGACAAGAAAATAGCAGGAAGCAAGAAGTTAAAGATTCTGCGGGAGAAATGTGGAAGGAAAGAGGAAATGAGATGTCTGGACTACAGCATATCTGGAGGAGAATAAAATGAAATTAGTCTAGAAATGTAGGTGGGTGCCAGATTGTTGTTTTGCAATATTATCTTACATGATGGTGAAAGGGACAATACAACTGTCACTAATCATTAATAACAAGTATCTATCTCTGTTTATTGGTTTATCTATAGGATGAACATCTCACAGTAGGAAAAGCCCTGGATTTGAAATCAGAAGCTCTGGTTCAAATCCTGGCTATGCTGTGTGAGACCTTGGGCTTGACCTCTTAACTTCTTTGAGTCTAATTTTTCTCAAATACCAAATGAAGGTTTTGGATAAGAGAGCCTTGAAGATGTTTTCCATGTTCAAATCTCTAATTCCATGATTCTATGACAATTTTAGGGAATGGTACAGATGGATATCCTTTTCAAATGGGGGAGACTTAGGTAGCAAGAAGGGAGCAAGTAGAAAAAATATAAATACATATACACACATTTATACATATATGTATATATTGTATGTAATATAAATAGATATACTGTTGTTGTTGTGTTTAACCTTCATTCTTGAAAAGGGCCATGGCATCAGGAGGATGACATGACTTGCAGAAGACTTTGATTTGAGTGATGTAGGGCTGTGCAAGGTCACCAACATCACTTTCTTCTCCTTAGCCATCTGGGTCCAGTGGCCTGATATTCATCAGGATGACTGTAGATGGCCCAGGATGCAATGTGAGAACCTGGTCCTTTCAGGCTAAGGTCTTATCATATTCTCACTTTGAGATACACCCATTCAATGAATAGGCTTGTTAAAGTAGTTGCTCAAGGGATGGCCCCTTTAATTAAAAAAAAAATCAAACTTGGAGGAGAAGACCCTCAGGGTTCCCAGGCAGAAGAGAAGCAATTGCTATTGAATATTTAAATCCACTCTATGCTAGGTAGGTAGGGATTTGTTCAGTCTATGAGCTCCAGAGTGAATTGGGTTTGAGGCTTGATCCTTGAGCAAGAAAATGTAGCCAGTAAACCCAGAGGAAAAAGACATATAGATATATAGATATGGAGACGAAAGAGGAGACAGAGAGCTAGCTTCTGTGGGAGAGGAGGGAGGAATAAAGGTCATAGAAGAGCAGTTGACCCTGGCAAAGAAGAGGGATATAGATATAGATGGATGGGATGAGCCCCAGATGAGGAGAGGTTCCTGCTGGACGGTAGCAGAGGGAAGATTGGAAAGATGGGGGCCACCCTGTGTTATACAAAAGCATAGACCCAGGAGTTAGAGGTTTTAAATCCTCTCATATACCACCTATGTGATCCTAGACAAGTCACTTAATCATCTCTCTACTTTAGTTTCTTCGTAAAATGAGATAATTCCTTCTATGGCCAGGACCTAGGATTTTGGGGCAGCTAGGTGGTGCAGTGGATAAAACATCAGTGCAGGAGTCAGGAGGACCTGAGTTCAAATCTCACCTCAGACAGTTGACATTCACTAGTTGTGTGACCTTGGGCAAGTCATTTAATCCCAATGAGTTTAAGCCTCATCCTGGGTCATCTCCAGTCATCCTGATGAATATCTGGTCACTGAATTCAGACGGTTCTGGAGGAGAAGTGAGGCTGGTGACCTGCACAGCCCTTCCTCACTCAAAACAAAGTCAAGTGTAAGTCATGTCATTATT
Source organism: Potorous gilbertii (assembly GCA_028658325.1). Classification (NCBI taxonomy): domain Eukaryota; kingdom Metazoa; phylum Chordata; class Mammalia; order Diprotodontia; family Potoroidae; genus Potorous; species Potorous gilbertii. The sequence goes on from CM053774.1 coordinate 86,670,202, forward strand.
TCTCAGACAGCGTGGTCTTCTTTGACAATAAAGGATGAACATACACATCTAAGCTTTCACAACTCTTTTTATAATCTTCTCCCCAATGGCCTTTTTCCTTCACTCCATGAAAACCTTGGATTCTACTCCGTTGTTCCCCTTACTCTGATGGGTAAACTTTTTACCTTTTCGTAATGCAGTCCAGGCCTCTTTACCATTTCCTGAAGTCTTCTTGCCATGCTCCCCACTTTCTAGCACCGTTTTCATCTTCTCCAGTTTCTAATTGGATGTCTAAGACATCTCAAACTCAACATGCCAAAAACTAAACTCATTATCTTTCCCTTGCAATCCTCCCCTCTTCCTAACTTCTCTGTTACTATTGAGATTATCATTCTTCCATGTACTTAGGCTTACTACCTGTCATTCTCAACTCCTCATTGTCTCTCATTCCCCCATATCCAATGTGTTGTCAACTATTGTGCATGCTGCCCTCTCTCCTCTGATACCAGCATTATCCTGATGATTTACCTCCTGCTTGCTCCACTGCATTAGCAGCTGGTGGGTCTGCCTGCCTCAAGTCTCTCCCTCCCTTCAGTCTTTCCACCCTCCATTCAGCTTTCAAACTGTTCCTCTGAAATTTCATCCATCTTTGCCCCACTTCAGTAAGCTCCAGTGGCTCCCTAGTGGTCGTAGGATCGAATATGAAGTCCTCTTTGGCTTTTGAAAGCCTTTCATAATCTGGCTTCTTCTGCCTTTGCATTCTTGTTTCAGCCAAGGATCCTCCTCTTACTCTGCTATCCAGTGACAATGGCCTCCTTGATGTTCCTTGAATATGGCAATCCATTTCGGACATCCTTACATTTTTTTTATTGGCTGTTCTCCGTTCCTGAAACTCTCTCCTCATCTTTACCTCCTTTCCCTGACTTCCTTCCATTCCCAGTTGAAATCCCTTCTTCTGCAATAAACCTTTCTGATCTCCCTCAATACCAATGCCTTCCCTTTGATGCCGTCTCCAGTTTATCATCTGTCTATCTATCCATCTATCTATATTTATCCAGCTACCTATAATATACAAAACATATATATGCACATAACATACATACATATGTGTACACATGTATACACACATGTATTCACACATATGTACTGAGTGATTGTACATATGGGGATCACTGAAGGAACTGGAGGTATGTAAAGATAGAGAAGATAGACAGAGATAGAGATATAGTTTTAAGTGCTTGTTGACTTGACTTTGAATTGGAATATAAGATCTTTGAGGTCAAGAACTATTTGCTTGCTTGTATTTGCATTTCCAATGCTTGGAACAGTGCCTGGCACATATTAAATATTTTAAAAATTCTCTCTCTCTCTCTCCCCCTCCCCTATTCTAAATCTTGATACTATGTTGAAGGAGTTAATGAATTCTGTTATCATTTCATTTTTAGCACCAACTGGCACTGTCTCCTACTTCCTCATTCGCATACCTCCCTGGAACCCCCCAAAGTCATCCATGGTGGCAGTTTGGGCCCCACCAAAATGAAATATACTACACAATTACTCCATTTACCACACCTTAGGGAAGCATATGTATTTTAACATCGAAATCTAATCTTTTTCATTTCTCTTCTACAATGACTAGTCTTCAAATAATTAAAATTTTTCACCCCCTCTACCACCATTATCTTCATCAAATTACATGTCCCCACTTCCTTCAATGGTCCCCATATACACATCCACTCTGTCAATGCTTGTTGACTGAACAGTTTCATTTAGCTTAATGGCTACCCATTGCATACCTAAACCCTATCGGCTGTCTCTGAGATGTTTGTCAGAGTCATAGAAGAGAACATCAATGGATCATTAGAAATCTCTCACAATTAATACATCTGTGTGCTATCATGAGAAACTTTATGCATATTCAACATCCAAGTTGATGGTGTCAACATTTGCTTGTTTTTAAGTCTGTACTTAGGATTTCATATTTTTAGAGATTTCAGATGAGAAAATTTAAGGTAATTCCCTCTACCAATGAAGAACCATAGCTCATTTTGTAAAATGCTATATAACTCTATAGTGTTTGAGAATTTGGGAATGGGGGAAACCAGACTTGTAATTGTATCAGTGTAGAGCACACCAGTGTGAAAATGACCTGAACTAAGGCATATCAGCAAATTGTCTGCTACTTAAGAGTGCTAGAGAATTTTCCATGGTGCTTAGAACTTAAGTGGTTTGTGATTCCATTGGTATGGGAACACCCCATGAAAAAATGTACTTTATGCATGCAGATCAACAACTGTTCTGCAACTTATCTTCTGAGGGAATTGCCTGGGTTCTGAGCATGCAACAACCATGTGTCAGAGGCTGGACTTGAATCTAGGTCTTCCTGAGTACAAAGTCAGAAATCTATCCACCATACCAGGTGTCTGCTTAAAGTAAATAAATTAACATGATTATTTATATTACCAAAAAAAAAAAAGCATTTACCAAATATTTTTCTTGAATTACAAATGTATTTATGTACTATAAACAATAGCTTGATTTATATACTACAGCAATCAAATGAGTTAGTATGTGTACAAGTAGTTTAAAAACCTAGTTTGTAATGATAGAAATGTTAGTTATTATTATACTTAGTTTCAGCTTAGGTGATGTGAAATAGGAGGTAGCTGTAAAGGGGAGATACGCCAGAGCACTTTGTCTATTGATGCTGGGTATCTGGAATCATCTTCATCTTCATAGGATAACAATTCTCAAAAGATACATACAAGCTGGATGGCAGGAGAGATGGTGACAAGTTCTCAGGATAGAGCTCACTGAGAAACATTGGAGGGTTTTGCTGGTGGAAACTTGGTGCTTCAAAATATAAAGAGAAACTTCAGTGGAAAGAGGATATGCTATGCTTTTAAATTAATTTGGGAATGAAACGTATATAAAATTGATGAAAATGGTAATGCTGTATTAAGTAAGACTATGTGTGTGCTTTTTTATTATGAAATTCCAGGAGGTTTATCCATTCTTAGAAGTTATGGGTAAAGAGAACTCACTGGAAATACAGAATCACAATACCTTCACTCTTTTTTTTTCTTTTATGAGAAGCTAAGTGGTTCCGTGGCTAGAGTCCTTGACCTAGAGTCATGAAGACCCAAGTTCTAATGTGGCACCAGACAGTAATCCTGTGACCCTGAACATGTCACATACCATTTCTCTGCCTCAATTTGCCCATCTGTAGAAGGGATAAAGTTATAGCACCTACTTCCTAGAGTTGTGAAGATAAACTAAGATAATATATGTAAAATATTTTGCAAACCTGAATGTGCTATATAAAAGTTAGCTATTATGATGACTATTCTTTTCTAACCCATTTGTCTTGCTATAAAATCCAGATAATTAAAATTACCACCCCATCACCAGTGGGGTGCAGTGGGAGAATTTATCACCACTCTTACATACACAAGAAGGAAAAATCTCTAATTGCTTTCAGTTAGCTTCTGGTTTTAAAGTTTTACTCCCTCTATCTCTCACTCCTAGTCAAAAAGGGAACAAAATGTGCTGGGTTTGTTTTTTTGCGGGGTGGGGCAGTGAGGGGCATTAACATTCTTGACCTGGTTTGAGAAGAGTTAGCCAGCATTTTGTTTCAGTTCATACTTTCTCTTCCCGGTTTTGATGGAGTGGGATGATTCATTTATTTGACTTGGAAAGAAGACAGGTATATAACTCATTTTTAATAAGTATACAAAAGGATCACATTCATATTATTTCTCTAAAATGGGTCAATAACCAGGATATATAATTTTCGTAGTCATAATCAACTTTTCTCTGATTTTTATGTGCCAGACTTAGAATGAATGCTATGGTTTCAGACCTTCAGGATTTTAGCTTTATGGAATTTTTAGACGGGAGTCAGAGCCCTGGGAACACTGTCCTTCCTCCTGGGAAGGAACAAAAAATTAAGGATACTACAATGTCAGTCAGACCTGAGGCCTGAGACTTGAGGTCACTGAGTCTTGGATCCTGATGCTTAAATATCACATAACTCTTTGGTGCCTAGTCTAGGCATTTAATAAATACTTGCTGATTGATTGATTAGTCTTTTTCCAGATAAGGTACTGAAGTGACATATCTGGCCTGAGATATTTCTCTGATAATTAAGTACAGGTTCATCTTCATCTTGGCAACTTATAGACCTATACCATAAACTTTGTGTAACAATCAGGGAATCCTGGAACTTTGAGGAGATGAAAAAAAAATTAGGGAGGAGGAGAAATGACATGAAGAATCTTCTTCTAAATCAGGAGTTCTTGACCTTTCTTGTATCATGGATCCCTTTGTATCATGAATCACCGGTGAAGCCTATGGACTCTTCCCACAGAGGGCAGCCAGGCAGCTCAGTGGATAGAGTATCAGGCATGGAGTCAGAAAGATTTGTCTTCTTGAGTTTAAATTTCAACTCAGATTCTTATTAGTTGTGTGACCTTGGGAAAGTCACATAACCCTGTTTCTCTCAGTTTCCTCAACTGTAAAATGAGCTGGAGAAGGAAATAGCAAACCACTCCAGTATCTCTGCCAAGAAAACTCCCAATGAAGTCACAAAGAGTTAGATACAACTAAAATGACTGAACAACAACATGGATTCCTCAGTATAATAATTGAAAGAAATGATAAATTTCAGTTAATGAAAACTAAAAAAAATTATCGATGCAAGTTCTAAGTGTATTCTAAGCTGATGACCTTTATTAGTGTGCACTTTAGAATTATTATTAAGCCTTGTCTAATTCTAACTTGGAGCCAATTGGAAAAAACACATTTTTCCATGGTCCCCTTCCTTATCTTTCTGATATTTACACTGTCATGTCTATGTAATCCTTACGTGTCAGTTAACATGTTGTACATATATTGCCTTGTCTTAGATGGACTCAGGACTCTTATCTGATTCAGCTTTTATATATGTCCTAGTGGGAAAGAATCACAGCAGGGAGACCCTTAGGCTAAAGAAACTAGCAAGGACTGAGTGAAGCTGGTCTTATTTGAGTCCAATCAATATCAGAGATGACATATCAACAGCTTAATAATTAGGGCCATTCCAAAATGGAATGAATTACCAAGAGAGGAAATGGGCTTCCAATTCAATTATTGGTAAATTGGGATCTCTAAGGACCATTTTAACTAAGACAATTAGATCTGGTCTAAAAAAAATTATTCAGCTTGTTTTGTCTTGAGATTTTAATCAATGAAACGTTGCCTATCCCTAATAACAAAAATGGCAAGATATTGAAATTATATATATATATATATGTATATATATATATATATATATACATATATATATATATAATCTTGCATAATGCTCACCACAGTTCTGGGAGAAGGTACTATTATTATTTCTATTTTAAAGATAAAGAGCCTGAGGCTGAAAATCTGAACTGACTTGCCCAGAATCACGTAGCTAGTCCTCAACCCCTCTTCCATGCTAGATTGTAGACTCCCAGAGGGCAAAGTCTTGTTTCATCTCCCTTCTTTTCCAATGTTCCCCCCACAAAGCAGGCAAGTGATAATTGTTATACCACGTTGCTGATTTAAATAGAGTGCAATCTCACTAATTCAGACTAAATGTGAAAAAGGACAATTCAAGTAAATACTAAATTACAGTATAGACTTAAAAGTACAGCTTAATTATTTTCAAATAAGCACAGTAATTTAAATTAAATGCTTATAAATTACTTTCAATTTATGCAGTTATAGCAATATCACAGAGAAAAACAATATGGCTATATTTTAAAAAATGTATGTATTTTTATAAACATTGTCTCTCCTTCCCATTGACCCTCAAATGAAAAAGAAAAGAAAAATGAACTTCAAAAGGCAAGTGTTCACAGGACAACAAAAATCCCCACAATGGGAACATGTGAACATGTGTCCATTTTGCATTTTAAGTCCATCACTTGTCTGGCAGGGAGTGGGAGATGTGCTTCATCTTCAGTCCTCTGGACACATGGTTAGTCATTGCATTGATCAGAGGACTGCTGGTCAAGTTGTTTCTCTCCGTAATATTGCTGTAACTGCATAAATTCTTCCTACTAATTCTGCTCACTTTGCTCTGCACTACTACTTCACAGGGGTTTTCCTAGGTTCTCTGAAACTGCCCTGCTTGTCTTTTTTTTTTTTTTAGCACAGTAATATTCTATACTATTCAATTGTTGGAATTTGTCTGGTCATTCACCAAAAACTGATAACTCCTTAATTTCCATTTGGGGATATTATAAAAAAAATTGCTATCAATTTTTTTTTGTGCATATGTCATTTTCCTCTTTCTTAGAAGAGTGTAAGTTGGAAGAAAGGGTGTGGCTGTTTTGTAACTTTTTGGATATGGCTTCAAATTGTATAAGTCCTATTTTAACTGTTGGTTTTCTTAGTGTGAGATCTTTGCTCAATAACAAATGAGATGATATACTACTGGAGGAAATAATACCCCCTCAGTACACACACACACACACACACACATACACACACATTCTTGATATAAATGAGAGGGGAAAAAACTTACATCCAGGTGGAAGACTGGTCAATGGAAAGATCAGTTTCATTATCTGACAAAGAATACAAGAATGAATGCATGGACGAAAAAGCATTTATTATGTATAAAGTACTGTATTTTGAGGGATATTTAGTCATCACTTTCAATGCTCATGGCAACTGCTCACTATGAAGATGATTGGAGCCTTTGTATCAACTGCTTTCACAGAGAATGAAAGAGAAAGATTAATTGAAGATCATTGCTACATCCAGAAACTGGCCACTTATCTTCTCAATGTGTAGGTGTAGTTTAGTTGTTATTGTTTAGACGTTTCAGTCATGTCTGATTCATTGTGACCCCATCTGGGGTTTTCTTGGCAAAGATACTGGAGTGGTTTGCCATTTCCTTCTCTGGCTCATTCCACAGATGAGGAAATTGAGGCAAACATGGCTAATGACTTGCCCTGGGTCACAGCGCTAGTAAGTGTGTGAAGTCAGATTTGCATTCAGGAAGATGAGACTTCTTGACTCTGTCAAACTGCCCTATAAATATATAATATAAAATATTTCAAGTAATAAACTAATAGCATAACAAATATTTACATGCCACCTTTCAAAGCTTGAAAAACACTTTACATCCATAGTATCAATTGAGCCTCACAACAAATAGTGAGATAAGTAAAAAGACCCCACTATCCCTTTGAGTCAAAGTTGAGTAGGTCTCACAATTATGAAGTGTCTGAATGGGCTAAATGAATGACACTTTCATTTAAAAGAAATCAACTTGGGACAATGTCAATTACCGACTAAGTTTTTTCCAGCTTGGGGATTCTGTGAGACTAGGTATAAATTGATTACGTAGATTATTCATTAATAGAGTTATTCTTAGAAATTCTTTTGTCTAGGGCACAAATTAAGGTAGCATGAGAAGATCTGACAGTTCAGAGAATAGCCCCAAAATTGTTAGGGAGAACCACAGAGAGTTGGAAATTGTAATGGAGAAGGCAATATGACTGTGTGATGTTGAAAGGGGGCATCTGATGAGTGATGAGGAAGAATTCAAGCCCAAGGGAATTATATATCTCTCCTTCTTATGCCCCTCCAGTGGGAGGGAAGAACTAGGACCTGAAAGAAAGTAGGATTAGATCTCTCAGTGCAGAACACATTCACTGTTCCAAGGAAACACAATTCCCTTGATGGCACCCTGGGAGAGGAAGTGTGGTCATCCTGCCTTAGTTATAGACTCAATGCTTCTATGGAGACTCTGGGAAATATCCCTTAGAACAAATTATCAATAGACCAGGTATTATTCCACAAGCCTAAACTATTTCTCCTACTAGCCAGTCCTCAACGCATGACTGCTCTCTTTACAGAAAAAAATAGTAAAAGGCAATTGAGAAAGTCTAAGTTTAAATCCTGATTGTGCCACTTAGTAACTAAGCAATTTTGTACAAGTTACTCTATTTTTTCTAGGTCTCAGTTTCCTTATCTACAAAATGAGGGTGTTGGATTAGATAACTTCCATGGTCCCTTCCCACCTTGGATTACTGATTACTATCAACCTGTTCTCAATACAGGAATACAAGGAAGACTTTTTTCTTATTTGGGCCTTGGTTATTTATTAATGTAAAGAAACAAATTGGTGTGTGTGTGTGTGTGTGTGTGTGTGTGTGTGTGTGTGTGTGTGTAAAACACTGAGACAAATAATGCCTTGGTACTTGGGAAGAAGTATAGAGAGCTATGCTAGGACCAGCCTCTTTGAGGAATATACTGAGAGGACAGAGAAAGCATTCCCTCAGAGATGAGAGATGACTGGAATGTCTTGCTTCCTAGCAGTTCATTTATGTATGACTCTTATGCTGATACCTGGGAAAACTTGAGAACTAGAGCTTTTTGGGAGCCATGGGACAAGTGTGACCTGCCTAGCTGTGGGGGCTCTTGTGCTCATCCTTCGTTTCCAAAGACGATCATGCCATTAGAGAAATGATGACACGACTTGCACTGGACTTTGAGTGAGAGAGGGCTGTGCAAGGTCACCAGCCTCACATTTTCCTCCTGAGCCATCTGGACCCCATGACCAGATATTCATCAGGATGACTGGAGAAGCCCCAGGATGCAATGAAAATTGAAAAGCAAAATCATAGGCAAAATGTAGGATTAATCAAATATGAGTTCTGATCATGTCTGTGCAACAGTGCACTGACCTCACTCATTCTTAGGGAACCCTCTACAGTCATCCTGATCTGGCCACTGGACTCAGATGTCTCCAGAGGAGAAAGTGAGGCTGGTGACTTTGCAAGGCCCTTCCTCACTTAAATTCAATTCACTTGCAAATTATGGCAGCACCTTCCTGATGCCAGGGACTACAATGACAGCCCATGTTTATTTCTTTCCCTTAGCTACTCTACATTTCATAAACATTGTTGTTGATAAATTATTTTTCAGTCACTTCTCACTCTTCATTACCCCATTTAGGGTTATCTTATCAAGGATACTGTAATGGTTTGCCATATCCTTCTCCAGCTCATTTTATAGAAGAGGAAACTGAGGCAAACAGGGAGAAGTGACCTGCCCAGGGTCACACAGCTAGTGAGTGTCTGAAGTCAGATTCAAATTCACAAAGATAGCTATTTCTGACTTCAAGTATAGCACTCTATCCATTGTGCCACTTTTTTCTTGATCTTTCATTTATACTCTCTGTACTTTATGTGAACCTTGTTGTTTACATTATATTCCCCATTAGAATGTGACCTTTTTAAGGGTAGACACCATAGTTTGACTTTTTTTTTAATATCATTTCTCCTTTGCACAGTGCTCAACACATAGTAAGTGCTTAATAAATGATTGTTGATCAACTGTGGCAAATGAAAATGATATTGCAGCTGCTGGCACTGAAAGTACTGATCATGGCTTTATTACTAGTTGGCATGATTCCCACTGGGTAACGGCTGACCTTCCCTTCTGCACATGCATTCTTCCTGGTGATAGCTTTCATTATAACTGGTCATTGTCTTAGTAGAGCTTCTACTTGTAGTAAAGGAAAAGGGCAAAACTATGTTACTGTTACCCAAGTCATTGTCCTTTCCATATATGGCGTCTCTTTGGAGAAAGAAGGTGTTGCTAACTACTCTTAAAAAAGAAGGAAACAGGAATCCTAGTAGGGGAGGTGGTTCTAAGTAAGAAATCTTTGCATTTCCATTGAAATAGACTTACTGCAACTCATCGAAGCTGATTTACTACAGGCAAGATACCATACACTTGCCAACTGTGTGACTCTGAGCAAGTTACTTATCCCTGTTTGCCCCATCTGCAAAATGAGTTGGAGAAGGAGATGGCAAACCACTCCAGTGTCTTTGTCAAGAAAATCCCAAATGGGGTCAGAAAGAGTAAGACATGCTCCATCAACAGTATTGTGTATTGTTCTGGCCACTACATTTCCATTTAGGGGCAGCTAGATGTTGCTGTGGATAGAACACCAGTGCAGGAGTCAGGAGGATCTGAGTTCAAATCTCACTTCAGACACTTGACACTCACTAGCTGTGTGACCTTGGGCAAGTCACTTAACTCCAATTGCCCCATCCTGGGTCATCTCCAGTCATCCTGGTGAATACCTGGTCACTGGATTCAGATGGCTCTGGAAGAGAAGTGAGGCTGGTGACTTGCATAGCCCTCCCTCACTCAAAAACAAAGTCAAGTGCAAGTCATATCATCATTTCTCTGATGGCGTGGTCTTCTTCGTCAATGAAGGATGAATACACATACACATACATTTCCATTTATTTATTTTTTGATATCAATCTTTTTTAAAAGTAGGTAGCATTTTATTTTTTCCAGTTGCAAGTCAAGATAATTTTAACATTCTTTTTTTTGTATTTTAACTTGTATTTACAAAAATAAAATAAATTAAATTAATAAAATAAAAAAAAAAGAAAGAGTAAGACATGACTGAAATGACTGAACAATACTCTGTAAGAAAATGAAAGCATTCTTTCTTTGAAGGTGCTCACATTATGCTGATGGTGATAGATACAAGAAAAAAAATAAAGTATTTACATAGTTGTACAAAATAATTTCAAGGGGCAAAGTCTGTTAATATCTATTATTCAGGGAGAGAAGAGTGGATCAGAAAAACTGGGTCCAGGAGGTGGTCCCAAAGCATGATTTTAAAGGAAACTAAGCATTCTGAAAGGGAAGTTAAGAAAAGCAAAGATATGGAGGTGGGAGGTACAATATGACATCTGGGGAAAAGCATATAGGCCAGTTTGATATTAATAGGAAAATAAAAGAACAAAAACTGGCTAATTGTATTCAACGCTATTACCTTTTTCTATCTGAACAAACGGTATTTCAGCCCTTTGTTGCATGATGAAAAATGACTACTATTATATTCTTATATAATATTAAATCTATTGTGCAGTAGAAAAAATGCAGTTTGTGGGGTCAGAGGATCTAGTTTAAATCATGTCCCTGTCATTTACTATCTATGTAATCTTAGGTAAGTCTTTTGACCTCAACATAAATTTTCTCATCTATAAAGTGATAGGGTAAGACAAGATGGTCTTTAAGGTCCCTTTTGGCTTCAAATCTATAATCTTATGATTCAAACCAATGATTCTTGGAACTTTGGGGTATATAATTACAGTTCTTGTTACTCACTTTGGTTATATGTTTTGGTGATGACTGAAAATCACCATTTTTTTGTCCAATGGTATTTTCTCCAGTGGAAATAGTACTCATAATTCATCCTCACTGGTATTTTCTTGTGTGATCACGTTGGGAAACCACTTTCGTTTTATCACATGGCCCGAGAGCCCTGAATGTAGGGGATCAAAGGCAAGAGATCTGCCAAGTTCAGATAGGGAGCTGCTCGCCTGAAAGTGTTCTGGGATCAGGGTGGATAAACACAGGCCTTCAGCCTGTAGTGGTTTGATGAATCCTTAGAAACCTAATCTTCATTCACTGTCAAACCGTCTGCTCCCTGCTTGGCCTTCATTTTATCCCCTCCTCTTCAGGCACTAAACAGTATTTGAGAAGGTGAATTGAAACAAAATGAGTGTCCTTGATTAGCCCGGGAAAGATAGAGTTTTTTTAACTAGTTCTTTGAAATTTGGCTATATAACTGGGCTTATCGGTTTATGATCCATTTGTTTTGGTTTTTTAACAAAATTTTTAAGAAAAAAAGCAACTGAAGAAAAAGTCCATGGTATCAACTTTTTGGAGTATGGCATTTATGTTCATTTGTGGGGAAGATGGAGTTTGGGCTTGTCTTAAAATGGCTAGATATGAACCCGGTGGTGTTTGGTGCTAGGCCCCCCTGACAGATTTACAGTCCGAGTTGAGGCCGTTGCTGCTGCCTGATGAAAATGGCAGGTGTGGCTTCTACAAAGAGGATTCCTGTCTCCAGTGTCTGCTCTGCACACATGTGTAACTGAGAGCGTCCAGAGGTCATGGAGGGGCAAGTCTGAGTTTAAAGTAAGTTATATATATAATATTGAAAAAAGAAGAAAAAGTGATTTTCTTTAATCTCTCGTGACAGAGAACTACTCTTCATATTCTGGGGCAAATTAGGAGACATTTCAAAATGAGCAAACCCAACCCAATCATCTAACTTGGAGAGTTTGGGAATGGCTGTTATCTTTTTTAAAAATAATATTGAATGCTTTTATTTAAACAAGGATTAATATAGCAACCATAAGGATAAACCCTCATTAACATGTTTATATTCTTGATCTCTCTCCAACAATAATTGTTGACACTTATAGAAAAATAGTATAGTATAGTGGAAAGAGTTTTAGATTTGAAACTGGAGTTCAGATCTTGGGTTCCAATATTGACTCTGTCATTTAGTTAGGTGCCTGATGTTGGAAAGTCATTGAGGCTCCCTGAACCCCAATCTCTTCGTTTGGAAAATAAAAGAATTAGATGAGAAGGTCTTGGAAATTATTTCAAGCTCCAGACCAATTACCTTATGAATTATACCAGATATACAGTACAGAAAGTGAAAAGGAAGGAAGATTTTTCCTAACCTGGAATCCTCAGAATGTAATTATTTAAGAAGGAGCCTATCATCTTAGGGGAGCTATTTTCTTTAATTTTATATCTCTGGCACCTGACATAGCACCTTGCACACAGTAGGTATT
>CM053774.1:86689436-86703246 GCA_028658325.1 Potorous gilbertii
CTTTTAAGATATGATCCCATCCTATTCAATTCACTCTGTGCTCTGTCTCTGTGTGTGCGTGCATGTGTGAATGTGTGTGTGTGCATGCCTGTACATGTGTATGTGTACATGTGTGTATGTGTGTGTGTGTGTAATACCACCAACTACCCTTTTTTAAATTTTTTTTTACATTTTGATTTCTGAATTGTTTCCCTCCCTTCCTCCCAATCTCACATTAGAGATGGTCAAAATTATACACACACACAAATGTGTATTGTGTAACCATGCAATACATATTTTGATATGTTGATTCTTTCTCTGGGGGTGGATAGCATTTTCCTTCATAAGTTGTAAGCAGTTGATTGGAACATCATATTACTTAGACTAGCTTAGTCATGCACAGTGCTCTTTGAACACTATTGTTGTTGTACACACTGTTCTGGTTCTGTTCACTCTGATTTATTTCATGCTAGTTTTTCTGTGTTTTTCTAAAACCAACCTGTTCATCATTTCTTACAGTACAGTAGTATTCCATCACAAGCATACATCACAATTTATTTAACCACTCCCCCATAGATGGGCATCCCCTCCATTTATTGTTTTCTGCTACCACAAAGAGAACTGCTATAAATATTTTAGAATATCCTTTTTCCCGATCACCTCTGGAAGCAGAACTAATAGGGGTATTGCTAGATACATAACTCTTTGGGTATAATTTTAAATTACTCTCCAAAATGGTTGGATCATTTCATAATTCCACCAATTGTGTATTTGTGTCCCAATTTTTCCATATACCCTCTAACATTTGTCATTTTCCCCTTTTATCATTTTAGTCAGTCTGCTATGTGTGAGATGGTTCCTGAGAGTTGCTTTAATTTTCATTTCTCTGATCAATAGTGAGCATTTTTATACGATTATGTATAGCTTTGATTTCTTTGTCCAAAAACTGCCTGGTCAAATACTTTGATGAGTTATTGATTATAAAATGACTACTTTCTTAGTATTCTCCACCTTTGGTTCTAAGTCATTTATTGTTCTGTTTTATTTCTTCTGAGTTTCTTTCATTTTCAATTAAGGTTTTAATTGCCTGCTTCACTCTTTCCAGCTGCTTCTTTACTCCTTGTGACCAAATCATTCTTTCCTTTGAGAATCCATGTGTAGTTATGGTCGAATTACCCTTTTTCTTTTTGGTTCCTCCTATTTTTTCCATTGTGTTTGCTATTCTCTTTTGTTTCTCACATCACTGGCCCCATTTTCTAGCTTTGCATTTTGTGAAGGCTAGGCTCCAGATCTTCCTATACTCTTGGATAGGGCTAGTAATTTGAGTTTAATCTTGTCTCATCTGTAACCTGGACACTATTATCCTTGCAGTTCTAGATGGGATGGTTGGTATTAGGTTTCACATTCTGCCTCAAGTTTTCACTACTTTCTTTGACTCTTGGGGCTCCAGTGAAGGTTGACCTCACCAGGGGTGGAGAACCTGAAGTCTTGAGGTCATGTGACCCTCTACATCCTCGTGTGGCCCTTTGACTGAATCCAAACTTCCTCAAAAAATCCCCTTAATAAAGGGATTTGTTCTGTAAAACTTGGACTCAGGCAAAAAACCACACCCAAAGCCATAATGTGGGAACCTTCAGGTTCCCCGCTCCTGCCCTAGTCCAATCCTTAGTTCCTTTATGATTAATTCCCAACTGTGAATTTCTTCTGTCTTCACTTGAGTGGACTGTCAGATCAGAGATCACCAGAGTTTTGGTCATCCTAGGAGACAACCCCTTTCCCTCCACTCTCAGTCTATGATCCTGGTAGGTCTGAGATGAATTTTTTCTGCTGTGTCTCCTAATGCTTTGAGCAATATAAAATTGGGCAGTATCTCTGCACACAGTCACCTATGGGGGCTGGGTCCACTCTTTGTTCCTCTTCTAACAAGTCACTGACTTTAGGCACCAATTACTAAAATTTGTGAGGGCAGCTAGATGGTGCAGACTGGAGCCAAGAAGATTTGAGTTCAAATCTGACAAGACGCTTACTACCTGTGTAATCCAGGGTGAGTAATCTCTATTTGCCTCAGCTCCTCATTTGCAAAGTAGGGACATACTAGAAAAGTGAATAGCAGCTAGCTCCAGTATCTTTGCAAAAAACATCAGCTAAACATGGACTTTGGGGGTTTTGTAGACCATAGAGAATCAAAAACAATTGAATAACTGAATAACAGCAAAACAACCTAAAATTTGCCCTGGATTTTGACTGCTGATCTTTCCAATTAAGATCCACGCTTCAGACCCACTCACCAATTACCTCCCTTGGTAGACCTTTTTTTTTTTCTAAAGACCTGAGGTTAATTATCATCTCTTCCTTCAGTGGTGAACTAGATGTAAGAGTTATGAAATTTCTCTTTGGTATTCTTTATTTTACATATATATATCTGTCTATATCTATACATACATATGTATACACACACATATATACACATATGCGCATATATGCACATGTGTGTATATATAGACATAAACATATATATATATATATATATGTATATATATAAAATCTTTTCTGGGTTATAGATGGCACCCTCCAAGGTGAGACCTTCTATGTTACCATTTTTTTCTCAATACCTTTCTATTTTATTTTATTATGTTGGCATTTTAATGAGAAGTCTTTTGTCTAATTTCCAAAAAATAACGTTAGGCTGTGTAGCAAGCAGATAGAGTGTTACTGAGCACAGCATCAGAAATTCTGGGTTCTATTTCACCTGACCCTCACTAGCTGTGTGATTATGGGCATATATCACTTATTCATCTCAGACAACTGCCTAGAACTTGTCAGTGAGATTCAGTGGAAACTTTGCGGTCAAAGGATAAGAATTCCAGTCCTAGATCTGACATGTACTAGCTATGTGACCTTGAGCAAGTCACAGTCTCCTTGAACTTTCGTTTCTTCTTTTGTACAATGAAAAAGTGAGACTAAGTCCTTTTTCCAGCTCCAAATCTATGAATCTTTGAAGTTTTTGATGAGTTTCTCACACTGGGAGAAAATTAAAGATCCTTCATGTATTCCTTTACTTGTCTGAGTAATACTGGCATCAAAGGTCAGTTTACTTGTTTGCCATTATGACAAATCAAATGTGCTAGCCAGTCAATCAATAGACATTTATTAAGTACCCACTCTGTGCCAGTTACTGCTCTAAGCACTGGTGATACAAATGAGTGTAACCTGAGTCCCGGAGCCCATTGATAGGAGATTTTCCTCATTGGTGGAGATAAATATCCTTGTGTCTATGTGAGGAGTAGGGTGAGGTAAGAGCCTAAAAATCAAGGTGGATTAGAGGGAAGGGGAAGGCTGCTGTGTGGGAACATGACAGAGAAATCCAAAGGAGTGCAGCTCTGGGGGATGGAAATTAAAGGAGGAAGAAATGTCTGACCTCAGCATCCACTTTTAGGGGAGGATTTGAGAAGAACTCTTTTCCCTTTTCTTCCATTAGAGGGGCAGAGGGTACTGATGAAGTATGAGCACTAAGGCTAATGCCATTTTGCAGGATGATGAGAATCCTAAGAACATGATGAAATCCAAAACTGTCTCAGATTGTCAAATAAAGTATAATTCCGAAAGAAAAGGGAAAAAAAAGAACTTATTTTTACATCAAATGAAATCTCATGAATATAATCGCCACTGATGGAGGACAGGAATTAACTTAAAATAAATGTGAAGCAAATTCATAGAGTATTAACGTTGTAAGATTAAAACAAACTACTTTCAAGCTTGCTTTAGAAGCAGTATTTCTACATGAACAGTTGATATGATGATCATGATACACAACTAAATATTCATTAATTATCTTCTGTGGGTCTGTAGATGACACTATTTTGTTAACTTTGTTTCAGTTCTGTTTTTTTTTTTATTTGAACACAATACCAGTGCGCTTCATTGGAGCTAGCTTATAATTCAAGTTAGTTATAAATTCTGATTGTCCTCCCAATAGATCTTAATTGGTCAGAGTGATCACTGTACAAAGATAGCTTCATAGATGACTTGCCTCTCGAATAAAATATAAGCTATTCTCTTTAACCTTTAAAAATTTTCCCAACATAATCAACTCATAGCAGCGCTTCCTTTCTATGTAGATTGCTTCTAACTCACCTAGTAATGATAAAGTTCTTAGGCATGAAAGGTATCATCTTGCCATAGAGGAATGTAAACAGTTTGATTCTATAGAGAGTTCTTATGATTTCTTTTTCATGTTAACCTTCTCATGCTACTCTTGAATCTTTTATTTGAATGCCCAATTTTCTGTGAAAGTTCTCTATTTTATTAAATATCCATATCTCCTGTAATATTATACTACTCAACTTTTTCTGAATAAATTATTCTTGTAAGTAATCTTAGCTCTTTTGCTTTCTGGAGAACTATATCCTCAGTCTTGTGCTCCTTTGACATGGAAGTGGCTATATCTTGTGTGATTCTGATCATTGATACATGATATTTTCATTGTTTCTTTCTTATTTCTTGCTATATTTTCTTCTTGGCTTGGGAGCTCTGGAGTTTGTGCCTAGGAATTTATCTTTTGGAATGTCTTCAAGGAGCTGATCAGCGGAGATTTTTAGTTTTTAATTTACCTCTGAATCAGGTCCCATGTTCCCTTGTGATTCACCTAACCACAAGTGTTCCTTTCAACTCTGGATATCAGACCAGTTTACCTCAAGAATTTTTTGAAGTATGATTAGACTCCTTTTTTGATCATGGCTTTCCAGTAAATACAGTAATTCTTATGTTATCTCTCCTTGATCTGTTTCTAGATCAATTGTGTTTTTGCAAAGAGATACTTCACATTTTATTCTATTTCTTACATTCTTCTTGCTTTGATTTTTTTGTCAGTCTCATAGAGTCATTAGGTTTCAGTTGTTCAATTCTAATTTTTAAGGAATTGTTTTCTTCAGTGAGATTTTTGTACCTCTTTGTTTCATCTATCCATTTTCTGTTTTTTAAGGAGTACTTTTCTTCAACCAGTTTTTGTACCTTATTTTTAATTTTTTTTTTATTTCATGATTGGGCCAGTTCTGATTGCTAAGGTATCATTTTCCTCAGTATTTTTTGTTCCAAGTTGATAATTCTCTTTTCATAATTTTCTTTCATCACTCTTGTTTCTTTTCCCAATTTTTCCTCTACCACTCTTATTTCTTTCTTTAATTCTTCCTGGAATTCTTGTTGAACTTAAGTTCAATTAGTGTTTTTCCTTCAGGCTTTGGTTATAGCTGTTCACACATTGTTGTCTTGTTCTTCTTTTGTCTTGGTCTTCCATGCCATTATAACATCTTTTTTATGATGAAATTTTTGTTGCACACTCGTTTTTCTTTTGTTGTTGTTTACTCATTCTTCCAACCTATTTTTTTACTTTGAACTTTATGTTAACATTGGGTTCTATTCAGTTGGGGGTGGAGACATATTGTCCCATGCATCAGGATATTTCAGAGCTAATTCTGTGAGTTTTCAAATTTTAGGTGCCTCCAAGGAGGTATAGTCTAGGGAAAGGTGTGATCATTTCCTTCTGCATTTGTGATTTCTTTACCCATGAAGAGCCTTTGTTCCCTTGTAGCTACAAGCCCCAGCTCTCCTTTTGATCATGAATCTGGTTCCAAGTCCCCTGTTCTCCTGCAGCTGCAAGCTCTAGTGCTCCTCTCTTTGTACCAGGCAGTTTGATAAATGCTGGGAATGCAAACACAACCAAAAAGACAATCCTTCCCTTAAGGAACTTATAATGAAGGAAGACAATAAGTAAAAGGGACCTGAAAAGGAGTAGGGAAGAAAGAGAAGAGATGAAGATATTCTGAGAAAGGCATTATAATGAAAGGAAACAGCAGTACCGAAAGGAAAGGCATAAAGCCATAGCTGACCCAATGCCCTCCTTAAAGTGGAGATTCTGAGAGCAACA
Organism: Potorous gilbertii; assembly: GCA_028658325.1. Lineage (NCBI taxonomy): Eukaryota > Metazoa > Chordata > Mammalia > Diprotodontia > Potoroidae > Potorous > Potorous gilbertii. Next base: position 86,695,339 of record CM053774.1, read on the forward strand.
GAGGAACTAGCCAAGCAGATGAAGAGACCAAAGGGATGGAAGGTAGTTCCAATGTGTGAAGTCCAAAGCAGGATGAACTTTCCCAGTGAAGAGATTTCTGGAGCATCCTAAAGTCTGTGATAGTGAGAAAGGCAACCTGGGAAGGACCGAAGACACCTTCCTCACAGGGTTATTAGTATGGATCAAATGAAATAATATAGATAAAGCACTTGATAAACCTCAGAGTACCATAGACATTCCAGTAAATATTTTTATTATATGTGTACATATATAATTGTTTTCTTCCCCTGTCTGTCACTGTTTCTGTCTCTGACAGTTTCTTTCAGTCTGTTTCTTTTTTCCTTCTATGTCACTCAGGCTCTCTTTCTTTCTGTTTTATCTCCATTTCTTTTTTTCTTTATCTCTGCCTCTTTCTTTCTCTGATTCTCTCTATTCTTCATCTGTTCTCTCTGTCTCTATCGCTGTCTCTCTCTCTGTTTCTCTCTTTCCATCTCTGTCTTTCTCTCTCTCGGTCTCCTTTTCATTCTGTTTCTGCTATTCTGTCTTTGTCACAATCTCTGGCTTTTTCTGTCTTTTTCACTGCCTCTCTCTCTCTGTCTCAATTCATCTGTTTCTCTCTCTCTCTCTCTCACACACACACACACACACACACACACACACACATATGCACATGCACAAAACAGTACTGGAGAGGCAATCAGGTAATTGAGATTTCCAACCTTGTTTTGTTGTCTAGAAAAAGTCACTTAATCTTGACCTAAGTTTCCTTATCTTTAAAATGAGATAGACGCAAAGATCACTTTAAGGTATTTTACAACTCAATTTTACATTTTCTAAACATCATCTTTGTCTAACAATGCCTCCTTCTTCCAGGAGCCCTACCTTATAAAATTCTGGACCATTCATTTGTTAAATCCCACAGATTGCCATATATTGCTTTTGGCTCATAATTAGAATATAAATAATATTATCTAGCACACATATAGTCTATTGCATTTTGCAAAGCACTTTACATACATTATCTCATTTAATCCTGTGTGGCAAATGTTAATATTATCCCCATTGTACAGATGAGGAATCTGAGACTGAGAGAAGTCATATGACTTGCCCTGAGTAACAATCTAGCTAGTAAGTGTCTCAGGCAGGATTTGAACTTAAATCTTCATGACTCTCATTTCATGGGAAACTCTCCAGCTTTCTCCACTATATTGCATATCTTTCCATATGGACTCATCATGGTACCATCCAAAAATGTGTCCATTGAGTCTTCATTAATGCAGCTTAAATATCTCATTAAAGTTAGAGGATACTTTACAATGTTTACAAACATGAATTAACACACCACTTATTTTTGAGTCATTGTTCTTAAGACATTCAACTAACCTTTATCATCCCAAGATATTTCTGATCCAACCAAAGGAAATAACTAAGCCTGTCAATATCAGTCCTAATATAATATTTCATTACTTTACTGGAAATTTTCACCAACTGTCCCTTATGCCTGAAATTCTCTCACTCCCTGGTTTCTTTACAATTCTTCAAGTTTCAGATAAGGTAACCCTTTCTGTGTAGTGCCTTGTCCTTCCATCATTATCTCCATTTCATCCTATATGTAGCTTGTTTGTACATAATTATGTTACTTGCATTTTATCTCCCTCTTTATACTCAAAAGAAGGATTTTTTTCATTCTTTCTTTGTATTTCTATTGTTTAAGGCACTTAATATACCTGCTAACTTGAAAGAAGACTATTTCTAACCCTTGAAATAAATGTTTTCATCTTGAGTTGATATTTTCTACTTTTTAATTTGTTTTTCAGATGAACATTCACCTTCCATTTTCCCCTTTTCCTTTGAGAAAGCAAGAAAAACCAAACCTCTCTTTAGTGTTTTACTTGTACTTAGGCAAACATAGTTCAACAAAACAAATTCTCATGTTGGCCACGTTCAAAAAAGAAGTCTTAATCTGCTCATTGAATTGATTGCATCTCTATAAGGAGGTGATTGTTTGTTTCATCATGAGTTCTCTGTCATGTTGATAGGTCATTGCATTGGCCAGAGTTCCTAAGTCTTTCAGAGGGGACTGTCTTTCCAACATGGTTACTGTGATCACTCCATTCTGCATCAGTACATCCACATCTTTCCAGGTTTTTGAGTTGATATTTCATTTTATTTGGCTTTCAGGACTACACAGAGATCTTGGTGAACATGGTCCAGTATATTTTCCTATGACAAATACCAGGAAAGCTTGCAGGGTAGCATCTAAAGAATTAAGCAATTAAAAAATACTGCTGTAATACCTTAAAAAACTAAGTGGTTATATTTGATGCCTCCTCCAAAACATTTTTTGAACTTTTGGGGGGCAGCTTTTGAAAGCTCATTTTAAGAAGTGGAAGAAAGATTACTATTTTATTGATTGATTTTATCAATATTATAGAACAATTTGACTGGAAGGCATATATGGAGAACACATATGAGAGGAGGAAAGGAAGGAGTCAATGTAGGATTAATAGCTGTGCTATACATATATTCTACCAAAGTTAAAATTCTTTACATTTTTCAGTGACCAAAACATCATTTAAGACAGTATTTTTTATGTCACAGTTCATATTAATTCGGTAATAATCACAGATATACAAAAAATAGACATACTTATGACAAAAAATCTAATATTACTCAGATTCTTTCCATAAGGAAATGGAAAGATTATTTCACATTAAAAAATTTACCTTAGCAATCCAATCAGGAAGTCTGATTTTGTTCCAAATAGAATTTATTCTAATTTTAAAAATAGGTACATAAAAATCCCAATGTAAGTATATTAGCAAAAAAGACTGGTGTTATCAAATTTTGCATATGACATACAGCTAAAGAAGGAAAGCCAACTGACTTCCCCTCTCAGTTTCTGAGTTGAAATTTTTTTCTAAAACTATACTTGTTGCTGTTGAAATCATAAAAAATATGTGAGCGAAGAAAGATCACATCTCTGTGTTTCTGGAAAAAAAGGAACAAGTGATAATACTATTTTCTTTACTCATTGATAATCTAAATAGTTTCTTGATGATTTGCTCCCTTGATGAGCCATGCAATTTATTAGGTGTTGCCAAGGTTTTCGACCAAAGTCTGCATCAGAAGGAAGCAAGTAGTATCTGTGAAATGGAAGATGAGTCTGTGTCTGATGAGAGCCATGTGTACCACACTCTCATTTTTCATAAGCACTGTCATTTTTACAGATGTATGACCCTCTTCTTCTGGTTACAGAAGGGGGGAAGGGGCTGGAGGAAAGAAGATAACATTCAGAGTTCATTGGAGAAACTCTTGTAGGCAGATCTACAAATCATGTCATGCAAACCAGAACAGAGGAAGGGAACCTCACATCTCTTTTCTGAAGACAATAATAGATAGGACAGAGAAAGATGGAGTCAAGAGATGATTAGGAAAACAGGGGCAGTTAATGGATAACAGCAACCTGGCGCCCAGCAGTTCATTCCATGTCATAAAGATATGAAACTACACAAACAGAGATCAGGGGAAAAGGTCTTTGAAATTCATCCAATCAATAAAAATAGAAATTTTTGCTCTCAGTTTATTTGGTAGAGAGTAAAGTAAGTTGGGGAAATGTGAATTCAAATACTGTCATTGTAATTCTGCAACCACTGCCACCTTCGTATTATCATTTGGTAAATGTCATTTAGTTGAGTGTATTTAACTTGGAATTTTGCAGCATATTTTTTTTTTCTCTTTGGAGATCTGGTTTCACATGCTCTTTATTCTTCTATTTTAGCATGTCAGTAAGTTTGGAAACCAGGATGGTTCACATGCAAATCATTTTAGTCAACATGGAGGACCTATGCCCTTTCCTCTCACCACTGAATCATTCATCTTGGTTAGCTGAAGGGGAGGATCGGAGCAAAGCTAAGTGTTGATAAGCTATTTCGACCCAATCTGTAAGTTTTGCAGATTGCTTCATGTTATTATTTAAGAGCAGATGAAAAAAGACACATTTTTGCTGATTGCTTTTTACAGTAGAAATATATCAATATTTTTATGGTACTTTTCAAATTCTTTCAGAAACTTTTGCTAATAAAAAATCACATATGATTTTAAGATATAGAAATAGGTCTTTATACCTATGTAGAATAAATATAAAAATTGAATTGCATTAGAATTTTGTATATCACTGTTAGACAACCATAGTTTATTTGTCTATAAATATCATCCTAAAAGCACTGTAACCATATTGGGGGAATTTTGAGAAGGGGACTAGTTCTTAACATAGCAGCCACAGTTGAAAGCTCTTTGTTTAACCCCTCCTCAATCACATACACTTTTTTGTGCCTCATGTTTATTCTATTAACAAAATTCCTATAGATGGCAACGCCTCTAGGCTAAAATGAAGTTGACAAATTTCAGGGGATTTAGTTGGAATGGAAATAATCTAATATTATGCAGTCATTTTTTTCTTTTATTTCATGAATACATCTAAAATATTTTATATGTCCTTGTCTTTCTTTTGAAATAATTTCAGGAGGATGTAGAAAAGGAACTCTGTTTCTGCATTGTTTTCTTTTGGATCTGGGTTCAAATCACTCTTCTGATGCTTGCTACCTGTGTGACATTGAAAATGTCATTTAATCTCTCTGGCCCTCAGACTTTCCATCTGTAAAATGAAGGCTTTTGGACTAGATGGCTTCTGAGACCTTTCCAGCTCTAGATTTTTGTTCCTGTGGTTGTATGATATTTTCTCCACTCGCCTATTTCATTTTGATGCCAAATCTCATGAGCTTTTAGTGTCCCTGAAGATAACACAGTATGTTATCTTCTGTGGGCTTTTATTTGACTTCACTATAAAAGGGAGTTATCTAAGCCTAAGCTCAACAATAGGAATTCTACCTCCTATATACTGAAAGAGGAGCAAGAATCCTTTCCTTATCCTGGCCTCTCTGATTTGAAGAGGTCATTAAAATGGGGGGCATTCTTGCACTTATTTGGTTTAAAAAACAAAACCAAAGATACTAATTTACAATCAAAGAAAGATGTTATCTGAGGATACATGGAAAGGGCAAGTTGGATGCCAATTAAATCAATTTCTACACTTGGAATAATGCTAAAATAATCTTTCCAGCAAAATTCATCTCGTTCTAGCAGGGCTCCAACAAGCTTTTAAATAATAGTTGCCAAGCAGTTCCCAATTTGAAAATCAATTTGATACTTAAATTGTATATTTAGGAAATATCCAACCTACCATATAACAATAAAAAAACCAACCTGTTAATTATTGCAGGGTTAAAACGACAATTAAACTCCAGGAGCTTTGCCTTTTTAAGATAAGAGGCAGAAAAACACAGGGCAAAATCTGTATGAGGGAGTTTCATCACATTTGATAAGACCATCCTTGATGTTATACTTCTGTTTGAGCTCTACCTCAATGACCTAATCAATAATATGTAAAGACAAATGGATCATTGAGATGAATTTACTGTACTGTGAGTATGAAAGAGATGTTTGAAATAGGTTTTACCAAGATTTTTTCTCTAGTCATATCACACAGTGTACTTTCATTTCTCCTTGATGAATAGCTTAGGAAAATATCATAATTCAGATTGTAGTATATATTCAGACATCACTTATCTGGAAAATAAGAAATTGAAACAAAGCAACTAAGTTGTAACCCAGCAAAAAAAGAGATGGTCCTTTTTTTTAAAATTACAGATCACCTCTCCATAAGCAAAAATAAAGATTATCTGATATTAAAAAAAAAAAAAACTAGTGTGGAGAAAAAAAAAAGAAAGACAAAGAAATGTATTTGTCAGGGAAGGTCAGTATATTTGTTCTCCTCTTTCACAAAAATTGACAAACACATACACAATAGATGACAGATAGATTGATAGATGATTGATAGATAGATAGATAGATAGCCATAGGGGGTGGCAAAAGACATCTAGTCTAAAACCTTCATTTTACAGATGAGGTAACTAATGTCAAATGATTTATCCCAGGTTATAGATCTATGAAGCAACAAAGCTGGGATGAACCCAAGTTCCCTGATTCCTAATTTAGCATGATTTGTGGTGCAATTTTACAACTTTGCAATTGCAATCATCATTCTAGCGATCATGATGTTCCATTATACATAGCCATATACTATGGATATGGAGGATATAGGTATCTCAAGAAGTGCTTTGGCAGTAGGGATTACTGAAAGCATTATACAGTTCTCAAACACTTTCCAGCTCTATACTGAAGCTTCATACCATCATTTTCTTAAGTGTTATTTTCATGTCCTCATAGATCTCATTTTTGAGCCCAGATGTGTTGGTTTTCTCAGATCACAGATGAGAATCAAACACCAAAGGCATGCCTGCAGACTGGTTCCATTTCTCATCTATTTGTTCTCCTTCCAGCTACATTTATGAATGATTTGAAGATTGTCTGTCTTAGTGGTTTTTCCTACTAATCTTCCAAAGGCTCATTTTTCATCTTCAGTGTTTTGCCCTGTTTTGTGAGGTGATGCTGCTCAAAATCCACCATCACATTCCTCCATAATGTTGTTCAAATGAGCTTGTATTCAAAACAGCTGTTGTTCTTCAGTGTCATGCCTCTCTGCTTGGAAATTTGATCAAATATCTACTGCTTGGGAGCAGTTTCTGGGTTCTTTTATCAACCATTCAACCAGTATTCATTAAGAATCTGCTATATGATAAATATAAGAGAATAACACAAAAAAACCCCAATGACAATTGTTTTACAATTAAAATATAATGAATCAATTTCTTATTTCTCATTTTTCAAAGTTAGAGACTTTCTTTTAATAGGTCAATTTGGAACTGTTGCAATGACATTTGTCTTCTCTTTATTATTTCTTCTCATTTGATACTTTGAAATTTATGCTAGTCAGTCAATAATTTGAATATATATGTGATTCTTATATGATTCCCATGTTGTTCAACATCTGTTTCTTGTCGATATGTATTTACTTAATATTTGTTTTTATGTTTTAGAATGTGGCACTCACTATGTTCTATGTTTTCCAACTCTCTTAAAGAAATTATTCATGATGTACAGGAATACATCTTGTGAGTAACACTCAGCTACTTATAGATTATTCCTAACTCATATTTTCCAATATATGTGTGTATATATATATATATATATATTCTTCAATGACATTAAATGGGAGAATCTGATCTTCATATACTCCCAATGAATATGCATGATAGTCACTGAGTTAGTGTGACACATTGACTTCATTTGGGTTTAGTAAATTCTTTTTTTTCTTCTCTTTTTTTAAATTTATTTTTAACACAGTTTATTACAGACGAAGCAATTCAAACTTTTGATCAGGTGATGCATCTTTTTAAAGCATTTACAATATGGACCACAAAAGAATTTTTTTAAAACATTAACCAGTTGAGACACAAATAATATTTATGTTCCTAACTTCACAAGCTCTTGACCTAATTGTCTCCACAGTATTACTAAGAATTAAAGGACCCTAATTTACTGTTGTTGGTCTAAAGTCCTATGCCTAATAGTTTAATTTTAGACAACCTGGGATGTTCCCCTACCAATAATCTATAATTGAATAGATCTGGTATTAAGCTAACAAATCTTTTGACCATAGGAAATTGCCACCAAGAGTAGGGACATTGCAGGGATTTATATCTCCCCAACTTCATGTCAATTCCAAGCAGGATTAGATTATCCACTTGCATTCAGTCAGGCTTAAAGTCTTCTAGGTGTCAGTGGGGAAATTGAGTCAGGAGAATCCCACTTCAGCCCATGCTGAACAGCTGCTCTCCCACCCTTCCCTTGAGATCACCTTATGCAGTTCATACCAGCATCTCATCAGCTTACTGGCATCATGTATTGGAGGCTCAGATTGCCTTTCTTGTTACCCATATGTGGAGT
>CM053774.1:86703346-86713698 GCA_028658325.1 Potorous gilbertii
CAAGTTCCAATAACCAGGTTTCAAATATGATTATAGTTTCACTTTGACTAAGGAACATCATCTGAGGCAAGTCTTAAGTGGCGTACATGCCTTTCTATACATGTTCTAGTTCCTGATTAAATAGCAATCATAAAATCAAATTTACCATTAAAACCTTGACTTTTCCATCACTGCCAAATTTTACCCAAGTTTACCTTCCTCTAGGAAATTTAGACTGAAATTCTTTTTTCCAAACGAAAGATAACATTGATTTAGTCTCGGTAATTAATTCAGTCTATTGTTTTAATTCTAATTGCTTTTACTTCACTTTGTAGCATGTTCAATTTTTTGGCTTAGTAAATTCTTCATAATATTTCTCTATCTCTTTACCTAATCACAATGGTAGTGACTAACGTATAGCTCTTCATGATTTGCAAAGCACTTTATTTAACTCATTTGCTGCAACAAACGGAGGCACATAGACAACAACTGTTTTTGTGCTATTTTTCCAGCCATTCTGATCATCATCATTATAATAGAAGAAGACTAAATGAAGTGATACTTTTTACTAACCCTAAAGCAGAATGAAGTCTCTTAGCAGCTCTTAACTCTCTCTTTACTTTGGTTTCATGTATAAACTAAATGTCACTATAGCTGTGATTCTAACACTCTAGAAATATATCGACAATTTGTTGATTATCTTCAACAGTTAAATTAATATTTGTAGATGGTTTGAAAACTTTGACATATAAAAGTAGTTATTATATGAGTTAAAATATGACAATAACAACTATGCTATTAAATCAGATTTGAATGAGTCCAATACTTTATTCATTTATAGAATGGACTCTAATAAAATATTTACCTTTCTAAATTGTATAGCAGGAAATATAGAAATTGTCTGCAAGTGTGATGGTCATGAAATTTTAGTTTTGCAAGGATTGTATTGATTTATAAGCCCAATTCCATCATTTTACAGATGATGAAAACAAACCTCAGAATGGTGAAGTGACTTGTCTACAAATCCAACAAAGGTAAATCTGGAGGCAAACCACGTATTAAGATTGGAGTGTCCTGAGGCTAATCATTCCTACCAGTTTGTATCGGATGCATGGGCTCTGCTATTCAAAATGACTCCACTGTAGTGCCCAGCACTACAATCTTAAGTTTCTGTTTAAATTTTAACTCTTGCATACAGTTATGCCCCATATAATTTATTCCACTGATGGGCATATCCACCTGAGATGTAAATCGCAATGAGAGCCCCAAATCCAACCAAGCTTTTACTTCGGACCCAGCTTCATTCCCTTGCTTAAGTGATGACCTACCCACAATCCCAATGATATGATCCCAATGATATAATTTAGTAAGATAGTGAAATTGACATAGTTGTCTATATGGTATTCTGAAAGTAGCTGTTTTATTCCTCCAGCGGTAATGACATCCCAGGGTGATGTCTTCACTTGCAGCTATAAGAGTGCCATGAACTAGTCACTGCCCAATATAGGATCTTTTAAAACTGTAAATTTGGGACTGCTTTGTGTAGGCAGTTGGAATACAGAATACTGTGCCTGTACAACTCAAATATAGGTTCTGATTACTTAACATTCTTGCAGCATGCACATTCTGAAAAATAATATCCCAGGAAACTGTCAGCGGGATGACTCTATGCATTAGTGATCTGCTTAATACGCTATTTAATGAGAACCTCATCCTTTCTTTTTTTGACACTTTTGATTCCCTTTTTATGTTCCACAATCCAAAGCATCACATTCACATTTTGTTCATATTATATTCTTAAAGAAAAAAACAACAGATAAAAAGGACAAAACAGCTCCAGATATCAATGTAACCAATTCCTCAGAGTTAGCCTGTGCTTTTGAATATTTTATAATTTATAAACTGGAAACACATTATGCTTTGCTTTTCAAACAGGCATTGTCACATGCCTCTTCTAAACCTTTTAAGACATAAGGCTTGTGACTGGGATAAAAAAAAATATGCATTTGTTATTTCTGAATAACTCTTGCAGTATTCCATAGTTTGAGAAAGAATAAAGGAGACCTGACATGCCTCATAATAATTTACAATGGCTTTAACTTTGTCTTTCTATATAGGTTTATATAAAAACTTTTAAAATGACAACACAGTGAAAAATAAAGCATGTCATGCTAATTCATTTTTCAACCAGTACCATCATTTGGATTCAATAGTTTTAGAGTCTATTGTAATATTTTCTGAGTTGAATTTGATTCAGATCAAGTTCCTCTCTTCCTCTCTCCTTCCCTTCCTCCCTCCTTTCCTTCCTTCCTTCCTTCCTTCCTTCCTTCCTTCTTTCTTTCCTTCCTAGGCTTAAAATTTTCCCGTTTCTGACCTGTGCCTATTTGCCTATCCTTAGCAGTCTGTTTTCACCCTGCACTCATCTCCAGTCAACTGTTATCATTGACTCACAATATTTGTGTCAGACTTAGGGTGGATATTAGATTTGATTGGTCCATTGAAGCTCAGAATTCCTTTACTCAAATGATCCACCAATCTCAGCCACTTTGGTAACAGGGATTACAAATATGCACCATTATTACCAGTCCACTATTTCTTAGGGTAAGTAAGAATTGGGATTGATTCCTAAGAACTTCTGAACTATAAAGGAAATATTGACCTTTGATTTAAATGAGAGTGAATGAAAAATTATTCTAATATAATTTTTATTAATATTAAGGGTGTCCTAGTATATGCTTTCATAGATAGCAAAACTAAGGTTCAGAGAAGTACAGCCACCTGGTCAGGATCACAGAGCTAGGGAATTGCAGAATTTAGAATAGAGCATGGTCATCTGACCTCCAATCCAAAACTTGTAAGGAGTATGGCATAGTAAAAAGATGTAGGAAAGAAAACCTTCTGACTCAGAACAAAACAACATGAGTTTGCTTCCCTTTAGGACATTTGTTAGTTTTATGATGATAGCCATGTCACTACTGTTTCAGTTTCAATATCTATAAAATGAATCTTTGTAAACAATAAAACACTATGCAAATGAGTATTCTGACCTTTTGCAGAGAGTGGGTACTAAGCAGTGTCTGACACACAAAAGAGTGCCCTAGGAGTAAGAAAACCTGGATGGGAGACCTTTTTCTGCCAAATGTTATTTGCGGAATGCTGAGAAAAATCACTTAACCTTTAGGTAAATTATAGAAGAATTGATCATCTATATGTTAGGCATGGGTGGATGGAGTTTCCTCATTGGGAGTTTCCCTTCCCAATGAAATCAAAGATCCAGAGCTACACACACAGACACACACTATTATTCTCTCTCTTTTTCTCTCTCTCTCCATACACACACACACACACACACACACACACACATATGTATATATACATACCTATATGCACATACATACATACATATGTATGTATATATGCATATAGGGTAATTTTTCTGTGTGAAAATAGAATTAAAGCTCTTATAGAAATAATGCATATACAACAAAGGCATTTGTGATATATATGGACCCTGTTTGTCATGCAATTGTTGCTGTTAGCAGAGCAGAAGGTGGTAGTTTTTCTGCCTATAGCTGTTCAGAAGCAGTATCTAGCACTTCTTGTTAAAATGGTGGTCATGTTCTAATTTCTAGTCTGAGAATGTAGTAAGAGCCAGGCAGTACAGGGATGCTGTGCAACCTCAGCCCTTGAATTCTGTAGCGATAAGCCAGGCTCCCTGGATTAACAGCCCTGTCAGGGTCATCCTCTGAAGTGCTTATATGTTTAAAAGGAGCAGTTCATTCATCATGAGGGAGTGATGGAAATGGAAGCCCTCCCAACACAATATCTGAAGGCTACCATGGATGTATGTGCTCTTTTGGTACCATGGAAAGGAAGAGAAAAATCCTCACTATCTGGTCTTGAGAACGATATTAAATTAAAAAACATTATAGATCTTCCAAACTTCAGGCTTCTAGGATGCTTACTTTTCCCTCCCCCTACATATGGTAGACCTATTTGAGGAAAAAAAGTGTACCAGCATGATTATAGCATTAATTAATAGAAGGAAACATACTATCAAAAAACTAAGAATCAATGATTGGTCAAATCTTAAATAAAAATCAAAGATCTTTGACAAATTTCTTCAAATTAGATTCTGTAAAAATATGTTTAGTCAGAAATTTCTTAGGTATTTGGTTATATTTTATTGAGTACAAAGTTAAATGTATAAATGATTTTTGTAAGGTAATATTTGCATTCCTATATTTCATTACTTCTATGATGTATTTAGAGATCTAGGTAACTGAAGATTTCTGTAGCATATTTTTGTTGAAATAGTGACTAGCCAAGAAAACATTTCTGTAAGAACACAGGGTTTGATGGAGATTATCTTTATTTGTTATTAAAAATTTTAAGTTTTCACAAAGATAAGCAAAATATTCTGGGAAAATGGTAAGAGGTAAAGAGAACATGAATAAAAACATCCAAAATGGAAACAGACATAAGGTATGGTAAGTGTGAGTCTCTACTCTGTGGGTGGCTTTTCAGATACTGGGCATAATTTTTGACGTTGTGTATAATGAGTCATATTAAGGCATGTAATGTTATTAGTTTGTTCTGAAACAGAAGTCATAACAATTATATAAATAACATGTATATGCAAATACATGTATATTTATATTACATGTGTATACACACGTATATATCAACATGCATATGCATACACATATACATACATATATATAGTATCATATATGATATTACCCAAAACATATTTTATAGCACTTTTTTTCTCAAAGAACCTTTTTAAACACTATACAAATATTAATGTGTTGGTCAAAATGAAACTGAGAGTTGTGAGTGACTAAGTGAAATATGAGTTAAGAGAGTGTTTGCTGTTAATTTGGTAATTTGTTTGTTTGGTGATTTTTATTGTTGAACCAGACCAATGGTTGCATTGAAATTGGAAATTTCCAATGAGAAAAGTCCCTCTAGTCATTCAGATTGGCACCTGATAGAAACTTAAAGTCTTGTAGCATTGCTTGAATGTATCAGGAAGTTAACAAAGCTGTTAAGTATCTGAGATCAGATTTGAAATAAGATCTTCAGTCTCCAGGCCCAGAGCTCTAGCCACTGAATTACTCAGCTGCCTACTACAGTGCCTAGCACTGTGTGGCCTTTGAATCCCTTCCAACCTTTTCAGTCTTCTTATCCTTACTTTCCTCCATGGACTTTCTGATTCAGGAAAATTGGCCAGCTTCCTATTGTTTACATAATACGTTTCATCCCCTAAGTCTTGATATTTTCACTGCTTGTCCCTCTTGCTCAGAATGTTCTCCTTTCTTATCTCTACCTCTGGGCTTCCCCAGATATTTTTCAGTCTCAGCTAAAATTGAACTTTTCTGGTCCCTCTTACCTACATGTTATTCTGTATTGTCTGGCTTATTCGTAGTCATTTATTTATTTTCTCCCCAATCAGACTGTGAGTTCCTTAAGAGCAAAGGCTATTTTTTTGCCTTTTTTTTTGCACCACCAGAATTTAGCACAGTGCCTGGCACATAATAGGCACTTAATATATGCTTGTTGCCTTGACTTAGTGCATATATGCACATAATTATAGCATTGCTTAATTATAATGTTTCGATCAATCCTCAATTGAGGAAGCATTGTAAAGTAAGCGTGGGATAGCATTGGTAAAATCTCATCCTTCTGTTTCTCTCTCTTAGCATTTTCTCCTTGCCATCTTGTGACTTCATGGTATCTGAAATATACACTGGTTTGGTAATCACATGGTATACAAGACTCCTAGCATTTCTTGACCATCAACACTGCTCTGTTCTCAACTCCAATTCCTTGGGGTCTTGTTCCTTTCTAAAGTATTAAGAGACAGTATGGTGGAATAGACTGAACCCTAAACTTGGAGTCTTGAAGACCCAGAAGTTCTCCTCAAGAAGATATTTTACTAGCTGTTTCCTTGGGCAAATCATTAACCATTTTGAATCTCAGTTTTCTTATATATTAGGTGGGAATAATGGCATCATAAAATTGTTGTATCAAATGTGATGGCATGGAAAGCCCTTGGCCAATCTTAATCCACAGAAACATCAGCTATTATTATTAATAGTTAACCAACTAAATAAACCCAATTTTGTCAAATGTGTTCCATTCAATTTAATACCTGGGGGGGAAGGATAGTATGGGAGGACATAGTCTGGATTTAGGATCCTGTCAGCGTGAAGAACTTCATGCATGTAAGCTCCCTCCACAGAGACAGATTGGCTCCTTTTCTATACAAGGTTACCCAGGAGTCCCGGGAGTTTGGTGACTTCACTTCATTCACACAGCTAGTAGGAGTCAAGGGCAGGACCTGAACCTAGGTGTTTCTCATGACAAGACAGACCACAGTATGGCTCTCAACTTATCAGCTTATCTTTTAAAGTGTCATTTAGATTAGTTATAACCTTAGTTTAAAAACTTTCAGTCATTCCTCGTGTCCTACTGAATAAAACTTAAAATTCTGAAAGTAATTTTCAAGGCTTTGCTCAATAGAGGCATAGCTTTTGTTGTTAATATGGTCTCCCATTTTTAGACCCAAATCTTTTATATCCCCCCAAACTCTTCCTGCTAAATATGCCTGTGTGTTCTGCTTCCTTTCTCTCTTTGTTTTGCAATTTTCCACCTGAGAAATCCTCATCTCATCCTCATATCCCAAACTCAGCAAAGGATGAAAACATATTATGCTTTCTTCTGAGCACAGTTAACCAATGGAGAGAAAATCTCCATGCCATGTAATTCTACAGTGACAGTGGGAGCTGCTGGGTAATATAGTTTTTAGGTGAAAAATGAGATTGAAGCCTCTTGAGAGGGGACATAGGGAAGTCTGGGAAGATTGACACCGAAGAAAGGAATAAAGAGCCTTCTTGCAAATACAGAGTTAAACCATTGAAGAACAGTTCATGTTCTCCAAGGTTTTTGGAATTAATGCATGTGGATAAATCTGGGAATTCACAGTGTCAACAGTCAAGATACAAATGGAATGATTTAGTTAATCATTGATCATTCTCTCTTTTCAAATATCTGGAAACTTGGCATAATTGTTGCAGAAATGATCATTGTTTGGCAATACCATCTTGCATCAAAGAAATAATACTTTAAAAAAATTAAAAAGGAAATATTGGTGTGCGGAGTGCCTGGTGTGGGGACATCTTCAACCAAAGAGGATCAACATCCATTTTAGTAGATAATTCCAAGGAGATTTGCCTAAACCAACTAGAGATTAAATGACTTGCTGAGGGTCAGAGGCAAGGAGTGAACCTGGGTCTTCTTGATTCTGAAATCAGCACCCTCTATCAGCTGTCCACTCAATCTCTACTTTAAAATATTAAATTTTTCTTCTTTCCTCTCTCCTCTCACATTTGCTTTCCTAGACTGTTTTCTCATAGTATAGTACTTTTCAAGTCTATTTCTGGAATTTTGATGCAGAAAATCTCTCTACCAAGTCAAATTGGTAACTTTTCTATAACAGTTTTAGACAGTGATGTAATTTACTCAGAATGCCACAGGCAGAATTTGAACACAGGGCTTCTTGTTCCCAAGGCCTGCTTTCTGTCAGCTATAGCACATTGTCTCTTCAAGGCAGGAAAAAAATCTTATTAACAACAAATGCTATCATGGGCAGCAAAATATCATGATGTGGGTCCAGTTATTAATGACCTTATTTTAAAAACTTACAAAGAATGACCATTTTACCTGGCCCTATAACGCCATGTTCACTTTGTTGCTATACTTTTCTCTAACGAAATATCGCCATCCTTCCTTGTGATTTTGCAGTGATTACTACTTAATGCTCAATGACAAGCTCCCTTGGAAAGTGCTAATTAAGATGGCAGAGAGCCTCATCTAATATTTATACTTCTTGTATTGTACTAGACCACTTTGCCGTGCATGAACAACGCCATGGAGAAGGAATTAGAAGTAGGAGAGCTCTGAGCCTTTGCTAATCCTTGCCTGATTAGGGAGATTCTCATCAGCAGCTATTTTGAATGCACGCCTCTCAGGATGTTGATAAAGCCCTCCAGTCCCTCAATATGGACTTCCAAGCACAGCCTTAGCTTTCCTCTCCAATCAAAGTGAAGCCCTCAGTTCACCTGGTTAAGCTAGCTAATCCGAAATCGGCTTTTAGATTGTCACTTAACAACTCTGAGGCACTCCAGAAGGATCCCCAGCAAATCCTGTGGTAAATGAGGCCTAGGCTGAGTGAAAATGAACAAACAAAGCTGGGGGTGGGGGAGGATGGACAGCAGATTCTTCAGCTCAGCTCTCTATATTTTTTATTTCTTTTGGCTGAGAATGAAGGTGTCAGACTATGGACAGGTCAACTGGATTGATTGCCAAATAGTGATGGACAGTTTGCAGGCTTTTAGCTGAGGATGTCTGGCTACATTATAAACCACACATTAGAATCAGAGGTGATTATACTAAAGAGTTTTACCATTCTTTGATGACACATGGAACCGTAATCAATATCCTTTTTCCAACCTTTATATTAATCCATTAAGTTAATTGAGAGTCAGAGAGCTGAACTTGGAATAAGGAAGATTTGGATTCAGATCCTACCATTGAAATGTTCCCATGGGTTGTGTGACCCTGTCATTTCTTTGTGCCCCAGGCAACCTACTAAGTTTATGCATTCCAGAGCAGGTGCTGATCCCCCTTGGTAGAGGGAGTTCCCTCATCCGAAGTTTCCTATATTAATAAAGTCAGTCAGTAGATCAGCCAACCATTATTAATGGCTTACTCTATGCCATGCCCTGTGCTAAGTGCTGAAATTAGAGGTAGGCTTCAAACTCTGCCAGTAAATTATGTTTTCAAAATGTTCATTCTGTGCTTGTAGAAAAGAATAACTCACTTGGTAGGATTTTCTTGAGTCATACCAATGTACTAATGAAAACCTCAGCATTCTATTAAAGAGTTACATGTCTTCCTCTTTTAATTTTTCTCCCGGAGAAAAGAAAAAAAGTATAAAATGAAAGTAAATGCAGTTTTGGGGATAGGATGGATTTGATATTGACAAGTAGGATGGCTTCTGTTGTTTGAGGAGTTGGGAAGCCAGACAAATTCTTGCACAAATGAGCAGAAACCCTGTCAATCCACTCCTGGGGCTCAGCCGAAGAGCGTCTTGCCTCCTGATGTACAAAACTCTTCAAGATGGCTGAAGACAATTTGGACCTCTGACGAGTAACTTTGGAGGAAGGAATAATTGGAGTGGAATGCACATGGTTTAACTTACAATGACCTGCAGATTTGGAAACTCACATGCTGGATTTCCTTATAAACATATATCAATCTCAGAAAAAAAATGAGGCTCTGTTCTTTGGTATGTGATCATTTGGGAATTTTTCCTCCTTCGGTATGGAGAAGTGGAAAAATATGGATGATATAGAGTGGTGTTAAGAATTTCAAAATGCAGAGGAGTAAAAATAGCTTTCAATAGTTTAATAAAAAGCACTTGGGCAAATGTCAACTGAAGTCACTTTCCATTTAAATTATGAAACAATTGATTCTACTTTTAAAAAGGATAAGCACATTATGCCCTCTGAGCTTCTCCTGCACTCTTTGCATTTCTTTAAACTTGCATGCCATTTCAGGAGGAGGTGTGAGCAATTATTTCTGGGACATAATCAAACAGAGAAACTAAATGGGAAAAGGGAAGAGTGGTACCTGGTGAAATTGACATCACTACCTGAAGCATTGCACTTAATTCATCCTGGCGCAAAATCAAACAGAAAAAAAACCAAAGCAAACCTAAATATAGAAAGATTCAGGTTAAAAAAAAATCTTCCATTTTTGTGTGGAAATAATAAATAAAATACACAAATGCATGGTTTTGTCTTGAGGGAAGTTTTAACAATTTCTAGGATTAAATGGCTTTTCCCTCCTGTGAAGGGTCTGATGTAAACCCTTGTACCAAGGCTTAAAGTCTTAAGGCTGTTAGAAGTTTCCATCAGTCAGTCTGTATGTCAGTGGATAAAAAGTTGGTTGCTGATCTGACCTGTTCATTGCTCTCTGGGAAAATGCCATCAAACTACAGCAGCATTCTCTTAATGAAAGGTGGAGGTCTGAAATGAACATATATATATATATATATATTTGATAATAAAGGTTATTTTCTATTCAGTGGGAGACATTTTGATCAATGTTTATTGTCAATATAATGACAAAGTTCCTCTGAATCGTTGCATTAACTATATTATTTTACTTAGTGGAGGAAAAGTTCAACTGTGTTTGGTGATTCATCTTTGGGTCCCAACACACTTACTGAAAGCTTCTGTCTTCCATATGCTTAGGAATGCATTTGTTCTATGACTTTTGGGTGAAACAGTTCACTTTAATTA
>CM053774.1:86713798-86735894 GCA_028658325.1 Potorous gilbertii
GTATAGAGGGCCAGATTTTTTTTCCAATATAAGTTGGGTTGTCTGACATTTCTTTGGCAGGCAACCCTGACTGAATGTTTGCTTTCCTTTTTTATATTTGCCTAGAATTTCTTCAAGGTTTATGGTCAAGTCTTACCTTCTTCAGAAGGCCTTTTTCAGAACCCCTACTTGCTAGTGGCTTCTATTCTGAGAACACTTTCCTTGTATTCTGTATATATCCTGTATGTTCTTAGTGATATAGATGTATGTATATGTCTGTGGGTGTGTATGTATATATCTATATAGATATCTATATATCTATATAGATGTGTATATATCTACATCTATAGTGTATATATGTATGTATATATATATCACTTAGTGACATAGATGTGTATCTATACCTACACACACACACACACACACACACACACACACACACACACACACATTCCCTCCTCCCCTTGAGTGAAGAAACTGATGTTGTCTTTCTTCATATACATCCAGTGCTTAGTACAGTGATGGTATATATCATGCACTTAAAAAATGCTTATCATTGTGACTTGCAGTGCATAAGCATTATACCAAACATTTCGGAATGGGAGACACCCAAAGGGATGAGAGAAGGCTAGAGGGAAGAAAGATCCAAGTGAAATAATAGACTTGACCCAGACCTTTGAGCTTATCCACTATTGGAAAAAAACAAAACAAAACAAAACATTGCAACACTTGTAAAAAGGCACAACTTTACAAATATTGGCTATACCGATGATATCTAGGAGACTCTAATTCGCAGTCTTATTCTAGACTTAAGACAAATCAATGACTAAATAAATTTGCAGTTGAAGTTCTATAATAGTATTGTAGTCAGGGAGGCCACTCAATTGTTCTTGAAGCCTTTTAAATACCACTATTATTTATTCTGCTAACTTTTGTGAACATTTATAAATATTTAAGGATAGTTGTGGTCAATAATGAAGGGAATTCCCTAAAATCAAGTCAATCCAAACTAATCTAATTCAGCAAGAATTTAGGGAGCATCTACTAAGTGCCAGTCATTGTGCCTGTGTTCAAATTGCAAAGATATTCATAAAATGTTCCCTGCCCTGAAGGAGTTCATATCCTACTATAGGGAAATAATATGATAGATTCACATACAAAATATAGAGAATATATACGAAGTGATTTATTGAAAGGGACACTTATAACTATTGGGGACATCAGAAAAGGCCACAGAAGGGAGGGACCACTTAAGCTGCTTTAAAGGACACTATGAGTAAAAGTGCTAGAAAACAATTTGTATAAGACTTCTTTCCTTTTAATCTTACCATATCTATCTATTCCAAAGACAAAGGAAATAACCAGCATGTCCATGACTCTTACTCTTGAATGTGCTATTTTATGGATCAGAGAACTTGCCAGTCCCTGAATCAGGAGCTTTATTTCCTTCCTCCAGATCTTTGAACAGCTTGTCCCCTATGCCTAGAAAAGAACTTGCTTCTCATTTTTGCCTCTTAGAACCCTTAGCTTCCTCCAGAACTCAACTCAGGTGTTAACTCCTAGGCAAACTCTTTCCTGAGCCCACTAGCTGCTGCAGGGGAAGGAAAGAACTGTTACCAAATGATTTTGGTCTTCCTCATATAAACTTCTTGAGAATGGAACTAGTTTTTTTTTTAATCTTTGTATCTTCAGTACCTAAAATAATGCTGAGAATGTTGCAGGTGCTCAATAAAAATTTATGGAATTAATGAACAATTAATAAGTTAATCAATGAATATCATTAAAAATATTAAATATGAATTAAATAATAAATATTACGTAAAGTAACATTAATAGAGTAATCAATAAGTAGCATGGAAAATGTTGAGATTTGGTTTATGTTTGATCAAATGTGCAATAATACTGATTGCTGTTTGTCTACGTATCCTGAAAACTAGAGTTTTTGATAGTCATACACATCTAAAATAATTCAAATTAACAATAATAATATACAATGTCATAGATGAGTTTTGTACTTCCTTGAAACATAATTCATATGATTTATTTCTGCCTTCTTGTTAGAGATAGTGGTAAATAATTCATAATAAATATAATAAATTATTGTAATATACTATATGCTGTAATAATAAATGTAATTAAGAAGAGAGGTGGGTTTTAATTTTCCTCGACATTTATTGATTAGAAGATAATTGTTACATACTCCATTACTGGAGATCTTCAAGGAAAGGTTGGATGACCAAGTCAACAAAGTGCTGAAATTGGAGTAAGGAACTACTGAATTCAAATAATAACTCTGACAATGACTGGCTGTGTGTAACCTTGGACAAGTTACTTAAACTTTTTGGGTCTCAGTTTCCTCATATGTAGATTAAGGGAGTTGGACTTAATCTCAATTTACTTCCAGCTCTAAATATTTGATCCTATCTTTTTATGATCCTTTCCCAACGATTTTGGAGAGAGATTCTTTAATCAGGTACGTATTGGACTAGATGACCCCTAACGTCTCTTCAGACTCTGAGAAAGAGGAAAAAGAATCCAAAGTAGAAGATAATGGTTTTCACTAAATATAAAGATTACATAACCTAAACCCTCTGGATGGGCTAGTTTCTCATTGAGTGTAGGGTAAGCACTTTGCAAAAGATTTAACTCTTAGGCCACAAGAGTATTATAAAAATGCCCAACAAATACCTCAAGAGTATTATTCATATCTTACATCTGGCCCAACATTTTTTAAATTTTATATTAGCTTTCTATTTCTTTTGAAATCTGGCATTAATTTGCTCTTGCTTCCTTTCTTCCTTTGGATACTTCTTAGAGTTGAAAATGTGGATATTTTCCTTCCTTTTTTCTTGAAAGTTATTTTAAAATTACCTAGTAAGAACATTTCCCTTTTTTTTAAAAGGCAAATCTGGCAAGTACAATAAAAGGTATTTAAAAAAATACTCCTCCCTACCAGACACTTTTTAATCTTTTTTATTTTCAGCAAAAAAAAAAAATCACCATTTTAAAATATTTTTTCAAACTTTTGTGGTATATTTTGAGTAAACAGGTAGCTCAAACCCTGAGCCATAGACCAGTTTGTTAACATTGAATTAGGTGAGAGAGATTTCCTCATTTTTCCAAGCAATGCTTGCCCAACAGGCATTTCAATAGACATTAGTCACTTCAGTCATATGACATGGCTTGATGGTTAAGGAGGTCAGAGGTACACCTCATTTCATTATGTTTTAGTCAAAGAAAACAAGCCAATAAAAGTTAGCTTGGTTAATTTTTTTGTGACCTTTTCTATTAGCAGAATGCAGAGTTTATCACTTAGGAGGTTAGAGAAATCACGATAGGTAGAAAACAAACATTAAACCTAACCTGCACAATACAAACACAAGCAAAATACAAGTCATCAAAGCAGGAAATAACAATCATTAAGTAGCCCTAAATAAAAATGAGTCTGCAATGCTTTGCAAAATGGTGATTAACCATTTGTTAACTATATCCATTTTCTTCACTCTTGACCTACTAAATTCTTTCCCTGTCTAATTTTTCAATTAAAAAAAAAACTGGTTAAGTGAGCATTTTAGGCTCAGGACTAGACCAAAATCAATGCTTTGTCTAGCTTTGCTTACTGCTGAAGTGATGGCCTATCTTGAGCATGATATGAAATACACAGAACAAAAAAAAAATGACAATATCTTCTTATGGCCAGCATTATCTCATTAATTCTTAGGGATCACAGCAAAACATATGTTGTAACAGAATATCTCAATACATTTCATGGTTAGATTCACATCTTTGGGGTTATGGAGGGTTCCTCTCATATTTGAAGAAGATGTGTACCCACAGTCAATGAGAGACACATGCTTCAAATGATGCAAAGTATGTGAAAGCCCTTTGAAAAGTAGAAAATACTCTATACTCAAATGTGCTCTTATGAGAGTGAGTCTTGAGTGGCCTTGCTAACAATGAAAAGAGATATGAAATGATCCAACTATGATTGCATTTCTAGACACCCAGCCTGTCCAATGTGTCCATTGGAAAGAGCAAATCTAACTGGTTTGTAACAGTATCAAGCCTATCGTCTTAGCTTCGTTAATACCATGACTTGATATTGATAACTCAGCTGTAGCTAGGCTCATAGGGTCTTAGATGTAGATCTGGCAGGGACATCAGAATGCATCTGGTTCCTCTTCATTTTTTCCATGAGAGAACTGAGGCCCAAGAGAGGATGAATGACTTGTCCAAGGTCACATAGGTCCTTTATTTTATTTGTTTTTTTAGGTGAGGCAGAGTTGCAAGATGTTCCCAACCTCACTCTCTCTTCCAGAGTCACCAAAGTCCAATGGTAAGACAAAAGTCTGGATGACCAGACATGGCTTAGGATGCAGTGAATGACCTTGGTATCTCTGATGTCTGACTAAACTCTTAGCTTTTCACAGTGCCTGGCCCATTAGAAAAAATTGTTCTCATCCACCCCTTCTGCTAGGGAACATTTTCACATGTTTAGAGTAGACTACCCCCATCTGACTGATGGATTTGAGAAGGTTGGTTACCTTCTACTGAGGCAATTTTTACCAGGGTGTGGCTGCTGTGCAGGCTATAGTGTTTTGGAGCCAAGGTTGAGAGCTGAGTATCAGGTGGACAACTCATGGTGGATGAGCAATACTGAAAAGGGCTTAGTGGCCCTCGCCTCAGAGGGGCTAGTCTTCCTTAAACACCCCAGTCACACAGGTCCTAAGTACCAGAGACTGGATTTGGGCTCAGGCCCTGTGTCTATTACAATAACATTCACATAATTCTTGAGTACTCACATGGTTTATGACAAAGAGGACTGCAATACGCTTCAGGAGATTTTCGTTTAAATCTTGACTGCTACTACAATATTACTAATGTGTTCTTTGGAAAGTTACTTTCTGGGTCTCAATTTCCACATCTGTAAAAAGGAGTGGATCAAATTAGAAAAGTTTTCAAGCTTCTTTTAGCTCTATATTTAAGATACTACTTCATAATTAAGAATAACATTATTTGTGTAATACTTCAAGTGTTACGTCAATAATAATGTTATTCTGATTCTCAGACTTTTCTAATGGTCCGTAGAGTTTTGAACAGCAAATAATGGGAAAGATGAGGTCAAGGGGGGCACATAATCAAGCATAATAATCAAAAAACTTGATTATCATACCTCGTCCATGTATCAATAAATTCTCAAAGCAAAGATTAACTGATTGAGTTGTAAATTCAAATTATACGTGGATATAATTTTTGAAGGGAAATATACTTTGACTGAATGTGATAGAGTAACTTTCCCCCTCAAAACCTCATTATGATGGAAAATTGAGCACTAAAGAACTCTAATTCATCTCTTGTAGTTATCCACAGGATTGAAGATTTAAAACTGTAAAGAATCTTAGAGGCTGTGAGGAAACTGAGACCCAGCAATGTTAAGTGACTTGCCCAAAATCACATGGAATGTAGTGGAAAGGTTGGGATTTGAATTTTCAAATATGGTAGGGGACATATCACCTTCCCATTAATTTGCATGTGCATGATGTTTTGAGATGCAATGTTATATAGTGGGCAGATTAGTAGCCCTGGAGATAGAAAGCACTGACTGACATAGGAGAGCTTGTGTGACCTTGGACAAGTCATTTAGCTTTTTGGGGCCCCATGCAATTAAAACTAGATGTTACAAGTCAATTGCTGATCTTTATCCATTTCCACACTTGGAGCTCACCACTCCAGTGAAATCACAAGTCTAGACTGAAAAGGAAAAACAAAAAGTAGTGGTCTAGAGTTTACAAGGCACTTTTCTTCACAAAACGATAGACTCTTTTGGTTCTTTGGACTTCCATTTTGTTCTTGAGAAAGCAGACTACCAGAGATGATAGGATTTATGTAGCTTTTCTAGTAAGTGTTGGAGCCCATAATTGAGACCACAGTCAAAAATGGTATTTTTTTAGAAAACTACATCAACCTGCCTCAAAACGATTTCAGTCTAACCATTAAATGTATTGAGACTGGCTATTTATATGTTTTATAAAACTCTATGAGAATTTAGATCTTTATTCCTTCTTTTTCTCCCCATGTACCTTCCTCTCAGATTGCCTCCTCTTGCCTCTGCCAAGATCATTGATGGAATGACTTTTAAGAGTAGTTCTTAACTTGAGATCCATGAACCCTAGAGCAGGAGTGGGAAACCTGCCAAGGTCACATGTAGCCTTCTAGGTCCTGGATGAGGCTTTTTGATTGAGTCCAAATATTACAGAACAAATCCTTTTAGTAAAGAGATTTACTCTGTGAAGTTTGGATTTAATCAAAGGGCTACACTTGAGGACCTAGAGGGCCACATGTGCCCTTGGGGCTGCAGGTTCCCCACTCCTGGTCTAGAGCATGGTCAGATTTTAGGGAGTCCATGAACTTAGATCAAGGATAAATATATCTTCATTTCAATCTAATTGATTTCCTTTGAAATCTTATGTACTTTATTATAGGCAATTATTTAAAAAAAGCTTATTACACCACATAATCATTTCCACCACATTATTGTCCCAACCTTTGTTTTTTTTTTTTTATGTCCAAATACCAATTTATAATCTTTCATTGTGTCACCTAGTATAATTCTTTTCCTCAGGCTCATCTCATTGCTAGCCGGGAACCTAGAATTCTCAACCTGCCGGCATTGTCGGTACTCACTTTTGTTGTAGGTTCGTGAGTATACCATGCATCCTGTTCTTGCAGCAATGACAGATTACTAATAAATGATTTTTCAGTAATGTAATGCTGGCACAAATTTTTTTAAAACTTCCCGTAATAATCATATCCCACTTTTTTGCAAAAAAACAAAAATTTGGCATAAAATCTGTGATGACTTCGTGGTGAAATACATTCTAAGAAATAATCCAGAGGCTTCAGCCAATTTCCCAAACCCCCTTAATTAGTGCTTTCGCTCTGTTGATTGTCTTCAATTATTTTATATACAGCCTGCTTACACGTAGCCGTTTGCCCCATTTGACTGTGTGGTCCTTGAGAGTAGGCACTGTTTTCACTTTTCTTTGTATCCCACACTTAGCACAGTGCTTGGCACTTAGTAGGTCCTTAATAATTATATATTGATTAACTGACTGACCAAAGGGCTCCCAGAAAACACACATGTTAAGAGCTTCTGTTATAGAAGGAAGATACTGAAGAAAGAGTCTGATTATCTCCTTGGAAGATACTCCTGGGAAGCCTCTCTGACTTCCATAATACAGGACTAAAGCTCCACAAGAAGATTGTCAGCTCCTTGAGCACATACACTATGCTTATACTTCTTTCCCATCCACAGAGCACCTAGTAAGAAGCAGGATCTGTAGCTTGTGCTCAATAAACACTTGTTTATTGGATCAGCTCATTGCTCTTGAGTTGAAGGGGCTCAGTTTCTCTTTTGATTGTCACAAACCAGACAGCAGCCAAGATATGCTATTTTCTCTTGGTTAAGGGTTACGAGTTTTCTTGCTATTGAATTCAGAATGCATTTCTAATGTCCTTCCAGAGCCAAGGGACAGAAGTAGGCAAGGATATGTTAATAAAACTCGTAGTTTGCATAGGAATGCAAATTCTTTGTAGCCAAGGACTCTGGCTTTTGTCCTGGTTTCTCTAATGCATTTAGTACAAGTAGTAGGTGATTCATAAATACTTGTGGATAAATGATTAATTGGAGACTGGAATATTTTTGTAATAGGCAGGCAGATGTTGAAATCAGATTTGAGTTTGAATCTCATCTCTGATACAGTCAAATAGTTGGATTTTCTCAGAAACTCTATTTTTATGTTTGTTCAATGGGAATAAGACAACTGGAGATAGCTAACTCAGAGTTGTGACGAGGAAAGGATTGTACAAACTTTCGAGTGTGAATAAATGATACTTACATAAGTCCATAATAATCCAGATTTAGGGATGAATTCAGAAAGTTTATCAGACTACAAGACTGACATTAGCCCTTTCCACATAGAGTTAAGGCAGTAATAGTTATACTAATCAAGGTGATGATGATGATAAAGTACCATTTCATTGTGTTTTAAGTTTTCAAAGCATTTTGCATATGTTATCTCATTCCAGCCTCACTCCGGGGTGTCCCGAAACCAGTTTGTAATGGGAACCAACTGTGAAATTTTTTGTATAAGTATTTATAGCTCAGAAATCAGCAAATGTTACAAATCAGGGTTTGATTTATTGTTTTATTGGTTGTTTTGACTTAAGAAACTGATGGAGAAAATACTAATAATTCAGATTAAATTTAACAATATTTGTGTCTAATTCCTGAAGAACTGATTGCTAGACATTTACCAGGACACCCCTCACATCACAGCAACCTGTGAGGTAGATACAATATTATTCCCACTTTACAGATGAGAAAATAAAGACTGAGAGAGGTGAAGAGACTTGCTCATGGTCACACAGTTAACAAGTGTCTTAGGCAGCATTTGAACTCAGCTCTTTATTACTCAGAATTTCATGCTGCCTTATGACAGCACTGTCAGCATAAATATTAAAGAAATATAAGAAACATGATAGGGGATGCAATTCAGACCTAGGAATTGTGATCCTATAGAAGATGAGTTCCTTTATATCAGGACCTAACTGCTGTATTTGTATCCCCATCAATTAGCATATTGCCCATCACATAGTAGGTGATTAATGCATGCTTATTTGTTGTAATGAAATCCCTTCACCAGTGCAGATAGAAATTCATGCACATTTTCTTATATGATTCTTGTGAATTTGATTCCTTAAATTAACAATACAAATCCATTCCAAGTGCTACAGTCCTTCCTGTTTTTTTTTTTTTAATATTTTATGAATAGCAGGAAAGAACTTGGGCAGTCCATCTGATATCACCACGTTCTCTGACAAGATCAACTGTTTTCTCATGGTATGCCTGCCCTTTTTCTGTATATTGGAAATGAAACAAAAAGATGCAATATTTGCTGGCAATGTGTTGCTTCCTTCTTACAACGAACACATAGCCCTCCATTGTATTTTGGTCAATGGAAATTTTTGATCCTTTTGAGATCTTAATGTATCATGATTGACAATCATATGAGATTCCTGAGGGTGTTGGCATGAAAAAGATGAACTTTTCCACTGAGGACTGCCTGACAGAGAAAGAAATCCTTTCAAGGTAGAGACTTTCTATTCCTTTTTTGTGTCGCTCACTGTGACTGTTCCGCACATTGGTTCGGATTTCCAGTGGACCAGTGAACCGATGATATGAACAGTTCTCAAAGGAATTGCAAATTATAAATAACCCGAAGAAGAATTCCTCCAAATTGCCAATAGTAGGAGAAATGCAAATCAAAACCACTCTGAGGTTTTGTCTCTCACCCAACTGATTTGCAAAGATGAGAAAAGATGGGCCTAGTTAATGTTGGGGCTTTGAAAAAAAAATGATCATACTGTTAGTCTGAGTGGAGATGTGAATGGATCCAACTCTTTTAGAAAGTCATTTGGAATTATGCTAATCCCAGGGCTAAACTGACCATGCCCCTTGACCCAGTGAGCTCAGTACTTTGTATATATCTTAGGGTGGAAAAGAAAACATTATTTTTATTAAAATATTCCTCTTTGAGTTTTTTGTGGAAGCAAAGAACTGGAAAAACAGTACATGCTTACTGATTGAGGAAGCAATATATAATACAAGAATACGCAAGAGCCTGAGAAGACTGATATGAATAGTGAAGGAGCAGAACCAGGAAACCAATATATGCAATGACTATATAAATGTAAAGATACCAACTCTTACCTTACCCTAAAATGCCTGAATTGAATTATTTAATTGTAATGGATAAGTTTGGTCCCTCCCAAAAGAGTTTAGAAAATATTACCTCTATCAGTTATTTGCAGAGGTGGGAGATTATGGAGATAAAAATATAATACAACTATAAAGATATGTATAAATGCATGTATCAATTATATTATTTATACTATTATTTTTTACCATTTTATTATTGCTATTATAGTTTCCTTGTATTTAAAATGAGGATATTGGTTTAGATGACCTACTGTGCAGCTCTAACTATATGATCCTGAGATCCAGATTTTAGAGATAGTTTGCCTCTGTCCTAAACAAAATTTGCTTTATTTTGTTCCAGTTTTTTTTTTATATTTAGAAGATGTAAAGACTTCAGGATGGCCTCTATCTTGCCTAATTTTGTGTACCTATCTAGATAGGGTAATTATAGGTCCATTCAGTAAACAAACAAAAAAAAAATTGCAACATGCTTTAGAAACAATTGTCACCTATACTAGATAGATCTAGTATTTTCCTGTTCTTCAGGACTGAGATACTGAGATTTAAAAAGCCTATTGATTTGTAACAGAATCAGAATCAGCTAGATATCTGAGACTGCTGGGTCTAGAGTTGAGAAGACCTGAGTTCAAATCTAGTTTCAGTTACCTATTGGCTGGGTGACATTGGGCAAGTCACTTAACCCTATTTGTTGCATTTTCTCATCTGTAAAGTGAGCTAAAGAAGGAAATGGAAACCCACGGTTATTTGTCAACAAAATCCCAAATGGAGTCATGAAGAGTTGAATATGACTGAACAACAGAAAATTTTAGAGTCAGAAGGAATCTTAGCATTTCTCGCCCTACCCATGTCTGAAAAAGAATTCCCATTGCCCTATACCAAACAAATGTTTATTCAGCCTCTGCTTGAAGACTCCTGAGGAAACCTATTACCTCTTAACACAGTCCATTACCACACTGGTGATACCTCTAATTGGACGTTTTTTTTTCCCTGACGTTAAGACTAAGTGCACTGCTTTGTCATTTGCCTCCACTGCCCACGGATCAGCCCTCTGGGGCCCCACAGAACAAATCTAATCTTCTCCCACAAGACAGTCTTTCACAGAGTCTTCCTTTACTTTATCTGGATAATTCAATCCCCCCAAAAAACTCCCCTTGGGCAATTCTCTTAAGTAACAATATAATTACCATTAATTTCCGTAAGAAGTATTTTTATGGGTTCTTGAGCCTTCAAAGGACAAGGAGCTTTATCATCCATTGATCCTCAGTGGTAGAATGTTAATATTATTGAAATTTTAAAGGGAAAAGTCAAAGGGAATCAAAATAAACAATAAAAATGATACATCCTCACCTAACAAACTGACCTCAGTGGAAAGGTGTTCTCTTTTCGCACCTCTTTTCTGCCCAGGGAAGGAGAGAGTGATATTAACACTTTCTTCTACTTAATGGGCAATTTATGCGTGAGTTTATCACTACTGCTAAGAGGAAAACTTAACAGCTAGCCACCAATACAACCCAGGAGATGATAAGAGTGGGTGGCTCTCATTTCTCTGCATACAGCAGCTGCAGAGAAAGCAGCCTTTGTAAAATGTAGAGAAAGATCTTATCTGAAACAAAGATGAAACTGCTCATAAAATTAAATTCCAAGGCACCCTAATTACACATGACACTCCAAATGGGTTCTTAGCAGGATAAACCACAGCAGGACTCTTACCTCTTTATTATTGATAAGAATATCTCACCTAATGAAATCTAAGGTCATGTAATCTTTTTAGCTGCCCTATCATACTATTTACTTGTATTGACCTTTCTATCCCTTAGATCGTCTTTTGTGAGATCTTGTTTTCAAATTATTTTGCAAACCTTACAGTAATATGTAAATCTTGTCTAGGAACAGTAATATGATCATTTTTTAATATTGCCTATTGTCTAATTATGCCTTCCCCATTTAATGCTTGTGAAGTTGATTTTTTTGAATTCAAGTCCATCAACATAATTTATCCCTATTGCATTTTATCACATTAGCTTTACCCTCAATGCTTTCATTTGCCAAGATATTTTTGGATCTTGGCTCTTTCAACTATTGTGTTAACCTGCCTCTCCAAGGTTTATGCACTTATGCTTTCATTCATTTCATTAATAATAAAACTAATGACAATAGGGCAGAAAAAACAGATGAAACAGAAGCAGTGGCAGCTGCTACTGCAGAGGGGAGAAAAGGGAAGAAAGACGAAAAGGAAAAAGAACAAGAGGAGAAAAAGAAAGAGAAGAAAAATAGAAAGGAGAAGGAAGGAGAGAAAAAAGAGATAGAAGAGGAAGAAAGAGAAGGAAAAGGGAAAATGAAGAGGAAGAAGAAAAGAGAAGAAAAGGGGGAGAAGGAGGCAGAAGGATAAGGAAAAAAGAAAAAAAGGAGGGACAGCAGAAGGCAGAGGAAAAAGAGAAGAAAGAATTTCTTCCCCCTGGAAATCTCTTTTCAAGCTGACATGGAACACTTCATGGACCCGTTTTGTGTCTATCCATGCAACCAGTTTTACATCTGGTCCTTGTGTTCATTTGCCACATGTGAGAATATTGAGATACTACATCAAACACTTTGATACGGTGTAGGTCCCTGCCCACCCTCAGCTCATTCTTAAATTCAGTATCTCTGACACCCTTCCCAGTATCCTGCCATGCATTTGTATTTTCCTGTATTCCTTTCTTTCCCTCCTATATACACTTATACCTCCTGCCCATTTTCTAAAAAATCTAAGTCAATTGGGACATTCACCATAACTTAGTATTTTCTTCAGACAACTTCCTTTTTATTTTTGGTAATTGATGAAGAATATTTCACTCCTTATAACAATGAACTCATATTTTCAGTATGCTTTGTTCATTTCATAATATGTATTTTTAAGATCTGATTGCTGATTTCATTACTCCTTGTAAGGAAAATCCCTCTCCAAACACAGATCAGGATCCTACTCTGCACCTCGTTGTCTTAGTTAAGTGACTTATCTAAGGTCAATGCAGTCAACATTGTCTCAGAAATAGCACTCAAATCCAGGTCTTCTTGACCTTCTTGAGATCTCTACCCAATAAGCAAAATTGCCCCTTATTGTGATAAGCAGGCAGAAAGAAAAAAATAGTCAGTTCATTAACATTTATGAAGTACTATGTCAGACCCTGTGATAATCACTAGGTATACAAAAATGACAAAAACAAAATAGGCACTGCTCTTAGGTAGCTCATTGTCTAAGAGGGAGACAGACAGTACAGACAGACCAACAGACACACAGACACACAGACAGACAGACAGACAGACAGATAGATAGATAGATAGATAGATGGATGGATAGATAGATGGATGGAGAGATAGATGGATAGTCATTTATTTGCAGCTAGGTGGTACAGTGGATAGAGTGTTAAGCTTGGACTCAGAAAGACCCAAATTTCAATCCTGCCTCAGATACTTACTGCCTGTGTGACTCTAGGCAAATGGAGAGAGTGATAGCACTTACCTTCCAGGGTATGAGGATCAGATGAAATCGTGTATGTAAAGTGCTTTGTAAATCTTAAAGTGCTATATAACTCTTAACCATTATCCTTGTTGCCTATGCTATTATACAGTCTTTGATAAACCCCACTGTACTTAGATGGGCTGGTCCTCCAGCTAGACAAACATGCTGTTGCAGGGGCTCTATTTGAAATCACCAAAGAACATGACTACATAGCATGGTGCACAGAGTGCTGGATTTGCAACCAGGAAGACCTAAATTCAAATCCTGACTCAGGTACTTACTTTTTTTTTTTAATTCATTTTTAGTTGACAACATTCAGCTCCCCAAGCTTTTGAGGTTCAAATTTTCTCTCCCTCCCTACCCTCTCCCCATCCTAAGACAGAGTACAATCTGGTACAGGCTCTACACATACATTTACATTAAACATATTTTCACATCCGTCATGTGGCAAAGAAGAATAATAAATAACCAATGAATGAACGAGAAAAAAGAAACAAAACAAAACCAAAAAGAGAGAGTCCAAAGTTGCTTTGATCTGTATTCAGACTCTGTAATTTTCCCTCTGGATGTGGACTGAATTTTCCATCATGTCAGGTGCTTACTTTTACTGTGACCTTGGACAAGTAATTTGACTTCTCAGGCTCAGTTTCTTAATCTACAAAATGAGAACGGTTTTAGCACCTACTTTACAGGGTAATTGTGAGGATAAAGTGAAATAATATATTAAAACCCTTTACAAAACTTGAGGCACTATGAAAATGCTGACGAGCTGTTGTTGGCCAACCTTCTGATGATGTGCCTCACTCAAATCTAAGCAGACTGGACCTTCAGCAAGAGAGATAAATGTTGTTCCAAGTCTCCTCAGGTGGCAGAGCTTGCCAGAGCATGTGTTCTGCTCAAACTAGAGAATCCTGGATCATTTCCATGCCTTCAATGAGGCATAAAGCCATTGAAAAGGAAAACTAAACTAATTTTTCAGGTCTATATATCTTGGGTTTTGTCATGCCTCACTTTTCCTATTAAAATGCTTCTTTCTCCACTTGTGACACTTAACTTATGAGGATGTGTTATGTTCTCCTAATAAATGACCTGGAAAATGACATTCTTGTATGAACATCTAGGCCAGAAGTGTTGGGCATGATCTAGTGCTCATTTTTCCTTCTATAATGTATGTACCTTAGTTGACACCAGATGATATATTGCAATGCAGCATTAGAAAATTATATTTGGGCACGTTATATAGTAAAAGTGTCCTTAGGCAAAATTGCAGAATGGGGCAAAGTTTTCCTTCAACCTTTTGTTCACTGTTTCACTGTTTTGTTCACCGGGAGCCTTTTAGGCTCCTGGGGATATCATAAAACTCATTAATTGCCTAGGCTCCCCCAAGACAGCTAACCAAGCCCAAAGTTTGTTCCTGACTCTTGTCTTATTTAGGAAAGATGTTCATATATCTCAGATATTTACTAGCTGTATGACCCTTGTCAAGTCACTTAACTTCTATTTGCCTCAAAAGAGGCAAATTGTTAAGAGACTAGTGTGTTACTCTTCCCTGAGGCAAAATATTATTGTTTTTGTTATAGAGTCTGAACAGATCTGAGGGGACAATGAGTTCAACTGGCTCATTTTACATATTTTTTTGGTTTCATTTTCATCTTTGTATCCAGTCAAAGTGCCTAGCACAAAATCTTGCACCTTGATCTTACTAAAGCACAGATCTGACCCTGTCACTTCCCTTCTACACAAACTGTAGTGGCTCCCTATTGCTCCTAGATAAAATTCAAATATCTCTGTTTGACAGTTGTAGTCTATATTATTACCGTTCATTCCCTTTATGATGCAGGGTCTCCCTACTGTTCCTTACACCTGATACTTCATCTTTCATCTCTGCATAATCCGTCCCCCACTCAGGAAACTGACTCTCTCCTCTTGACTTCTTAAAATTTTTAGATTCCTTCAAAGCTCAGTTTAAGTATCAGCTTTGACATAAAGTCTTTTCTAATTCCCCTAGCTAGGGCCCCTCTCATTTAAAAATTTATTTTGTATATGCTTCCACATGTACAAATTATCCCTCCTGATAGAATTTAAGCTTCTTAAAAGTTGGGAATGATTTAGTTTCGTTTTCATATTGAATGTACCTAGAACAGTATCTGGCATAGTGGTGGGGAATCTGTTGCCTTGAGGCCACATGTCACTCTCTAGGTCCTCAAGTGGCCCTAATTCCATCAAAGGGTTACACCTGAGTTCCTAGAGGACCACATATGGATTGCCCACCCCTGTTCTGGAACATAGTAGATGTTTAATAAATACTTTTTAATACAGATGAGGAGAATGAGCTCCAGTGTGCTTAGGTGACTTGTCCAAGTCTACCTAGTCCTTAATCCCAGGTTCAATGACTTTTTTTCCCCTTTTTCCACCCTACCTCACAACATGTTTCTATCCCAACTTACCTGAATGGATCTTTGTTGGCTGTCACTTTGGGTGGTCTCAGATAAACATTCACTCCAAGTGTAAATGATTTTATACAAACTGTTAAGAGACTAATGTGTCACTCTTCTCTAAGGTATTCACATTGAATGCACAATATTACTGTTGTTTTACCTAAAGAAGATGAATGACAGTGACAATAAAATGAAAATAGGTAACATTGGCATAGTGCTTTCTATATGCTATCTCCTTTATGCCTCACAAGGAAGGTGCTATAACTCCATTATCAAGATGATGAAACTGACACTAAGTCTGCACCACGATGTGCCCAGAGTCACCCAGCCAGGTAGTAGTACCTCAGGAAGAATTAGAACTCATATCTTTCTCACTCATGGACTAGCTTGCAGTCTACTGAAAAAAATGATTTAGTCTTATCTATTATAGGCTAGTTCAGGGTAGAGAACCTGTGGCCTTAAGCCCACATGCGGTAGGCTCCCCACCCTGGGCTAGTTACATATGATACACTAGCAAGTGTATGAAACTGAGTTCCTATGCTGCCTCTTCTACACACTCTTTAACACTGGGCCCGTCACCTTACCTCTTCTGATACATACAGGTCTCGCACACGTGAGCCTGATTTTTCTCAGCACTCCAAGCAACTCTCTGTTTTAGGAATCTGGGACCTTGGATCAGAGAACATTCTTTTCTTCAGTATTTTATAACTATTTTGATATAATATGCCCCCTTTTGATCCTTTGTATTAAAAAACAAAGCAAAACACTTTTTCTGAGAAGTGACTCATAGTCCTTTTCAGAGTGCCAAAGGAGTCCATGATTTCCCATCCCCACCCCCCAAAAAAACAAAATTGGAAGCATTGCTTAAGACTACAAATTGTAGAACAAGTGCTGACCTCCCTAGGACAGCTGATTGTGAGTATTTAGCAAATGCATTGTACATCACAATGTAGGTCTTTGCCATGGA
Organism: Potorous gilbertii; assembly: GCA_028658325.1. NCBI lineage: Eukaryota > Metazoa > Chordata > Mammalia > Diprotodontia > Potoroidae > Potorous > Potorous gilbertii. Next base: position 86,730,463 of record CM053774.1, read on the forward strand.
TATATATTAAATTACAAAGAATTGTCTCAAAGATTTTGCATAAAGAAAGTAGAGGGATTTTTCCCCCTTCTGAGAGAGATGGTTTCAGGGGTTCATCTAAGTATTTTTCAAACTGCTGGAGACTCTTAAAAATGAGAAACTGACCTTGAAATCTCATGAAATTGAGCCCTCTCATGGGATTTCCTGCATTTCTTATTTCTGGTCAGACTTCAAATGCTACAACATAAGCTTTTCTTTCAAGTGTGCCTACAAATCTACTTTCAGGAATCCAAGTGCTGAGAAATGTAGAGAGGAATAAAAATTACAACATGAGACAAAATGTAGAGGGAAAAAACCCTTCATACAATTTCTTCAAACCTCAAAAAAAAATATTACTTCATGTCTAAGGAGTGGAACTTGGGATGGAGTCTTCCCTTATCTAATCTAGGATTTGGTTGTAGGAAATTTTTTGTTACTACAACCAACAGTGTTCAGCCTCTAGAATAAGTAAGAAGCAGATAAGCAACTAGATTCTTAGAGTGGATTTTTCCATAGCAGAGGTCATGAGGTAGAAAAGTTTTTGAATTTCAGAAAGTTGAGCAGAATTAGGTCTATAGTAGCAACCTGGTTGGGATTTATGAAGCCCCATTGGCAGCTTGAAAACATTTATGGGATATGCCTAATTCATGGAATATGACTCACTAGGCCTGTGGGTACCTTCTATTGTCTCAATACCAACACTGGATTTTTAGTATCATTTCACAATTCTTGAAATATTTAAATGTCTACATATTTTCAGGCCATATTTCAAATTTCCACTGTAATAACAATAGAATGTATTTATACTGCAGCTACAAAAATTCTTCTGTATCCATCACCTCATTGATTTTAGGTAAAAACACAGTGAGGTACGTAAATTTGGGGGTTTTTATAAGAACATCCGTTTTACGAATGAAAAAATTCAGATTAAGAAACTTTTCCAAGGTCACATAGTTAGTAAGTGAAAGGGAAACTGAAACTAGATCTTCTGATGCCTGGTATCATACTCATTTCACTATGCTGAGTAGTTTCTCCTCTGTTTTTTCCATTGGGGACACAAGCATACATAGGATGGCAGAGTTCCTGACATCACAGAACTTATAGTATATTAAGAGACACTAGAAATGTATGCAATAGCTATAATGCAAGGCATAAAATTCAAATTTGTAAGAGAAATACAACAAAGTGATTCTTGTGTGTGTGTGTGTGTGTGTGTGTGTGTGTGTGTGTGTGAGAGAGAGAGAGAGAGAGAGAGAAAGAGAGACAGAGAGACAGAGAGAGAGACAGAGACAGAGAGAGAGACAGAGAGAGAAAGAGAGAAAGGACAGAGAAAGTTACTTGAGTGAGAGGGGTGACCAGAAGGGTTGTAGAAAATCCCACCCAACTTTAAAATTCTATGACTCTCTGAGATGGCATTTGAAGGGTGGGTAGTGTTGGACTAGCAAGGAGAGCTGGGGGTGGAAAGTGGAAGAGGCAACTTGAATTCTATTTTTCAAATTTACCATGGCAGCATCAGAAAGCCCCCTCTCATGTGGTAAGCAAGGCAACAAATACATACATTCATAACACACTTAAATGGCTGACTGCAATTTCTAAGCATTTTATTATTTCAAATGTTTCTAATTGTATAGATATATGACATATGATATAGATATATAAACCATATAACTCCGAAGAGTTTGAACTACAAAATACAGTATTAGACTTGACAGTTTTCTATGGGAAGCAAAATACCAAGGAGCAAATCTGGCACTCTAGATACAATTTTACTCAGTACTGTTTGACTTTTAGGATGGTTTAGGGCATTTCTTAAAATGGTTTAAGTATCCCCTGGCTCATTCTTTTCTAATAACTTGAGCAGTATATGCTCAAACAAGGATCCCTGAGAACAGTTTGCAACTTAAGAGACCTGACCTCATTTGGGCATTCTTTCCCTTTTTTCCACAGTGTGAGTTTTAAATATCTGGCCTCTCAAATATTTTCATTGGTGCCTTTGTTTGCTTCTCTGTTTGAATTTTGCAATCTTTACTCTTTCAGAATCACTTGAAGAGTGAACAGGCTTTATACTGTACCAGGAAAGAAATTAAACAACAGGTAGCAGATAATCCAAGGCTTCTTGTAATTTTTTTTTCTATTCAAACAAGATATATTAGCATAAAAACCATATTCTTATTGACCTTTTACACCAATAACACCCAAGTGCTAGATTGCAGAATTTGAGGTATTCCTACAACAGTCAGGAAAATATTGTTTTTCTTCAGGAGTTAGCTCAGTTTTGCTGAATCATTGCTCCCATGATGCTCTTAAATGTCCATTCCGAGGACATTTAAGATATGGGGAGCTTTAAAGGACTGTGTCACTGAAATTCTGACTATATTTGAGGACCTGGAATCATCTTTGGGGAAGTTTAGGAAAATGACCTCATTTGGTGAGTTCTCCGTCATCTGTTTCTCTCTAGATGGCAGCATTTGCCTTAAAGACCATGTTCCACATGAAAGCTTTTCACATGGCCAAAAACCAAATGCAATTAATAAATAAATGAGTATGATTGTTAGCATTGGAAGTTAAGGTTCATTTTTAGGTGCAGATTTACTTTTTGTCTTTTCCTCAGAAGAACTTAAGAAACATGAATTTCTGTGGTTCTGGATGGATATAATAGTGCATTTTATGTACATTTGTGGGTGTTTCGATGCTATTGTCATAAGCAATTCCCAAGGTGGAAACTCCTTATCAATACAGAGTAATATCTGTTCCACAATCCAATAGACTTAAAGAGTTCCCTGGGACACTGAGAAGTTAAATGACTTTCTCAAGAGAACCAGTTGTTAAATTTTCATTGTGAATATTTACATGTGGGAAATTGACAAGAGCTACAAATCCTAAAACTCCACTTATTTTGTTGATAATTTAAATTTAAGAAAGTGATAGAGAAAACATTAACAATGAAGATTAAATTCAAAAGTATATCCTGTGTTCTCAGAGACCTAGCTGATTGTTAAACATTTATGAACACACTCCTGAGTCTCTCACTCTGAGTTATCATGTTTACAATTGCCCTGTGTACATGTGCTATCATTTCAATAGAATACAAGCTCCCTAATGACCAAGACAAGTGCTTTTGTTTTTTTCAATTTTTGTTTTTTTTGTTTTTGTATCTCGTGGATAGCGTTCTGGACTTTGCATCTGTAAGACTTGAATTTGAATTCTGCCTCAGACACCTACTGGTTATGCAACAAATCACTTAACCTCCCCCAGACTCAGTTTCTTCATTTGCAAAAGAGGCATAATAATATGCCTCACAAGATTGCGATGGTCACATGAGGTATATTTACATATGTAAAGTGATTTTCAAAGTTTAAAGCCTACATAAATGCTATTTATTGTTACTTATTATTGTGGTTCATCATTCATTTTTGAAGACTATTGACATCAAGGGTGGTGTCTTGACTTCAGGGTTAATTGGATTTAAGTGAGAAAGAGTTACACAAAGTCATCAGCCTGACTCTCTCTTCCAAAGTCATCAAAGTCCAGTGGCAAGACAGAAGTCAGGATTACTGTTGGTGGACCAGAATACAGTAGGTGATCTTGGCATCTTTAAAGTCTGACCAAGCTCTAAGCACTTCACAGTGCCTGCTTCATCTGCCCTCGTGGCCATTCGGACAAATTGTCATCATATTCCCATTTGGCTAGGGAAGTCTTCTCATGCTTGGGACAGATATTCTCCTAATTCATTGATAAATCTGAAGTTCGTCAGTTACCTCTATCTAGTTTAGCCAGTCGGCTGAGACCGTACTACCAGAGTGTGGCCTCTGCACATGCTACAGCTTCCTGGAGCCACAGGTGAGAGTTGGGTGGCAGGTGGGGCCCAAAGGTGGATGAGTAGCCCTGCAAAAGGTTCAGCAAGAACCCCAGCAGACCTCCCTAAATAACTTATCATCATCATCTTTATCAGTCATCCTCATTATTAGTATCATGTCTAGCAGGAAGTGCTTCCTACATGCTTACTGGATTGGACATACTAATCAGAAGGCAACATAAGAGGTATTTTCTCCATTTTACAAATAAAGAACATACTTAAAGAAAAAAACTAACTTGTTCAAAGCAAGTGATGGAACAGAGACTTGCACTCAGGTTTTTTTTTTTGGACTAAAATCCAATGCTCTTCCTGCTATGAAACACTTTCTTTTACAAAGAAGCAGAAAGGAAAAAGTTATCTGAAAATAATCTTCCCTTGTACCCTTTGGTGGCAAAAAAGACATTGACTGAGACTACTTAAAAAGCAAACAGAAAAAAAAGCAACATGAATTAAAAAAAAAACTTTTTTTTAAAAAAAAGCCACTTTAACTGCTTTCAAAAAAGATAGCAATCAGAAAGTTGGCATTTCACTTCTTGAACCTCTTAAGGAAAAGAGTTTTAATTTATAGCTAGTTTGGGAGAGGGAAAAAGAAAAATGAATTCATTACCTCTTGAGATGGTTTTTTAAGGTAGAACCTGTACTGACATATTAGAACTTATACCAAATAGTTATCTACTGTATTTAAAAGCTATGGTTGGTGGTGGAAGAATGATGCTGTATTTACTCATTTAAAGTTAATGCTTTGTATTATTTCTACAAAATCCAAATTAAGGTCAGCTTTCCTGGATTCACAATAGGTAAAGACACAAATAATTAGCTCAATTCTCATTTTTGAATCAGAGAAACTGACAACTGACAACAATACATTGCCCCCATGCCAAGCTCTTCTAGATTCTCTGAGCACACTCTCCATATACACCTAATAAACATTTATTAAGTGTCTACTATGTGCCAGGCACCGAGCTACATGTTGAGCACATAAAGTGGCAAAATACAGCCTCTGCCCTCTAGGATCTTAACATGTAATAAGCCACAACACTTTTGTCTGTATAGAAGGTTGAAAAATTCATTTAATGGGCTGCGTTTTGTTGTTGTAGTAGTTTTATTACTGCATCATTTCAGTCATATCTGACTCTTTGTGGCCCCATTTAGGGATTTCTTGGAAAAGACTATAGAAGAGTTTGCCATTTCCTTCTCCAGCTCATTTTACAGATGAGGTATCAAGGCAAGTAGGGTAAGTGACTTGACTTTAAAACTCTTTTCCTTAAGAGGTTCAAGAAGTGAAATGCCAACTTTCTGATTGCGATCTTTTTGAAAGCGGTTAAAGCTGCTCTTTTAAAAAAGGTGGTTTTTTTTTTAAATTCATGCCATCATCCCCTCCCCACCCTGCTTATCTCCTTCTCCCCCACTTTCCTGTACTAATGGAAGGAGGGAGCAATTTGAAGTCAACACTCTTGGGGAGGGACAGGATCAAAAGAGAGAATAGCAACAATGGGGGGCAGGATAGGATGGAAGGAAATATAGTTAGTCTTACACAACACAACTATTATGGAAGTCA
>CM053774.1:86736394-86803127 GCA_028658325.1 Potorous gilbertii
GAAGAGAGGGATGAAAGAAGAGAGGGCAGATTGGTGATAGGGGAAATTAGAATGCTCGGTGTATTGGGGTGGGGGGAGGGGACAAATGGGGTGAAAATTTTGGAACCCAAAATCTTGTGAAAATGAATGTAAAAAGTTAAATAAATAAATTATTAAAAAAAAATTCATGCCCCTTCTTTTTTGCCCAGGGTCACCCAGCAAGGATGTAGTTAAAAATCCTGCAATTTCAGCCGAGATGGGGAAAGTTATCTCAGAGAACACTATAGCAGCATCAGTGGGAAGGGGGTTCTGTTTCTAGGGGATTGCCTAGAAGAATATAGGGACCCTTCTAAATCTGTGAGTTATACATAGGAAATAACAACAACTCCCATTTTATATCCGTCTAACTTTACACCCAGCCTGAGAGGTAAATAGTATAAGCATTATTAACTCTGTTTTATAGATGGGAAAACAGTCTTGGAGGAGTTTAGTTAATTTCTCAGGTTTTTATGGTAAGAGATGGAGGTAGTACTGAAACCGTATATTCTAACTTCCAGATTAAAGTTCTGTATAATACAGGGATGTGCCATAGAATGAAAGGGTGGCAAGTTAGGATGGGATTCATACTGTTTTTGCTTGTAAAACTTATAGAGGATCATAGATGATTCTAGATCTAGAGCTAGAAAGATCTGAGAGGTTATATGATCCAATTACATCATCTTTTCAAAATCACAAAACTTGGGCCTATGGAACTTAAGTAACATGACCAAGGCCTACAGATACTAAAAGATTTTTCCTTTATTTGCAGCTGAAATCTCTCTTATGTGTTGTCTCCCACATTAGAATATGAGCTTTTATAAGGGAGGAACTGTCCCTGCGTATCTATTTGTATCTCAGTGTTTTACCCTCCCTCCCTTCCTCCTTCTCACCTTCCTTTTCTTCCTTCCTTTCTTTCTTCCTTTCACCCTCCTTTCCTCCCTCCCTCCCTTCTTTCCTTCAAACCTAAATCTTGTGAAGATAAGTTCAGTATTTTTCACATTGTATCATAGTGACTTTTCCTGAAAATTTATTTTTAGATCATTTTCCAAGCTTCAGGTGACATATTTAATGTGCAGTTTTGGGTACCAGACAAATACAGCAGATATCTGGAGATCAGGATGAGGGGGATACAAGGTGGGAAGATCTAACTGTATAATAGGGTTTCTGCCTGTGCACTGTCTTCCTTTCTTCCTGCTTTAGAATATGTCAGAAAAGTCTTAAATATCAAATACAGGCACCTGAGCAGATTGCAACTTCTTATCATTAGAAATGTTTTTGCTGTTCACTTGTTCTCAGTCATATCTGATTCTTTGTGACCCCATTTGAGTCTTTTCTTGGCAAAAATTTTGTAGTGATTTGTCATTTCTTCTCCACTTCATTTTACAGATGAGGAAATTAAGGGAAATAGGGTTAAGTGACTTCCCCAGGGTCATACAACTAGTGTCATTAGAAAAGTCAGACCTAAATAATTTAAGTCTTGCCTAGGAATTTCCAGGAATTATACTTTCACTGTGATTAACATACATGGCAAAGAGATAACCAGTCATAGCATTAAGGAGAACGAGGAGGAGGAGGAAAAGAAAGAGGAGAAGGAAGAGGAAATCCTAATGTGTTTCAGTACTTTAGAGGGCATAATGTCATATGAAGAAGGATGAGAAGAAAAACAACTGAGCCTATGGAATAAGTAATCACAAGGTTTTCCCTATAGATTGGGAACTGGATTAACACAAAGGGAGAAACTTCCTTTGTTCCAAGAAGTGATGGTAAGAATTCACTGGTGGTACTAGTTAAGAAGAAGGGATGAATAGTGGTGGTTGGTAACTCCAGGCTTAAAATTAAGGTACCTGTTTGTTCATCTGATATAAGCAACAGAGAGGTCCGATATCTTCCCTGGCTATCAACAATTATCTTCCAAGACTTCTCAATATACTTCAACCTAATAGACATTTATTTATTAAATGCCTAGAATGTTCCAGACACTCCTCTATGCATTGGGGATACAAAGACAAAATATCACACCGTTCCCAATGTGGAGCTTATATTTTACTCACTCCTAGACACATCACCAGAAAAAAAAAACCCTAGAAAGCACTGATAAAGATAAGGACAAAAACTAAAGCTCTCGGAGGTTGCAGGTATGTTCATTACTGCTGTTTGTTGAAGCTTAGAGATCAGATGAAAAATGTTTATTTGAGAAGTCAACAACTGCCAAACAAAATAGGATTTGTATTTCTGGACCACAACCAGGGATGAAGTGAAAAAACTGAAGATCTTAGAGGCACAGGTATATTCATTACCTCTGTTTGTTAAAGCTTAGGGATCAGATGAAAAATGTTTATTTGAGAATTCAACAGCTATCAGACAAAATGGTATCTGAGAACAGGATTTGTATTTCTGGACTATGACCAGGGATGGAGTGCACCTAGTAAGGGCTAGGAAAAGAATATTTGCTTGAAGACTTATGAATGTAATCAAAAGGGCTTTATATTGAATAAGAAAGGAAAGATGAAAATATCCACAGAGATTTGCCAAATCTAAAAAAAATGAAGAGCAAGAGAAAATTAGAAGCACAATAGCAAGAAAAAAACAGACAACACACACACACACACACACACACACATATATATATATATACACACACACACACACGTACATTTGTGTGAATATATATTTTAGGGTTAGGGTTAGTGTATATATACATATACATACATACACACACATATATAATATGTATGAGTCAGAAGTAATACAAAAGGAGAGTCTAAAGTGATCTTAATGCATGGGAATAGATTTTCCATTACAATTATTAAAGAAAATGAATTTGGATTTTAGACTGAAATCTGTAATGCAATAAAGGAGAAGAAAACTGTACAAACATTGATGTGTATACTAGCTTTTGTAAAAAAAAAATCAATAAGTTCAAGAAAAGGATAAATAGAATCAAATTGATTAATATTTCACAAGGAAAGTTAATTCTGGGAAAAATATTAAAGAAACTACCAAAGAGATCATTGAGGCTTAATAAGGAACACATTGACGAATTAAGATTCTATTTTCAAAATTTCATCTATTATTGATATATTTTGCTTCATATCTTTATTTGTTCAATGGCTATGGCCTTAAAATTCTCTCAATTTCATTTAAGGACTTTTTTACATCTTGTTGGGGGTTGAAGGAAAAAAATCAATGCCTCATTTACATAGATAGATAGATAGATAGATAGATAGATAGATAATATCCTGGTCTTGACTGTCAGACCAAATTACCACAAGTCACAGAGTATCAATTCATACACTGTTGCATCTCAGCTTCAGAGGCCAATAGAAGCTCAGATGGATTGACCATGTTGCTCCAGTGCCAAACTTATGTTTACCTAAAAGATTATTTTACAGAGCACTCAGACCTGGCAAGAACTCACATGGATGCCAGAAAAAGTGGTACATCTCAAAGTCTCTTTGAAGAACTTTAGCATCAATTATAAGAGATAGGAGACACTGGCACAGGACTGCCCATCATGGTGAGCCCTCCTCAAAGCAGTTGCTATGTTCTATGAGCAAAGCAGAATTGCAGTAGCACAAACGAGACATGAGATGCACAAATCTAGAAACATCTCCATTCCAAGTGTTCGGATGGACTATTTGTGCCTGACCTGTGGCAGAACCTTTCAAGCTTTTATTTCACTAATCAACCACAGTTGTTGTACACACTGTACCTCTACCCCAACATTATGATATCATTGGTCCTATTCAAGCACAAAGGAGAAGCTACAACAACATGGCCAATAGAAGCAAGGGTAGGTAACTAATGAGGAACACGACAAAGGGGAGGGGAATAAACATTTCTATAGTGTCTGTTCTATGCCATGCCCTTTTGTAAATATCGTCTCATTTGATCCTCACAGTATGTCTTTGAGGTAGGTACTAGTATAACATCCATTTTACATTTGAGGAAACTGAAGCAAAAAGATGTTAAGTGACTTGCTAAGGGTCACACAGCCAGTAAGTAGCATGGTCCTATGAGAAGAATCTCAATTCAAATTTGATCTTTCCAAAACTCTCTTATTTCCAGTGCTTCTCTTCTGTTAAATATTTCCCATTTATCCTGTTCATAACATGCTTTATATAAATTTGTTTGCATGTTCTTGTCCCAATTATATTGTAAGGTCCTTGAGGCTAGGGATGTCTTTTGCTTTTTCTTTCTTTTTTGTATTCCCAGTGTTTAGCACTTTATTCAGCATACGGTAGGAATTTAATGGATGATTATTGATTAATTTTGATGGAAGAGTGTCAGGAACTCTGTCACCCAGCATGAACTCAAGGTGTCAATGAATGGGAAAGACAATAAAAATAACAACCGAAAAATTAGATTTTACTTTGGAAAGCAAAGATCACAGAAAGGCAAGGACCATCATTCAGATGGACGAAAAGATTTTTGTACTGAGACACAACAAAAATGGTTACAGAGTGTTGAAACTAAAGATAATTTAGAAGGTGGTAAGAAAGCATCTAGATCTCAGGGAGGTCAAATACTTTAAATCAGTAATTTTATATTTAAAAGTACTAAGGTAATTGAGGGATATGATTGGTAATCTTTGAAAGACAGTGGAAAATGAGAGAGATGGCAGCACAGGATTAGAGAAGGGCACATGTTCCTCCATTTTTTTTCAATAATGGAAAAATGCAAATCACAAGCCAACGAATTTGACATTGATCCTAGCAAAATTATAGACAACATTATCAAAGATATAGTGAACACAGGAAAAAAGGAAACAGTGATCATTAAAAACACAGGCATCATTAAGACCAGATCATGTCAGATTAACCTAAATTTCTTCTTTGACAGAGCAACTAGACTAGTAAATCAGAACAATTAGGATTGTAGATCACTGTAAACATAGCTGCTCTACAGCTGATCAAAGCATTTCACTACTCTTCCAGATAAGATGTAGAGGTGTACACTAGAGGATAATACAGGCATCTGTATTCATAAATTGCTGAAAAACTTCATCTTGACCCAGAAATACCACTTTTAGAGCTATATCCCAAAGAGATCATAAAAATGGAAAAAGGACACGGGTACAAAAATATTTATAGCAGCTCTTTTTATGGTGGCCAAGAACTGGAAATTAAGGGAATGTCCATCAATTGGAGAATGGCTGAACAAGTTATGGTATATGAATGTAATGGAATACTATTGTGCTATAAGAAATGATGAGCAGGTGGACATCAGAAAAACCTGGAAAGACTTCTATGAACTGATGCTGAGTGAAGTGAGCAGAACCAGGAGAACTTTGTCCACAGTAATAACCACATTGTGTGATGATTGAGTTTGATAGACTTAGATATTCTCAATAATGCATGGACCTAAAACAACTCCGAAAGACTTATGATGGAAAATTCTATTCACATCCAGAGACAGAAGCGTACTATTTGCTCTCTTTTTTGTTTCGTTTTGCTTTTTTCCTTCTCATGGCTCTAATTCTTCTATACAACATAATTAATGTGAAAATATGTTTAATAAGAATGTATATGTAGAGCCTATACCAGACTGCATACTATCTAGGGAAGGGGGGAGGGGGGAAAGGTGGAAAAAATTAAAATTTATCAAAGTGAATGTTTAAAACTAAAAATAAACATTTTTTTAAAAAAAGAGAATTCCTCAGTGGTTCGGTATAAACATGTACGAAAGTCCCTAGTTTAGTGTTTTAGAGATCTTGCTTTGTCCTTCTTCTGCTCAACAATGTTTATTAATATTTTAGAAGAAACCAATAAAATTATGGTTGTAAAATTTCTAGGTCACACAAAAGTTGGAAGAATAGTGAATCAAGCTCTAAAAATTGTCAGGAAATTAACTGAGTTCCTGAGTTCAGGAAACTAGGGAATAATGGGCCTAGTTTAATAAAATTAGATTTATTATGAATAAATGTAAAGTTATACTTTTGGGTTCAAAATTTCAATTTCATAAGTAAGGATGGGGAAAGTGTAACAAGATATCTTGGTGATCCTTTCAGTAAGTGTTGGGAAACTCCCATTGAACTGCAACCTCTATATAAGAAAGAATATGATATGACTGCAAAAAAAAAATCTAAATGCTATCTTAGGTTTTGTTAAGAGAGGTATATAGCCCAGAATGATAGCTACTCTGTACATTCCTAACTCAAGGATTGCCTTCTATTTTAGTTACCATATTTTAGGAAAGCTATTGTTAAGCTGGAGTATGTCCAGATGAAAGCAATTTGAATGACTAGGTGTTTGGAGATCTTGTCATAAAAGCATTAATTAAGGATACTGAGAATGTTTACATTAGAGAAGAAAAGATTTGAGGGAAAGGGACACAAAAACAATCTTTAAGTATGTGAAGGGTTGTCATAAGCAAGAGATTTTACACATTGTTATCAATAGAATGGAGAACTAGTAAAGCTAGGTGGAAGCAAACAGAGAGACATATTTCATCTCTATATGTGAAAAACATCTTCAAAATGTAATCAGACTCTCAAAGTTCATTTGTGTAAGAGTCCTCATTGGTGAAAACTGCTTACTCAATGCTCCATAGCTACTATTCTTGGAGAGAGAATATGGTTCCAACTTTGCTTCAGGTTCCTGAAGGGAGAAAAATACTCTGAAAAGAAAGTTTATAGGTCCTCAAAATATTGGATACTCTATGAGGCTGATATATGGAGCAGCTGAATCTCGATCATGCTGTATTCTTTCCAGAGTTCTTTTCTCCCTCCAGAGACCTGAAGAGAATCTAGACCCATGTGTCTTGCTTTTGAATCTGGAATCCAGAAGGCTCCCTCTTCTCTTAAGCTCTCACTAGCTCCATCCCTTATGCAGATATTGAAAATTGAGTAATTAATTTTCACCAGTGAGGAGAGTCTTATACAAATGGGTTTTCAATTGTGTGTCAAACTAAGAAGAACTATTTACCATTGCTCAATAGAGAACTGATCAAATGATATGAATAGGAACTTTGCAAAGGAAGAAATTCAGGTTATCTACAGTCATATAAACATTCCCAAATCATTAATAATTAAAGAAATGCAAATTAAGATAACAAACTTATGAGACTGATAAAGATGACCAAAAAAAAAAAGACAATTGTTGGAGGTAGTATAGGAAGTGAGGACCTTTCAGGTATTGTTGGTGGAGCTGAAAATGCTTTTGGGCATTTTAAAAAGGGATTTAAAACTATGCCCCACAAATTACTAACGCATGCATGTCCCTTAATCTACTGACATAACTACTGACTATATAGTCCAAAGAGATCAAAGAATAAGGAAAAAAACACGTTAAAAGAAATGCTTATATCACTTTTTATTATAGTAGAGAAATCTGAATTACAAATGTAGTAGAATTTTTATTATGTTATAAAAATAATGAAAAGGACAGTTTCAGACAAATTTGATAAAACTAATTCAAACTGATTCAGAATGAAGACTGAATGATTAGGAGAACAGTTTATATGGCCACAACAGCAAAAGAATTATGAAAGACTAAAGAACACTGATCTATGCAATGGTCCCTCATGATTTCAAAGCAATGGTGATGAAACATGCTACCCAACTCCTGACAGAGAGATGATGGAATCAAAGTGCCAGCTAAATTATACAATTTTGGGCATGGAAAATGGGTGGGTTTGTTTTGCTTGGTTAGGCTTATAATCCCTAAGAGTTGTACTTTATTTCCCTTGAGCAGAGACAATGAAAGGGAAAAGGGAGCTAGTGAAAGTGTTTCTCCTTTAAAAAAAAGGAAAAGGAAAGAGGATCTATGGAATATTCTTAAATGAACAAAAGAAATCAGAAGGAAGTGCAGAAGAAAGCACAGGTAAGCAAGACAACTCTGAAAGTAATGTGTTGAATTTATTATAGAGAATAGCCATTTTCCTTGTGTAGGCTCAAAATCACACTTACTATGTAATCTTAAAAATTAAGCTACACATCGTAGAGATTTGTGGTTTCAAACATTACCCTCATTTAGTGTTCTACTTTGATTATGGAATTTTGTTAAATTCAGAATTAAATTCTTTAAAAGAATGAAATGTTTTAAATTAAATATTTTAGAAGAATATCAAAAAAGTAAAATAGTGAATATAGAGGAAGAATGCTCAATAAACCCAGAGACACTGACTTGGAGTGGGGTGGGGGAAAGACTTGCCATTCAACAAAAGCTAAAAAAACTGAAGAGTAGTCTGGCAGAAATTAGATTTAGAACAACATACCACACCATTTATGATCCTAAACTCCAAATGGATACATGCCTTAGATATAAAAGGTCTCATAATACGTAAATTAAAGTTGTAGGAAACTACAACTACAAATAGGAAAGAAGATTTTGACCAAACAAAGGATGCATAGAATCATAGAAGATAAAGTATATAATCATAAAATTAGAAATCTTTTACTAAAACAAAATCTTTGTGGTTAAAATTAAAGGAGAAAGTTGTCTGAGCAAAATATTTTCAGTGAGTTTCTCTGATAAAGGTATGATACCCAGGTAACTGATCCAAATACATAAGAAAAAAAATCAGTTGTTCAATAGACAAATGGTTAAAGGAAGGTTTCAAAAGAATAGAAGCAAAATATCAAAAATGACATGAAATATATTGCAAATTATTAATAATAAAGGAAATTCAAGTTAAAACAATATTGAGTTTTTACTTGACATCCATTAGATTGGCAAAGATTTTCTTAAAAAGGAAAATGATAATTGTTGGAGGGCATGTGGGAAGAAAGTTACTACCCACTACCAAGTCATTGTTGATAGAGCTATGAGTTGGTATTCCATTTTTAAAAACAATTTATATTTATATCTCAGATCACAAAACCACATATACCTACTGATGCAGTGATATTGTTACTAGATTTATATAGAATAGAATTGAGAGGGGAAATAATCTATATGTAAAAAAAGTTATTTGTACTAACACTTCTAATTATAGTCAAGAACTGGAAACTAAGAAGATGCTGATCATTTGTCAAATGACTGAACAAATTACGGTTTCAGTAAAATTTACTTAGAACCTGTCATGCACAAGGTACTATGCCAAGTCCTGGAGATACAAAAAGAGGAAAGAGACAGAGTTGAAAAACACTAATTCTGGAAATGAAGTGTCAAATTTGAGGAATGCCAAGGTGGTCCTGAATCTTTGAGCAGTATTTGTAGGAGAGTAAGGTATAAAAAGATCAAGATGGTCGGAAATGGTCACAATTTGTCAATAAGCATTTTTTTCTGTATTTATTATGTTCCAGGCACTATGCTAAATGCTAGAAATACAAATACAAGCAAAGAGATAGCTTCTGACCTCAAAGGAGTTACATTCTAATGGGAAAGACCACATATAAAAGAAAACTGAAAATGAATGGGGGAAGGGAGGGGAGGGGGGGCAAGTTATGAAGGGGTTTAAAGACAAACAGAATTTTATATTTGATTCTTGATAACAGGATGACTGAAGTTATTTGAACAGGAAGACCATAATTTTGGTGGTCTTCAAAAACTTTAACTCTCCAAATACAAATTCATATATCAAATTAGGAGGGTATTTATGGATCAATATTTTGGAAACACCATTATTGTATAATAAGAAAACAAGGGGAAAAACCCTCTCTATAACAGCTTCACGAATCCATGGTCAGGACATACATAAGAGATTAGTGTGGGTCATTGTCCATTGGACTACCTTTTAGAGGTAATGATATTGAATAAATTTGTTGTAATTGCATTTCTTAATTACATTTATAAGAATCTAGTCATTCTTTCTCCTAAGTCCATGGGAGACTTAAGTGAGCATGTTCAAATTAACAATCAAATAACCTCAAGAAGTGAAGCGCATTCTCTAGATATACTTTCAAAGGGGAATCAATGTGGTGAAATCAAGCACATAGGCATCTCACATAATTTCTTCTGGAGCTATCCTCCTATCTTCTTTTTTCTAGTTCTGAGAAGACATCTGTTTCTTCTCCCTCAGTTGATATGATCCAGTTAAATCCAAGCTTTGGAGACACTCACATGAGACATCAATGATTACTTGATTTCTCAGCACATAAATCCAACTCTAAATCTTTTGGGGTAGATATATCTGGGATGCAGTAACTTTTTCTGGGAAGCAGTTCTGTTTTCCTCTTTTTGAAGACCCTAAGATAAGATTCTTCTTACACGGTTAAAGCTGATTTGAATTGTTTTTCCAGGGGAGAAAAGCATATGGAGTAAAAGGAAATGTATATTGCTTTAGGGGAAAATAATAACAGAAAAAAGTGTTAGTTTTCAATATTTCTGAATATATACAGGATTGCAAATGTAATATGAATCTCAAATTAATAACATAAAAATCTTAAACTCAACCTCCCTCTACCAATCACCAGCTCAAATAGGCAACTATACTAGTAACTAACATTTCAGTATGTTTCTATCTCCAATTCCTACCCTCATCATAGATTTCAGTCTTTTTTAGGGAGGGGGGTGGTCCTTATTTCAGCCGGGCTTACATGGCTACTCCAGGGTCCCATTCTATTATTGATTGACAAGAGAACATTGACATAATCATTTCCCATGTTAATTGATTTATTCCTCCTGGTGGCCCTCTGCCCCCATGGGCTCACCATATTGGTGACACTGTAGGTATCCAATCAGTTTAGCCCATTGAAACTCAGAACTCCTGAGCTCAAAATATCCACCAGCCTTAGTCTCTCCAGTAGCTACCCTAGAGCACATTTGTGTGCTATCACACCTGACTATAAAGTACAGTTTTAAGGGCTACCTTTAAGGTCATTAAATCTAATTTCATTTTACAAATGAAAGAACTAGGCTCAGAAAAGTTATATGATTTATCCAGGATCACTTTTGTGGTATATAACAAATCCTAGTTTCAAACTCAGGTTTTCTAACGCTAAATCTAGCTAGTTCTAACACTCACCCTGGTTTGTCACGTTACATCTCTCCTGTGTTTCCAAAATACTGGCTTACTCTGCAGAAAAAAAGAATTCAGTTTTAATGAAACTTTCCAAATATCAATCAATTAAACAAAGGTTATCTAAATTACAAAATGGCACCCGATTTTGATTGCAATGATTGCAATGCAGAGATGAAGCTACAGATGGAGGTCATCTATTTTCAGGCTCATAGATTTAGGGCTAGAAGGGACCTTAGAAGTCATCTAATCAAACCTCATTTTACAGATGAAGGAATTGTAAAGAGGGTACAGAGAGGTTTTGTGACTTTCCTAGGGTCACACATATTAAATGTCAGAGATGAAATTTTAATTGATATCCTCTAACATAAAATCCACCAATCAGTGAAAAAGAATTTATCAAGTTCCTTCTGAGTCAGGCACTGTGCTAATCACTGGGGATATGAATAAGGGCAACCTCTGCATACCAGGACTCATATTCAAATGGGGGATACAATATGCAAATAACTGTACATACAAGATATATCAAATTTAAGTAGAAATCAATCTCAGAAAAAAAGACACACTTTTTACTGTCCAGCCAATAGCTGGTTTGCTTCTATCAGATTGGCTAGAGCTTTTAGAGAAATGGGAGCCATTATTTTGTATCACAACTTAGATGCTATTTGTATACACATTCCCCACCCCCCACCCCCACTCCATTGTCTTTTGTTCTAATTTAATTCACAGAATCTCAGAGTTTAAGTGTCCAGGAGGAAGTCAATTAAAAAAAACCTCCGACTATAATCAACTTGATATGTAGTCATGAAGTTTCTGCTTGATAACCTCCACTGTTTCTATTGAAAAAAAAAATAAAGCCTGAATTTCCTTATTTTGCTCAGGATTGACATGCAAGGGTTCCTCACTGGCCTGTCACACTCTGATCAGTACAAGCATCTTGACTGCTCTGTTTCCAAACTTGTCCAGTTTGTTTCTCAGGCAACATGGTGTCCCCACCTCCCTCATCCAAAAGGACTCATCATTTTAATGCCAAATTTAGTGCATTTGCTGATTGACTTGGCCTCCTGCAGCTTAGGGAACTCCTGAGCACAAGACATCCACCAGCCTCAGTTTCCCCAATAGCTGGAATTACAGGTGGATACCACCAGGCCTATTTTAAATCTACTTTTTAGAGAAAAACATCATGTCTAAGTTTGCCTCTTTAACTGCTTCAACTCACTGCTTCTAATTTTGTTCTCTAGGTTCAAACAGAACAAGATAAATTCCTCTGCTCCGTGACTACATTTTAAGTCTTTTAAAAGAGTTCTAAATATTACCCTTGGCATTTCTCTCCTGTTCTGCTGCTATTTTACCCTTCATATAGGAGACAACGCCTGGGAGAGGTAAATCATTCAGCTCTGAGTTCCCTGGAACTATGTGTACTCAGCTAAAACCTAATAATTTTCTACTTTGATGGCATGCCACATGTATACTCCCTTCTCTCAATTTCTGGTTGTTACTCTGAGAATTTTAATCAAACCAACAAAACTACAGACTTTAAAAAAATAGATCAATGAACTTCCCTATTATTCCCTATCGTTCCACATACTATCTCTGTGATTTCAACAACTGAAATACTATTCCTTCACTATCACTTCTTTTTTTTATGTTATTTTCTCTTATGAAATGAAAACATCATGCCTATCCCCGAAAAAGATCAAGCAAAGAGGAAAAGGACTCAAATGTGCAAATATATTTACAGCAGCTCTTTTTGTTGTAGAAAAGAATTGGAAACCAAAAGGTGCCCATTGATTGGAAAATGACTAAACACACTATGGTATATGGATAAAATGAAACAATTGTTGTCCACAAAAAATGACAAAATAGTTTCAGAGAACCTGAAAAGGTATGTATGATCTGATAAAGAATAATGTGGGCAGAACCAGTACCACAATTTATATGATAACTACAAAATAGTAAAGGGTTAAAACAAACAATCTTGAAAGACTTACTTTCTCAAGCAATTCAATGAGCAACCCACCTCAAGAGGAAGGATGATGAAGGATGCTACCCTATCTTCTCATTGCTGGTCTCAAGATTCAGAATGACATAAATTTTGGACATAGTCAATATAAGAATTTGCTTTGCTTTCCCCCCACCCCTGTTTGCCAGTGGGGGTAAAGTGAAAGGGAAAATAGGGATTGGTAAAGGGAAGAATTTCACACACACACACATATACACATACATATATGCATATACACACATATATGTATACATATATACATACATATATGTATAGATATGTACATATAGATCTATATCTATATAGATATATAAAATATATATAACATCTTTTTTAATATGTAGAATTGAAAAGAAGGAAGACTAGAAAGAAATGCAAATAGAATAGCTTTTGAAGTTGCATGTTTAATGTATTATATATTTAACAGAAAAGCATACTGTACATAACAGAAATATACAACTTCATAAATTATCCTTTTCTTCTATTACTTCAGTATATGGAAAATTATTTATTTTGATTTGTGAAAATCAGACAAAAATAAGAAAAAGAAAAGAAGAACATAAGCTTCTTAAGTACAGGGACCATTTTGCCTTTATGTTTCTATCACCAGTACTTAGTAAGCACTTAATAAGTTAATACATTAATTCATTCAGTCAAGCAATCATTTCTTCTTTCCCAGGCTAAATACTCTCAGATCATCCATCCTATGATCTCACATGATAATTCCTTTCAGATTATGGACTTACTGTCTAAAATTACTTGTGTAATTAAGTTAATATGTACAGAGATGATGACTTTTTCTTTTTCTTTTTTTTAACAAAAAGAACCCTAATAAAAAGCCTCATGTGAATTCCTTTCATTTTCTGATATTCTTTGAATTTATATGTATTCATCTTTTCTTTTTGATTCTGCCATAAAACCAGAGATTCATTCTTATGGATTCTTGAGACTGCACTGGACCTAGATGAAAACTTTTGCTGAGAAAGTAGGATACTCTCCATTGGAACTGGTGATATTCTAGCATTTAGCTCCAGTGAAAAGAACATTATAGAGCTTTGAAATAAAACAATTTTCTCTCTTTAAATAAAAAAAAACCACTTAGTTTTCTAGTTTGTGAAGTCCGCCAGTATTTAAAAATTGGTCCACTATTTACACCCAACCTAGGTGAGGACAAAACCCCAAGACATGTTGAGGCACCGGTACAGTCAAGATGACACCCTAATAATTCACTAACATGAGTTTATTTGATATTTCCCTTTATTTATGAAAACTGCGATGGTAGATTTTCATATATTGGTGTTATTGTAAACAAAAGTTCCTACTGGACTGAGAGCTATAGAACTTCACTATATAAGTATAATTTATGTGAATATAGAGATTGTTTTTTCTATAAAAATCTTCCTTTCCTGGAAATTATATTTAACTACTAGAAATTTTGTTCAGTTTAGTTACTATATTTAAAATATATTTTATTGAAACCACTCATAAGTAAAGTGAAACTAGGGCATATAATATTTCTCATGGTTCTTGATTTCACCTTTGCAACATCTCTCAAAGACATTCCCTTCTCTCCTCTGGCACTGCCATCATTAGGGTACAGGCTCTCACCACCTCATATCTGATTATTTGCAATATTCTGTTGGTGGATCTGCCTGCCTGTCTTTGCCCACTACAATGTTTTCTCCCTTGAGCCCCCAAAGTGATTTTCCTAAAGCAAGGTCTGACCATGTTAAGTCACCCACTCAATGGCTTCCTATTGCAGTAGTCTAGGGATAAAGTAATGAGAGCTTTCACCCAAGTAGTGATGGCCTGTGAGTGGAGAGAAGGGAACATAGATTAGAGCTATTGCAAGGGCAGAAACAATTGTTAACAGACTCTTTAGTAGATTCTCCTTTCCTCTGACAAGATCACTTCCTTAGTGCAAACGTTTACCACTTGATAACTAGACTATCACTACACACATTCCCACACCCACATACACACACGTGTATGTGTATATATATGTATGTATATGCACATACATATATACAAATGTGTTTATATGTATGTTAATATGCATGCATGTATGTGTATACACATACATGCATGCATTTACATATGTACACATTCATAAATGTATTCTGCTCACTTCACATTGTATTAGTTCATCATCTTTCTAGATTTTTCTGAAACTATCCTTTTCATCTTTTCATTTACCACAAGAGTATCCGTTACATTCATATACGATAACTTGTTTAGCTAATCTCCAATTGATGGACACCCCTTCAGTTTCCATTTTTTGTAACCATGAAAATAACTGCTATAAACACTTTTACACATATGGATTATTTTTCTTTCTTTGGTCTATAGACCTAGTAGTGATATTGCTGGATAAAGAGGGTGTGTACAATTTAATAGTTTTGAGGGCATAATTCCAAGTTTCTAGATCAGTTCAGAGAGCTATGGGAGTCTGAAGGAGGGATGAAAAGGTTTGGAAAAGTTGCTGGAGGAATGGTGTTTTGCCTTGTTGCAGTAAAAGTCCAGTTGAGATAGCAGGTGGTGCAGTTGATAGGGCAGTGGGCCTGGAGTCAGGAAGACCTGAGTTCAAATCTAGTCTCAGACACTTACTAGCTGCATGACCGTGGGCATGTCCCTTAATCTCTACCTTAATCCACTGGAGAAGGAAATGTCAAATGACTCCAGTATCTGTCAAAAACCCCGTAGACTGCATTAGCATGTTATGATTCTCAAGATCACAGAGGTGGACATGACAACTATTACTAACTGCTACAAGTCCTACTCCTAATATTTCTACTGCCACTGCTACCACTATGACTACTATTATATGAGTGAAGCAGAATTGCAGTAATTTAAGAGAAATATGAGATGAACAAATTTAGAGCCATCTCTACTCCAAATGTTCATATTGACTATTTATGCCTGATCTGTGGGGGAGTCTTTTGAGTTCATATGGGTGTGATCAGCTGCAGTCAGATGCACTGTGATGTTATTTTGGTTCCCTTTGAATGCAAAGGACAACAACCAACTACCACCACCACTACAAATACAAATGCTTCTACTACAGCTACTACTACTACTACTTCTACTAATGCTACTACCACCACAGCTACTACTACTACTACTACTTCTACTAATGCTACTACCACCACAGCTACTACTACTACTTCTACTAATGCTACTACCACCACAGCTACTACTACTACTTCTACTAATGCTACTACCACCACAACTACTACCACTACTACTACTACTTCTACTAATGCTACTACCACCACAGCTACTACTACTACTACTACTTCTACTAATGCTACTACCACCACAGCTACTACTACTACTACTACTACTACTACTACTACTACTTCTACTAATGCTACTATCACCACAGCTACTACTACTACTTCTAGTAATGCTACTACCACCACAGCTACTACTACTACTATTATTAATTCTAACATTACCACTACTCCATCTACTAACTAATTCAGAATGTGAGCTCATTGTGGTCAACTCTAATTCATCTTTTTCTTTATCTCCAAGTCCTGAGAAGAGTGTCTGGCATTTGGGGTTGAATCCTTATTTCTTGCTAGTGTGGAATCTTTATCTAAAAGAAAAATAACTTGAATTTCCTCAGCATTTTGCTCTTAGATACTTAGCTCCTTGAGTGCAGAAATGTTTTCTTTTCTGTTCTTTTTATCTCTAGCACCTGCCACAAGATCTAGTACATAGTAGGTCCTGAATTACTCCATTGGCTCTCCTGGAAGTTGTTTTTTCACATTGCTGATAAATAACTAATCAGGTGGTTTAACAGCAATGTGAATAATACCTAAATTCTGCTAGTGGGTAGCATTGCCCATAGTGAGGATGCAGTTGAGTTAGAGGCAGGCATTCCAACATTTCATTGTAGCCACATGAGCTGTTTGGGTCAGCTGTCTGGGAGCCATTGATTTCTAGCCCTCTGCAATGGGAATTCAAATGGCCCTGTCTGTTTCCCATTTTGATGCAAGGCTGACAAGTGGCCCAGTGCCAGGGCTAATTAAGCAATACAGCCCTCCAGGAAATGCATTTCTCAGGATTATTGCATGCCTTACTTAAGTGTGTCACTGCTCAGGGAGAGCTGTAATCCTTTAGAAAATGCACTCTCTGAAGTGACTTAATAGTATTTTAATAATGAGCAGCATAATCATAGCCAATGTTTATATAGCACATTAAGGTTTGTGAAGCTCTTTATAAATATTATCTCATTTGATTCTCACAATTACCCAGGTGCAATTATTCTCGCCATTTTACAGATGAGGAAACTGAGGCATATAAAGATTAAATGGCTGCTTCAGAGTCTGGTACATGTCTCAGGCTGGATTTGAACTCAGGTTATCCTTGTTCCAGGTCCAACAGTCTATCTACTGTGACACCAAGTTGCCTTACTGAAGGAAGTGCAGTAGAAGCAATGTATTTTTATTTCAATATTCCTTAGTCAGATATGGATTCCACCAGATGCTTCTAATGTTCCTTCCAACTCCAAAATTCTTTCTCTTGAATAGGAAGATTTTTCAGGGCAGTTGTACCGGGGAGATGATACTGCAAGGATGAAACACAACAACATAACAAGTAATGTTTTTAGTTGAATAGCACATACACTCTGGTCCTCTTTCCCAGAGCCAGGCTATTACCTGCTTTTCAGAGTTCCAGGGGACAATCCTGATGGGTGGGGGGGAGTGTCTCTATTCTATTGCAACCAAGCTCACACCCTTCGTCTTACAAAGCATATTGACTTCACAGATTTGGCAAAAACAAATATTACTAACATTTCTCCTAACCTGTTTTTGTTTAGTCATATTCATTTGCGTCCGATTCTCCATGAACCCTTTTGGGGTTTTCTTGGCAAAGACATTGCAGTGGTTTGCCACTTCCTTCTTCAGCTCTTTTTAGAGATGAGAAAACTGAGGCAAACAGGGTTAAATGATTTGCTCAGGGTCACACATCTAGAAAGTGCCTGAAGCTGGATTTGAACTCGGGTCTTCTTGGTTTGAAGCCACCTAGTTTCCCTTTCTCCTAATATCTTGGATTATGACCTTTCCTTACATCACCCCAGTATCCACAGGAAAGGAGAGGGCTGGGGTGTCACAACTTAAGTGTAAATGCTACATAGTTTAAATATAAACATAAAGTCCCCACCAGGTCAAAGGCAACATTGTTTCCAGCAGAGAAACATTGTTTCCCTGCCTTGGGTCCCAAAGGGCATTGACACTGTAAAACCCGGCCTGGACTCTCTGGATTCTCACTCCTGGATTCCTTTGGAAACTCCCAAGGGATACGAACACACTCTGCCCTTTCCCGGGACAACACACCAGGATGCTCACTAGACACAGATCTAAGAGTCACCGAGATCCTTCAAGGCGGATTGAAGCAAGACACAGTCACTGATGCCAAATTCCTGAAACTCAGCGAATACCAAAGCTCCCCTCTAGCTCGTGGGTCTGCCTCTGAGCAATCATGATCCCCACGGGTAGCCATAGTGGGCCTTTCTGCTGTGGGGGGGGCTAAAACCTAGATGACCCCACCCCCAAGCGGATGGTCCACTTCTGCCGCCAACATGCTCAACGTTTTTCGATGGTCCACAGTGGGTTCCGCCAGCCTGACCCTTCTGTCCTTCAAAGTCTATGCCATCGGTAAAAAGAAGAAAGAAGACAGTTCTCTAGTGCGAGCTGATGACCTTTCTCTCTACTCTGTTCCAAACTTTGAGTCCCGATTTGTGGAGGAGCCGCGCAGCTCCCTGGAGGAGGCCATCTCCCGGCTGCGTAGGGACATGGAGCCCCACTTGTCTTGGTTTCAGGCCGTTTACAGCAAAACCAAGCCCACCGTGGACGGTGCCATTCAGCAGGGATCGGCGAGCTGCGATTACCTGCGCAATTCCCCTCCAGAAGTTGTGAAAAGGGTCAGCCTGATTGGTTTTTCTGGCATTCTGGGATATTTCCTTGCTGGAACTTCAAAATTAAAGAGATTCCTGTATCCCTTTAGCTTGATGGGCATTACTTCTTCCATCTATTATCCGCAGGAAGCGTTCAACTTTGTCTTGATCTGTGGGGAGAAATTGTACAACTGGGGGTCGAGGGTCCTCGTGATGGCCCAAGATGCATGGAAGACATGTTTCCAGGAGGATAACGACGCAGAGAATCCTGAAGAGGGGAAGTATTTATTTAAACGAAAAAAGAAATAAAGATGGCACGAATGCTGCCCGTTTTCAACAGCCAGAGACTTCATCAAGAAAACAGTATTTTGAAAAGATTGAGAAAGATGCTAGAGATGTTGATGTGGAATGCAATAAAGTACCCTTTTTCATGAAAGGCTACCCTTGTCTTGTTTATTATCTCTGCTGAAGGGACTGACCTAATATTCCTTCTCCTAAAGATAACTTACAAATCTCAGAATTCCTTGTCCTAATATTGTTTTTCATGTATGCAATTAAAATTTCAAGTTAAAAAAACAAAAAACTTTCAACCCCATGATTCAGCAACCAGAACCATAGACTCTCTAATATGCTCCATAGTCTAAGACACTGCTCTTGTAGGCCATCATGGTTCTCCTGAAAATAATAACTTTACATTCTTCACCTGAGTATCAGAGATGGAATTTACACGTGTAAACCCAAAAAGATCCTCATTACAAACTGTTCATTTGTGCTCCTCAGTCAGGTGGACTAGGTGCCCCAAGATCCCTTTCAGATGCAAGATTCTTTTTCTTATATAAAATTTTTCAGGATAGTCACACTGTTGAAACATTGAACTTTATCACATTTTTCTCTGCTTTCCCTCCCTGTTTTCTTAAGGTTGAACATCCTAGAACTGAGAGGCATCTGCAAAGTTATCTGTGTACATTTCTTCCTTTTACAGATGAGAAAACTAAGGCCAAGAGAAGTTCAGTGAATTGGATAAGCTCACACAGAGTAATCCTCAGAGTTGTCCATTGAATCCTGCTCTTTTCACACCTTAAGGTGCTATATAACTGGGTCACTAGGTAACTAATAGTATGTTGCCTGGGTCACTGAGAGGTTCAGGTACTTGTCCAGTGTCACAGCCAGGATGTGTCAGAGGTAGGATGTGAACCCTTCCTGACTCTACTTCTCACTTCTCTACTATGACAGGTGTCCTCTAAGACCTTAGGTTGCATAGAAAGTCTGACCTGTATTGGTAGAGAGAGCTCTTCACTTGGAGATCTTTTCACCAATAAAATCACAAGTAAGCTTTTAAAAAATGACTATTAGCATTGTCAAAGGAAGGAAATGTGTCTAACCAAGAAAATAGGGACAAAAATAATGTTATTTTCCCACAGTCACTCATTGAGATGATGGAAACAATAACCTAAGCCTGATTTCCTGACTCTCAGGGGATCACAAATTCAAGCAGGATCTAGGTAGGAAAGAGCTCCATGCTATTTGTAATATCAGCAGCTTTCTGGAAATGCATATTGTACCCTGAGGGTCTGTTGGTTTGAACTAAAGTATCTTTTAGTAGCTTAGAATGAATTCTATAAACCATGTTTTCTTTCACAAATAAATCCTTTGAGGGGACTTTTGATAACAAGAGGAATGTAAAATCAAATGAAAGTTGCGAAACGAATCACAACACCAAAATAGTTACAAATATTAAATATGAAAGAAAAGTATTGTAGCATTGTGGGAACACAAATGTGTCATAGATATAGAACTGGTAGGGACCTTTGAGTTCATAGGAGCAAAGATCTAGTGCAGAGGTCCTCAAACTTATTTGGCCTA
Source organism: Potorous gilbertii (assembly GCA_028658325.1). Classification (NCBI taxonomy): domain Eukaryota; kingdom Metazoa; phylum Chordata; class Mammalia; order Diprotodontia; family Potoroidae; genus Potorous; species Potorous gilbertii. Next base: position 86,757,085 of record CM053774.1, read on the forward strand.
CCACCCCCTTTTCAAAAAAATTACTCAGTTTCCCTCAAAAATCTTTAACCTTTTAATGTTTTTTTGAAATTTGAATCATTTCAAAAAAATAAAATATTTTTTTAAAAAAAGATGCATCTCAAACATAACTTATTATAAATTTGTGGAGATTTTCCTGCATTGAAATTTTGATGACACAATATTGCATCATGTAACCGTATAGTATTGTAAACAAGTCATTACATGCATATATATGCTGCCAATGCGTGCTAGACTTCTGGGCAATGCATGACACACTCACCTGCCTACACTTACTTGTTAAGACCTGTCAATGAACTTCACTACTGACTAGTTAATAACTTGTGTTTCCTGTGTTTATTTGGAAAATAATGTAATCACTATGACTTGAACTGTCTTACATGACAGATGAAACAGGTATGAATGATTTTTCAAAATGTCCTCTTCTTTCCTTATGCTTCCAGTACCCTCTTATTTTTATTTAATGCACTCCAACTGCACCCAAGGCTGCTACCTCCTTCCTAGACTGTCCCAGCACCCCCAGGGGTGGTATTACTCACTTTGGGAATCTCTCACTAGAGCCACAGCCAGTTTAGATATCAGAGCATCACACTCCAACCCTCTCATTTGACAGATGAGAAAACTGAAGCCTGAATAAGTTGTTTCCAAGCTCACATAGGTGTTTTGTTCTTAGGTCCAACTCTGTGTAATGCCATTTGGGGTTTCCTCAGCAAAGATATTGGAGAAGTGTGCCATTTCCTTCTCCAACTCATTTTATGGATGAGGAACCGAGGCAAACAGGAACAAGTGACTTGCCCAGGGTCACAATGCTATTAAGTGTCTGAGGTCAGATTTGAACTCAGGAAAAGGAGTCTTCCTGACTCCAGGCCCCACACTCTATCCTCTGTGCCGTCTAACTGCCTCTTCACACAGGTCTAACTCTTCCCAGATTCTTTTTGACCCATGAATACACAGGCAATGCAGCTTTAAGAATGTGATGCATGAAGAATCATGAGAAAGCTGCTGCAAACCAGTCTACCATAACTTCAGCTAATTTTGACTATGCCCCCAAGCTATAGCAGATTACATGAAATTGTAGGCAATGGCAAATGGTCATAGGATTATAAGTGAATAGGATTCTGAGTTAAATAAAAATCAATGAGCAGAATAAGAATGGGAAGTAATACCGTCTCACGCTAATAAACACTAATAAACTTTTCGGGTCTATATACTACTTGGTGGTTGTAAGCAGAAATGGATAAGTGAGTATGTTTCCACTGTTACCACATACCAATTTACATTTCCTGGCAAGGATTTCATGCCAATTTGAGACTACTTTTAATTTAGCCTCTCTTCTCTTCTATCTAATGGGACATGCTTGAAATCATTTTTAACTCCAAGAAGTAGGTGACCTACATACAAACCTATCCAGTAATATATTCAGGTCATGGACAGAACATTTGCATAGAACATTGGACTTGGTGAGTCAGGAAGACAAGTTCAAAATCCAGTCTCAAACATTTATTGCCTCTGTGACTATGAGCAAGTCATTTAACCTCTTTCAAGCTTAGCTTCCTGATTTGTGAACTGAACATAAAAATTGGATCCACTTCCCAGGGTTTTTGAGAGAATCAGAAGTAAAGGGCTTTGCAAATCTGAAATTGCTATATGAATATTAGCTATCAAATGGAATAATACATGCAAATCTTTAAAAGAGATTGAAAATCTTAAAGGACAATATAGATGCTAGCTATTCAGTATCGATCGGTATATCAGTTATTCATTTGGACCATAAATGAAGAAGAGCTGTCTTACTAGGGATGAGCTTTGAATCTTGTTCAGTTTCTTTATTTTCAGGTACACATTTCTATTACTATAATTATTATTTGTAGTTATTTACTCAGACCTTTAATTTAACTACTGTAGTGGTCAATGAACACTTGTTCAATCTTAATGCCCAAGGTAGCATTTCATAGTATTCAGTTCAGAGCTTTGGGTAGAGTGGGCATTCAGTAAATGGTGTTATTGACAAAATTATGAGTTAGGAGCATGAGTCTGCCAGATGAGCATTTGAGGATGAGGTAGTACTCAATAATAGAGCATCTGCTCTTACAAAATGGATATGAGGTATTAAGATAATATGCTACATGTGGTAATAAAATCATAGATGGAGAATAGGAAAGGAGCCTAGATACTATCTTGCCCAGCCCTTTCATTTTGTAGAAGAAGAAATGGAGACCCAGAGAAAACAAGTGACTCATTCATTGTCACACAGGTAGTAAACTGTAGAACTGAGATTTAGGTACTCCAAATTCTATGTTCTTTCACTGAATCATACCACCTTTCATAGGTTTTTGGAATGCCAGAACAGCAAATGCAATGTAGTTATCAGAATATTCTGAGGAGGCACTATTCCAGATTCTAGTACAACTTCTGGTAATAAATTCATTGAGTTAGAATCCTGGGTTATGACTTTGGGATCTCATCCCATGTTTTAGAGCTACATATCAAAATGTCCATTCTTTTCTCTTTATTTGGTAAGTCAAACTCTTCTCTAGTTTCTAGCATACATTGAATTGAACCATTTTGTAATTTAAAAATATGCAGGATGAAATAGTGTGGAACTATGAAAGGATCAATGGATTTGGAGTCAGAGGATATGGTTTTGAATACCACCTCTAATTCAGGTGACCTCAAGAAAGTCCTTTATCCTCTGTGTACCTCAATTTCCTTAATTGTAAAAAAAATAGGAAATTGGATTAGATGCCCCTCTAGGGTGATTCTTCATTTATGACTCTATGAAGTTTATGGTTCTAATCTTTTGGACTTTGTCCCTCAAGTTACTTCAGGTTAAGGTATGAGCCGAATGTTAAATATTTGTTTAGTCACTCTCTAAAGGAGAAAAGGGAAGAGGAAAGGAATGAGGGAAGGAAGATGGGAGGGAGGGAGGAAAGAAGAAAGGAGAGAGAGAGAAAAGAGGAAGGGAAGGAAGAAAATGATTATAAAACAAGGAAATTGAACTGGGTGGCTGAAAAGAATGAGTGAAAAAAAACTTAACTTTACACCTAATGCATAAATATTCTGGTAAAATATTTATATTTAGACAAAATAAAATAGAATATGTGGCTCTATATTGAGGAAAAACTCTGTTGCAAAGAAAAAATCTTTAGATTTTTTCACATTGTTGTATCATGGATACCACAATCAGTCTGATGAAGCTTGTGCCATTGAATGTATATTGTATTGAAATTGTTTCATATTAAAATACATTTATAGAAAAATGCAAAACAAATGAGCTCAAGGTAAAGAATCACTGCTTCAATTGATTATACAAGTCAATGAAGGGAGGGCAAAAAACTCTGGATTTCAATTCACAGGATCTGGATTTGAATTCTAACACTGCCAATTGCTAGTTGTGTGATCTTGAGGGGCTATATGGGCTAAGGTGATCTTTAAAACTTCTCCAGTTTCTAAATATATGATCACTGCTTAAAAAGAAAAAAAAAAGACTTGTGATTGTGCTGTCCAAGCAATAGAACATTTTTAAAAAGGGCCACATACGTTTATGTGTGTTGAAATAATAGCTAAATTGAACAATTTTCTCAGGTTTACATGATAAGGAGTCTTAAACAATATGCAAAGAGAATGATTCTCCATTGAACATTCCCTCTAGCCACCTTTAAACTCTGCTCATCAGACATGTGTCCCTAGCAGTCAGGGAAGATCATGCAGAACAGCAGAGATTAAACCCCCGAAGGATACTTTTTATTAAGATCACGAGGAGGTTCTGTCTGATTTATGGGAATGTTGTCAGTTTCAGCCTTCTCAGACAGTTTACAAATATATCTTGATATTTTTAGGAAATCTTTCATATTTTTCCCAATTAAACCAGAAAATTAACAATTTCATTTTGTCTTTTTTTTTTTGGTATGCTATCCATAGATTGCCACTTTTACATCAATATTTTTCTCTTTCCCAAACTATATTTGTGAGTAATACTAACATGTATGCATTAGTTTTACTTTCATATCTAATAGCCTTCATCTGATAGCCAACCAACAGAAACAAAACTAATTTCTCAGTCTTGGTGCTAGAAGATAGCCTGTCATAATGTTTTAGTCCTAATTATATGTTCAAGTCAGGAAGTGTCATGACAATAGAAATTGGAGTGCCATTTAAATATAACAATAACCTCTTGCAATTAGGGGAATGCTAAGTAATGAAATATTTAAATGGTTAAGTACCTGTTCTCATCTTAGCTCATTTTGGGCTGACATCTATCTTTAACAAAGTCACTGGAAATATTTCAAGTAACACTTTTAAGTCACTATAATGTAATATAAACCAGGACAACACATGCAAGTTGTAGTACAGAAAACACATTATAATATAGTATAATTTGTCACATTCATCCTCTGTGAGACTGGTCCCTTACCTGTACATCTTTCCTTGCATTTTATCTTTCTCATGTTCTTGGCTGATTTCCAGAAAGCTGAATGGGCCTTTGCCTCAATGTTTATTGGAAGTAAAATATTGTATTGTAGCAGGAAAGAAGAAGTGAGATTTCCTTGGCAAGATTCTCCAGTACTTCTTGTCTGAGCTTCCTATGATGGTAGCAAGGCTGACAGTCAAAATCCTGAACTTCAAATTGACCTCTAGCTTCCAATAATGCACGTAATTGTAGAGGTGTTTGACATTATATGATTGTTGCTGATGTCAGTCTCTGAAAGAGGTTTTAGTTTCAATATGTTGATTAATTCAAAAGACAAGACAATATAATAATAAAAAAAAACCCGCGTGGTTCTCTTATACATTTCATTTTGCACTGGCCAAATATACCAGAAAACCAATATTTGAGGATAAAAGCCCGCTATTTTGTCATCAAATGTTCTTAAACATTGTCTGCAAAATCCCTATAATTAGCATGGCCCCTGGAGAATGTCATTGCATATTTGGTGAAACAGGGCATGAACTCTGTTGCACCTTCCAGGGGGGCCTGTAATACTATCCAGATGACTTCTGGGAATTTTTAACTATGAGATAGGCCCTCTTATCTAAGCAACTGAGGGGAGAAAGACATTTGTCCAGGCTAACAACCCCTGTTAGCATATCCATTCTGTTTGGATCAATAGATTTCACCTTCCCCCTTCCCAGCTTTGTAGGGCTGCAGGTAAGGGAAGAAAGTAATGCGTTCAAAATTTTAATGCCTGGAACATGAAGACAATATCAGGGTTGTCTTCAAAGAAACTGATATAACAGATTATTTTAATGTTAGATTTGGGTGATTAAAGGAGGGGGAAAGTAACTGTTGGCTTTCTTTAGTATGACCTACTTTAGAAGACTGGATAGACTTAAGCCATAAAGTTAAGAAGTTTTTTTCAAAATAATTTTCCTCAAAAAAATAAAATTAGGAATGTCTTCAGTACTGCTCTGAATTGAGTTGACAATTATTTTTTACTTTCATCCGGTACCTAGCACTGTGCCTGTCACATAGAAGGCACTTAAAAATAGTTTACATTCATTCATTCACAATGTTGAGGAATCTTGATACTTTTCAAGTATCCTCTTAGTTTGTTACATTATCTTCCAAAGACTTTCTCTCACTTTGAAATAATTTCCCAAACTCTCATCGACTTCACTTGACCTAGTTAACAACTTTATAATGGCTCTGCTCTCTGTTAAATCAGTCTGTACAGAAATTCAACAAAAGACAAAATTATCCTTCTTTTATGGAAATACTGACATTGGGGGAAAAAACAATTAACTGAAGTTGGGATGTTGTTAAGGAAACAGTGGAAAATTACCTATTGTAACAAAGGACTTGCTCCTTGATTAAACGTATCTCCAAAGCAAATAGACTGCTTGTGTGTATATATGGGTAACTAGTGTAATTAATCTTCATGCTAGATTAAGCTGATAAAATGTTGACCTAATTTGGGATTAAAAGATTATGAGGAACATTTTGAGTTGAAGGCTGCAACATGCCTCATGTCAACACAATAATGACAGAATTAACCCCACAAGCCCTCCTCAATTGGGGCATCTCTGGTGCTGCTACTTGAGCAGGGTTTTGGTGACCCGTTAATGAGGGCAGTACAAAAGTAAGAATGTCAGTGTTCACTGAGAGGTATATTATAACATGCATCAGTGCCTTGCTAAGGGGAAGCGCTGATGTAGAAAAGAAAGACAGCTCCCGGAGGCTCTAGGAGAATCCTGGCTTTTGGTCATCGACTAAATGTTTGAATTTAGTACGAACACAAGTTGCCTGGAGGAACTTCAAACATTTTTATTACTGGCATAAAAATGCCCCCTATAGACATTATGTGACTGCTTGCAAACAGAAGGCATTTTCGTTTGCCATAGTAAAAGCTAGTGGGGAAACATGATGTTGACTCTTTGTGTGTACTGGTTTGCAATTACTTTTTTGTGATTTTTTGATGATAGCTTTACTAATCATTAGTAACAAATTCCAACTGTTAATTTGGAAGGCTATATTAAACTATTTCCTTCACCACCACCCCCATTTAAACAGAACAATACATAACATTCCATTCCACAGTTAATCTTCAATTATCCTTGGTATTAGGGGATAGGGTTTGCTGTGTGGATAAATAAAATCCACAGATAATCAAAGATGCTAATTTTAGCCAATATTTTTCCAATATCTCCAATTACAAATGCAAAATACATATTTTTTCATTTATGCATGCATTCATTCAAACACAAGTAACTTTTTGCCTTTAGAGTCACATTATCTCTGGAAAGAAAAACCCTCTCTCTCTTTTCCCCTCCCAAATCAAAGAACTTTTTGTAGCAAAGAAAAGCAATTAAGCAAAAACATCCAGTTAATAGTATCCAACCTATAATTCTGACCTCCCGCCCCACCCCTCCCAGTCTCCTTATCCTTCATTATCAGATGGAAGGTATATTTTATTTTCTGCTCTTGGGGAGTGTCTTTTTTTTTAACTATGAATATTTTTTACTTTCTTTTCATGCTCTTTTCATGCTCATTCACATAACTGTAGTGAGTATGTGTGTTCCTTTTTTGACCATACTTATTACTCTGCAACAGTTCATAAAATTTACACAAATATTCTCTGAATTCCTTTCTCTCCTCCTCCTCCTCCTCCTCCTCCTTCTTCTTCTTCTTCTTCTTCTTCTTCTTCTTCTTCTTCTTCTTCTTCTTCTTCTTCTTCTTCTTCTTCTTCTTCTTCTCCTCCTCCTCCTCCTCCTTCTCTTCCCCCTCCTTTTTCTTATCCTTCTCCTCCTCCTCCTATTTCTTCTTTTTCTCCTCCTCCTCCTCCTTCTTCTGCTTCTTCTCCTTTTTCTCCTCTTTCTCCTCCTCCTTTTTCTTCTCCTTCATCATCACCATCATCATCATTGTCTTCTTCTTCTTTCTCTTCAATTCACCCAAGCAAGAAGTTCAGTGACCACTAATGGACTTGATTGTGCCGTTAATGGCCATCAAAGTTTTCTGTTTCTGACCTAGGCCATTTTTTTCTCTTTAGACAGCTTGGTTTCCCATCTTGTTCTCAGGGCCTGACCATATTGGTGACAGACTGATCATGGACATTTGATTAGATTTAGATCAAGAGATTCACCAGCTTCAGTCTTCCCTAGTAGTAGGGATTATAGGCATGCACTACCATGCCCCTCCCTATAACTGCACAATAATATTCCAATGCATTCACATGTCATGATATCTTCAGCTATCCCCTAATCAATAAGTATGCACTTTGTTTTTAAAGTTTTCTGCTGTCATAAAAAAGTGCTGCTGCAAATGTCTTGCTGAATATTGGACCTTTCTGTCTTTGCCTTCCTTTTTTATATGTTAGATTTTCAGGAATGAGAATGCTGGCTCCAAATATATCAAATGTTTAAACATTTTTCCTATATGTTGAGTTGATATTAAGGATAGTTGACCCACTAACAACTCAGATTATATAGCACTTTGGATCCTTTGCCAGAGCTATTAACAAATAATTCAGCTGGTCCATTAAGCATTTGATAGGACCTATAGAAAGGCATGGACGATAAATGTATAGATTGAGAAAGCTTGAATTTGGTTGTATGAGCAGAGTGCCCATGTTGATGAGATCATAGATCCATTGAAGAGATGAGATGCACATGCTGATGAGATCCATAGATCCATACATAAACATCATAAATTTGTATATACTAGTAGGAGTGGATTTCAAGTACTCAATAAAAATATTAGAATAACATTGAATGGAAAAGAGAAGTGGAAGCATTGTACCAAGGAAAATAACAGATGAGGCAGTGTCAAAATTGTTGTCCAGTTGTCTCGGTTATGTCCAACTCCTTACGAGCTGTTTTGGAGTTTTTTTGGTAAAGATACTAGACTGGTTTGCCACTTCCTTCTCCAGTTCATCTTATAGATGAAGAACTGAGGTAAACAGGGTTAAGTGACTTGCCCAGGGTCACACAGCTAGTATAAATCAGAGGCCAGATTTGAACTCATGAAGATGAGTTTTCCTGATTCCAAGCCCAGTGCCATCTCCAAAAAGTGAACCTAAGGATAACTTTTATGGGGGAAAAAGGCAAGTTGGTGGCCAATAGGAATGTGAGCATGAATATATACATTACTCTGTTTCTGTTGTCCTTTGTGATTTTAGCCTTCTCCTTCCAAATCTGAGGCAGCTGATGGTGCAGTAGGTAGCGCTCTGGGCCTGAAACAGTGAAGACCTAAGTTTAAATCTGTCCTCAGACACTTACTAGCTGTGTGACTCAGGGCCAGTCACTTAACTTCTTTTTACTTCAATTTCCCACAACCATAAAATGTGGAAAATAATGATATCCCCATCAGGGTCATTGTGAGAACCAGATAAGATAATATTTGTGAAAAACACTTAGAAGATATGTAAATATTTATTCCCCTCTCCTCCTCCTGAAATCCAGCATCCTTTTGACTGCTTGTTGGACATCTCGGATGTCCAAACTTACAGTCCTATCAGAACTTTCCTTCTTATATAAGTAGATTGATCATCATAAATTATTCACAATGAAATCAGAACACAGGTAGATGCCTCCTGGTAAGGACAACTTGCAAATTCATTAACTAGGGTATTCGATTTACATTTCTGTTGTCAAGCAATATCATGTGTTTGTATGAACTAAAACCTCTTTCTATTCGTGCCTGTCAGCAAGTAGTACTGTGTCTCTGTGAATCTAGGCCACACTTCCCCCAGATACAGCTTGAATAAACACTGAGCTCAGTCAGCAAAGAGTATTACTTTTCAGTGCATACCTGAACAATAAGCACCATTTTTCCTTTCCAAGGCATGGATGTGACTGATATTCAGGAGTACCCTAGATTTGGACCTTACATTTGAATGTCTCACTTAAAATTTTGAAGGAAGAACAGTTGAATATTTTGAAGATGGATGAAAAAGCTCAGTTTTCCAATTCAATGTCATACATATATAGGGGCTTTTATTTTTAGAGATTTGAGAAAAATTGTAAGAAGAAGAAGAACAGTTATAGACGGTGTCCTTTTGAATGGAACCAGATAATTTGGCTCAGGGGACAAGCATTTTTGTTGTTATAAGGCATCAGATGAAATATGTCTCTTGCCATGGTGATCTTCAGTTGAGTGGGGCTATTATCTGAAAGCACAATGCTACTTTAAATAGACTAGTTAGGGCTGTCAGAGAGACAGAAACTGCCAAAGTTCTGGTGTATTTGTTCCAGGACCAGAAAAGGTACTGTAACTAAATTTACTCATGCTTGGCCTTAAGCACCATACTGCCACTGTCACTGATAATATTATATTTCCAATCAGCCATAAACAAAGGTCTGATATACACTAAGGTATTTGTGGCAGTACTTTTTGTTTTCTCATTTCAGTTGCATCTGACTCTGTTACCCTATTGGGGATTTTCTTGACAAGGATACTGGAACGGTTTCCCAGTTTTCTCTAGCTCATTTTAAAGATAAGGAAATTGAGGCAAACAGGGGTGAAGTGACTTGCCCAAGGTCATGCAGCTGGTACAGCTAGTACATGTCTAAGGCCATATTTGAATTCAGGAAGGATGAGTCTTCCTGACTCTATCCATGGTGCCACCTAGTTACCCGTTTTGGTGTGTGTGTGTGTGTGTGTGTGTATGTGTGTGTGTGTAAATATTGAACACATTTCTTAGAGAAGAGTATTTTTTAAAAATATTCCAAAGGGCTAAATTGATCATATCACTATTTAGAGATGTGATTTCTAGTTTATATTTTATTGAGAATGATACTATAAAATATTGCTTCTTATTTTCACATGTGGTTATTTTCATGCATATGGATGTATGCATTGTAGATTTATGGTAATCATGTTTTTGCTATTAACAGGTTTTTGTTTATCAGAAAATTCTGAAATGAATCATTAAGCAACAATAAGACCGATATATCTTAAACATGGTTTGAATTAAATATCTAAAATCAAGTAAACACTATCACACAAGCCAAAATACAAATTTATTCTTTTCTGTTTTAAATTCAATCATTGTTTTAGAAAGGAAAGGAAACTGCCCCTTTCATCCTTCCCCTCTTTTTTACTTTCACACCATCACCTTCCCTTCCCTTTTGTAACAGCCTCTTAATTGATTTTCCTACCTCCAGTCTCTACCCACTTCATTCCATCCTCCAAGCAAATGTATAGCTTCAGCTCTGCCATTCTCCTTCTCAAGTATCTTCCATGTGGCATGTTTGTTCTAGCACAAATGACAATGTCCTCTCCTTGGCATTTGCCCTTCTTATCTTGCTTCTAAAAGAACTTGTTATGCTGACTATACTTCTCCTAAACCATTAGATATTACTGTCCAACTGATTGTATTGCTTTTCAACATGTAAGATACCTCATCTCCCATCAACATGTCTTTGCTCAGATTTCTCCTTATACCACATACTCTCCTCTCTGTCATTTGGAATCCTTAGCTCCAAAGCTCAGCCCAAATGCCACCTCCTACATGAAGTGTTTCCTGATTCCCCAAATTGTTAGTGATCTTGTCTTTGTATCCTTAGAACTCATCCCAATGTCTCACATAGTAGGTGCTTGTTAATTCATCTGTCTGTACTTTTCATTTACTTACTTAAAAAAATGTTATATCATCTGAGGTGTATGTACATTCCTTGAGTGTAGAAATTCTTCTGTTTTATTCTGTATCTGTAATGCCTGGGATTATGTGTGCACATAGTAGGCACTAATAAATGCATGTTGAATTAAATCAAACCTTTGTTTAGCTAGAGACTTGAGATCAAATGTCTGTGTTTCAATCCCAATTGTATTACGATGTTTCATCCTTCACTCAGTTTTTATGGGAGAAACATGAAATGTGTCCTTTGTTATGCTTTTTAAGGTATGATTTCCTGCAATGTCCCCATTTTCATTCCACACAGATTGAAGCCTAGCCTTTGATTCTCACCATTACAACTCTTTCTGGCTCTGATTTTCTGCTTTAGCTTTCAAACGTTGCACGTATATGTGTTGCCGTATTCTGAGGGTCTTGAATTTCATATGAGTAGGAGGCAGCAAAGTCCAATCTTTCAGCAACTTCTCTGCCATTCGTTTTGTCTCATTACTCATTTCCTCCCCTTGTTCCACGTTGTTTTTCCTCTGGAATAACTCACAGCCTCTTTGGAATCCACATCACTCCATCGCCTTTATCTTCAAAGTGCCTAAAACAGTCAAGTAACTTTCATTGTTTTCATATCTCAAAAAATGTGAATAATTACAAAAATGGAAAAATGACATTGTGTGATTGTTTCCATTTCCTCTACCCACTGAGTGTGACACAGACAGCCTCTCAGAGTTCAGGTATTCTGAGTGATTAAAAATAAAACAAAAGAAACAACACAAAACTTCCTATCTACTCCTGACTTTTAGCAGGCAAATTCAGGAGGAAAAAAAGAGGTGGTAATCTTTGTCCAAATATGTACATGTGTATTTGTCTCAAAAATGATTATGGCTTGTTACAGAAAAAGAAGATATAATTCCGGTAGGAAAAAAACAGACAATTTCCTAAATATCCATAACAATTTTTTTAAACAAATAGTTTAATAGTTTCCTATAGGTAGAATGTCACCATGAAGCAATATGGCTTAGTGAATAAATCCCTGGGCCTGGAACAGGAAGACCTAGGTTCATGTTTCCCTTAAGTGATTACTACTGTTATAACCCTGAGCAAGTCAGTTACTGGGTCAGCAAGTAATCAGAGCCTTCTTTCCTTCATCTGCAAATTAGCACATAGCTGATTTTGTTGCTATGAAAATCAAATGGTATCATATACATAAGAGCTTTGCAAAAGGTCATAAAAATATGAGCTCCATCTCTAACCATATACATACTAGTTACTTCTCCCTAAAACACAGGATATTAACACGATAGCAGAAAACATTTGAAAAACACAATCCAAGATCTTCTTTTTCCTTTTTAATTTCTTTAACCTTTTGCACTATTGATCTCCCCTTCTTGAACATTTCTTCTTTCTTGACTTTTACAGTCTTACCTTTTCCAGTTTTCTCCTACCTCTCTGATTATTCTTTCCCTTTCTCTATTTCTCTCTGTCTCTATCTCTCTATCTCTGTCTGTCTCTATCTGTCTCTCTGTCTGTCTGTCTCTCTCTCTCTGTCACATAAATGTGATTTTTTCCTCTAAGTCTCCTGCACTTAATACTTCTGTCACCTTGGACAACTGATTTACCCTTTCTGTGCCTGTTTCCTCATATGTAAACTGAGAGTGTTGAACAAGAGAACCTCTAAGGTTCCTTCTAGCTCTAAATCTAAGATTTTGTATAACCTAATAGGATGAGGAAAACCTAGGACTCAGAACAGAAAAAGACCTTAGAAATCATCTAAACTGAACCTCTCATTTTAATATTTGGCTTAAAAAAGGGAAGACGAGTTTTGGAGTAATGGGAAAGGGGATTTGATCACTGTCATTAAATATTTGAAAGGCTAGCATGTGGAAAATAGGTTAGATACAGTCTATATGTCTTCAGAACGTATAACCTGAATTGAAGGGGATAAGTTTCAGGGAGACAGGTTTCAATTCAATATAAGGAAGATTTTTTTTCTTACAACCAAGGAATGAAAATCTATGTATTAAGCACTAATGGTACATTGGATACACTGGACTTAGAATAAGAAAGACTTATCTTCATGAGTTCAAATCTGGTGTCAGACACTTTCTAACTGTGTGACCCTGGGCAAGTCACTTAATCCTGTTGATCTCAATTTCCTCATTTATAAAATGAGCTGGAGAAGGAAATAGCAAACTCCTCCAGTATCTCTGCCAAGAAAACCCCATATGAGATCAGAAAGAGTTGGGCACAATTGTAAACAACTGAATGATGACAACAGAAATAATGTTCTGAATATATTTTAACTTTACAATTTCCCCCAAATCGAAAAGGCTGTCACATGAGGTAGGAAATGAATTTCCCCATCACCAGAGGTATTGAAGTAATAGCTTGGTGTTTATTTATTTGTCTGAGATGTTGTTAAAGGGATTCATAATCAAGAAAAGGGTTTGGATAAGATGAACTCTGCGATCCCTTCCAACTCTGACATTTGATGGCCCTAAGGTATACAGTCCCTTCCTTGAAAATCTTTCTCCAAACATCCCTTCCTCTTCATTTTCATTGCTGCCAGCGTCATGGTCTAAATAGATAGAAAGCTCTAACTGGTCTTTCCTTAGTTTAGGCTCCAATAAAACTCAAATTCCTTATTGTACCCCTTACACACTCTTCCTCCCTCCATGCTTTTGCTCATGCTGCTTTATGGCATCTGGAGTGCCCTCTCCTTTTTCAACATCAATACAATTCTATACATCTGTCTAATATCTGTCTAGTCCCAGACAAAATCGTATCTCTTCTGTGAACCATTTTTAGACTTTCTCAGTGAACAACAATCTCTCTATTTTCTGAACTTCTGTCATAATTAGAGTTAAACAATTTAGGTACACCATTGAAATCATAGGTCCATTCTCTTCCTTCCCCAAGTCTGTCTGTACCTGTCTCTGTTTGTATCTGTCTTTGTCAGTCTTTCTATCTACACACACACACACACACACACACACACACACACACACATACACACACGCACACAGAGATAGGCAGAGACAGAGAGACCTGTATTAGTCGCTGTTCCTCATAGACAATATTCCTCCTGTCTGTACCTCATGCTTGGAATGAGCTTCCTTCTCCTCTCTTCCCCTTAGTTCTTAGCACCTTTAACCCTTCCCAACCTGGCCCTTTCATACAGCTCTGATTATGCTTACTTCCTTCCACACTCTACAGCTTTGAATTTACTTAAATACAACTCTCCATCCCTTTGCACTGGCTGCCCCCCCTCCCCGCCTCCTGTAATTCCCTATCCTCTAATGAACATCTCTTCTTTTTCCTGCTTCCTTGTTTGAGTCAGCTCAAATTCCACTTTCTGCAAGAAGTCTTTTCCTGTCCTCTCACCTGTTAGAGCCTTCCCTTCTAAGCTTACCTTTGATCTACTCTCTATTATCTATTTATTTACACATCATCTTTTCCATTAGAATGTGACCTTCTTGAGAGGCTGTCCTTGTGTCTTCCTCTGTATTTCTAAAGGTTAGCATAGTTTTCACGGAACATAAAAAATGCCTAATAAATGTACATATTGTTCATGACTAATGTGAAAATGTGTTTAATAAAATGTATGTGTAGAACCCATATAAGATTGCATGCTGTCATGGGAAGGAAGCGGGGATGGAGTGTAGCGGACAGCCTGCTTACCTACATGGCTTGGTGATGTGGTTGAAGAAAAGAGTCACGGGAGGTGGGAAAAGATAGAACAATTCCGTTTATTGACCTGAGGTCTAGGGTTTATATAGACAAGGTACTGCAAGTCTACCTGACGTTCTGCTCGTGTCCTGTCCCAGTGATTAAATCAGTCTAATTTGATCAGACTGTGAGCCTAGGGGCATCTATTTTACATATCCCTTGTTTTCTGTAATTCTCTTGTCTCACAGAGACAACAACATCTGGGGGGCATGGAGAGTCATTCCGGATGATAACGAGCACAGTCTCCAAGAACAGTTTCCCCGAAGGTCTATCCAGATCTTGTCAATCGTACTCCACCCTGGCCCTCAACAATGGAGGGAGAAAAAAGTTTAAAACTTATGGAAGTGACTGTTGAAAACTGAAAACAAAAAAATTAATTTAGTAAAAAAAAAAAAAAGATGTATGTTGCCCATGAAACCTTTCCTGATCCTAGCTAATACTGCCTCATGAAATTACTTTGTATTTACCCCATAGGTACATGGAATTTACTTATATGTCTACTGGTTATTTATCAAGATGGAATGGAATGTCCTTGAATACAAGATTTTTTTTCTATTTTTTCCCTTTTTATCCCCACCAAATTAGTTAACAATATACATCTATTTTAAAAATATCTTTTCATCATTTCTACAAGTAGTCTTTAATCTTTTGGGGGGCAGAGATTATGTGTTATGCTTCTTTGGTATCCTCTACAATGTATGGCATGATGAAAGTGATTTAAAAAGCTCTTGATAAATATTTAGAATTATTGAAATTTCAGAGCTGAAAGGGATCTTAAAGATTATCTAGTCTAAATTTCACATTTAGAAGGTGAGGAAACAGAAGGCTAGAGAGTTTGAAGAAAGGTCATATAGCTAATTAATAGCAGAGCCCAAAACTCACACAATGTTTCTTCAATATTCCTCAGGTTATTAATTGATATTCTCCATGGCAAGCTGGAAACTCTTGCTCACTAATCACCAAAACCATCCACCAAACTCTAGTCTCACAAGATCAATCAATAAACTTATTCCTAAAACCTATCTTACTATGTGCCAGATATCACAAGCTCTGTGAATACAAAAATCAAAAAAAAAAAAAGGAAAAAATCTTCCCTGCCCTCAGAGATCTTCCATTTGAAGACATATAGAAGATATGCTCAAGAATACACATATTGTGTGTGTCCTCCTTTGAAGAGAAACATGACATCAGGGAAATGATGACATGACTTGCAGTTGACTTTGATTTGAGTGAAGGAGGACTGTGGAAGGTCACCAGACTCACTTTCTCCTCCTGAGCCTTCTGAGTCGAGTGGTCAGATATTCATCAGGATGACTGGAGTTGGCCAAGATGGAATGGGAAACCCTGGCCCTTTTAGGCTAAGCCCTTTTTAGGTTTTCACTTTGAGTGAGGTAGTGCCCATTCAGCGGAAGAGGCCTATGTAAGAAGTAAGTCAAGGGATGGCCCCTTTAATTGAAAAAGAAAAAAATCAAGCTGGGAGGGGAAGACCCTCAGGGTTACTATTCCAAAGAGAAACAGTTACCATTGGTATTCACTCTAAGCCAGAAGGGCCCAAAATACAGCTGTTAAGTGGAATTTAGGAAGGGACCTATTGTAGTCCAATCTACACACAGAATAGATAGAGGGTAACTTTAGAGGTTAGGTTTGGGGACCAGGTTAAGCAATCAGGAAAAGCTTCTTCAGAAGGTGTCATTTGAACTGAGTCTTGAAGGAAACTAGGTATTTAAAGAGGCAGAGCTTAGAGAAGAGAACATGGAGATAGTTTGTACAAAATCATGGAGAAAGGAGATGGAACTCATAGTGCCCTCTCTCTCCAACCCTTTACCCAGGATGTTACTGAAGAAACTGAGAGGAGAGAAAGTACAGGCACCATGCATTGATAGATAGATGGCTTCAGTTAATGATATTAACTGGAGATTGTTATTAAAATGAGGGTTTCATGTCTGGGAGTGAAGGGTGATTTTGTAAAGGTAAAGAAAAGACAAAAGTTTTACCCAAACTAATTTATATATTCAATGCCATCTCAAGCAAATTAACAATTTTTTTTTGATGAATTAGAAAAAAATTAAATCAAAATTCATTTGGAAGAATAAAAGGTCGAGTGTCAAAAAAACTAATGGAAAAAATGCAAAGGAAGGCAGTTTAGCAGTACTAGATCTTAAACTATGTTATAAGGCAGTAATTATCAAAACTGACTAAGAAATAGAAAGGCAGATCAGTGGAATAGGACACATGCAGTGTATAGCAGCAAATGACTACAGTAACCTTGTTTTTGACAAGTGTAAAGATTTAAGTTTGGGGGTGGTTAAGGATTCATTATTTGGTTAAAAAAAATGTTGGGAAAGCTGGAAAGCAGTCTGGTAGAAACTGAGCATAGACCGATGTTTTATACTGTTTACTAAGATAAGGTCAAAATGGATACATGACCTAAATAAGAAGAGAGATCATTTGAAGAACATGGAAGACAATACCTGTCAGACTTATGGACTGGCAAGCAATTAAGGAATAAATAAGATACAGAGAACAGTGGTGAGGTATAAAATGTACAATTTAGATTATATTAAATTTAAAAAAAATTACACAAATAAAAAATGTAACTAAGATCAGAAGGAAAGTAGAACATTGGTGGAAAATTATACGCAGTTTCTCAGATAAAAGTCTCATATCTCAAATAAGTGAAGAATGTTGTGAAACCTATAAGAATATTAGTAATTGCCCATTTATTAAATAATCGAAGGATATGAATAAACAGTTTCCAATGAAGAAATTAAAACAATTTATGATCATATGAATGAGGATCTATATCTTTATTGATTAGAGAAGCACCAATTAAAACAATTTAGAGCTATCATTTTACACTTACCACATTGGCTAAAATGATTGAAGGAGAAAGCAACAAATTTTGAAGGGGATGTGGAAAAATTGGACACTAATTCATTGTTGGTAGAATTGTAAACTGAAGCAACTATTTTGAAGAAAAATTTGAAATTATACCCAAAGAGTTATTAAACTGCCAGTATCCTTTGACTCAATACGATACAACTAGGAGGTTTATTTCCAAAGGTAATTAGGGAAAAAGGAAAAGAACTTGTATATTCTAAAATGTTTATAGCATCTCTCTTCGTGGTTACAAAGAATGGGATATTTTGGGGATGCCTGTCAATTGGGTGTAATGGCAATTTAAATGGAAAAACCTTTCTCCTTCATTAATAGGCCCATATAATCTGCTTATATCACCTGGAAGCCTAAGTCACATGTGGTTGGAGGAGATTGCTGAACAGGCAGAACAGGAAGTGAGGAGTGGAACTGGGATAAAGTAAGTGAGTGGGGTCAGGTCATAGAGAAATGAACACATGACAACTGACACAGTTTGACAGTTGATAGTGAGAAGGCCTTGGCTGGGGCAGGAGAGATTTGAGAATGTCTTTGCCCCTAGCTGTGATCACATTAACTTCTTGGTCACCATGACAGGTTTTGCTTTCTAGTTCTGGGATTTATCTTTCTAGTGTTTAAATAAATGTTTTTCTTCTGCCTTCTATATAGAAAGTCTTTTATATTTTGTGATTGACCACTACACTGACATATTCATAGTCACCACGAATGCCATGAATATTGCCTTGGCGATACACTGGGGAATGAATGACCAAGTTGTGGTATAAGATCATGATGGAATACTACTGTTGTGTAAAAAGTGATGAGTTTGATGATCTCAGAAAAACATGGATAGATTTGCATGAAATAATAAAAGAGTGAAATAAGCAGAACCAAGATAATGTTGTATACAATAACAGCAGTATTGTTTTAAGAACAACTTTGAACGACATTCATTTTGACTGTTAATACCATATTAACTACAAAGGATCTATGAAGGAAGGTGCTATCTGCATTCAGAGAAAGAACAGATGAATAGATGTATGGAATGATATATGTATACACACATATACATATATATACATATGTATAGACATGTGTGTATGTCTAATGGCAGCCTTCTTTAGGGAAGAGGGGAGGGAAGAAAAAAGGAAAACAAGAAAGTTACATAGTAACTTTATTATATATTTAAGAGGAATAGCAAGTTGTGCATAATAGATTTTCAGTTTCATGTAAAATCATCTTTTCCCCCCTATTCTACTATGTTATGGAAATGCTTGTTTTATTTCTTATTTTCAGAATAAAATAAAGAATTGAACATTTTCATCCTCAGTAGTAATCTTCTTTCCCACCTTTCTAGCCACCTCCTCCTCAACTTCCTTCCAATCTCCTCACAGTCTAAACCATTGTCTGAAGGAATCTCTCCCACCATGAACTTTCCCACACCCATATTGGTGACCTGTAAGTAGAAAGTACTTTATAAGTGTTTGGAGTGTGTGTGTATGTGCATGTGCGTGTGCGTGTGCATGTATGTGTGTGTATATGTGTGTATGTGACCCATAAAGGGTGAAGACTGAAGAAGGCTAGTGCTATCTAGCTCTTGGCTGTCTTTTTTTTGCCCCTCATGTGTGATAAGACATCCATCTCTACCATGAGGAGAGTCTCATGAAAATGTATTTGGCACTGGATTTTACATATTTTATTCACAGGAAATCAAGGCAAAAATGGACATGGTTCATTTCAAATAGCAAAGCAAGGGAAGGCAATGTGACTAAATGGTAAGAAAGTAGAAGATATTATGTGAAATACAAGAGTTTGTTCTTGAGTCTTGGTAACAGAAATAGGGAGTGCTTTGAGTCTTAGGTCTTGTTTTCCCTTCCTGTCTTTCTCTGTCCCTCCTTTCTTCCTGTCCTCACTTTTTTTTCCTCTCTTCTTTCCTTATTCCTTCCCTATTTTCCTTTCTTTCTTCTTTTCTTCCTACCTCCCTCTGTCTTTTCCTTCCTCTTTCCCTTCCTTCCTTCTTTTTCTTCCTTTCCTTCCTTCCTTCCTTCCTTTCCTTCCTCTTTCCATCTTTTCCTTTCTTCCTAAGTTATTAAAAAGTAGCTTTAGCTATCTTTTGGAAAAAAAACAACAAAAAATATATAAAATAAAAACAAATAAGTAAATAAAATAGAGAAATATTAAAAAGCAATAAGCAAAATCAATTACTATATTGAAAAATATTTCATAGTCTCTTATCTCTACAAAGTAATGGAGTAAGGGTATCCTCTCCTATCTTTTCTTTTTAGCTCATGTTTGTTCTTTGTGATTTTACAAATTTCACGTTTGATTATTTTATGGTTGTGCTTTCCAATAATGCTGTTATATTATACTGTATGAAGGACTGTACACATATTCATATGTACATATGTATATACATATATACACATATACATACATATACATATTCATCATGTATATTATCTTAGCTTTGCTTACTTCACTCTGCATTAAATTGTAGAGGTCTTTGCATTTTTCTTTAGAGTCATCATAAACACCTTTATTTTCAAATGAATAACATCTCTTTTACCCCTTCTCTTCTCCCGCTCCCCACATCCATTAAAATAGTTTCTAAGTTAGGCAAAACAACTTTTCACATTGACCATGTATATACATATATGTATACAGTGCCTATATATGTTTATGTGTGCATGTGGATATGAATACATGTACACACGTGTATGCATGCATGCACGTACATGTACTCAGGGTCAAGGCTGATATATGTATATGGGATACGTATCAATATATGACTTAATCTGCATATATCACATATGTCATATAAACTTATATATGATATATCATATTACTGCATTAGCCCTCTCTGTCAGGATGTAGGCAGCACGTTTCATCATTGATCCTTTAAAATATCTGCTTATTTCATTGATCGGAATTTTTAAGTATTTCAAAATTGTTTATCTTTACAATGTTTTTGTTATCATATAAAATTTCCTCCTTAAGTGTGCTCACTTCACCTTTACATCACTTTGTACAAATTTTTCCTGGTTTCCTTAAAATCATCTCTTACCATTTCATATAGTACATGAACATTCCTTTACATTCATATACTATAATTTATTCATCCCTTCTATCTTTTATGGGCATCCCCTTAGTTTCCAATTCTTTGCCTCCCCAGTAAAACTATCTATAAATATTTTTATGTATACGGCTACTTTCCCTCTTCTTTTGATGTTTGCAAGACATTGGCTTACAAGTGTCATGTCTTTAGAGAGTTTTAGGGCACGGTTTCAAGTTGCTTTTCAGAATGGCTAGACCACTTCACGGCTCTCCCAACAGTGCATTAATATGTATGTTTTCCTACAATGGTGCCAATATTTGTCATATACACTCGTTTTTAGATTGCCTTTTATCATATGATGAGTATGTCTCAAAATTACTTTAATTTTCTTTTCTCTAATAACTAAGGACTTGGGATATTTTTCCATAGATCTATTGATCGCATGCATTTTTTCTGTTGAGCTTATAAAACACTAGATTCCTAGGTTCATTTCCTTAGATTCCACTATCAAGTCATAGTCTAATACTCTTCTTAGATTTTGGCTGGAGTTACTATACAGTGGAACTTCAAGAGTACAAGGTGGGGGAAAGCTGGAGAAATGATCTGGAGGCTGAATGTGTCAATAGCATGTTATAGCAGGAAAAAAACGTTAATAGTTTCTCCTCATCAAGAGACATAATTTCCCAAAATAATAATTCTCCTACTACAGTATTGTATTCAGTTCTGAGTTGCATGTTCAGAAAAGAAAAAGCTAGAGCATATTCTGAAGAGATAACTGGAATAGGATGACAAAAGGATTGGAGTATATTCATATAAAGATGTATCAAAGGAACAAGACATGTTTGTCTTGGACAAGTAAAGATTTAGCAGGGATATAAAGAATGGTCTTGGAGTATTAGAAGCATTCTTATGTGTACAAGTAATTAAATTCATCATGTTTGGTCTTTAAGGGACAGGACCAGGAGCTATGTGTAGTAGTTGCAAAGAGGCAAATGTAAGCTAGATATTAGTAAAAAAACAAAAAGAAAATATATCTTCTAATGACAGACTTTTTCCAAGTACTCTTTACCTGGGACTACTCAGCCCTCCTTACCAGGAATCCTAGAGCCTAGGACAAAAGATGGGAAAGAAGGAGGAATGAAAACATAAGGATGGAAAATGGTTGATTAAAATAGGTTTTATGAACAATGGCTCTTTTGGCAAGAAAAATTTGAGTTATCGGTAAAAAATTGCTGTAGGCCACTGTCTTTCAAGTGAAGAAGGGTTGAGAAAGATTATTCTAAAAAGAACAACTCAAATAATAGGAAGCAAACTTCCTGTTAGCTCTCCCAGTTTCCATGATATATAATTGACAACTACTTCATGGTAAACTTGAGTCATGCAAAATTTATCTATTCTTTTTCTGGTCTGACCATCCTGTCATACATACACAACTCATGTTTCCTATTATTCCTCTACTTTCCTATCTCTGAGTATTATATCTCTAGGAAACTTCCGTTACAGATCTCACGGGAGGATTACAAAGGTTTCAGATCAATGTTTGTAGAAGGGTTTAAGTTAACTGTTTTTAGGAGTTTCTCCCCTGTGGTTGGTTCAAATAGGAGTATATGAGAGGAAGGTAAGAGTAGAATAGATTCTACATTACTACTTATGCCAAGTTTCCTGTTCTCAAATTTTACCTCTTATAAGACATTTTTCAAGATTAATAAAAGATGGAGGCAGTGGATTCATTTCCTATCCTTTCACAATTCCCTCTTTAGTATTTTTATTTACTTAAAGTGCCTTCTATTCCTCTCTCCTATAAGTATATCAAATCAAAAGAAACTTACCTAGTAAAGAAGAAAACTCACCAAAGAAAAGTGAAATAAAAGCAAACCAAAAAACATGGTTAAATGATAGAGTTGCTGAACTTGTCGGATTTGAAGTGAGTTCAAATTCTCCCTCAGAGAACTAATAGCTATGTGACCATAGGTGAGTCACTTAGGCCCTCACAGTCTATTTCCTCAATTGTATAACAAAGATATGTTTGTGTGTGTTTGAGGACAAGCACTGTTTAACTTTTGAATTCTCAGCACCTAATATAACTCTTGACACATAGATTTTTCATGATTGCTTAACCTGGCATGATAAATCATATAAAAACCAAGCCCCAAAGCCCCAAGCCTATTTTACTCATTTTTTCAAATTAATTTGAGCAATTTAAAAGGCTTTAGAGTGATCATGACACATTTACGTATATAGGTTCTGTCTCCCCCCTCACTTTCTTCCTTATATCATCATAATGACATATAATAAAACAGAATCCCAGAATTTCAGATCCTTAAGGGATCTTGGTGGTCATTTAGTCCAACTCACATCTAAAAAAAAATCCTTATTGCAACATACCCAACATTCTCATTTTAATGAACCTTCTTTAGATATTTGTCATCATTCTGATTCATATTTTTGAAATGTTTCTCAAATCATTTCCCACTGTTGCATTACTATTGCCGCTTCCATGGATTGGGATCGTGTTACTTTTTACCTGAGCTAAGGTTAAGCCTCTTACCATGTCTCCCCACCTCTTCTGTCTTCTTTCCATTGCATGCTCCATTCTACAATCAGATTACTCATTCAAAAACATCCCTCTGATCACATGACTCAACTGCTCCCCCATGTCTATTGGATCCAGAGTCAGGGAACCTCGGTTCAAAATCTGCCTTTGTCCTTTACTAGTTATAGTAAATAATAATGTATGTCAAAGCACCTTAACCTGCTATTCAAGAGCTGTCCTGCTTTATTAGCATTATCTCACCATTGTACTTCTCCCCTTCATTGACCCTATTTTCTTGTTGTTCCCTTGCTATGGACTTCTTCTCCTTTTTCTCCCCATCCCCCACCTCTCTAGGTTGAATTCTTACTTATACTCTAAAAATGAGCTCAAATATCACCTCCTCCATGGAGTTTAACCTGATTCCAGTTCTCTCCCTCAGCGAGAAGTGATCTCATTCTCTGAAAATCCCATAGCATTTTGTCCATGCATACCTGATGGTATCTAAACCCATTCTACATTTTATATTAATTCATGTACTTTCTTTCCTACTGTAAGACCTTAAAGGAAGTCAGAGATCAAATCTTATTCATCTTTTTATTTCCCATATTATCAATCAAATTAATCAATCAACTAAGGGTCAGACATTTGATAAAGTGCTGAGTATATAAAGACAAAAATGAAACAGAATCTTGCATAGGAATAGAGTGGTTAGGCATCATGCCAAAATAAATAAATTTGCTTATAGAGCTCTACATAGACTTGTTTTTTGACCATTATTTTCATATGTAATATTTTATTTTACTGAGCCTGGATCTCCCTCTCTTGCTCAGGGATATTGGAAGGGACAGTAAGAGATTATTTAGCATAATTCATTCATTTTACAAATCAGGAAGTTGAGTCCCCAGCAAGATTAAAAGACTTGAAGATTTTCAAGATTCTTCTGTTATTGGCAGAAGTAGAATTTGAACCCAGGGCCACTGACTTCAAATCCAACAATTTTATCTACTCTGTACTACGTCCCATGTTGGCAAGGAGATTTGGCACTTATGTAGTCAGATTGGCTTTCTCACTCTTCCTCACACAGAAAATTCTGGTGTTTCTGCACGTTGCCTGGAATGTAATCCCTCCTCCCCACTGCTCATATGGTCCCTAGCTTTGTCTAAACCTCAGCTCAAATTCTAGCTCCTACATGAGGCCTTCAATGATCTCCTTCGGATGTTAGTTCACCCCCTGAATTATCATGCCGGGGAGGCCACTATTCTGTCCTCCTCATCTTACAACACTCAGACCTTGTTATCTCCTAGAAAACACTGCTTTTCTCAGGCCTGTTGGACTAAGAATCCTGGATTGTCTCCACCAGAGCCTCAGAGAGGGTAGTGGTCTAGGCATTAGAAAGAGTTGGATCAAAATTTCCCCTAGGAGACTTGGCTAGATTTTTATGCTGTCACTCTCTTTCTCTCCTGTTTCTCCTCCTACCTACCTGATTTCTCCTTCTCAGTCTCCTTTGCTGTATCTTCATCTATGTCATGCTCACTTACTCTCGTCTTCCCCAAGGCCAGATTTGCCCTGGACCTTCTTTTCTTCTTTTTAGAGACTCTATCACTCAATGAGCTCATTAGCTCCCAAGGGTTAAAGTTTGCATCTGGTTACCAAATCTGTATCTCCAAGAATCTCTCTCAAGTTTTACCCATGCACAGCTAAACACCTTTGGAATATCTTGGATGAGATGTCCTTTAGGAATCTCAAACACATTTCCAAAAGAGAATACATTATCTTTTTCTTCAAACCCTTCTCCCAAAATGGGCTTTCCTACCATTATCCTCCCAGGCTCTCAGCCTTGGAGTGATTTTTAACTCCTCATTCTTGCTTAGTACACATATCCAAACTGCTGCCAAAGCTGATAATTTCTACCTTCACTGCATCTCTCCAGTACATTATTTTTCTCTACTCATCCAACAACCGCCTTATTTCAGAATCCCATCGTCTCTTCTCTTTATTACTATCGTAACCATCATATTGTTCTCACTTCTTTAAGTGTCTCCTTATTTACACCCATCCTCTATTCAGCTGCCAAAATTTTTCCCAAAATATAGTTCTGATCATGTCACTCTCCTACTTGATGAACTCCTGGGGCTCCCGGTTATTTCCAAGGTCAAATATAAACTCTTTATTTTGGATTCTAAAGTTCCTCCTAGCTTTGTCCTCTCCAATCTTTTCAGTCTTCTTTTACTTTACTTCCCCTCCAGGTATCCAGCTTCTTGCTCTTCATGGAATAGGGCACTCCATTTTCCATCTCCATGGGTTTGTCTTGGTTGTGCCCCATGCCTAGAATGTCCCTGCTCTTCGTATCTACCTCTTAAAATCTTTGGCTTCCTTTGACACAACCAAATCCTACTTTCTGCTGGAGACTTTTTCTAGTTTTCCTGCTAGTGTCTTCCCTCCTGAAATCCCTTTGCATCTGCTTTCTATATATCATATATGTATCTTTTCCCCTTGTTGATTTCCCCACTAAAAATGAACTCTTTGAGGACATTAATGTCCTCAATTGAGGGATTATTTTTTTCCTTTCTTTGTATCTTTAGCACTTAGCACAATGCCTAACACATCATAGCAGAAGCTTAATAAATGCTTGTTGTTTCTATATTTTGTCTTTACTTTAGATATATCTTGTTTCCCCTATTATAACATAAGCTCCAGAGAGGAGATGCGGTTTCATCTTTGTCTTTGTTTCTCCAGTCCCTAACATAGTACTTAGCACACATTTAGGTATTAAATGCCTGTTAATTGATTTCAAAATCTATATTTATATCTAAATAAAGATCATGGGACAATGGTGTACAGAACTGGGGAAAGGAACAGGTAAACCTTCATGAAAGATGAAAACAAGCAGCATTATTTTATGAAATTCCATATGGTAAGAAGTTATTGCATTTTTGATGTTTTTAACTGAGGATTACTGATGTTAACAATAAATATTACTGAAAGTATGCTTTGTATTTTACATGAATGGACCTGACACTGATTTGAAACCATCTTACAAGTTTCTTGTGGTTAAATGAATATTACAGGCATTTTTTTTGTTGTGTTCATTTACTTCATAATTGAAGAGTTGCCCGGGTGATCATGAATCTGAGAATAGAAAGGTAGTAAGTACACATTTAAATGG
This sequence comes from Potorous gilbertii, assembly GCA_028658325.1. Lineage (NCBI taxonomy): Eukaryota > Metazoa > Chordata > Mammalia > Diprotodontia > Potoroidae > Potorous > Potorous gilbertii. Next base: position 86,783,523 of record CM053774.1, read on the forward strand.
GATTCTAACATATACTAAATAATCCTAGAAATTTATGTTTTCTCAAAAGGGTTTGTAGCTCTTAGCTGAGTCAAAAAATAATAATATAAAGCCAACATTGTCCAGAGAATATGGTAGGAGATGAATTTCAAACAGGGTTATAGGAGAAGCCCAAGGCTTTTGAGAAGAAGATTTATAAATTAAAGAATGAACAGCTTTGGATGGTGGTGAACCATTGATGTGGGTTTATTTAAAGTATCTATAGACTTGTCAAGTGCTTCATGTTTATGGTTCCCTTTCTTATCCTGAGTCTTTCTTGTGTAGTAACTGAACTGTGTTTATAATTAAACTCTTGTTACCAGCAAAGTATGGTAATAAGTAGCCAACTCAGGGAAATTCTTGAGCCAAACACAACTCACAGTCTCCTGACCCAAAAGAAAAAGACAAAAACTAGAGAAATGGACTATATTTCCAAATAGCCTTAAGACACAACTATAGATAACTCAAGAAAAAAGCAAAAAACAAACAAACAAAAAAATGTTAAAGAATCCCTTCCTCTTGGCTATCTTAGAACACATTTCAGTTCCAAATGCTTACCTTTCTTTTAAGTTAATTGCAGCTTAGAGATGTGCTCACATCTGTTTGAGTTCTATGTTCACTTTTCCAAAACAAAAAGATGACAGACAACCAACTTATTCTAAAAATGGTTTCAGAAGAGGATGCCATTCATAAGTTTCACTTGAAATTTAGGCAACTGCAACTCATCATGTTGAGCTAGTTTGTTTTCTTTTTTCTTTCTTATCTAATTTATTTGAACATGATAGACAGGCATGAATGGTTTGCAATCTACATTCTTGTAGGGGAAATGTACATTGATGAGAGCACAGATCCATGTAAGTGTTTGGTATCCAATTTCTTAAAATAACATGATGGAAATAGATTTCAGTCAGGGACTTATGGGATGGTAGAGCTAAAAGGAACAGGAAGATCATCCCACCTACTAAATTTATAGATGAGGACTGAAGGTCCAGGGAGTTGTGGCTTGCCAAAGTAACAAAGTAAAAGTCAAATAAGTCTAGATCTGAGTGGCATAGTGGCTGGAAGTGCTGAACTTGAATTCAAGAACAGAGCTCAAATACCAACTTAGATACTTGTGAGATGTGTGACTCTGGGTAAGTCTTCTAACCTTACAAGGCCATAGTTTCTGCACGTACAAAAATGACCTCCAAGATTCCTCTCAGGTTTAAATCAATGATCTTATCATGTTCTGAGTCCTAGGATCAAACTTTTATATACAAGTAGGGAGAAGAAAAAGAAAAATCACTTCCAATTTTACTTTTTTGGACACCTCTATTAATGGATTTCTTGCTTTGAGTTTATTGTTTATGAATCTTTTACAATGCATTACAACCATTCTTCAGATCCAAAAGTTATTTTTTACATGTAGATTGATCATATTTCAGAATTGATACAGTACAACCTGATACAAGGTTCTATAATACATAAAGTGCCAGATTTAGAGTGAGATCAAGATTCAAATCCAACCTTCGACATTTACAAGCTAGGTGACTGTATGTAAGTCATTAAACTACTCAGAACATTAAATGACTCTTGAAATAATCACCAGGGTTGGAGAATGTCATGACTTTTAGATAACACTAGTTATAATGGCTTATGCCTGACTGTATAGTGAAAGCAAAACAGAAATTAGCTTTAAATAAGTATGATTAGCTTTTTAAAAATTACCTTGACTAATACATTGACTCATTTATCATTGGTTGAGCTGGTTTGCCATAAACAGTCTTATATACTCACTCAAATAACATGTAGTTGTTGTTGTTTTATTTTGTCAAATAACAAATTGAATATTTTTGTTACCATGAACATTACTAATATTTCATCTCTTGTAGACACAGGCACCAAAGCAAGCACATGCAGATGAAACTATTTGATATCTCCCTGTAATTCAAAGTCAAACCCGTACATTTTCCTTGAAATACATTTGAAATAAGTATTTTCTCAGAACTTGGTGAGGAAGCTTCCTCCACCAATATAGATCAGAGTTGCTCAGGACATCGAGAAGTTAAACTACTGACTAAAAGCCACATAGCAATTATATCTTAGAGGTTGCGCTTGAAGTCGGGTCTTCCTGGCTCTGAAGTCAACTTTCTATGTCATGCTAATTCTTTCTTTAAGTGCATATAATAGGTACAAGGGGAACTAGGTGGTGCAGTAGATACAGCACCAGTGCAGGAGTCAGGAGGACCTGAGTTCAAATCTCACTTCAGACACTTGACACTCACTAGTTGTGTGACCTTGGGCATGTCACTTAACCTCAACTGCCTCATCCTGGGCCTTCTCCAGTCATCCTGATGAAAATCTGGTCACTGCATTCAGATGACTCTGGAGGAGAAGTGAGGCTGGTGACCTGCACAGCCCTCCCTCACTCAAAACAAAGTCAAGTACAAATTATGTCATCATTTCTCTGATGGCATGGTCTTCTTTGGCAATGAAGGACGAACACACATAATAGGTACATCATTCAGGATTGCGGAATTGAATTACGTTTACAAAAGCAAAGGGAGATGGGATCAAGATGAAGCCCTTTCTATGCCATAAAATGACAACTTGAAATTATGAAATTTTTATTTTTGGAAATGGTTTTTTAAAATCATAAAGAAAATAGCCTGAATTTATACCAGGAATACCAGATTACATTTAATTAGGGTTGGCATGATCAGAGGAAGAGCAGTTGTAAGAAGGGAAAATGTATTCCCACAAGAAATACTGTTTGTTCCTACACCAAACTGTTTCATTTGTAGAAAAATTTGTTGTGGTAATCCTGAAAAGAATAGAAATATGGAGACCCTAGGAAACTCCACTCTGAGAATATCAAACTAAGTCATCTCTTTTATGTAATTCATTTGGTCTTAACTGCTATAAGATGACCTAGAGTCCTTTAAATTATCAGAATATCACCCATTCTCATATTTCAGAATTATCTGTGAGAGAGTATATATTTTTGTTTTAACTGGCTTCAAATGGAAGCTCTTATCTGGTCATCTTTTGGAAACCCAAAAACTATAAACTATAGACTATAAAGTTTCAACAGAAAGGCTAAATTGCATTGGTAGAAAGAGCTTACTCACCATATTATGCAGCTTATATGTTAGACACTATGGTACTTTAAAATACATTTATCTCAATGCTATTCTAGGTTTTTAAGTTTGTAGAGGCAAGAGAAGGAATTAATTCAAGGTTTCTGGTTTGACAAAACATGGACATTGGTAATACATACATGTACATCCATACGCACATATGTGTATATACATACATGCACACATACATGCATACATATAGATACATATATGCATATATGTGTGTATATATGTGTGTATATATATATATATGTATATATTGCCCCACAATCCTTAATGCCTACTGCCAACTTGCAGTATCCTAGCAGTCCACTACCTACCAAGCAACCATTTCCCTTCACTTCTAGCTGCTTATCGGTTCTGCTAGCAAATACATAAAATGCTTAAAGCCACCAAGTCTGTGAAAATTGGAGAATTAAGTATCCCTATGACTCGAGCTAAAGTTTCTATGGGGGAAATATTCTTGTCTCATATTATATAATTTCCTGGAAATGTCCACTTCGTCTTATTATAAGATTTTATTAGGTATTGTAAAAGGATAGGATTATATCTCTGAAAAGTGATCAAACAGAAAAGAAGGTAAGCTCATGGACTTGACTCATTCCACTTGACTCACCTGCTTCTACCCTGGTTGTTTGGCAAAAATGCCCTTCAATTCAGAAATCTTATAAAGCATACTATTTCTATCTTTTTTTCCCTTTTTGATGAGGGGGAAGGGAGAGGGTTATTGTTTTAAGAATCCAATTTAATATCTGTCTCACCATCTGTCACTGGGCAGAACAGATATAAAACAGTGGCAAATTCATGTTAAGAAGGCTGTCTTGGGATAACAAAGAGAAAAGTTAATGGACACGGATTTACAAATTATTAATGATTTTTCTTGTCATTTCTTGAAAAATGAAAGCTATGCACGCTGCCTCTCTCCCCAAACAGATTGCATTTTATTCCTCTGCAGTTTGTCCATCAAGCTTCCCTCTGACAACATAATCCAAAAGTAATCCAGAGCGTTCAGTTTTCCTTGTTGGCTCTCATGCAGACTGCTTAGACAAACCCTGCTACCTGTCAGCCCTCCTGTGGGTGCCAAACAGGCTGCCAGGTTAACCCCTGGGGAAGCTGGAAGACCTGATGATTTAACCCCTACTTCCCTTCCAATAATCCACCGTAAATACAAAGGACGTGCACAGGCTAACTGTTCCAATCAGGGTTGGATCCCTCAAAATCTGTTTTATACACTGCCTTTAAGAACTGAGGATCTGAACATCACTGCTTGAAGGAGTAAACGACTTCCTACAGTAATACAAACTCTAAACAAGCAGATGGGTTGGATGAAAAGAGATTTTAATCCTCCAGGGTAGTATATATGCATATATATATGTATATGCACACTTACACACAAAAATATATACACCTTATATACATGTACACATGTATGTACATGTATGTGTGTATATATAATTGTGTTTTCATTTTCCATACTATCTATCTATCTATCTATCTATCATATTGGGCCACATCAGTGCTAATATATTCTTCCAAAAAAGGCCAGGACAAGGCCAAAATCTACTGAGTGACATGAAGGCAAGAGGATTTTATTTATAATTTCGGTTCCTACTTTATTTTTCCCCTCGATTCTCATCATCTGCCTTTATTTTTTCCCTTTTAGCTCTTGATGCGTGTCAATGAATTTGAATATTGTTTACTAACTGGTCTCAGATGGTTTTGGTGCAGGAAAACCAGCAAAGAAACCACACAAAGTTTTTGAATAAGAAAATAGTAAATATTTTTTCTTTGGCATCTTAATGGTCTCTATTGAATTGATCAAATAAGAACATAGAGAACAAATGGACGTATAAGGATTTTAAAGTGTTTGAAAGGGTTTAAAATTGTTTTAAAATGATACTCATTTTGTATTCTACACACCAACAAGGCAGGTTCCTTCTTGTTGGAATTCAGGGCTCAAGAATCTGTCAGATCCAACATCCTTAACAGTCTACAACAGCAAAGGACTTGAGTAAGCATGGTATAATAAGATCTACTTAAATGCTCCATTATGTGAGAAAGGAAACAAAAATGTCACATAGCTCATTTAATATTTGCCAGTCATGATGTCCAGGTGAACAGTTAAATTGGGGAAAGGTGGATGAGCTTATGGGGAAGATTCTGAGCTCTTTTCACCAACAAAACTTCTAAAATCCATTGATTTACTGATAAGAGCTTTTATTTTTCTCTCTCGCTGTCTATCTCTGTCTCTCTATCTCTCTGTCTCTCTTTCTCTGTCTCTATCTCTCTGTCTCTGTGTGTGTGTGTGTCTGTCTGCCTCTCTACCCCAAATTTAATTTCATTAGTTACCATATGACAGAGAAGTGACAAGATTTTCTCCTTCTATGTTTTTTCCTTTCCCACAGAGCTCCAAGGAGCAAATGAAGATATTGGCTTAAAGAAATACATTCACACAAAGTATGGGATCAGAAATCTCAGGAGGCAGAATGAAAAACTGTGTTTCTTCACCATGCTGTCCTATGTTGTTTTCGTGCAGTTGTTTTAGTTATGTCTATGTCTTTGTGATCCTATTTGAGTTGTTCTTGTCAAAGATACTAGAGTGGTTTGCTATTTCCTTCTCCAGTTTAGTTTACAGATGAAAAAATAGAGGCAAACAGGGTGAAGTGACTTGCCCAGAGTCACACAGCTAATAAGTCTTTGAGGCATGATTTGAACTATTGACTCTAGGCCTAACACTATATTCAGTGTACCTCCTAGCTGTCCAATGCTATCCTATAGAAATGTTTATCTTTTTTTTTTTTTACTGTTATATGCTATTAAAAAGGAAAATTGAAAGATTTTCTCATTGTGTTATATTCATAAAACCAGTTTTAGAAGTCTTTCTTTTTCTAATATATTGCTGATAGTTAATCCTTCTAATGGTACATGTCATATATATATATAATGCTTTAAGATTTGTGATATAAATTGAATGATTTAGGTGCATATTTGCATATATATATCACATATAAATGAAAATGTTTTTACTAGAGATAATGTACTTGTATGTTTAGAGAGTGTGTGTATGTATAAAACCCCTATCTATACACAGATACATACATACACACACACACACACACACACACACATATATATATATATAATATTTACACACATACCCCATATCCTACTATGTATTTAATTTAAAACTTTCCTTTAAAAATATTAATAGATTTTAGCCTTCTCATTTTGTTAGTACACTCTCATTTCTCATATCCACTATACCTTATCTTTTCTCTCTCTCTTATCTCTTTCTTTCTCTTTCACCCATCTCATTTTTTCTTCCTTTCCTCCTTTTGGTGTCTCCCCTTAAGTTGTTAGTTATTTTGTTGACAGTAAAGTTCAATAAGATGTCAGACAGCAGTTTATCAACTCCCATGGTTAAAGGTAGAGCAATGGTTAATTGTCAATCACCATCTCAGATAAGGTTGTCTTAAAGCAGAGCACTCCTTTTTATATGTTGCTTAATAACCAGATGTTTTCTATGTACTGGCATTTGAATAATAAAATGGGGTATGGAAAAAGCCAAGAAGACAGGAAAACTTTTGAGCTCATAGCAGAAAAATTCTTCTCCATGGTTATGGTGACTCTTTAAAAAAATAATTTATCTCTTTGAATGATTAAGTATCTTTGGTCAATTATTCAACCTAAATACTATATTATAATACTTAACAAGGAATCTTTGCCTTCCAGAAGGCATAACTGGGCTGGAATAGGAGGTTGGACCATGTTAGGGATGCTAACCAATTTGATTTTAATATACTCCAATGTTACTCTGATGGTAAATATTTCTGAGGGTAAGTTAACCTGATCTACATTTATGTTTGAGAAGCTAGATGGTGTAGTAGATAGTATACTAGCCTTGAGTCAGGAGAACCTGAGTTAAAATTCAACCTCAGACACTTACCACCTGTCTGAACTTAAGTCGCTTAACACTGTTTGCTTCAGTTACTCATCTGTAAAATAGGCTGGAGAAGAAAATGGCAAGCCACTTCGCAATCTTTGCCAAGAAAACCTCAAATGGATCAAGAATAGTCAGACACAACTAATTAACTAAACAGCAAAATTTTTATCTGCTCTTTTTTGGGGGAGAAGTGGTAAAGAGGTAGTAATTTCATTGGTGTAGGGAACTCTGAGGTGAGGAGACCCCATCTATCAATGCATATCTGAATTTCCTCTTCATCATAGAGTCTTGGAGAGCTGTCTAGAACACTAAGGATTTTGGTGACTTGCCCAGGGTGACGTAGCCAGGTTTTCTCATTTCAAGGCCAACTATCCAGTCATACATCCTCTCATATGCGTTATGTTTACTAAAATGATAAGATGATTTGCTGAAGAATTAAATAGTAATATGCATCCTAAAAGAAAAAATAATTGTATTCTCAGTCAGTCAACAAATATTTATTAAGCACTTAATGTGTACCAGACACTGCTAAATGATAGAGATACAAATAAAGACAAAAGACGGTCCTTGCCTTTGAGGATCTCCCAATATAATGGAGGGGATAACATGAAAACTCTACAAACAAGACATATACAAGCTAAATTGTAGATGATCATGCTCATACTGAGAACTCTACACTTATGTTTTGACAACTGGCAACTATACACATACCAAAATTCTTGGTGGCACCATTAACTGCTTCGACTGTTGTGACTGTTGTATGATTGATCAACATGTCAATGACACTGGGTCATCACTTGGGTCATTTTTCCATTCTATGACACCAGCAGTAAGATCTCATCCTGTTATTGAGTGTGTTCTTTATCAGCTCTGCTCAACGTAACGTGTGTGTGTGTGTGTGTGTGTGTGTGTGTGTGTGTGTGTATGTCTAATCAGTGCACAACTTATAAACAATGTGAATTGAATTCAATGACCTTCTGAAATCTTTGTTTTTACACAGGAGTACTACATGAGCAAAAACATGGTGAGAAGTCATTAGTCGTGATTTCTCATCTGGAGACCTGTGGAATAAGTACAGCTTAGAAAATAAGCTGGCACCTTACAACCATGGAGAAAGAGTTGTTCCAAATGATCAAATGGATGGAATTATAAGATGAAATGGGATTGTGCTATCACTATTGGGGAGATTTCCTCCAGTGTTGCACATATTGCTTTTGTAGGCGGTCATTGTGTATAAAAGTAGGTCATGCTTTGTATGGATGTGTATCAGGGGTCATTCATATACCCAACAAACAATTTGTTGCTCAATATTTTTAGGATTTTCATGACACAATGTTAAATGTCACAGGTACTAAAAACTCGCCACGAATTGTGCTATGTAAAAAGTACTAAGGACAGAAACAGGTGGACATTTTTGCTATATTGAGGAGAATAGGAAGATAAAAGATGAGAGGATCACTGATGGATAGTGACAGTATGATGGAGAGGAGATAGAATTGCCTTATTCTTATTTTTCTTCACCTTGTGTATCCTATAAAGATAGAAAGTCACAGGGGATGATTAATTATTTTTTAAAGTTAAATTTATTTCTCTGGTTACATTTTACATTTAGGACTGTTTCCCTCTTTCCTCACCCAGCACTTGGAGAAAGCCATCATTTCACACACACAAATACACACACCCGTAAGTAAAACCACACTATACATACTTCTATTTATCAGTTATAAATTTCTTCTCTGGAGGTCAATAGCATCTTCCTTAATGGGTTCTTGGTAGTTGATTTAAGTATTTATAATACTCTGAATAATTTAGCCATTCACAGTTATTCTTTGAACAATATTGTTGTTACTGTATATAAGGTTCTATGGTTCTGTCAACTCACTTTTCATTATTTCATGGAAATCTTCCCATGTTTTTCTAAAATCAACCTCCTCAAACTTCCTTACAGCTTAGCAGTATTCATACAAAAGTGATTTTTGCAAATGCTATCTCATTTGATATTTACAACAATCCTGGGAGGTAGATATCATTATTAACCCTATTTGACAGCTAAGGAAAATGAGGTAAACCAGAAGTTGTGACTCACAGTCACACCTGATTACTTCCATTTCAGAGCATACATATCTTAATCTGACACTTCTTATAAAAAAAAAGTTAACTTTGAGAATATGTCGCAACTAACCTAGATAAAAATATCACTTTATAGATAAACTAGAGAAGTGAAGAAGAAATTATCTTTTGGATATCTGGATTGAGGATGATTTTCAAAATAAAAAATAGAGAGAATTGCTGAAAGCAAAATGCCCACTTTTGACTACATAAAATTTAAAAGCTTTTGCACAATCTAGTCAACTTGGAAAAATGCTTGAAAAAGCTTCTCTAAAAAAGGCTCATTCATAAAGGGCTGAATCAAATTTATAAGTCTAAGCATCATTCATAATAAATAAATGGTAAAAAATATGAATAGGCAGTTTTAAAATGAAGAAATCCCAAACAGCAATTATGTAAAATATTCTAAGTAACTAAGAAATGAAAATTAAAAGGCCTTTGACAATCTGCCTTATATCTATCATTATGGTGAAAACGTTAAGAGGAAATGACTAATGTTGGATACACTGTTGGTGGAGTTACAAATTCACAGTGGAAAGCAATCTAGGACTAGACTGAGAAAGTTAACAAACTGTAACACACAGCTTTTCACCCAGTTAACCTATTACTAGGTATATACTCCAAAGAAATCAAAGAAAGAGGAAAAAATTTACAAAAAATTATAGTAGCTCTTCATAATATCCTGAAGTTGGAAACTAAAAGGGTATCATAATGGCAAATGGCTGAGCCAATCATGGTATGTAAATGTAATCCTATATTACAGGGCTATAAATATGATACATTGCACTATTTCAGAGGAAAATGGGAGGAACTTTATGAACTCTTGCTGAGTGAAGTGAGGAAAAAAATATAAAATGGTAACAACATAAGGAAGAAAATCAACTCTGAAAGAATTTGGAATTCTGTTGTGAAATAAAAAAAAAAAAAGAATGAAGACAACATATACCTCTCACACCCTAGTGGAGAGGTGATGAACTGAAAAATGAAGAAAGAGACTTGCATTTCCTGACATGGTTAATGTGGGGATTTGTATAGCCAGATTGTGTAGATGTATACTGAGGGATATTTTTCATGGCATGAGGCATGTGGGAAGAAGATTAATTAAAGAAAATACATTTGCTTGGGAAACAAAATATGATAGAGCCTACTTAAGTCTACCACAACTTTTGGATCACCTACAAGTCTGGAACATCTGCGATTGTAGTAACATGGCATGGTGTAGTGTGCTGGATTTGAAGTCTGGAGACTTGCTGTCAAATACTGTTTCTGGCATTTGCAAACTGTCTAACAGTGGTCAAATTACTTCATCTGTGAACCTTAGCTTCTTCATATTAAATAGTATTGGAAGTACCCAAATGACAGATGTTTGCTTCTGGGATAAGACATTGTGCATTCCCCTATCACATAAGGGGATGTATAGAACAAAATTTAGGTACATACTCAAATCACCTGAGATAGAAGTACCCAAATGAGAGATGCCAAGGACTTGCTTCTGGGATAAAACATTTTGCATTCCCGTATCACATAACTGAAGGAGTTTGTACCTGATTTGAAGCCAAAAGAAAGAAGCTTATCTCAACCATGTGGGACACAGATTGTCTATAAGCAGGTCTTCCACTTGGGTACCTCCATCTTTTGGGCATACTTCAAAGCTCCTTTATATTCAAGGTAGTTAGGAAATATATCAATAGAGATTAGAGTAGAATATGTGTATCGTATTTTTATTCAGAATCATATGACATTATTAAGTTCTTTGCTAATATAAGAATGATAAGATTTTGCAGAATTAAACAATTTGGAAAACTTGAAAGGGTTATACAATTTCCAAATTGCATTTCAATCCCTTCTCTTTAATTCTGGGATCAGTTCATCATCTATTTATAGTTACATGACATAGGTATTGTTGCAATAATCCAATCAGTTTCCCATCCAAGCAGGTGTCAATATATGTTTCTCATCTGCTCCGTTTTTGTAGTGTGGATGGTAATGTGTATGATAATGAATCTCTTTGAGAAGGACTTGTATTCTAGATTTTGATATAATCATCAAATATGTCATCTGAAAATAGGAATATTTTAAGAATCTCACCATAAGTAGGCAATTCTTTTTCTGTTTGAACTTTGCACAAAATATCCACCATGATACTGTTTTCAGTTGTCAATTCTTTTCTATTTTGTGCCATATTTGATTTTGATACTAAGTGGCTTGTTAAATAAATTTATGTCTGTGGACACTTCTGTCATAGAATCTTAAACAATTTTTAATTTAAGAATAGAAGTTGCCCTATTTCAAGACACCCTTTAAAGTTGATTTTTATTTTAATAGATCAAATGAGGCAAAATGGACAAAATGCTTTAAAATATCCTGATTTTAGAATCAAGAAAGCTGAGTCCAAATTTGAACTCTGCTTTGAGTAAATCATCTGAGTCTTGATTTTTTATCTGTAAAATGAGGGGTTCTATTTAGATGATTTCTGAGGTGTCTTTCAGGTCTAAGGTCATATGTTTTTCTTATAGTCTTGATTCTTTGTACAATATATGTGCTATCAAAGCAAATAAAGTCTATTTCTTCTGCCACTCAATCAGCGTAGTCATTCTAAAGCTGTGATCTCTTTTAGGAAATCATACACAAGGTCTACTTGTTCCCTTTTAATGTTTCCATCAAGGATAATTTTCTGTGTGATTGTGTCTGTGTGTATGGGACTCTGTGTGTGTGTGTGTGTGTGTGTGTGTGTGTGTGTGTGATTCAATGCTCACCATATTAAATAACTTCTGACTCTTCTTGAAGGAAATATCTTTGATGATGCACAGACAAAAGGCTTCTGCATAGTATTTAAGTTTTGGATACTTTTAATTCCTTGATTACAAACCATAATTTCCAAGAGCTTTCATCTTCCTTTATAATTCCTATCTTTTCGTTGGAGTCAGAAACTATCAAGATTTATAGTGACTTAATACGAAGAAAGATTTTTGCATAATTTCATACTCTGCAATAGATTCTGACATAGAGGCTATATCTTCATGTTTGTCTGTCTCTTACACTCATTATAAACATAGCTATAGACGGTGACCAAGTTCCATGTGAAATACAGATTCTTTTGACCTTTATATACACACTGAAACAAGCATGGTCATCTCTCTTTACATAATTCAGAAGAAGCTGTGAGGCATTCTTGAAAAGACTCACCACTCCTTTATACCTTCTTATTGCATTTATATTAAGAATGTTATGTGTATGTGCAGATATATTCACTGCCAATGATAATTTATATTAATGTATACATAAATATGCATAAACATGCACACAGGCATACACATACACCCATAGGTATGTGTATACATTATGTCTACATATGGATGCAGGCACGTAGAGATATGCAAATATGAATACAGGTATATGTGCATACACACACATTCACACCTATATACAATGTTTCCCTATTCTTATGTAAGTTCGTACACAGACGGAGTCAACAGTTATTAGAGGAGATATCTGCATCAATAGTTATGCAGAAGACCTTTCCCAGTGTAATTTCTAATCTTCCCTTGCTACTAAGACCACCCTCTCTAGAAGTAATTTGTGTCTCAGCTGTATGTTTCTTATATGAAATGTATGCATCTTGGATTATTTTGTAGCAATATTTTATATATTTTATATAAAATACATGTATCTTAGATATATTATACATATAAGATAAAAATTGTGTATTTTGTATGTATACTTTATATATTTTATATAAGATACACTTCTCATGTAGATTATACATATAAGATACAAGTAATGTAAGTGTAAAATTATTTTGTATTTTATTTTTATGTATATTTTGTATATCTGAGATACATATATTGTATATCATACATAGATAAGATAAAAATACTATTGATACAAAATAATTCCAGAAAGGTATTCACTAGCAGCCAGAGAGGGTTGGAAAGGTACACTGGGAAAGATCTACTGGACAAGGTGGCTTTCAGATTGAGTTTTGAAGGAAGACAGTGATAATAAGAGGTTAAGTTGAAGAGGAAAAGCCTTCCAGGCATGGGGCATAGTCTCTCTCTATCTTGAACCCACTCTTCCTGTCTCCAACTTGGATCCCTAGCTCCTACTTGGTGATCCTATTCTGACTGGTGATAGTTTGCTATAGCTCACTTAACCTAGTCATCTTCATGTCAAATTATTGCCCATGTACCTATCCCACCCCACTCCTTTTCATATCTAGCTCTGGGATAAGTAATGAAATCATTCAACCAATCTTTCCTTGAAAGGTAATATCAATCCGTTATCCAATGGTTCCACTAACCGTGTTTTGGACAATTCAGTCCAGAAATATTGATCATGTCTCCCTTTTATATGTGTTGTCTTACCTTAGCTGCTTGAAAGCACTGTTTATCTTTTCTTTTATATTTATATCCTCAGTGCTCAGGACAGAACTTGACACATTGCAAGTACTAACAGAATGCTTTTTCATTCATTCATTCATTCATTCATTTATTCATTCATTCCCTCACTCATTCATTCCCTGTTAGAAGTTCAACTTGAATATTATGGGTTACACTGACATTACTTAAGAGCCTATAATTGAGTGATTGGGAACTTATCCCAAGGTACTGACATAAAGGAGATATGCTTCCTTACACTGGACCTCTAGGCTCTACCCTGTGTTATAGAGGACTGATTTAAAGCATCCAATCCCTTTCCCACAATCTCTTACCCATTCACTATGCACTTCAACTGTTCCAGCCCCTTTCCCTAATGCTCTAAGGGATGATTGACCTTGTTCTAGTGCTTACTCAGGGAGAATTTTCCTAGGATGCCAAATTACATTTTTACAGCTCTGGAAAACTAGATCAAAGCTGCTAGAATAATATTGTGACGCTGAACACATATCTCTCCTGATTTAAAATGCTGTCTCCCCCCTTTACTGAAGCCAAATCCATTTTTGTAGTTTTATAAAATAATAAATAAAGCTACTCCTGAGTCTAGAGAGGAGAGGTAGAAGTAGAGTTGCTTAAATTTCACTTGGTTTGGTTCCTTAGGAATCATCATGGCAGTCTCCCAAATGGGGAGATCAGTATTGTCCATATTCTTAAATTCTTGTCTTAAGAACTATATTGGTCAATTTGGTGGGCCATTCTGTTGTGCTAGGTTAAATCCAGCCTTGAAGGCTCAACTTCTGTTGTGGGACATCCAACAAACATTATTTCATCACAATTTTCAGCTACTAGTTTCACCTGCCAAGTAAAGAGATATTCTAATTTATAACCGGTAGCCGTGCGGAGAGGTATGTTACTTCTCTACAAAATATTAGAAGCATTGCAGAAATACTAAATTTTGTATCTGGTAGCAAAGACAAGGAATTTAAATGAGAGAATAAGAGAAATTTAGAATCCCCCAATTATCATGGGCAGTGCATGAAAATTGATTAAGCCATGGAACATAGAGTGTCAAATTTGAGATTCTTTTTCCTATTGCCTGTGAAAGTCATTTGCCATATGTATGAACTTAGGTCTACTTGTCTGGAACAGCCAGTCTTCTTTGCCACAAACATTTTGTGAAAATGTTCAGGAAACTCTTGGGAGCTGACCTCATTTCTCTGGGGATATTGTAAAGGTTTTCAACTCCAAAAGAAAAAAAAAATGTAAATTTAAAACTCTGACATCTTAGGTAGTAGACTTTTGACAATTTCCATTTGAATAAGACTAGTTTTTGTCTCATTTATGGATAGAAATGAAACATAATTTGTCTTCAGATCTTGGGGCAAACCATTTAGAAATGTGAAATTAAAACTGCCTAGTAATTGTCACGCATGGCTAGAAGTGGTTACTACTTCAGCCTTTGATATATCCTGTTATTGGTGTTCATCTGGATTACATTTTAATATTATCCCAGCAGCTTAATTATAAGGGATTATCGATAGACCATAAGAGGAGTACAGTGAGATAGGGTCATGGAGAGTGGAATATTATGAGCTGCCTAATCTCTGACCCATATCTCCGTATCATTTTTGTCTTTATGTGATTTAAACTGTTGCTTGAGTCGGTAGGATGATGGCAGAATTTTCTCTCTTTTTACTTTTTTTTAAGCAGGCAGCCCAACTTTGGTTGTGGTTTCTGTAGCTCCTACATCTAGCTTTCATACAGCACTTTAAATATTTAGTTCCCTTTACCGTTAACTCTTAATATCTACTTATGACTGACGGATCAATTGACAGAAGGGGCCTGGTGGATGGATGTAAAGTGAACAGAGGTCATGGATAGGATAACTATGACCCAGTTCATTCATCTGCCCTAGATAAAGAATGAATTAAAGGTGTTTTGCAAATATGTGTTTGGAAACCCCATTAGAAATATTGGAAGTCTCACATCCAAGTGTGATTAGAAAATGAAGCAGCGAGGGTGGGCAAGCTTTTCAGCAGATGATAGGAAGGGTTCAAGGCAGCATCCCTGCCTTTTATAACAGAGTGTGCAACCATGTCTTTAAATAGCACTTATGTTGGCTCTTGTTATGTTAACTGTGGGAACTTTGGGGGAAATACATTTAGGTACTTGAAGATTATAAGTTAAGAGATAAGGCCAGCTGATTTTGTGAACAGCTTGCTGGAGAGGTAAATTGCATGCAGAAACTAAACATGACAGGGAAAGATAAAACACTTATTATGATTAATACCAGGAGTTGTATCGGGGCTTTGCTTATTGCAGCCCCAGGAAACCTCACTTTTACCTGATAATGCTTACAGCTCCAGCTGCACTTCTGGTACCCCACACTTTCTGAATGATAGGCTGCCACTCTGCGAAGTATCAAAGATCTGTTGGGAATGTGTAGGCTCTAAGTCTCTAGGAATATCTAGCAGCAAGTCTGCCAACTAACTCTCGTGACTTAGTGTGGTGGATTGGGCAGAGCACTGGAGTACAGTTCAGAATCCTAGGGTTCAAATCTTGTTATTTGACTGGGTGACCCTTGGCAAGTCACAACTTCTGGGGACCTGAAATAGAATTCTAAGTGTTTTCTCTACTCTGATACTTCCTTTATCTTTAGTAAATTTATAAGTCATGCCTACTTCATTCAAACACATACTGTGAGCCTAGAAATTATTGGTTAGATGGTTAAATTAACTTTGTCAAAACAATCTATGTATGAAATATGGTTTCTCTGACATGGACTAGCCCATAAGGAATTTCAAGGGTTAGAATGAAGGACTAATGACTCAGACCATCTATGCAATCTAGCTCCTAATTGTTAGAATTAAAGGATGAAGACTCCATAGTAGAGATTTTCTCTATTTCTATGTATCTCTCTTAACACTGTCTCTTCCTCTTATTCTGTTACATCTCTCACTCCTTCTGACTCTTGGTGTCTCTTTGCCTCTTTGTATCCCACTTGATTAGAACCCCTGAAACATTTTTTAAAATGCATAGCAAGGAAGGAATTATAAAGGGAAACGCAGATAAGCAGTGTAGCTTTGAACACTGTATTTTGAATTTATTGCATGTTATATATACTGTTTAAATCTGTACAGATTCAAAGTTTTATATATAATTCTCCTATTCCACTCTGATCATGCTGTTACTGTTCATTAAATTGTTCGTTTAATTCAAAACTTAAAAAAAATCCTTGTTGTTCAACTGATTGAATGACACTGGAAAGTAGAGTTCAGATGGTGAGGAGTTTATTTTGAGACAATTTTTTGAGTTAGCCTATGGTGGAGGTAGAGTAAAAGTCAGGAAATGTCAACATCACCTGGTCTTCCAAATAGAAGTTAGCCTTTATTAGAAGATCAAAGAGCTGTGTATTCAGTGATAAAAAGTACCATAACTGGTATCATATTATATTCAAATACATTCACTATATAATTTGTGGTAATCAGCAGCTGTATTGGAATCATGGAATGTTAGGGAGGTAAAGGATATCGTGAGAGGGGAAAGAATACTGGATTTGGATTTGTGAAGCCTGGTTTCAAATCACAGCCCTATTGCTAGCTACTCTGGTGACTTTAGGCAATCACTAAATTAGATTGTTGTTCAGTTGTTTCAGTTGTGTCTGACTCTTTGTGAGCCCATTTAAGGTTTCCTTGGGAAAGATATTAGAGAGTGTCATTTCCTTCTCCAGCTCAGGCAAAGTTGTGACTTGTCCAGCTTCATAAAGCTAGTAAGTGTATGAGATTGCATGTGAGCCCGGGTCATCCTGACTCGAGGCCCAACATTCTGTTGTCACCTACAGTCCTCAACTATTTGAATCAGGTCATTCCATATCCTCCTTCCATTTTTCCAAATGTGATACTCTGACTTCATCCTTTTCCAAGTACTTTTCAATAAGCTCTTTATTGTAACATACACACTTCATACAAGAAGCTATTTGCAGATTATTGGCAAACAGATGATGTTAAAAGAAGACAGGATCTTTGCCTCAGTTTTCTTATTCTGCCCTACTCAACAACAGTTTATTTAGCAACTGGGCAATGTTAAAAACAACTTCATTTTCAGAAAATATACATATATCTTTCCTCTAATATATTTGGAATCCCACAATCCACAATCATAACATCACTGATACTTTTAACATTGGTCAGAACAAACTGGAATAAGAAGGAGTAAAATTTCCATGCCTAGGTTAATCCATCCATATGAGAAGGAGGAGGAGGAAGGCTGAAAAAAGAGTTATCCAGAGAAATATACGGGGGAGGAAAGTGTGCTAAGTGTGAGAAGATGAAAATTATCCTGTAGAATGGAAACATCAATTATGAAGAAGTATGAATGGACATTTTTGCTTTTGCCCAAGTGTTGTTTAAACATTTTTCAATCATGTGTCTGACTCTTTGTGACCCCATTTGGGGTTTCATGGAAAAGATACTGATTTGTTTTGCCATTTCCTTCTCCAGGTCATTTTTACAGATGAGAAACTGAGGAAAACAGGATTAGTGACTTGCCTAGAGTCACACAGCAAGTACGTTTTTGAGGCCATATTTGAACTCATGAAGATGAGTTTTTCTGACTCCAGAACTGGCACTATCTACTGTGCCATCACAATCAAGTTAAAAAAAAGATAAAATTGCTTAAAAAACACTCCCTTCCTGCTCATTAAAATTAAACCAATGGAGAGATTGAATTTTCTTCAAGATGCTATTTTCTAATTATTCTTCTCAAATCTTGAATTTGCCAAATTTTAAGATTTAAATGATGTTAAAACCTTGTACATTTTGGACAACGTTATTTTAAAAAGGATCTGATGTATTCATGTAGATATTCACTTACTGTCTCTCTATGTATGTGTATATAAAATCTTCTTCCGATATATTTACTGAGCTGTCTTTAGAATTTTCCTTATGGTTTCAGAAGAAAATGGAAACTTTATGTATTTTGGGGCTTATTTGCCTTTCCTAGAAAGGGAATTAGAATATGATCTCAATAACAGAATCTTTGAATGACTAAAATCTTGGAAAAAATGGCCCCCAGCTTCTTTGTTTTGAGTCTGTCTCAGCCACTCCCTCCCTCCCTTCCTCTCTCTGTCTCTCTCTCTGTCTCTCTCTCTCTCTCTCTCTCTCTCTCTCTCTCTCTCTTTCTCTCTCTCCTTAGTGAATCTTCTTTCCTTCCACCTTATAAAGCCTCAGGTTTCTTTGTTGTTGTTGTTTAGTCGATTAGCGTTGTCTGACTCCTTGTGATGTCATTTGGAGTTTTCTTGGCAAAGATATTGGAATGGTTTGCCATACTCTTCTCCAGTTCATTTGACAGATGAAGAAACAGAGCAAACAGCTTAAGTGACTTGAGTAGGGTCACACAGTTAGTCTGAAGCAAGATTTAAACTCAGGTCCCTCCCTACTCCAGGGAGAGCATTCTATCCACTGTAGCAACTAACTGCACCAAGATATTACTTAACTGTATTTAAAAACACTCAGCTTCTCTTGCTTATGACACATTTGCTTCTCTCTTTTATTAAATTTTTTTGAAAAAGTAGTTTACAATTATGGCTTCCATTTTTTTTATCACCAGTTTATGCTGCATCATTTTTCAGTTTTTCCTCCTTTACTACCATAAAAAATGCTCTTTTAATGTGATAATCAAAATTTTCTCAGATATTTTGCTCCTTGAACGAGGCACCCCTTGATAGTGTTGATCAGTTAATATTTTTATTTCCTTGATTTCTAAAGCCTCACACCAGAGTACATGTTGTGAATAATATTCACCATCTGTTTTTATGACTATCTTTGTATATCAGTCTGTCCTAGGTATCACTGCTACATTAATCTATAATACAGAGTTCTTTTTTATTTTTAATATTTTTTTATTTTTTTTTATAAATTTATTTATTTAACTTTTTAAATTCATTTTCACAAGATTTTGGGTTCCAAAATTTTCTCCCCATTTGTCCCCTCCCCCCTCCCCAATACACTGAACATTCTAATTACCCATATCACCAATCTGC
>CM053774.1:86803627-86842515 GCA_028658325.1 Potorous gilbertii
TCCTCATTGGCTTTTTGAACCTCTTTTGCCAATTGAGTTAGCCTATTTTTCAAGGTGTTATTTTCTTCAGCGTTTTTGGGGGGTCTCCTTTATTAAGGTATTGACCCGTTTTTCATGCTTTTCTTGCATCTCTCTCATTTCTTTTCCCAGTTTTTCCTCCACTTGTCTAACTTGATTTTCAAAATCCTTTTTGAGCTCTTCCATGGCCTGAGCCCATGGGATACTTATTTCAGATGTTTGGGATACAGAGGCCTTGACTTCTATGTCTTTACCTGATGGCAAGCAGTTTTCTTCCTCATCAGAGAGGAAGGGCAGATTCATCTGGTCCCCAAGAAAGTAACCTTCCATGGTCTTTTTTTTTTCCCTTTTCTGGGCATTTTCTCAGACAGTTACTTGACTTCTGAGAGTCCTCTCCAGCCCCTCCTAGATCTGCCCAGCTAGTGCTTGGGGTCTGAGATTCAAATGCTGCTCCCCAGCCTCAGGGCTTGTCGGCAGCTGGCCTGGCTGCTATTCAGGGTAAGATTAAAGTTCTCAGGTGGGGGTAGGGCCCCCTCCCAGGCTCAGTTCCCTCAGGGGGTTTATGCAGAGACCTTCTGTAATGGAGCTGCTGCCAAGCTCCTTTCTGCTCTGGGAGCCTCTGGCCACCCGCTGCCTCTGCTGCTGCCTCCCAAGGGGGCCTGAGTCATGGAGGCACCCTGCTCCCTTTTCAGTTCGTCCAGACGTCTCTTTCACTGACCTGTGTGTCTGTGGGTGGAGGGACCTTTGCGGACACCTGAGACTCTGTCCCTGAAGCCTGCTTGGATCTGCTCGCTCCTCTCTGTGCCACCTGGCCAGGGCAGGACTGGGCTCCACTCCTGTCTGGTGCGTGATGGACCTTTGTGATGGGTTTTTCAGGGCTCTCTGTAACGGAAATCTCCTTCACTGTGTTGCTGCGTGGCTCCACTGTTCCAGAATTTGTTGAAAGTTCTTTTTATAGATAATTATTGGCTATGGGTTCGGAGCTGGCATATGTGAGTCTTTCTATTTTGCCATCTTGGCTCTGCCCCTAAGTATTGATTTTAAAGCTTCTGGGCATTAAGCTCATCAAGTGCTGAGTCCTTGATTGCAAACAGTATATATTGTATTGCTTGGAGGGAAAGGTGTAGGAGGAGAGAGAAGTAGGCAGAGAGAGAAAGAGGCAGAGAGAGGCTGAACAGAGAAGAGGGAGACTGAGCCAAGATCTTGACTAAGGAAACTTGCTCATGGAGAGATCTGAAGGAGAGAAAGGTCCATGTTCCCTAGATTAGTGATGCGTACCTTATCAAATCTTGCCTTCCAGTATCCTAATAGGGGTGTTTCAAATAAATATTTTGATTTTGTTTTAGAGAAGGAGGAGAGTTGTTATATTTTGCAAACCAACCATGGAGATACACAGGCATCCTCATAGCAGCTGCTATGGGTATAACATTGGCATTACACGGTCTGAATTCCTAATGATGGGTATTTTAAAAGATAGAATGGAGCTCATAACACCATATACTCTGAAGTCCCTCTTCCCTGTATAATTCAAGATTCTGTTTCTGCACTGGCGGCCAGCTTTATAGCGCAACTTTTTTAATTCCACAAGACCAGTACATTTTTGAATGGCTAATATTCTCCTAGGTTGAGCAATGATATTATTCTATCTATGTAGCTACATCTTCTCTGCCCTTACCAAGACTCTGCCCCCTTCTTATATATTATTTCATTAAGTGTCCCTTATTGGAGTCAAGTGTGATAATAGTTTGGAAGAGAGGGTCATGGATGAAGCACGCTACCTATTGCTTTAAAATGAGGCGATGTGTTGAAGACATATAATAAGACATACAGTTTTGGATATAGTCAACATAAGAATTTGTTTTGCTTGACTGTGTATGAATTGCTCCAAAAATTATTTTTTTCTTTATTTTTAATTGAGGGAGTGGTTAGAAAGGAGAGGTGCACAGTAAGCATAAGGTTGAAAGGAAAAAGAAAAGAAAGAGAGAAAGAAGAAAGAAAAGTGACAGGAAGGAAGTGTTGGAAGGAAGGGGGAAGGAAAAGAAGGAAGGAAGAAAAGGAGGGAAAAGGAGAAAGAGGAAGGGAGGGAGGTTGTTGTGTATATCTTCAGTGCCTGGCACTTGGCAAACAATAAATTTTTACTCAATGGCATTGTTTTTTATTATCTCCTCTATGGCAGGACTCCCTAAGAGAGAAAACCCAGTCACTTAGTTGATCTTGAAGAATGTAAGTTAGTTAAAGAGCACAAGACAATAGAATGGATGCCAAGAAAACTGGTCCTCATCGCATCTCTGCCTTGAATTTGCTGTGTAGTCTAAGCAATCCACTTTATGTCTTTGAAGTAAAGGAAGAAAGAGAGAAAGGCAAGTAGGAAGCAAGAAATAGAGAAAATGAAGGAGGAAAGAAGGGAGGGGAAAAGGAAGGAGGGAAAGAAAGGAAGAAAGGAAGATTAGGGTTTGAATTCTGATTCTGATCCTTTTTACCTTTGTGACACTGGGCATATTTATTTCTAGTTTCTGCTTCCTCATGTAACAAAAATGATTATGTTTTACTAAGTGACCTCCAAAATTCTGTCCAATCCTAAATCTATGATCCTATGACACTGATGTTTGAATTTAAACTT
Organism: Potorous gilbertii; assembly: GCA_028658325.1. Classification (NCBI taxonomy): domain Eukaryota; kingdom Metazoa; phylum Chordata; class Mammalia; order Diprotodontia; family Potoroidae; genus Potorous; species Potorous gilbertii. The sequence goes on from CM053774.1 coordinate 86,806,266, forward strand.
AGAGGTGAATAGTATCTGAACTTGCCAAATATAAAGCATATAGAGTTCCATTTTATTTAAAAGCAACTCCTAAAACTTTTGTTAACCAAGTTTCTCATACTCCTTCATTAATTTTTACACAGATCTCTTTGCTGGTTGATTAGTTAAGAATTACTTCAGATTGAATTTCTAGAAACAAAACATAAACAATTGTAGCTGAACAAATATTAATAAATGCATATTAATTAATATCATAGCATATTGGATAGATAGTTGGATCAGAGCCAAGAAAATCTAGATTCAAATCCCACCTCTAACACATATAAATTATGTGACCCTGGGTAAGTCACTTAAATCCTCAGGGCACTCCACAGCAACCTGTCTGTGAATTGCATAAAAAGTGCTGAACTGCACTGGTAGCATGAATTTCTACATCTGGGAATTTCCAACACCAAGGAAATCCACAGGTTGACTCCTCATCTCTGTTTTAAAAAAAAGCTTTTCAATGTTCATAATTATTAATTTCAATGTTCATAATCTTTTCAATGATGCACTTAAAAGGTAACAAATCAATAGAGAAGTTACTAATACAGTGCCACATTGTGGTGTCCTAATGAAACACTTAAAGTCTGTTCAGTTTCACTGTATTTTATGAAAAAAAGCCCATATTGATGGTCATCTTTATATCTATCCTGATTGATCTGCCTAATTTGATTAACAGGAGGAGCTTGCAGATAGATATTTCAGTCCAATTTCAGTTCTGTTATTGACTACCCTTACCTCAGCCTCAGTTTCCCCATGTGTCAAGTGCATTGGAAAGTATAGATGATTTCTAATGTTGTTTATAGTTCTTGATTTCTACTGATGTTTGAGAGCATATGTAAGGGGAAATAAACAATTTTATAGAGAGACCACTTATTACGAGAAGCACAGTGAAGGACTCCTAAAATCTGTAGGAAAATGGAAAGAAATTACAAAATTTCTTTAAAAAGAATAATCCAATTGAATGGTTTCTTATTGGTGCATTTACCAGAAAGTTGATAAGATATGAATATATTAATTAGAGGGCTTTAGATTTGGTGGTACCCTCATCATTTGGTGAGAGAGAGAGAGAGAGAGAGAGAGAGAGAGAGAGAGAGAAAGAAGAGAGATTCAGAAAAACTTTCCGTAAAACTGTCAAATTCAAAGGGATTCAGTTGATCTTCTTAATGCTAGATTATTTCTGTGACGATATATGGAGGTAATTTTATTGATCTCCCAAAGATGAAACACAACGACTTGGGAATGTACAAAAACATTCCATTTAAGCTATAGTATCAGCCATCTTATGAAATAAGATTTTTCTCTCCATACTTCAGAGAGGAAGGATGTAGTTCAGGCAGCTTAATGTTTAAAGGATGAAGCAGGTTAGTCAAATGCAGGGTAACGGATGGCCACTTGATTCTCTATGGACCTTATCACTTTATCCCCATTTATCAAAAAGTGAGAGTTCAGACTCTATCTCCATATGATTTGCTCATATAGAATCATCATTCTGTCACGCTTTTAGACTAATTCAAACTGCAGCAGGAAACAAAGAAATCTCACTTACACTGTGAGTAAATAAATAAACTTAATTAGTTTTACATGTAAATGTATCTGTTGTCCCTTTCAAATTATTGATGCCTAGAGCCATGATCTATACACCTTTGCTTGAGTTTTTTTATTTTTCTTTCAAATCATTTTATTTTCTCTTCTTAAAGACAGGAGAAGTGAAGACTCTTCTGTAATTAGGAACAAAATTATTCCTTAATTTTAACAAAGTAAGATAGGCTTATTTTCGTTGTCTGTATTTTGCCCAATTGTAGATGAAAATCACCTGCCTTTCTCCTTGTCGTATCTGCCTCCGGAGTCACTGACTGACAGTGAGGTTTTGCTTTTTGAAAAATAAATGTTCCCCCATTTTAACTTAGCTTTTCTTCTACCATCAGACCTTCTCAGCTTTTCTGCAGTCCATTGCCCCACACAAATAAATTTCGCAGTATTATTTCTGTCAAATTTAGTGCTTAAGGCATTTGACAACCACATGTTAGAAGAACCACCCTCAATCTCCAAATCCTTCCTATAAGTCGCCTTTGTATTTCTTGAAAAAAGAACTGATGAGGGGGATTATTGAGCTGATATTCCCCTGGTTTTCAGCAGTCACATGTGGCTTCCCTCTAAAGACTGAAAACCCTACCATAAGGATTCCATAAACCCCTTTCAGCTGCTTAAGTCAAATAGCATTGAGTTTCTTAGTCCTGCTAGGACGCCTTGATGGATCACTTCTTTGCAGGCCATTAAAAAGTGTCCTTGTCTTGGTACTTAGTGGCTCAGCAGATCCCTTGGGGGATGATTAGAGTCTCTTCCTACAGTTCTCGAAGGAATACACAATTCCTCTCTTCCGCAACTGAAGGTGAAGGGGGGTAGGGGAAAGCTGCTGCAGATTTGGAAAACTTGTGCAGGAGATGTTTTAATGAGATCATCATTCTTGAGGAAATACTGCACTCAACATGCAGCCATGCGGCATTGAAAACGGAGTTCAGTCATGGACAAATTGTCTTCATCGTGATACTCTTTTCATGTGGACCCCACAGCCAATGAAGTATTGAGAAGAAGGATACTGGGAGGTAAACCATAGCTACATCTGTCCTTTAAACTTCAAAATGGCTCAACATACACACATACACACACACACACACACACACACACACACACATACACACTGTATCTTTACTCCTAAGCAGACTGTATTCATTGAAGATCTCATTTCACTCCCTTCCATCTTCATCCTCCAAAGCTTGTCAAGAACTGTTGAATAAAAGATGTATATAGACTTTGAGTTTGTGTGGGAACTTTGAAAGTCAGGAGGTTGATTAATACAAAGGAAAGAATTCCTACAATGAAATCAATGGATGCCAGTTTAGGTCACAAATCTGATGTGGCCCTCATTTAACCTCTCTTGACTTGACTTTTGTCATGTAGAAAATGAGAGATGGAATAAATGATCTTTGAGGTTCCTTTAAAGTTCTAGAGCAATGAACCTATGATGCCAGCTTTCAGAGTACTTAGAAAGCAAGCACAAGAACTAATGATAAGAAAAGAATACTCCTAGAAATGCCCATCCCTTTTGCCCCTTATTCTCTCACCATGATTAAAACCGTTCTTCTTTCACCTGACTTTGTAATTTGGACTCATTAAATTATTTCCATATTTCTGATTGCAGGATGACTTTCCTTAAAAACTCAACTCATTTCACAGATATAACTTTGAAAATGTTTGCTGATATTTAAAAAAAATAACTATTTTCTTAAGTTAAAAATAATTTTTAATTAAAATATCTGTTTTAATCTTTCTTTTAAGAAAACTTTTTCTTCTTTTGATCCTCTCTATGTTGATTCTCAAAATGTGACAGTCACAGTTTCCTCCTCTGCAAAATGAAGAAGAGGTCAGATGAAAATAAGAGGTCTTAACTTGTAATCTATGAACCAAAAAAATGATAAATATTTCAACATAATTGATTTCTTTTGGAATCCTATATATTTTACCTTTTGCATGTAAAAGGACTCTGAGGAGTCCTTAGAATTCACTAGAGTGACAAAGATGGTCCATGGCACAAAATATGTTAGCCCCTGGGCTAGGTGATCTAAGGTCCCTTCCAACTCTAAATCTGTTTTCATATGATTGCATAGAAAGAGGCTACCTGTCATTTTATAATAACATAAAGTTATAGAGTTAAGTAGAGCTTGAAAGGGAATTCAGGGCTCATCTACTCCTGGCCCCTCATTTTGTAGCTGAGGTGCAGACTTGATTGAAGACCATACTTGTGTAAGTATAAAAGGTGGATCTTAAATCTAGGTCCCTTGACTATAATCCAGAACCACAAAAGCAGAGCTCTGCGCACATATTGAACATTTTAGCTATGTAAAAAATACTGCAGTCATGTTTAAAACAATTATCTCCATGGTGAGAAACATGCTTTTCATTTCATCAGGAAGTATAAAATCTGTGTCTACACTGGCTGTGCCTACAAACAACTATAAGATTGCTTCTTTTGCTGCTTTTGTCCATTTCACTGACTTCCCCCCTGCCTTTGCATTGATTTGTTGGTTGAGGAACTTAACAGAATAGGCAATTGTCTTGGCTTCATGGAAGCACAGCCTTAAAGAGATTAGCTAACTGGTTCAGATTCACATCATGTTCATTTAATGACTGGAAACGGTTCCCTGATTATATTACTTTTCTCACACTTAGCATTCCCTAGGAATAATTCCATATTCCATCACCCATGTTCCATACCCAGATCATGAATCTAACATTGCTCAAATCCTAATTCAAATGTAGCTTCTGCCAAGAAGCCTGCTTTTATTAACAGGAACGAAGTACAGTTTTCAATACAATAAAACTTTACCCTCTGCTTATTGTAATAGAAATATTATTGGACTTTGGCTAAGGCGGGGAAACTAGATGTGGGGAAAATTCAGTTGGAAAGGGGTGTATATGAGTGGGAAATGTTATCAAACAGATGGTGAGAGGGTTGCACTGGTAGGAACTCACTAAGGAGGAAGTCATCTCTGGGAGAGGAGGCTGAGCCACTAGAGCATGTCATGGGGGCAAATTTTCCCTAGGACTTTTGGGACTTGTGAATAGAGACGCTTGCTAGAAGTCTATCATGGAGTTAGTGTGAATGCTGCCTCTCACATCTGGTATCCCCCACCCCCAAACCACCATGTGCACTATTTCTTGGTACTTAATCAATGTTTGAAGTAGGATCAGAAGATCATTGATATAGAGCTAAAAGTGACTGCTAGGGCAACCCTTTCATCATACAGAGTGAGGACCAAGAAGGCTGTTATTTTCCTTCTAGATGGCCTCCACATCAGAAAGATCTGCTTTCAAGGTACATACTTCATTCATACATGTATACGTATACACATATTTGTATATGTCTATACAATACAAATACACATGTATACATAATACATATACACATGCATAGCACACACATATGTTCATATACATGCATATATAATATATGTGTATGTATGCATACATATAGGTACGTGTGTACAGGTGTACATACACATATACATACATATACATATACACCAAGTAACTGCTTGGTGCCCCAGGCAACTCTCAAGGTAGGTGCTGATAAACATTAATAGGGGGAATTTCCATGTGCCCAATGTTCCTGCTTCCAAAAATGTTACAAATCTGCTCTGAAAATTCTTCAGTAACTTTCTCCCTCTCCACCTTCATGTTGTTCACTTAAATTTTCTACTTAACCATAATCAACATGAGTCAGAAAACCAGTTTATTGATCTTCCCTCAACCCCAATCCGGGTCCCTTAAACATTATCCTTCATATAATGGGCACTTAATAAAGCTCGGGTCTTAGAATTACAAAGACCTGTGTTCAAAGACTAACTCAAAAACTAGTTCATTGAACAACCCTGTTGCTCTTCAGCTGTGTCTGTCTCTGTGACTCCACTGGGGGTTTTCTTGGGAAAGATAATGGAGTGGCTTGCCATTTCTTTCTCTACCTTATTTTACAGATGAAGAAACAGAGGCAAACAGGGTTAAGCGACTTGCCCAGGGTCAAACAATTAGTGTCTGAGTTAAGATTTGAATTCAAGTCTTCCTAACTCCAGGCCCAGCATTTAATCCATTTCACCATCCAGCTGCTCAAGAAACCCTGAACAAGTTATTTGACTGCTTTTAGCTTTAATTCCCTTATTTATAAAATGGAGATAATTAATAGTGAATATTTCAAAAACTGTTGTGGGGATCAAATGAAATAAATCATGTAAATTACTTTGCAAACCTTAAAGCTCTATGTAGGTGGCACAAAGAGTACTGGACTTAGAGTCAAGTTCAAATCCAGTCTCAAAAACTTACTGTGTGTGTGACAATAGGCAAGTCTTTTAGCCTCTGCTTGTTTCAGTTTCCCTATCTGTAAAATGGCAAAAATAAAACAAAAACTAATAGCACCTGTCTCCCAAGATTATTATAAGGAAAAAAATGAGATAATATTTGTAAAGTGCTTTGTAAACATTTCTACACAAATATTACCTATGGTGATCATGGTAATGAATATCTGGGATACCCTTCTACCCTATTTATTCTGCATATGGGTGACATGGGGAGGGGAGTTAGGTGGCTCACTGGATAGAATGCTGGGCCTGGAGTCAGGAAACATCATTGTTCTGAGTTCAAATCTGCTCTATAACCCTGGGCAAGTCACTTTATCCCAGTTACTTCAGTTTTCTCATCTGTAAAATGAGCTGGAGAAGAAAATGGCAAACCCTCCAGTATCTGCCACGAAAACCCCAAATGGGGTCACAGAGAGTCAGATGAGACCAAAATGACTTAACAACAATAACATCAAGCCGCAGTAGCAAACTTACAGAGAGAGACTTTTATATTATGGTGAATTAAGAATCAGTATCCTAGTCAAGAAGATCTGAGTTAAGTCCTGCCTTTGGCATATACTGACTGTCGACTCCAGGAAACTCTCTAAGGCTACAGTTTGCAGAGCAGGCCCATGTCTGTGCTGCTGGGAGAGCCATTCTTTTCTTTATTGTATATAAAAATACATATTTTATATAAATATAGGTATATATGATTTATTTAAAAATAATTATTTTTCTTTCTATGCCAATAAAAACCACATCTATGACTCTCCCCTCCACACTTCCCCCTCCAACAAAAGGATAGCAGCGGATTTGAATAATGGTAAGAATGTTGACTGGGGATTAAAACCTGCTTCTGACACTGACTATTTGTGTGACCTTGAATAAGTCACTTCTCTAGGCCTCACTTTTCTCATTTGTAAAAGGAGAAGGTTGGATAAGGTATCTTCTGAATTCCCTTTTAGATCTTGAGCAATGATCCTATTATTCTAAGATCTCATTGCTTTTGTCAGTGTTATTTCTTGACCTGTTCAAATCTCCTTTTCCTGTGGGATTCTTGACCATGCTTTTCAAATAAAGTCCTACATAAAAGTTCTGTCTAACACACTGAAGGCTTGATTCTGGCATTCTCAAGGATTTGAATGTGACACTTGCCCAAAACCTACTTTGAGGCTTGGTGGTCTTGCCCAAAGTATTGGGTAGTGATTTTAATACAACTAATATTTGTTGGGTAATTAGGTGGTCCAATGGATAGAATGCTGGGCCTGGAGTCAGAAAGCCCTAAGTTAAAATCTGATTTTAGACACTCTCTAATTGTATGACCCTGGGCAAGTCACTTAAAGCTATTTGTTCCAGTTTCTTCATCTTCAGAGTAATTTGGAGAAAGAAATGGCAAATCACTATACTATCTTTGCCAAGAAAACTCTACAAAGGTTCACGAGACAGACATGACTGAAACAACTGAGTTAATATTTGTTAATAATTATTCAGGTATTAAAGTTTGTACCCAAACTTTAGTTAATCTATTGTGAAGCAAAAGTAGAAATAAAATGAGTTTGGGAATGAATAATCTGAGAATAACATGGCGAATGACTTATGGGTCAAATTGAAGATAAGATAATGGGTACTGGAAGCTTACTTTGGTCATGGTTCAAAGTATCTTTTGATTCTTTGCAATTCTTGAACTTTTCCAGTGGCTAAATCTTAATAGTACAAAGACTTGCATTGCTCTTTGGAACTTAATGAATATGATAAATCTCATTAAAAAAAATAATCCCAATACACATCCAGACTTTCTTTTATTCTAAATTTTGGTCTTAATTGTTTTCCTTTGATAGATATGCCAGATAACCACCTCATCACTAGATCTTTTCATTTCTGTGGTATGTCTTCCAGTTGCAGGTGAATGGAGCTAATTCAGTCTTGTCTTCAAGTGCCAAAGCAGGGAGGATGCTAAGGCATGGGGTGTGTGAGAATCCTATTGAGCTATAGCCATTAATTATATTCCTTTGGGAATGTCTTAGTACAAGACTAGAAGGAACTTTGTTTCCTTTTTCTTTCGCTGGATCACATGTTGATGAATTTGGAAGGAACATATTCTTGTCATTAATAACATGGTTGGACATAGAAGTCAAAAATAGAGCACATTCCTGGGAAAGTCCACTTTTAGAGAGGCAAAGAATCTAAGGCCCATTAAAAAATGAAATCCTTGCTTAAGATGCATTACCCTGAACAACTTATTTCTAAAATTTGTCTTATGATTAAACAAATTATTTAAAAAATAAAATTATTAAAAACTTTTAAAACATTATTTATCTCATTTAAAAAATCTGATATTTACTTCCATTTTGGAGTGAAGATTTCCCTGAGGACAGGGATTTTTTTATATCTTAATATCCCCAATATTCCACCATTCCACCAGTGATGTCTCACTCTGAAGCAACCCACTCTTTCAACTGTATATATGGAATATGTGGCTCTTTGTATTTGTCTACTCCATTCATAGCAAACTCAATTTTATCTCAAATCTCTTCCTTTTTAGATCCCTCCATTTATTTGTATTCACTGGAATTGATTAGCTCCCAGCTTCCTTGGTTACTCTTTGCAGTACTTGCACTAATTCTCCTTAGCTCATTAGGTATGGTGAGGGAATTAGAATATTGTTCCCTATGGCCTCTTCTAATTTCTTCCTCTACCATAATAGTAGTCAATAACTTCTCCTCCTTTGAGATTCATTTAATCCATATTTGTCACTTAATCAAGATTTTAAGAGGTTAGTCTGCCAACCTTTGAGAGACTCTACTTCCTTCCTCAATGTGTTCAGTGCCTAGATCAGTTTTTCTTTTTTCTTCAACTCCTGCTCTGATACCAGAGGACTTCAGCATGTGTATTGATATTGCTTCAAACATCATAGCTTCCTGATTCTTCAATAAACTTATTTTCCATGATCTACTCCACTTCACTATAGCTACATAGAGGGTCATTACACCCTTGATCTTGCCCTAACTTACTGTTTTACTTTGAAATTCCTTTACCCAATCATAATCCACTATCATCATTTCTTTCCTCCTACCTTATAGTTTCAAAACCAGTTCTTCACCTCTAATGTCTTCCCCTATATTTCTTCTAAAGCCATCATGCCTGCACTGGCTTGATTCCTTTCCTTTCCCCTTCTTGATACCTTGATGAACCAGTTCAATTTTACATGGTTTTGTTCTTGTGAATTTATTAGTCCTTTATCCTATCAAAGATCTTACCTTGCCAAACCTCAATCTTAAATTATTCCCTCCATTTATTGCCTTTGTTCCTACTCATGTACTGCTGAAGAAAAGAGAGAAACTGTGCTGATTGGGTCCACTCAAATTTATGTCACATAATCTCAACTGAGTATTGAAGCAATGGAATTTGTGTATACTTTCCTGATCAATTCACCATCCTTTTACCATAGCAACATTTCCAAGCCTTTTTCATCCTCCAGGCTCATAACCTAGGCTTCATGCTTTATTCTGTACACTCTCAATCCTGCCCCCTGCCCCATTTCAAATCAATTGTCAAGGGCTGTTGATTTCATCTTCGTAGTATCTTTCTTATATGCCCCCCCTTTTCCTCCAACAATTCTACCACCTTAGTGCAGGGCTGAATCATTTCACATCTAGACTATTAGAACAGCCTGCTAGTAAGTTTTGCTTCCTTAAATTTCCCTCTATTCTAGTCTACTTAGCTATCAAGTTGATTTTCTTGAAGTGATCAATAATCTCTAATGATTTTAAAGAGATCAATCATCTCTAATGACTCCCTATCACAACTAGAATAAAACATACTTTCCTCTGGCTTCATAACTTGGTCTCTTTATACCTATCTAGGATTCTGATTCTTTATTTCCCTTTACATATTCTGAAATTCAGTAATACTGACCTCTGTACTCATTCTCACTAACTATACTCCCATCTCACAACTCCAGGTATTTTCACTGGCTGTTACCCATGTTGGGAACTCTCCCCATTTCTTGGCATTTCTGGCCAAATTCAAGTTTCAGTTAAGTTTCACCTTCTTCAGAAAGTCTTTTCATGCCTTCCTTGATCCTAATGTCCTCCCTCTGAGATTACCTCTAATTTATTTGTGCATAATTATTTGCATCTTGTGTTTTTCATTAGACGGAGCTCCTTGAGAGCAGGAACTACCTTTCTTTGCCTTCTCAAAGATTAGCACAGTGCCTGGTACACAGTAGGTGGTGCTACAAAAATGCTCGTTGAATGAATGAATTAATAAAAAAGGAAAAAAGAGAAGTTTTTGTAAAAGTTGAAAATGCCAGGATACCAATAGTTCCTCTATTGAATTGAAATAGTTTGAGGAGTTCTGCTCTTGGTTTTGCACATTCAGCCTTGGTTATTGAGAACAGAAGTGCACCATCAGAGGACATACCCCTCTCCCTATTCATTTAACAAAACCTTTTCCCCTTAGCTCCAACAATATCACTGCTTTCTCCTGATCTCTTAGGAAAACTTTCTCTGTCAGGGTGTAAACTTTATGAAAAGTACAATAAATTGACTTTACTAGATGGACTTTTATTTAAACAATTAGCACTTAGTCTTTAAGTAAACAGTGAGTGATTTTTCCTTTAGATGTCATGATGATAGCCATGACACAAAGGACCCAAAAGCCCAGAGCAATCAATTTCCAAAACCACAGGGTGGTGGTAAGGGAAGCCGACAGTGAGCACTTTAACTCGTGGGGTTGCCACAATGGCTTGGATCTATGGCTTCTTTCCAACCCTTCATTCTGTTTTTCTTAAGACTACACAATGGACTCAAAATAATTGTGTATTCTAATCTATACTTAAACATTCACTCTAGGTATAGAATAGCATTTCCTTCTATTTAAGTGAGTTCTGTTATTGGCAAAATAAATACTATCTCTCTTGCAGATGGAATTCACTTAGAAATATCTTCTTGATGTGAAACTAAAGAAAATAAGCTAGACTTTTCCTCCTACAATCCTTTCATACACATACACACATTTATGTGTGTGTATATATATATATATATATGAATATATATTATACATGTATATATGCATATACACACCCATATATATGTATAGTGTATATCCCCATTATGATTCAAATAAAGAACCCCAAGATCTGGAAAACCTCTTTTTCTCAACTGCAAAATTCATTTTGCATGTGGATGGTATATCAGATTTCATAATTTGGGTTATGCTTTTTCTATGCTAATTATTACATTTTCTCTTTCTTAATGAATAATTACCCACCTTTCGAATGGATTGAAAATATGTAAAAGTTTTTTAAATGGGTCATTGTAATCCAAATATAATATTTCTAGTGGACACGAGAGATTTTCCAAGAAGTTTTATGGTTGTGATTCAAACATCTATTTATTTTAATACATCAAATATTTCTCTCTAATTTAGTTTTAAGTTCAACAATAAAACTTTGGTCCATCCACTCATTTCTTTGTTTAATTCTCGATATCATATTCCACATATCAAAGAGCAATTTTCTGAATCTGCCTTATACCTTTAGTAAGGCATGCCATCTTTGCCATTACACATTATTTTTTGGATCATCCTCTAGTCTTTCTTTTGGGCGACAAAGTACAAATACAACTTCAGACTGTATCATTAGTTTGTGTCTTCAATATGCAACATTTCTGGCGGTTATTTGAGTTACTGCAGAATGCCATGAAATTGTCAAAGCAATTAGATGGAATCACAAACCTATAGATGGTCATGCGGAATCAGAGTAATGCCAGGGACCCTCAGGATCATCTTGCACAAACCCTTTGTTTTCTCAATGAAGACTTCCAGGAGATCTACCTAAACTTCTAAGGCTTTTCATTATTGCTGATATTTTAAATTGTTCTCAATGATAATTCTATCCCTGAGGTGCTTTCCAGTTCTATGGTCCTTGAGAAGTGGCTCAGCCATTTGGACTAACACATTGGATTGTTGTGTAGGATCACACATTTAGACCTGGCAGGGAGTTTAGAGATAATATAGACCAAAAATGTCAAACTCATGCTAGCCCCATTGGAAGCTCCTGAGTACAGCCAGAATCGGATTACATATAATTGGGAGATATCTAACAAAAAATACAATACAATACAGATAATGCTAATGTATGATTTTCTGATCTGGACCAGGCTTATCCAACTCCAATAGAAAAGGAGTCACTGATTAGTACTTAAGAATACCTGGGTGGTTGCATATTGACTTAGAAAATCAGACATTAACTTTCTCTATGTTCTGTTTTATTTTTAATTGTTGTATTAGAGATCTCTTAATTATATTTTAATCTGATTTGGGCCACATAGGGATTGCCATATGTGGCTCTCAGGCCACTTGTTTGATATCTCTGGTCTAGACCAACCCCTCATTTTACACTTAAGGAAACTGAAACCCCCAAATATGGAACAATTTGTCCAAGGTCATGGAAGTAGTAAATAGAAGAGTCTGCAGTTGAACTTAGATCTTCTGTCTCTAAATACAGTACACTTCATACTGTACTGTAAGTCCCAGTGTCAAAGAGGCCGCTCAAAATAGTAAAGACCTATGGATCTATCAAATGAACTATAGCTTCCCAGGATGCCTGGTAGCTAAGTAATATAGAGTCAGTTTACTTTACTATACAGGATACAACAAGCTGCCAACAGTTTTTTAAATGTATGGTATAATTTTTAGAGAGATGACAAACCCACCACTGACTATTAATCATAAAATCTAGCATTTATATAATCTTTTAAGATTTGCAAAACACTTTATATGTTATCTCATTAGGTCTTCTCAATAATCTTGGGGGATGGGCATTGTTATTATTCCAAATGAGGAAAGTGAAGTTGAGAGAAATTAACTGATTTGTCAAGGCTTACACATCTAATAAGTGTATTAGGCAGAAATTGAACTCAGGTCTTCTTAACTCCAAGACCAGCATTCTGTCTATTATACTACCTAGGGCATTTGGTTCCAGCCATACTGAGATGGGATTGACTTTTAATTTTTTTACTTACCATGGAATAAATTAAAGTTGAGAACAAATGGTTTCCATCTGTTAAATCTCCAAATTGCATTATACTATGCGTGGGGCTTTTTTGAGCCACAGATAGCTTCACATTTCTTCCTCTTTCTAAAAACAAAACTGTAGAAAAGTCAACCATCAAAAAACTAAATGTGGGGTATGGGTTCTGTAACTAGAAAAAAAATTGTAGCTAGTATTTTTCTCTTTGTTGAAAAAATATCAACTGTTGGTAGAAAACAAAAATGGCAGGACACCAATAAACCAATGGCCCTAATTTATGATCAATGCATAGCTCTCTGCACCAATTATGAAGAAAGAGTGGGTGTGGCTAAAATCCTGGAACTCTGGCTTATTATCAACTTTAAATTATAACCAGACAAAATCATGTTCAAGTCCAAATGCTGTGGGTTTTTTGGGGAGGGGCAGGGGAAGCTGAAATGGTTCCAAATTACCCTCTGACAACATCAGACAAGTTTAAATTCATTGAGTTCGTGTAAGAAATCACTTTTGATCGTACTGTTTCCATGTGTTCTGAGTTGCAGTGGACACAGTCCAGTTGGGTCTGTGGCCCCAGGAGGGTCTCACAGGTGTACCTAGGGCTTCTATTTGGGAAAGAGCTACCTGCATTCCACCTGGGGTTTAACCTCTTCCCATTTCAGGGATTGGAAAGCAAGAACATAAAAAAGGGAAAAAAGGGTGAAATCATGCTTTGCCTTGTGGTCAAGATTTTTATTCAGATTTTGTTCCAGGATTTAATGTAATATCTATCATTCTCTATGCAAATGTTGACATTAACAGTGAACTCAAGAACAGCTCCAGCCACATCCTACTGCTTGTACTCTTGGGTATCGGTATATTCTGTAAGATAATGCTGATAGCAGTAAAGAGGACAGCAGGGGCTTCTGCATGCCAGATGTCTGATTTTACCTCTGACAGCACAGTCTTTCCGTAAAATACGATTTTTGCTTTAAAAAATAAAATGAAACTTCCCTCTTCTCTCTATTCCATAGATTTTCTGCCCCTACCCAGAAGTGCTTACTGTCAACCTTTTAGACTGTTCACCATACTATCTGGAAATACTTTCAAATGGTTGTCAGTGTGCCCCAGTCACAGTGCCATATACTCACTGACCCATCTTAAAAAAATATGTATTTATGTAAATTACCCTTTAAAAATATGGTTCTAGTTCAAAGATGTAAGTTTAAACTTAAAATTATTCAGCATGACACAGTTGAAATAAATCAGGATTAGGCACCAGAAGATGCGAGTTCAAATGTTAATTCTAGTACTCATTACCCTCATGACCAATTATCAATTCAGCTAACCTCTCTGAATCTCACATTCCTTCCTTGTAAAAACAGAGAGTTGGACTATATGGCCTTTAAGCTTCATTCCAGATCTAAATCCATAATTCCTGTGATGTATAAAGTGTCAGATGATTCCTTTTTTTTTTTTTGGAAAGAGGTATCTACAAATATCTTTTTGTATCTATCATTTATTGTTTTTTTAAATATTTTCTTCTAAATGTCTTGGTTTTTCCTTAGTTTTCCCCACTGATATATAATTCCCCTACAAATGAAAAAAACTTACTCTAGATTTCCCTCTTTTCCTTCGGTTCTTTTCTTGGTGTTAAGTGCTCTTGACAAATTAAGTATTCACTCATGAAGCACCTATTATGTGAGTGACACCGGTTCTGGATGATAGGGATTAAAAAAGATAAAAAACTAAACAAAATCTCTGCTTTATACACATAAAGACAAGTTAATTTTAAGGAGAAATTACTAGCCTTTAGGAGATGATCAATTGATCAACGAATCAGCTAGAATTTAAGTGTCTCATCATTCAGGCCTTTCAATCTTGTCTAACTTTTTATGACCCCATTTGGTATTTTCTTGGCAAAGATAGTGAAGTGCTTTGACATTTCCTTCTCTAGGTCATTTTACATATGAGGACCCTAAGGCAAACAGAATTAAGTGACTTGCCCAGGGACACACAGCTAATAAGCAACATGTGGGGTCAAATTGGAACTCAGGAAGATGGGTCTTTCTAACTCCTGGGCTGGTGCTCTATCTACTGCTCCACTAGCTACCTTATAGTTGTAGATAGACTAGATTAAAGAGAGGAGACACTGGGTGGTATAGTGGATCTGGATTTGAATTTGATTTCAGCCTTACTTACTAACTATATGAACCTAGACAAGTTTTTTTTTAACTTCTTTCAACTCTAATTCCCTCATCTGCAGAATGGAGATCCAGGTTTGTGAGGATAAAACATGCAATCATCGTGACATAGTGAATGGAGACCAGAAGGGAGCCCTTCTAGGGATATCTCAACTCCCATGATATTAATGGCTGCCTCTATTCCGAAGATGCTTCAATTTCTTTATTTGGCTCTGAACTTCCATCCCTGGCTCCACTCCTTCATTTTCAGCTCCTGATCTCTCAATTAGCTGAACTACTAAAATCTGGCACTCAACCTGCAAACTCAACTGCTTTTTCTCTCCAGCCTAGTTCCTCCTTACAGCTCCTCCATTTTTATTAAGGTATCAAATTTTCCTAATCACCACGATTGACTTCTGCCTTTTTTTTAACCCAATCTATTGTTAAGCCCTATTGATTCTATCCCCACAGTATCTGACATACATCCTTCTGTTTCCATTACTGCTGTTACCTTCCTAAATTAAGCCCTTTATGTTTCCTCCAGTTTTTTATATCAACCTCCTAACATCTCTCCTTGAGTACTTCTCTCTGATTTATTCTATACGTTGTTATCATAATAATCTTTTTTAAAGCATAACATTATAGAATTTCCAAACTCAGAAAACTTCAGTGATTATCTACTTCCTACCGATGAAAAACTAAATATGTCAGTTTGCCATACAAGGATTTTCATAATATAAACCTAGTCTTTTTTTTTTCTTTTGGACTTAATCTCCTACAAGTATTTGACACTCTAGATGAAAACAGGATTACTTGGGGTATCCCAAGATGGGTCCCTACTTTCCCATCTCCAACTGTTTGCTCATGTTATTCTCCCTACCTGTCATACATTTCCCTTCATAATTCTCCATTTGGAAATCACCCCCAACAACTTCTAACTTTTATGTCTCCACAAAAATTTCTTTGAGCTTCTAACAGGATGTGATCTCTTTCTGTCAGGGATATTGTAAGGCTGCAATGAGATGATATATGTAAAGCACTTTGCAAACCTTAAAGTGTTATATAAATGTCAGTTCTTACTAGTAGTAGTAGCACTACTAGTGGTAGTAGTAGTAGTTATAGTAGCAGCAGTAGAAGTCGTAGTGGTAGGCAGCTAAGTGGTGTAATGGATAGAATGTCAAACCTGAAGTTTTCCCGAGTTCAAATCTGGCCTCACTTACTAGCTGTGTGATTCTGGGCAAGTCACTTAACCCTGTTTGCCTCAGTTCCTAACCTTAAAATGAGCTGGAGAGTGAAATGGCAAACTACTCTAGTACCTTTACCAATAAAAAATGGGGTCACAAGGAGTTGGACATAACTGAAAATGACTGAACAACAACTACTGCTATACAACGACTATTCTTAGTAGTTGTAGTAATAGTAGTAGTAGTCTATAGTTAATAGACCACCAGTCTGGTGATGACTTAATTCCCTGAGCCTTCTATTGAATTCCTACTGAATTCAAGCAATACTTACAACACAATACAGGGAGGTAGCAGTAGATGTTTAATAATTAGACCCTCAGAAAATACATGCATACATATCTAAATCTAGTCCTCTTAAACTTTACATTTTATACTTTTGTTGCTACGAGGAAGGGGTGGGGAACCTGTGGCCCCACAGCCACACATGGCCCTTTAGGTCCTCAAGGGCAGCCCTTTGACTGAATCAAAACTTCACAGAAAAAAATCATTTTATTAAAGAAATTTGTTCTGTGAAATTTGTATTCAGTCAGAGGACCTAGAGGACCATATTGGCCTAGAGGCTACAGGTATAGTGTATGCTAGACTTGTGGCACAGAAATTTATTAGGGTAATTCTGGTCAATGAGATATATAAACTCCCAGTAAGAAGTCAATCAAAGAGCGATGAAGAAGGTAAGATGTCCAGTCCTATTAGATCATCTGCTCACTTTCCTGAGTTATGAAAAAGCAATATAAGTTCTATTACCTTTATTTTTGAACTACAAAAATGTGGAAAAAGAAATAACAATCTTTTCAAGTTATTCTCTGTATGAGGAAGAGGACAGAATGAAACCAAGGACACCCATTTCTCCAAATCAGGCAGGTACCATGACCTCAGATCCCAACTTTCTTCTTTGTCTCCTGTTGGAAAGAGGTTTTCCTGGGGCTAGTTTACAATACATGGAGATGATATATGATAAAACTCTGGCTGTTTAAATTACCTGTGTCAAGCAGGATAGCCCAAGCTCCATAATTAACATGTATGTCAAACAACACAGAATTCCTCAAAGAATGCACGTCAACCTTTTAACTGTGACTTAGGTATGTGTATATGTGTGTGTGTACATCTGTGTGTATGCATGTGTGTGCATGTGTGCGTGTGTGTGTGAAGTCTCTCCAGAGTGCTGCATTCTCTTTTCCTAAACATTTTGTTTGGCATTTATCATATTCAACTCCCACTCTTTTCATTCTTCCTGTTTTATTGATGAATAATGAGAATGTTAACACTGCTTATCTTGACATGCCAAATGAAGAGTGACTTGCCTAAGAGGCTCTAGTCTGAATCAACTGGATGATTTCTGTATGTTTGCTTCCAGTTTTAAGCTATGATTGCTTACTCCTAACAGTAGCTATAAAACACACATTTGCGGGCAAGGCTCTAATCTCATAGTCAACTAAAGTAATCTTACTTTGCGATATGACTGTAAATGAAATTATACTTTACAATGGCTGGTCTGCTGCCCATGGAGGGGGGCCTAAAGAAGTAGGACTGTGGAAAAAGTCAGAAACAACTCTCTGGATTCAGTTTTCTTCTGTTAGAATTATTAGCTATGACTCTCCTTTCTATTGTCACTATTTCAGAAAAAATGCTCCTTTTTAGAGATTTAATTATAATGCAAACCTACAAAAAAATAGAAAAGACTTTCCTGAAGACAATTAGAATTTTTATTCAGTTTGGATATGCAGATATTAGTTCTAATTGTTATTTATCAAGAAGGCTATCTGGATTAATATAAACTCAGTCAGAATTTCAAAGTTGCATCATTTTTGTCATACCTGGTATTAGATCAACGTGAAAATTCCTTGGGAATGCCACACATGAATATATCAAAGATGGCACCATCTTGAGGACTTTGGAGTGTCCTTGCTCATAACAACTTGCATAACATTTCATTTGACCCAGTGTTGGAATAAAAGGTATTTTCCCATCTAAGGCATTGGTGCTGAACTTGTACTTAACAGCGTGGTGCAAATATGATCATGTCCTAAATAATCTGTTCATTTGAAAGACTTTTTCATTAACTCTTGTGTAGATATCATTGTTTTGGTTCAGATGGGAGCTACACTAGAAAAGTCATTGATGACATTTTACCTCCTCTGCTTTTTTAAATAATGTGCCACTTACTGAACAAAGTGACAAATTGAAATCAAATAAATAAAAATCAGTTAATATGAAGTTAGTTTCATTTTTATTTTTTATGTATTAATTACACTGTCCCATTTAAAACCTGTCACTACTGTTTCAATAACACCAATGAAATCATTCCTTGCAACAAAGGAAATCAGGTAGGCAAAGGAAATCATTCCTTGCAACAAAGGAAATCAGGTAGGCAAAGGAAGTCATCACAGGGAGCACACCTGACAGTGAATGTAAGGTTTCACATTGGCAGTTGAACACTTTTCTGTAGAAAAGAGAAAAATATAGATCATCATCAGTTCTCTGGAGCCAAAAAAGGTCCTCCTGGTTAGTCTGGATTCTGATGCCCTTTAGCTAATTCCAAAATAACTTTTTGCAAGCTTCAAAGATCCTTTTCAGATTTTTTTGGCCAAAGTTTACATTTCATGGATTTTAAGATGGAATCCCTATATTAAGTTGTTGCAATTTGATGATTAACTTCTTTATTGATGATTACTCTTTGAGTGAGTCTTGTATTTTGTTGAATTTTTATGTCCTGATTTATAAATTATCTTGAGGGCATCACTACTCTGTCAAGCAGTCAGAAGAAATTATCAGAATCTCACAGCAAAGGAGACATCTCATGATGACAAGTTAACTTTGGGTTGCAAATAACCATTGCTCTCTGTCCAAATTAATGGTGATGATGTTGAGAATGATTTATATACGCTTTAAAGTTTTCAGAGTGCCTTTCATATACAAGTTTTCCCAAAAGTCTTAGTGAAATTTTAAGTTTTAATAGCTTTAAACTGTACTGACACTTGACATACTATGTTTTAGCTCACTTGCATTCACAACTTTTCTTTGAGATATGTGTTACTATCTCTATTTTAAAGATAATTGAATATGCAATATATTAAGAGACTTTCTCAAGGTCATAGTTGTCACTTAAGTCACAGTAGGCATCTGATGCAGCATTTGAACTCATATTTTGTTAAATTACGTCATATACAAGAAAGGTTCATAGTACAGGACAATCCCCATCCCACCCTGTACCACTGCTCACGCATAAATATAGAAATGCCTTTTGAGATAGTTGAATCTCTATGATCACTTACACCATTGAATGGACAGTACTAGATTTTGTAAAGGAGTTTAATATATTATTTCCTAGAGTCAGGGTGGAGATGAGACAATATTGATAGATGCCAAAGGTAAATTCTCTCGGCCTGGGGAATGCTCTTGGTATGTCTTGACAGAAAAACTGTACTGAAAGACAAGGAGTGTCTCCAAAGAGTCAGCCCCTATTTTATCAATGCCTGGCAAAAATGATTCTTTTCAATATCTTCATGTAAAACTATTCACATATTTTTAAGGAGACTCCAAACAGCTATTTGATGCCTTATGTATTGATAATAAATATAGTAGAGAGCTGCTGATAGAAAACAGCAGTCCTGGGCTGAGCTTGACCAGAACACTTTAGCAAGTCAAAGTTATAAATCATCCATAGGAGTCATGTTGTGAAACATCCCACAGAAGGAAACACGGCATTCTAAAATAATAAAGTTAAAGGGTAAGTAGGTTACTTATCAATTTATATCACCCAGGTGAAGGCTTGTGTGATACTTTAAAACACACAGATGGACTTAGGAGGAGTCTTAAAAATCAATTTGTAATTTCAGAGCTAAAGTTACACAGTTAATCTAAAAAAGCAATGCAGCATTTCAAATGACTTTGAACTAGTTTTCAGGAGGGAAACTCTCCTACCGAAGGTTGGTGTTAGGTGTTTGCAGAATTATGTGTGGAAGGATCAACTACTTCACTGTTTAGTCATTCTATCCTTCAGCTAAAGTGTGTTGTGTATACATATGTATGTATGTATATATATATATATATATATATATATATATATATATATACACACACACACACATATAGTGTATATATGTTTGTGTATATCTATGTGTGTATGTATATATCTATATGTGTGTGTATATATGTATAAAATCACATGTGCTTTAAAAATAGTGACATAAAAAAAGGAGAAAGGCAAGAAAGTACTTCAAAATAGAAGTTGTAAAGCAATTCTATTCAAGTTATGATTAAATTGTAAACATAACACATACATATGTATCACTTTAAAGTTTGCAAAGTATTTTTGCATACATGATCTGATTTATTTTACAACTGTATTATTCCCATTTTATAGGAGAACATAAGATTCAGAGAGGGAAGGTGATATCCATGGTCATGCCACTGGTAAGTGTAAGTGGAACATTTTGATCCCAGGTCTTCCTGACGTCAAGTCCACCATTAGCTCTATTATGCCATGCTAGTTTTGTTTATATGTATGTGTGTGTATATATACATATGTACATATATATGTATATATTACACATATACATATACACATATATCTGTGTATAAATATGTATGTGTATATGCACACACACACACACACACACACATATATTCTCATTTAACATACCTTTGTGCTCACAAACCTTTGTCCATAAAAACATTCTCACTACTATGCTAGCAATTCTTTCTGCAAGCATAGCTAAAACACTGAAAACTTGCCTTTATATATAAAACTTTAAATTTGCTTTAAGAATAGTAGGAAACATAATTTGTAAAGAAAATGTTTTTTCTCATTGTGCTTTCATTGAACTGTTCTTCCCACCTAACTACTAACACAGGTGTGTCTAGAAGAAGCCTGGAAGTAATTTGAATAATCCCATTAAGTTGCAGTTATTTGAGAGCTGCTTTGTCCAAATTTTTGAGGAGTAGAGAATATTTATTCAATGTTCATCAAAGTAGAGAAGCTATTAGGACTTGGATTCACTCAAAATTAAGGTCTCTGAATTCAAATATCCTGACCTGCCATGAGTCCCTTGCTCATGTTAAAGAAAAATTTTCACAATTAAAAGAAGAAAGAGGTGACATTTAGATTTAGAGTCTCAGGTCATGGGTTCAAATGCTGCCTATAGCACTTACTTTTTCTATGATCCATGCAGTCACTGACCTTTTATAGACCTTAATGTTCTCACTAATAAAGGGAGGCAGTTGGATTAGATGAACTTTGAATTCCCTTCCAACTCTAAAAAATATAATTTATGATAAAAAGTCTATTGCATGATTTTAAGTGCCAGACATGTTAGTTTTTGGAAGAATGGGTTTCTCACTAGTGTCTGTCTTCATTTTTTATGAGTTGTGATGCAATTATTTTCCAAATTACTAATAAACTTATCTTCTTTTAAATTTTGAGAATTTTGTACACCAAGAGGAATAATTGCTCCCTGGGTAGTGTTATAGATGGATGGTCCCAAATCTCCTGGGTAGCTAAAAGCCAGAAAAAAGGTAAGATATACTGTAAAGGTAACATAGGATCTTGGAGTCAATTAAGAATTTCCAATGCAAGCATTGCCTAAGCCCTAAACAGTCGTTGGAAAAAAAAGCCATCATAGAATCTAGCTACTTAATGTAACTGACTATTCTTGATATTTCTGTTTTTTAGATACAAAATACATAAATGAGGCTTAATTATTTTTTGCTCCTTAGGAAAATAGCAAAAGGTTAATATTATGATTTTTTTCAATTAATCACTATTTCTTTTCTCTCCTTCCCACCATTTGTTCTCCTACCTAAAAAAAAATCAAAGAAAGACTCAGTATCTTGGTTGCCTTCTATCCTTTCTACATTTGTTGTGACAAGGTTTTGTGCTGTTAATATTGCAAAATAAATAAATAAAATCTTTGAAGTAATTTGATTGAATGGTTTGGATAATTGTTTACATTTTCTGCCTCATCAAGTCTGTGATGATAGTCAAGATTCAGTTATTTCTAATATTTTCAAATCGAGGTAACTGTGCTACTTTGTCCAACAAGGGGGGAAAAGCAGGCAAAATACAACCATTTTCTCACTTTCTCCCATTTTCTAATATAACATTTATCCTGAAGATTTGGGGACTCAATATTTAGTAAAATTCCTGAATTGCCAATGGGGTAAAACCTCTCTCTTCTCATTAAAAAACCAAGAATATTCTTATGTAAAGAGAAAAGTATATGGGAAGGAGAGTAGTGCCAAAAGGAATTGGGGGGGGGGTTCTGTTCAGAAGGAAAAATCAATTTTCAAATTTTTATTTCCATGGTTTTCTATATAAGGCAATAAGTTAATACACTGTGGGATTTTTTAAAAAATCTTTTCTGTTCCATGAAAAAAAAAAAATTAAGGAAGCTACAAGCTCATACAAAGCTATTTGTTGAATCTTCCCTTCTACTGCTTATACAAGGAATACTGGACATTTTCCTTATTCTTTATTTCCTAGACTTCTTTCCTCATTCGAAGAGAGAAAAATCTGATATTTTTTGCTTTCTTTTTGAGTCTTAGTTATTCAATTTCTTGTTACAACCATAGTTTACAACTTCGCCCACAGTCGATTTGTGAAATTTAGTTCCATAGCTCTTCGAGTAGATATCTCAAAGTAAGTCAAACTGCTATTATCAGGGTCTCTCTACTTTGCAGATTGTTTTAGTGAATTTTATCAACCATTGCAAGGGTTAGTGAGGAAAGCTGAAATAATTCAATTATTCTCTGTCAATTCTCTGATTCAAACTCAATGATCTATTTGCCCTGTGAAATTTTGCTTTCTTCTTCTGTGCAAACTATTTTGGTGAGCATACACACTGCTTAGTAGGTCAACCATCAATAACTAACAATGAATGCTAGTTCTATTGTGTAGCAGGTGCTGGGCTAAGAGTTAGGGATGAAAAGAAAGGTAAAAAGAAATGTCCCTGCTCCCAAGTAGCTCAAAAATAATTGGGGGAAACAACATGCAAATGAAAAAAAGATATATTGAGGATCGTCTCAAAGGGCACATACTAAGTGTAAAAGGGATTGAGAAAGATTTCTTATGGAAGGTGGAACTTTAGCTGAGACTTGAAAGAAACCAGGGAAACTGGAAGGCAGATCTGAAGAGGGAGAAAATTCCTGGTATAGAGACAGTCAGTGAAAAGCTGAGATTTGAGAGGTGAAGTGTCATGTGTGAGAGAAATGGTGAAGGAGGTCAGTGTCACTAGATTTTGGAGACATGGGAGGTAGTAGGTGTAAGAAGCTGGGAAAGGTTGGAAGGGGTCAGGTTTTAAAGATATTTGAAAGCCAAATGGAAGATTTTATATTTCATCCTAGAATTAATAAGCAACCCCTGAAATTTCCTCAATGTTAATGGGGAGGGGATGTGTGATATGACCGGACCTGCACTTAAGGAAGAATACTTAATTATTGAGTGGAGGATGGATTGGAGTGGGTAGAGAACTGAGGCAAGGGGATCAACCAGAAGGCTTTTGCAATGGTCCAGGCTTGAGGTGATGAGGGTCTTCAACAGATGATGACCATGTTAGAGGAGAGAAGAGGCTGTAGAGGAAAGATATTACATGTTCTGCTTCTGGTTTAGATATTGCCTTTTTCTTCGAGCCACTGGACTCAATTCTATTCCATTCCAGAAAATTTGTTTCTCATAACTTCTTAATTGTTCCTGAAGAGTCTGTCTCAGTCTAATCTCTTAGGATGCCACTCACCATTCTGATACCTTTCCAGTTCAAAAATATCCTTACTGGCTGCTACTCCTCTAATTCTGCTATCTTTCCCATTAGAATATAAGGTCCCGAAGGGCAGGACCAGCCTATTGCTTTTGTATTTATATTTCTAGCACTTAGTAGAGTGCTTGGTACATTCATAATAGTTAATAAACACTTTTTCATTCATTCAAAAACAATATTAATAACAAGAAGAATTCATTTAATGCCTACTATGTGGCAAACAATTTGTATACTTGGCAGTAGACTACTTCTGACCTCTTTATTTTAGAATACTTCTATTCATGGGATTTTCTTGCTTAATGACTCAGAAGGGCTTAGATGGAACCAGAACCTCATTCCTAGAATATGGCAAATCCCATTGCCAGCTGTCTAGAGCTGGGCAGAAGAAGACACAAATGCACAAAGCTTAAAGAAACAAACGGTTGCTTTAGAGTCACACCTTGCTTTTAAACTCCAAATGGGCACATCCAGTTTGACTACCGATCTTACGTACCAGACTGGATTATGAGGACCTTTGCACTATTTCTAAAATTCAAATCTTTAGTTTGATTTCCAGAAGGTTTCATGCTCTCTTTGATGGAGTTACCCATATAATGCATGGCCCTCCCAGAGAGTCTGCCTGTCTCTTCCTGCCTCATGAGAGAGGCAGGGTGTAAGGTTATCTTGGGACACAGACAGTCTGGCTACGTCTCTTAACCCTAATCCCCGTTAGGACGTAGCTGCTGGTCTGAGCGTTGACAGTGATATTAGCCGATTTTACTTAGGATCAAATTCTTAGAAGTTTGGCAGAGAAAGCATTAGTATAATTCAGAACCCTTTATTTTGGTAGTAAAGGTTCATTTGTCAGTTCTGCTGACAAAGGGACTCCATCTTTTATTTTGGGCGAGGATTTTCCAATTGAAAACAATCATGATTTATGCCTTGATGTCCAGCTGATGTTATATGAATGATTCGCTGTGTCTTTAGGTAAGCTCTGGGTTTCATACCTTTGAATGTAGCATTTAATACGGTGCTTAATAGTTTGCAAAGTGCTTTGTAAGTATAATTTCAGTTGATTCTCAAAATAACCATGTAAAGTAGATACTATATTATCACAATTTTATGGATGAGGAAACCGAGCATGAGAGTTTAAATGATTTGTCCACAGTTGCACAGCTAGCGTCTGAAATAGGATTTGAACTCAGTTCTTGTTGACTCCAAGTGCAATACTTCTATCCACTTTAGCATGGCACACATATTTGCATTCTTACAAATTCTTAGTTCTTTGTAAATTTGTTAATTGCAAACCAATGCAAGCATATAATATATTGCATATGTAGAACATTCTCAATTGTCTGGAGATAGATTATCCATCCATCCATAATACACACCTATATCAGCATATACATATATTTGCAAATAAATTTTGTTTACATAGGTGTCATATATGTGTTCTACTGATTTGTTGTAGATATGCTCATGTATATGTATATACAGAGAGAATAATATCATGTCCCTGTATATTCTATTTCTGGATAACTACATATACCTCTATTTCTATGGTTGACCAGGAACATCTTGGGCAAAATCACAGGATCTAACATCCTCTGCCAAACCCTGTACTTCTCTTATCCTTGCATTTACCCTGGGTTCATTTCTTTGGATTGTCTGACTGGGAGGATTAGGCATCCAAGTGCTTTCTTCCATAACCACCTTGTTTTCCTGAGGAATACGTTCATCTTTTGTTCTAAGACAAGATCCTATTTCCCAAAATGGGAAATAAAAACAATACCCAATATATGATAAGTATGAAAACAGTACTTTATTCTCATAGGGGAAAGGAAATGATAAATAATAATCATAGAGTTATCAGAGCAAAATCTAGTAAATTATCACTAATACAACTCAAATTTTACTGGGACACTAAGTTTCTTTAAAAGTGTTTCTTTTATATGATGTCATTTTCTTTCATGATTTTTCTGTGTCATCTCTATTTTAAGGTAAGGAAAAGGAAGCAAATCTCTAGTACATTCACTGTGTGCACAAAATGTGCATATTCTATCCATATATGATGTATATCTATATATATGGATTTTGTTTTTTATCTATTTATGTATGCATACAAATATACATATATATAACACTATTTGCATTTCCTTCTTATGAAATAAAATTATTCATGTTCCATAATGAAGTCCAATGATGAAAATTAACATGAAAGAGGTAAAGAAAATAAACATGTACCAGAAAAAGGTGCTTTGACATACAAAATCAGTAATGAAAATACTAGATTGATCAGCCATGTGACTATTAAAATCATATCATGCAACATATAGTAAGAGAAACAATATGTAATTGACAGTCACATCTTTAAAGGTCTTTATAACTTTGATATCATTCATCATTGTAACATCTGCTACCATAAAAAGTGCTGCCTTGGGAGAATCATTTACTTTTTTCTTTTAAAAACAGTTATTTAATTTAATTTTCAACTTTCACTTTTATAAGACCTTGAGTTCTAAATTTTCCTCTCCTCCCTTGTTCCCTCCCCAAAACACAATGCAACCTGATATAGGCAACACATATACAATCATATTAAACATATTTCCACATTAGTCATGTGAAAGAAGGATCAGAGAGAAAGGGAAAAATCATGAGAAATAAAAATAAAAACAAAAAGAAATAGTATTCTTTGATATGCATTCAGACTCCATAGCTCTTTCTTTGGACATGGATAGTGTTTTCCATCACGAATCTTTTGGACATTTATTTTTTCTAAAGTTACTAAGAATGTATAAGTGAGAGGACAGACTTAACCTCAGCAAATCATTTTCTACCTCTGAGAGTCAGTCTTCTCATCTGTAATATGAAGGTACCAGACACTGAAGAGCTCTCTTGGGCTGAACTGTCACGCACTGAAACTCTACAGTAGAGACTGCAATTCTGATGGGCTGACCACTTTAACTCAAATGTCAAATGCACATTTACCTAAAGACATTTTTTACAAAGAACTGCACAGAGTAAGCACCCACAGAAAGGGTAAAAGAAGCAGTGCAAGGACACTCTCAAGGTCTCTCTAAAGAGACTTTAGAATCAGTTGTAATTATGCCCCAAATACTTAGACCTTTTAATTGACTAGTGAATTAAAGTATAATATGAAAGCTTTCTCTAAATGACCCAACGTAATTGAATCTTTGAAACATACAGGTAAATATATATCCATAGACCTTTAGAATGAGTTGTAGGATGGGAGGACTGGCACAGGACCGCCCAGAATGGCATGCTTGCATTAAAGAAGAGGCTGCGCTCCATTAGCAAAGCAGAATTGCAGCAGCACAGGGGAAACGTGAGGTGTAAATCTGGAGACATCCCCATTCCGAATGTTCAAATGGACAATCTGTAACTGACCTGTGGAAGAGTCTTCCAAGATTGTATTGGACTCATCAGTCACAGTCAACCACGCTATAAACATCATGATGTCATTTTGGTCCTCTTGGAGTCTGAAGGTCAAACAACCAATAACAAAAAACAACAATAACTTGAGGTGAATGGACTAGCTGAACTGTCTCTTCCAACTCTATTGATGATCCCATGATTCTATGGCTCTTGATTCTAAATTCAGACTATCCCTTTCCAACCTGTCAAATCCTAGGTTGCTGACAGAATATATTATATGAGAACAAGGACCTTGATAATAAATACATCCATAGTATAGATTTATTGGAGGTTATTCGATCCTCCTGATGCATTTGGGTGACTCTAAAATGAGTGGTATGAAATGTTTGCTTTGATTTTAAACACAATTTGCCTTTGAGAAAAATTGAATATTTATACTCTTAACTCATTTTTATTTAATCAATTAAACAATTGTCAGAAATATTTAAATTTAATGCATTTTTCCTCCCAGTAAAAGAAGAAGGCACATTCAAATTTTGTAAAAGTCAATGCATTCTCAATAATAAAGTTTCTACCAAGCAATCTAGTTTATAGATCACAAGATTATAAATTGAAAAGGACTTTGTAAGCCATCTAATATTCCTCCACCCTATTTATTTCACAGAGGAGGAAAGTAAGACCCAGAGAAGCTGAGTAACTTATCCAAATCTTACATATAGTCCCTAGCAGATACAGGATGTAAAACCAAGTCCTTTGAGCCCAAATCCAGCATTTTCCCCCTGTATCACACCAATGAGCATTTGGATTGAGGTCTTTGACTTTCAATCCATTTATTGGAACAAAATCAATTTTTTTTCTGCATCTTGGTTACTTTTCTTTTGTAAATTACTCTTCTTAACGATTAAAAATCTAGGATTTTTCAAATGATCTGGGTCATTTAGAGAAAGCCTCCTTATCATACTTTAATATAATTAAGCAGTAAACAATACAATTAAAGTTCTAAGCATTTGGGGCATAACCAATCCATATTGATGTATCTAAATAGTCTGATCCACTACATATTTCTATGCTCTCCATCTCCCTTGACACTAATCTAAAGAAATCTTACAGAACATAAGTTCCTTGAGGGCAGAAGCTACTTGTTTTGTGCTTTCTTTCATTCATTAATCTATTAAGTAATTTATTTTTAGGGCAGCTAGATGACGCAGTGGATAAACTGCCAAGAGTTATGAAAACTCAACTTCATGAATTCAGATTTGGCCTCAGACACTTACTAGCTATGTGATCCTGGGCAAGTCACTTAAGCCTGTTTGCCTCTGTTCCTAATCTATAAAATGAGCTGAAGAAGGAAATGGTAAACCATGACTGAGCAACAATGATAGCATTAGTTTATTTTTTAACTGTAGGCTCATCCATACTTAAAACATCTGCCTCCAAATCAAGTAATAATGTTTTAGGACAATCATTTAGTTTTCTAAAGTTACTAAGGGATGGGGGTGGGGTGGGAGAAGAAGAGCCAAGATGTCAGAGAGAAGCTGAGAATTTGCCTGAGCTCTCCTCAGTTTCTCTTGGAAACAATGGTGGATTCTGGGTTGACAGAACTCACAAAAAGAGTGAAGCAGTTTTCCAGCTTAAGATACCTTGGAAGGACTTCAGGAAAGGTTTTGTCTCACTTGGGAAAAAGGGGAGTGCAGCTCAGTACACATAGAGTTTTGGCCAGCCAGTGAGAGACTTTTAGACACAGTACACATCAGCAACTAAGGATTCTCCATCCTAGCTCAGTAGACCAGCAGTGAGGCTTTCAATCCCAGTGCAGGAGGCAAACCTCTAACCCCAGAACCCAGGACGCAACAGTCTGACTACCCCTGGCCACCACAGCAGAGTGGGCAACCTGTCAGTGCTTGAGGATCCAGCACAGAAAGCCAGTGACCAGACCCCTGGCCCCTAGCACAAGAAGGTTGGGATAGTGTTCCCTGTGGCCCAGGGGCAGAGTTCAGCTTTAAAGAATGAACCCCCCAAAGAGCTCCAATCATAGAAAATTACTATATTGGCAGGGGAGATCAAAACACAAACTCAGAAGAGGCCAACAATGTGAAAATGCCTACATGTGAAGCCTCAAGGGGGAAATATGAATTAGTCTCAAACCCAAAATGTCCTCTTCAAAGAGCTCAAAAGGGATCTTAAAAATCAAATAAGAGAGGTAGGAGAAAAGCTGGGAAAAGAAAAGAGAGGTATGAAGGAGAATTTTGAAAAAAGAGTGAACAGTTTGGACAAGGAAGTGCAAAAATTGACTGAAAAAGAAACTCCTTAAAAATAGAAGCAGCCAAATTGAGGGAAAAATCCACTGAAGAAAACAGCTCCCTCAGAAGTAGAACTGGCCAACGGAAAAGGAGGGACAAGAGTTAACTGAAGAAAATAGTTCCTTAAAAATTATAATTGGGCAAGTGGAAACTAATAGTTCTATGAGGTACAAAGAAAATTTTTTTTCTTAATTCCAGTGATTCATAGAGATTATTTGACATTTTTAGAAGAGATTCATAGGCAAAGCTTTAGTATGACTTTGAGTTTCTAGTACTTAACAAAGTGTTATCACATAGTAGGCACTTAAGTATGTATTGACTGATTTTAAGGTTGGTGACTAGAAAAGATTGCTCCTATTTTCTTATAGGAATATAAATTTATAGGTACAAAAGTCTTTAAAGGTCATCTACTATAACTCCCTGACATTCAGGAGACTTTAGTTTAAGGGAAGTTTAGTCAAATATCACACAGATAGCAAGTGGCAGGGGTGGGATTTGATTTGATTTTATCATGAGGCAGCTAGGTAGCAGTGGATAGAGCACTGGGTCTGGAGTCAGGAAGACCTGAGTTCAGATCTGACCTCAGATACTCACTAGTTGTATGACCCTGGACAAATCACTTAGTCTTATTTGCCTTAATCCATTAGAGAAAAAAAATGGCAAATCATCTTTTGCAAAATGCCATATGGCATCATGAATACTCAGACATGTCTGAATAACTATTTTATCAAGTATAACACTAAATTGCCTAATCTTTACTGAAACTACAAGTAGTGAAATGAGTCTTCAATGACAGGATCATAGTTTAGGATTGGAATGGACCACAGAGGTCATACTCTTAGAGGTCTATAGTCTAAGTTTATCTTACAGATAGGGAAATACTCAGTGATGTAAAGTTATTCTTCTAAGGTCATAGAGGTAGTCAGATGGAAAAAATGGGACACAAACCCAGGTCTTCTGACTCCAGGTATCATGATCATGAATCTAAAGAGGAAGGGACCCCAGAATCCAGCTAATCTAACCCCAATGAGTGAACTGAAATCTAGTCAAGTGAGATGACCTATTCAAGGTCACCCAGAGAGTAACTGGCAGAGGCTGAATTTGACTCCATATTCCATTCTCTTTCCAATGTGTGGGATAAAGGAAAGCAACCTCTATTGAGTTTTTAAGATCAATAAGGACCAAACCCAGAGTCAAAGAGATCTAAATTCAAATCCAGGCACAGACGTTTACTAATAATATGACCTTGGGTAAGTCACTTAACCTCTGTTTGCCTCATTTTTCTCACTGTAAAATGAGGATAAAAATGCTGCCTACTTGTCAGGGTTGTTGTGAGCATCAAATGAGACAGTATTTATAAAGGGCTTAGCACAATAACTGGAATATCGTAAGCACTGTGTAAATTGTGGGCAGCTAGGTGGCACAGTGAATAAAGTGCTGGGCATGAAGTCAGGAAAAGTGTTTTTCCTGAGTTGAAATCTGATCTCTGACACTTCCTAGCTATATGAAGCTATACAAATCACTTAACCCTCTTTGCCTCAGTTTCCTCACTTGCAAAATGAGTTGGAGAAGAAATGCTAAACCACTTCATCTTTGCCAAGAAAATCCCAAAAATGTTCATAGAGAGTGGCATGTGACTGAACAACACTATACTATTCATAATAATAAGAAAACAAGGTTTGATATTAGAGTTCATGGAAAAATCAAAAGTTCATGACTTAGTTCCCAAAGCAACGCTAAACAAGTAAGTCACTCAAGGGTGCTTGATAATTTTTTGTAAAGAAGGTGTGGGAATGGTGGTGTCAACAAAGCATTGCTGTGTCTGGTGCTATTATTAACATAGCACTTCCTCCAAGAAAGTCTAGCTCGTTAGTTAAAGCTGTAAAAGAAGAAGCAGATAAAAATGAGTGCTCACAACTTAGCAACAGCTTTGAAAGCATTGTCAATAAATGCTCTAGTTTGAAATGGGGCCAAGGGATAGGACAGGATAATGCTGCCCCATTGAAGTGGTACTTCAGTATCTAATCTAGAGCTTAGAGAAGATTGGGAGGTTTACACCATGAATTTATAGCTCTACTCTGTTGATATAAGTAACAGTCACAGATTAGCAGTGGCAAACTGTGATACAGTTTACTGTGATGGGCCGTGGTAAAGTGATGGAAATACAGTCTTGCAGAAAGAACAAAAAGATCCCTTCCCCCATCAGAAAAAGTGGCAATAGAAACTGAAGCATCTGTTTCCCACTATCACCATGTTTGTATAAATGTTTCCAAAGATCTAGCTCCTTGATAACTGCCTTTGGTAAATTCATTTAGGAATAATCTGGCTCTTCATCAAAATAGTATTTCACAGCAAGGCTCTGACATGTGGAGGACCCAGTCTACAAGACTCTGCTCCCTCTTCCTCCTTTCGTAATTAGAATGTTGATCAGATAAAGTCCCATTGAGTTCATTAATAGTAACCAGGAAATCTCAACAAAAGTGTGTTCCCATTTCACAAATGGTAGCGTCATGGAGGGCAAGGAGGAGGAGACAGAGAGTGGGGAGAGAGGTTGCAGGGAGAAGGGGAGGAAAGAAAAGAATGGGGTGAGAGAGAGAATACAAATTGAAAACAGAAGCTTGAATGAGAAGATACTATTTTGGAACGTAATCTTTTAGATTCTGTTTTCATGTTGTGCCGAGAAGCTGTCCAAGCATCAGGCAAATAATAAGATTAGTCTGAATCACCGACCCTGTACTGTCATGCTAGGTTAGTGTAATGTCTAGAATGTGTTTGGTGTGGTTACTGTTTGTTTTGCAGCAGTGAAGAATCTTCTATACTGGTCATAAACTGTTTACTAGGCTATTTTTTGTGTTGCTGAAGTTACATGAAAATTTCAAAGCAAATTTTCTTCTCTGTCTCTCTCTTTCTCTTTTTCTTTCTTCCTTTCTTTTCTTTCTTTCTTTCTCTCTTTTCATTCTCCTTCCTTCCTTCTTTCCTTTCTTCCTTTCTCTCTCTTTCTCTCTTTTTATTCTTCTTCCTTCCTTCCTTTCTTCCTTCTTTCCTTCCTTCCTTTCTCTGTCTTTTTCTTTCTCTCTTTTTATTCTTCTTCTTCTTCCTTCTTTCCTTTCTTCCTTTCTCTCTCTTTCTTTCTCTCTTTTTATTCTTCTTCCTTCCTTTCTTCCTTCCTTCATTCCTTTCTCTGTCTTTTTTCTTTCTCTCTTTTTATTCTTCTTCCTTCCTTCCTTCTTCTCTCTGTCTCCTCTCTCTCTTTCTTTCTTTCTTTCATACCTTCTAGGAACAACATGAAACCAGAATTTAAAAGACTAAAGCTAAAGCTTATTCTAAGCAACCAATTATTTTTCTTGATAACATGTAATGTTCTTGGTAATATTATTTCTTGGTAAGATTATTAAATGAGCTTTTCCAGTTCTTTATATTCTAATCAGAATGAAAAGACCCTTCACTGTTTTCACAATTATGATTGAATGCATGCATCATTTAAAACAAAAAAATCCCACCAGTACCATAATAAGGTAACACTTACCAAATCTGAATTGTATTTCTTGCCCTTTCTTTCGCACATGGCATTCCATTCCCCCATCTCCATGCCTGGAATACATATTCTCCTTCACTAACCCATCTTAGATTTTCCAGTTTCCTTCAGTGTTTCAACTCATGTGCCACCTCTAAAGCTTTTCTGCCCTTTCTCTCCAGATGCTCCTGTGTCCTCTCTAAAAGTATTTTGTATATAATTTGTATGTCCTTAATCACATTTACATGATACTTTGAGATTGGCAAAACACTTTCTACATACTATCTCATTTGATCCTCCCACTAACCTAGGAGATAGATACACTAATTATCCCCATTTTCTAGATGAGAAAAGAGAGGTTGAAAGGTTAAGTGACTTGTCTCAGGTTATGCAGCTGGTAAATATCTAAGATAGGAGCCAAACCATCCTGTTGACTCCAAATCCACATGTAGAAGTCCTCTGTGCCACTGGAATATAAGCTTCTTGGTGGCAGGAACTGCTTTGTTTTAGTCCTTTTCTCCCAAGCTCCTAAAAGCACTGTCTAGTACAGGGTATGCTGTCATTAAAAGCTGATTAATTATTAACCAAGACTTTCCCAGAACATCCTTGTAACTCACATTTGAGTTTGAAGTTTGGAAATAACTTCTGGGATAATGGACGTATCAGGAACACAGTGAACTTAGTTATGAAAAGGATGAATGGAATATGCAGAGGGCATATAAGGGCAGAAACTGTTTCATTTTTATACTTGTTTCTCCACTAAGAAAGTACTGATCAAATAGTAAGTACTTACTAAATTCTAGTTTATTAATTTAAGACAGTTGATTTGGGGGAGTTATGACTTTGACCTAAAACAAACTGACAAACAAATAAATGACCTATGCTTGAAATTTAATTTGGCTGTTTTTGATTCCTCTGCTTTGGATAAATTCTCATCATCCTAGCTCACAGCAATACTTTGAATTAACCAAGTTAATAATGAAGTAGTCTATTGTTTTATGCTGTAAAGTATTTTTATTGTTGGTAGCACTTAGTTTAATTCTATAGTCCATAAAAGAAGAATTAATGACATTTGCAGGAAATAATATGTTTTAGAATTGACTAAATGAGACAGATAACAAATGTAGCCTCAGAAAATAGTACTCATATGACCATACAAACTGAAGAGAACTTTAATGCTATGTTTTAAAAGCCTGGATCTGCATTATTTATTATTTTATTTACTTATATTTATTTTATATTATATATTTATATTTATTTAATTTGCTATTATTCTTTACATCAGTATAGATCAATGTCATCTGTTATTTACAGAATATTGTCTGGGACATAGAGAGATGAAATGACTTATCCTCCGTCATGTAGTCATTTTGTTTCAGAGGAAAGACAGGCTCAGATCATCCTGACTCCAAGGCCTTTTCTCTGTGTCATACCATAGTACTGACTTATTGGCATGATGACAAGTATTCTACTGCCTCACCGTGTGTATCCCGCATATAATACTCAGATTAGAGGTTCATGGAACATAATTAGATGATATTTCTTGGAAGGATTAACAAGCCTGTCTGGATGTAATAATTTTCTTATGCCATGAAATCATTGGAACAAATAGCCAATAAGAATATTGAAAATTCATTGTCTACTTCAATTAAGAAGGAATAAGATAAAAGGCAGAAACTTGAGACATAGAATGCTTTGAATTCTTATTATATCAATATTCCTTTAAAAAAAACTCCACCTGAGATCTATGATCATCTAATATTTTGATAACTGTAATTCAATATAATTAGCTTCCTTTTTAATGTTACCTATTCTGCTTTACATATTTAAAAATGGTATTATCATAAATAATTAAAGCTAATATTTATTAATATTTGTCATAATTATTAATGTTAATCATTAAATTATCTACTTAAATAGAGTTTTACAAACTTAATAGACAAAATAATTAGTGTATTTCAATATAATTGGGTTTTTTTGTAACTATGTATTTTATGCATTTTTGAAAATGATTCTGAGAATGGATCCACGGACTTTACTTGATTGCCAAAGTTGTCCAGAACACCAAATAAGATTAAGAACCTCTGGTCTAGATAGATCTACATAGTGAGAAAAAGTCGATTGGTTCTTTACCTCTAGCCTACTCTCAAACAAAGGATCTGGGGCCAATCCTCATTTCCTCAACTCTGTAAACCTGCCTTGCTCCTTCTTTGTCAGTCTGCACAAGGAACACTTTAAAAAAGACACATTTCTTTCATTTATAAGAAATGAAATCCAGATTGAAAGCTCTTCTCTAGCCCACTACTGTTTGCTTTCTTTAGAATGAAGCTGTGGTTGAGCCAGGATTGCAACATGTGTTGGCAATCTTGCAAACCAAGTTTGGAGTCCCTCAGATTCAACATCAGCATATTTATTAGGAGCAATGCTTGCCTAGAGCTCTTTAGGGGGGCTCATGCTAAACTACTGGCAACCTTTTGTAGGGTCAGCTTCCTGTTGTTTATCCCCAGCGATGCTCAGAACAGAGTTAATCCACTTCCTGGGGCATCCCACGGAGATACAAGTCACTGCAATAATAGCTTGGAGCCTTGAACATGATTTCCAACAGGGATCTAGAATACTGTTCAGAATGTCCTTGGTAGCTTTTATACAAATAAAAAATGGTTTGAGAAAACAGAGCAATAGGATAAGGTATATGAAACAATGGAAGGGTTTTTTTTAATATTGGTAATTTATGACCTCATGTTCTACACTTTTTAAAAGGTACGGGTAATGGTTAATTTTTTTTGAGGCATTCACCCTATTTTTATTATTTTTTAATATAAATTTATTTATTTAACTTTTACATTCATTTTCACAAAATTTTGTGTTCCAAATTTTCTCTTTCTTTGTCCCCTCCCCCCACTCCAATGCACCAAGCATTCTAATTTCCCCTATCACCAATCTGCCCTCTCTTCTTTCATCC
>CM053774.1:86843015-86959231 GCA_028658325.1 Potorous gilbertii
GACTATTTTCTTCAGTGAGCTTTTGCACCTCTTTTTCCATTTGGATAATTCTGCTTTTGAAAGCATTCTTCTCCTCATTGGCTTTTTGAACCTCTTTTGCCAATTGAGTTAGCCTGTTTTTCAAGGTGCTATTTTCTTCAGCATTTTTTTGGGTCTCCTTTAGCAGGGTATTGACCTGATTTTCATGCTTTTCTTGCATCTCTCTCATTTCTCTTCCCAGTTTTTCCTCCACCTGTCTAACTTGATTTTCAAAATTCTTTTTGAGCTCTTCCACAGTCTGAGCCCATTGGATATCTATTTCAGATATTTGGGATACAGAGGCCTTGACTTTTATGTCTTTCCCTGATGGTAAGCATTGTTCTTCCTCATCTAAAAGGAAGGGGTAGTCATCTGGTCACCAAGACAGTAACCTTCTATGGTCTTATTTTTTTCCCCTTTTCTGGGCATTTTCCCAGCCAATTACTTGACTTCTGAGATTCCTCTCCACCTCCACCTCACCTCTAGATCAGCCCAGGTAGTGCTTGGGGTCTGAGATTCAAATGCTGCTCCCCAGCCTCAGGGCTTTCAGTGGCAGATGGGGCTGCTATTCAGGGTAAGATCAAATTCAGATTCTCAGGTGGGGGCAGGGCTGCCTCCCAGGCTCAGTTCCCTCAGGGGGTGTATGTGGAGACCTTCAGTAATGGACTTGAGTTCCTTCCTGCTTTGGGAGCTCCTGTCTGCTGCTTTCCCCCACTGTTGTCTCCTGAGGGGGCCTGAGTTATGGAGACACCCTGCTCCCCTCTCGGCCAGTCCACAAGCCTCTCTCACTGACCTGTGTGCCTGTGGGTTGAGGAACCTTCGCGGCCACTGGAGATTCCGTCCCTGAAGCCTGCTCGGATCTGCTCCTCTTGGGGCTGTGCGGCCAGGGCAGGGCTGAGCTCTTCTCTGGGTCCAGTGAGAGATGGACCAGTTTTTCAGGGCTCTCTGGAACAGAAATCTCCTCCACTCTGTTGCTGTGTGGTTACACTGCTCCAGAATTTGTTGGGAGTTCCTCTTTACAGGTAATTATGGGCTGTGGGTTCGGAGCTAGCATATGTGAATCTTTCTACTCCGCCATCTTGGCTCCCATCCTATTTTTAAATGTAGCCAATTAGAGATGGGAAAAATTAGAGACATAAATGATCCATTTATTGATGAGAAAATATATTGTATGAATAATTCTTCAGAAAAAAAAGCATTGTAAACTCATACTCTATTTTATTCTGGAGTACATTCATTGCCTTTCCATAGCTCAGTGAAGAATAATCATCTCTAAAAGGCAAAGTTATGCAAACTCTTGGTGTTACTTAATGTAATCATATTTTAGATCTGAAAGGGATGTTAAAAGACCATTTAGATCAACTCAGTGTTTTTGTTTTAAAATAAGATTTTTAAAACTTATACCATATATCTTACAGTTCTTTGTTACTTACATAGATGCATATGTGTGTGAATGTGTATAGATATGTGTAGGTATATGAAGTACATTTAGGATAGTATACTAATGTCTCTGTTTGATATTTATGATGACCTTATTCCCACTTACCTTTCTAGGAATATCACACATTTATTGTTGTGGTTCACTTGTTGCAGTCACTTCCAATCCTTTGTGACCCCTTTTGGGGTTTTTCTTGGCAAACTTACTGGACTGGTTTGTCAACCTTCTCTGGTGCATTTCACAAATGAGTAAACTGGACAAAGAGCTAAGTGACTTATCCAGGGTAAAATTACTAGTTAAGACACTGAGACCAGGTTTGAACTCAGGCAGATGAGTCTTCTTGACTCCAGGTTCAGTACTCTATCCACTGTCACCTAGAACAATTACACAACATTCTTCTTCATAATTCAGTCTTGTGGTTGTTCCTCAGTGAAACTCTCCCTTGCTTATCTCTGAGCCTTTGCACCAGCTGTTCTTCAGTCCCAAGAATTCATTTTCTCTACATTTCCACCTTTCAGAATCTCAAGGTTCCATCAAAGTTAAGTTCAAGTGGTTACCTGGTATATGAAACCTTTCCTGATTCACTTAGCAGATGAGCCCCCCATGAAATTATTTGGTATTTGCCTAGTATATATTTTGTTTTTTCCTTATCTGTGTACATATCATTTCCTCTTGTAGCATGTAAGCTCCTTGAAGTCAGATACTATTTTTGCCTTTATATTCTCTAGTAGTGCCTTATATATAGTAGGTGACTAATAAATGTTTTTTAGTTGAATAATTGAGTGATTGTGATGTCCAAGTAGTTAATGTCAGAGACAAAATTATAAGCTAGATTCTTTGGCTCCCAGTAGAGAGATCTCTCATCTCTTCCATGTAATTGTTTGATTGGCTCCAATAGTTTATTTCAATTTGTTTGGCATTTTCCATGGTCCTAATAAGGACAATTATCCTAACAGCTGTATTAATTTTGCTGCCAAATTCTAGAGGACTGAGGCAAGTTGGACCAGATGGTATACACAGCTTGTGAGGATGTGGTCAATGACAATTAGTGAAATTTCACAAGTATGGATGCAAGGGGCTTCTTTCAGGAGAAACATTTATGTCTGTAATAGGGATGTCTTCCTCACCTTCCCAACACAGATGGCAAGAAAGCATTGAGTTATTTAGAGCATGGAAAAAGAACTAAGCAGAATGTGGTTTCGTAGGAAGCTCCTTTAGCTTTCGATGCAATTCTTTAACTTACATCACTAGACTTCTCATATCTTTCAAAAAGAGGGTATCCTAATGTGTATTTGAAACTATTCTCCCCTTCAGGCTTTCCCACTCAGATGATCCCTGAATGCCACTTCTACCACTTTAACTGATCCCCCTACTCATATGCACAGCAATCCTTTGGAAAGTGTTAACATTCCTTTCATTGTATCTTCTCTTGCTCAGAAATCTCCAATATGTTCCCACTGTACGCGGCGTCAATAACAAAGTAACAGCAGCTATAACCATCATAATTAGGAGTGTGCTGGAACTAGCTTGTGCAAGCCCAGGAAAACCTATTGTTAAATTTTCAGTGTGAGCATTTTTGCCTGGGAAACTGGCAGATGCTACACATCAGGGCCAGATTTATATTTTTATAGCTTATTAAAAATGATGGAGAAAATAATAATTCAGATTAAACATGAAAGTGTTTCATGCTTGCATTTTCCTCCTCTACATCTGGTTAGTAAATGTTAACCAGTACATATCCTGATATTAACTCACATTTATATAATTTGACAAAGAAAACACTTTCCTGATAATACCATGAGGTAAATAAGTTACAGTGTAAACAGTGTCATCGTTCCCATGTACCAGAGGAGGAAGCTGGATATGAGGGCAACATAATTAAAATGTCAGTTAGCAATGTGCTCCTTCCTTCCTTCCTTTCTTTTTTCTTCCCTCCTTTCTTTCTTTCTCTCTTTCTTTTTTCTTTCTCTTTCTCTCTCTGTCTTTTTTCTTTCTCTCTTTCCTTCCTCCTTTCCTTTCCTTTCCTTTCCTTTCCTTTCCTTTCCTTTCCTTTCCTTTCCTTTCCTCTCCTCTCCTTTCCTTTCCTCTCCTTTTTCTCCTTTGTTCCTTCTTTCCTTTAGTGACTAGAGAGCCAGTCTTGTAATCAAGGAGCACTGGGATCAAGTTATGCTTCTTTTTCTGACATATAACAGGCTTTTAGGTTGTTGTTACAAAAGAGAGAGTACTATAGATGAATCAAATGTTAGAAAGACATTAACTGAAAGGAAGATGGCATTCAGCCAATATGTTGATTTTAGAAAGTATTCATATTCTATCCTTATATTGTTTGAAGAACTCCAAAAGGACTTAAATCCACAGCCTCCCCAAGATTTCTTCCCACACCCCTTCTGGACACTCTAATCATTAGACATTTATTTCCCTTACTCGAAAACCTAAATATTTCTCTTTAAAGTTTCTACCCATTGCTGTTAGTTCTGCCCTAAGGACTGAGAAGAACCACAAAATTGTGGAATGTTAGTCTTGGAAGGAATGTCAGTGGCAGTGTAGTTCATTCTGTACCACAAAAGAATTTCCATTATAACATACTAGAGAAAGATCATCTAGACTTTGTTGGAAGACCTCCAGTGACAGGGAACGTGCCCCATTCTCAAGTCAGCTCATTTCACTTATGGATAGATCCCAATAGAAGAAAATTTTCCCTGACATCAAGGCTAAATTTGCCATTATGTGGCTTCCATTCATTGCTCCTGGATCTGTTCTGTGAACAGAAAAGACAAGAAAAAAGAAAGACAAGACAGAAAAAAATCTGACCTTTTATGCACATTATATCCCTTCCTATAATTGTAGATAGATATTATATTTTCTCTTTTCTAAGCTAAGCATCTCTGCTTCCTCAGACAATCCTTATCTGACAGAGTCAGGGCTCTTCCTTCTGGTTTCCTTCTTCTGGATAGTCTCCAACTCAACTGACTAACATCAGTCCCAATACAATACCATATATGTGGTTGAACACTGAACACAGAAAACTGTAGGTTCATTAGCTCATTGCTTCTTAAGACTATTAACTCATTATTGTTAGATGCAATGTGTCTCTTAATGAAGCTTGTTTGCTCCTACTTCCTTGAATTCCATA
This sequence comes from Potorous gilbertii, assembly GCA_028658325.1. Classification (NCBI taxonomy): domain Eukaryota; kingdom Metazoa; phylum Chordata; class Mammalia; order Diprotodontia; family Potoroidae; genus Potorous; species Potorous gilbertii. The sequence goes on from CM053774.1 coordinate 86,847,605, forward strand.
TCACATTGTTGAATCATTAAAGTTGCAGATCCCTATAATTCTAAGAATAAACTTTCATCTAATCACAGCTCTGCAATTTTGTCCTCATTTTTTTTTGAGCTTAATGTGAAAATATTTATGCTTATTAAATTGAATCTTATTAGATTAATTCTTAGAATTAGAATCAATTATATTATATATATATTCTAATATTATTATATATGTCCTAATATAATAATATTAGAATCGATTAGATCAATTCAATCTTTTTGGCTTAGGCAGCTAGGTGGTACAATGGATAGATTGTGCACCTTGGAGTCAAGAGAGCTGAGTTGGAGTAGTCATTTACTTGCTCTGCAATCCTTCTTAATTGTCTGTCTCAATTTCCTCATATGTAAAATGAGGGTATCAAACACTAGTACCTACCTCACATTGTTATTTTGAAAGTAAAATGTGTTTGCATATTAAAATGTTTTGTAAAACTTAAAGCACTACATAAATGCTGCTGCTACTGCTATTACTACTACTACTGCTACTACTGCTACTACTGCTACTACTGCTACTACTACTACTACTACTACTACTACTACTACTACTACCACTACTAATGATAATCAACTTTGTAAGTTCAAATTCAGCCTCAGATACTTACTAGCTGTGTGACCCTGGGCAAGTCACTTAACCTTGTTTGCCTCAGTTTCCTCATCTATAAAATGACCTGGAGAAGGAAATGACAAACCACTCCCATATCTTTGCTAAGAGAACCCCAAACGAGGTCACAAAAAGTCAGCTGTGACTGAACAACAAAAATAATAATCCTTATTTTATTCAGTCCAATATTCTAGTCTTGAAAAATCATTTTACATCCTGACTTTTTGCATCATGCAGGGTTTTCACTATTTCCCCCTCCTAGCTTAGTAGCATCTGCAGATTTAATAAATAATCTATTCTAAATATTCCTTAGTGGAGGTCATTGATAAGACTCTAGCAGGACAGGACTAAGCATGAAACTGCATCACAACACTGGATGCCACTTTCCAAGCTGACATCAAACAATTAGACTTCTCTTTGGGTCTGGTCATTCAAATAATACTAAATTATCACCTATCTGGTTTACTTTTCTATCTTTCTCAGAATAATAGCCTAAGAAAATGAAAAACATTGCTAAACATAGATAAACTATATAGTAATCCACTGACTTACCAACTTTGCAGTCTCATCAAAGAGGAAAATACTATTACTCTGGCATGACCTGTCCTTCATGTAGCCGTGCTGTGATAAGGGGTTTATTTACTAGGGGTTTATTTACTATTCCTTTAAAAATAAGTTTAGTATTCTATTAAGATTGAAATCATATTGGTTGTCCTATACTATGTAGATTTCATTCTCATCTTTACCTCCCCAATTAATAAAAAAAACACAAGCATCTATTATTTTCTAATCCTGTGATATCTTGCCTATTTTCCATGATCTTTCAGTCTAATTATTGTAGATCAGAAATTATATATTTTTGTCCTTTTAGTATCTGGTGGTGTTCCCATGGGTCAGGTGCCTTGAACTCATCCAGGGAAACCAGATGTTATCTTACCTTCTCTATGTTGTGGGTATCAATTCTCTATTAGCCAAATTTATTCTATCTTTTCCAATTCAAAGACCATTTTTCTTGACAGAGGAAAAAAAAACACACAAAGTCCTAACAGAGTGGTTCTGCTGTATGTCTTCGGTAATCAGAATGCCAATTGTTGTACATAGTAATCGTATCCTTTCTTGGCTACTCCTTTATTTTCTATCATAGATTATTTTTTTAACAAAATAAAATAAATCAATAATAATCACCTTGACAAACAGCCATCGCAACACTTTTAGTTATTTTTTATTTTCCTTGTCAATTTCAGCTCATTCTGAGCTTAGGCTATTAGCTGAACAGTATTAAGTTCACAATAAAGTAAAACAAATCCTCCAACTTTTTCAGGAAAAGAATGAGGGACCTTCTCTTATAGTTCATAACTTTTTTCAGAAACACATTCCAGTATCCCACAAACACCTCAGCAAATTCTTGACAGGATTGAATTGCAGACTCTCATCTTGTAAGTCAATCTCACTTCCGTTTGTTCTGTGTTCATACCAGGGTGTGCATTTATTTGGCTTGAGCAAGAAATGATGGTGAGGTACCATAAAATCCCAGCAGATTCTATGTGTCCAAAAGTGACATATCTATAAAAACATTCCTACAGCATCACATCTGTTCTAATCTCTTTTTTTTCTTAACTACTAAAAGCAGTGGAAGATTTTAAGTGCATGCTATGTCACAATTGGATTGCAAACTTTCTGAGTTCAGAGACAATGTATATTTACTTTCCTCAATAATGAGCAAAAAGGTGGAGCATCTTGGAAGGGGCTATGCTAGTAATAGTATAATAACATTATAATTAAAGTTCCTGGTCATATTATACAATATTTACAGTGATAACTATAGCACTCAGATCCTAAACTTCTAGACAACAGAGACAATGTCTATTTACTTTCATTCCTTGCATATGAAGAAATAAAATATGAATCAGGTGACCATGATGACAACAATTAATGTTATATTTTAACCTTTTGCCTACTATCTAGTGATTTGTATATTGGTAATCTCAAGACATATTATCAACATTCTTCACTTTCCCCATTCCAAAATGGCACATACTGAGATACAGCTTTATCATGAGAAAGCTGTGCTTCAGCCTGGTCAATTTCTTTGATCATTCAGGGCTTGAGATCTTTGGAAAGCTGAATAGTTTATTAAAGTGTTTCAGCAAAGAAGTTCCCATCACATATCTGTCTTTGGAAAGTAGCAAGAGCCCTACTGACAAGAATAATAAGCAATAAATGTGTGTTTATTGGTTTGTAAAATCAAGAGTGCTGGATTCTAATAAAAACATGATGGGGTATGTGGAATGCATGTTGTTCTAAGGACTCAGCTTACTAAATAAAGACTGATGATAGCACTATTTATTTTTATAAGGTCACTATTAGGTGTTTTGCCATCAAGGAAGGAAGGGTGAGCATAGAAAAAACATTAAATAAAACTCCTGGCTTACCTTACCATTTCAGGGAAGGACCACTTTGCTTTCCACATTAATAAATGAAATGATTTTTCCATAAATGAAATGATTGTTCACACTCACCAAATGTATCTTTTTTGGAGTCCCATACTATCCATACTGTACAAGGAGTTCATCTTTCTTAGGGCTGAAATATTATTGATCATTGACTTTGATTCCATAGGATCATTGATTTAGAGTTGAAATGGATCCTAGAGTTGATGAGTCAACCTCATTTTCTAGATGAGGAAACTAAAGCTTAGAATATTAAGTGAATTGTCCAAAGTGTTAGAGGAAGGATTTGAACCTAAGGTTTCCTGACTCTAAGAACAGTACTTTGTGCCTCACCCAAAATTAAGATCCTGGCAGGGCATGTGACATAACCTCAAATCACACAGGGAGAAAGTCGCAAAATCAACACTTGAATGTACGTCCTCTGTTTCCAAAAGAATATTTTTCCCACTGTGCCACAAAAGCTTAGCACAAAAACTGATCTTCACTTTATTATATAAGACACATTCAATTCAATGAATTTTTTCACATTAACAATAGGAATCTGTTTGAGGAGGGGCCAGTAAAAGGGATGTCTCTATGGTTAAGAATAATGAAAACCAGAGCAGTGGAATGGCTCTTAAGGGAGATTTTGTACATCTACTTTTTAACCAAGATATCATAAATTTTTAAATTTGTAAAATATTTTAGGAAAGGTACTACTTTTTTACTCTTCAAGACAATTACCAAAAAAGCACCATTCTATTTATTAATATTGCTGCCTTTATGAAGTTTCCTATTTTGAGGATTCCCATTAGAGGTTCAGACTTGTTTCTTTGTTTTAGATGTATCTCACCATAGTTACCTTCAGTCATCCTAATGTGGGTACCTTTACACTAACACTCTTTTAACGGCTATTTCTTGACACTATAATTTTTCACAGTCTACAAGTGCAGCCTGTTAAGGGCAAATGCATTCCTCTCAGGCTCCAATGGTGGATTCATGCTCAGATGACCCTTTGACATTTTCCAGTCATTGAAAAAGGGTCTGTCCCCTCTCTGAAAATAATCTAAACATTGATCCCAATGAACAGAGAAGAACTCTAGATAAGGCAAAGAAAAGTGTCTATGGATATTTTCAGGCCATCCAACCTTTAGTACTCATGGCTAGATCTTTGTAATTTAGGAGTGGAGGTGCAGTTTTGGGAAGGTGGGGGAGAAACACTTGACAAACAATTGATTTTAGAAACTAAACAAAAAATACCCTCACAAAAATAATCTCAGAGGCTCTGTATCTTATTAATGAATTTAAAATTACAGAGTACAATAAGACAAAGAATGTCTATCTCAACTAACCTTGGACTTTGGAAACCACTATGGTTCTTTTGTCAAGAAAAATGGAGTGTTAATTTCTCAATAGTTTCTCACCTTTCATCTTATTCATAAAGTGGAGGATGAGGATCTGTCCTATACAGAGATGCAATGCATGCATTGAATGATTTTACTGTTCAATTCTTTTTCTTAATCAAAGGGATATTCACCCTAGGAACTGACATTTTATAAATCATACATATAGAACCTTGATTTTTCTTGTTTTTAAGGTTAGCAAACCATAACTGCAAAGCCAAAGCACACTGATCTTTTCTTAAGAATCATTTATAGATCGCAATAGTGCAGATAAAATAATAATTTTCAAAGATAGAAAAAAACTGCTGAGAACAAATATGCAAACCATATTTGTGTATAGCTTGTATTTCAGAGAACCTCCACAGTCTGATATACTGAGTGAGCACTCAGAATAATTTTTTAAACATCATGAGTGGGGGTAAGGGGTGCATACAAAGGGAATTGGAGAGTGTCTGGTGAAAGACAATCAGGATAGAGACGTGTCTCATATTCAGTGCTATCTATGACACTTTCTATCCTTTTGGCATATTCCTCCTGGCACATGTTGAAAATCAATCTCTGATTTGATTGTTCCTAGCATGAAGATTTTTCACTTGTGTGCATTTGAACTTAAAAGATTTAAGTTGCTCATCCTTTCTGAGCTTTGGTTCCCTCATCCGTAAAATGCTATCCATTTCACAGGCTTGTTGTAAGGAAAATGCTTTGTACAGACCATCTCCTTGAAGTGCTGACAGCATTCGTTGATGAAGTTCAGGGGCATCTCAGAAATATTGGGGTGCAAGGTTGTTTCTGAATCAAATAAAAGAATTTATTATGGATAACACACAACAAACTAAGCACAACATACCAAGCAGGGTCCTCTGCCCCTTAAGGGAGATGATGCTTAAGGGAGACTCTAGCTTAAGAGTGGTGGTGGCAGCACCTTCAGGGAGAAGGGAGCCCTCCTCCCTGAGAGAGTGAGCTGCGCTTCCCCCAAGAGAAACAGCTGCTTCAGGGAGCCACCTCCCAGTGAAGGGAGATGCTTGAGTAAGGGAGATGCCCCCACTTAAAGGAGACATCTACTAAGGTAGGCACCCTCTGCTGAAGGAGAACACCCTGCCCCCTCCAACAAGGAGAGACTAGGGATTCTTATAAAGTAAAACCTTTCCTGGCCAGGAGATGAGGTAACCAGAGACAGTATTTCAGAGTTTCCCATATTATTTCATAATTCAGTCCTGGGTGGAGGGGCAGAGATGCCCCAATTAATTTAGGTATTTCCTTGATCAGCCTGCTTGAATTTCATTGTCTCCTAAAGAGGCTTTAAGTAGTACTTGAGATAATGAGATTCTTATTGACCACTCTATTTGAATCTAAGCATTCATAATGTTTTGAAGATTGAAAAGCATTTTCCAAACATTGCCTCATTCAATCCCCACAATAAACTTGAATGGATAGCATTCTTACCCTCATCTGATGGATGAGAAAACAATAGCAAACAGAATTTAGATTATTTTTCAAAAGTCACATGGTAGTGTGTGTCAGAGATTGGATTTGAACTCAGGTTTTGTTATTCATGTCTACATATCAGAATTCCTCAGAAATCCTTTAACAATGCCATTCACATTCTACCCCAATCTAGAGGAGAGTATTTTCTTCCTTCTTGAGTTTACCTGAATATTTTTTCTGGATCATGTTTCTAGCTCAGCTTCTGTAGCTATCATCCCAAGAAGCAATGCCTATGGAAATGTGACCTGGAAACGCTTCTGTAGATGTTGTCTCCAGCTCAGAAACCACAGCTACTGAAGAGGAACAAAGGGAGCCTCTCATTACCAAAACCCTTCCCACTCTTAGAGGGTAAGAAGTCAGAAATAAATAGGAAGATCCGTTACCATCAGTGTGTCTGTGTTTGTCCTTCGTTGCCGAAGAAGACCATGCCATCAGAGAAATGATGACATTGACTTACACTTGACTTTGTTCTGAGTGAAGGAGGGCTGAACAGTAAAAACCAGAAGACCTTTCACCATTCCATTTGAATGACAGTTGAAGAGGCAAGTTTAAAGGAACAAGTTGTGAATCCCTGCCTTTGATTAAAGGGGCCTAAAAGAGACAATTTAACTAACCAAAATCTATAACCAACACTAAAAAATGACACTAAGGACACATCCCATTTATTGAGTTAGAATATAGATTAAAATTACAATGTAAAGTCCTTGAGATCACTTTTCTATTTATATCTCCAGTGATCAGTGCAGTCCTTTGTACATAGTAAACAAATAAATGCTTTTTTTTTCATTCTTTCATTCATTTCTCAATCCTGAACCTAATCTTTAAAAATATATTTTATCTTTTCTCCTCTGGGTGCATCTTCAAATGGAAGTCATTGATATCAAAGTAGATGATGAATTGATTTGGAGATTATCAGACCCTTAATAGAATTTCTCCACTTAATCTTCTGGAGCAGATGTTTGGCATACATACTACAGTTTCCTTCATGGTGGTCCTGTGAGGCTAATTATGAACACTGCAAATCAAGATGACTGGTCATATGTCCATGGAATGGTGTTTCTTATTGCCTCTGGTTATGGAATAAAACCAGTTCCACCAACTCTTTTATTTGCCTTACAGTAATCTGAACCATCATTGAATTTAGCTGCCACTTTATTTCTTCTACTATCATTTATAATGAGGATGTCAATCTCTTTTGACTTTTTTGGAATGGGGGTAGAATTTATTAGAGTTAAATAATAGTTAAATTAATGTCTTTGAACTGTTTAAAATTGTTATGATTCTTGATACCCTCCTTTTTTCTGTTTCTTTGTTACTGTTACTACAGAAGTAAAATTAATTTCACAGACCCAAAGGCCATTTTGTATTTTGGCTTATTTCTTTGACCAAAGAATTAAGTGAACTAGTGGTCAACCTGATGGGGGTGAGTTTCCCTGCATTTGATCATGCAGTTCCTTGGGCAATAGACACAATCTATTATTGAGACACAATCTATTATTGACCTAATCAGAGGCCATCAAAACTTACATTTCCTGCCATAATATTTGACAACCCAGATTCATCTCCACTTTACAGCAAGGCATCAACAAATAGATGTTGTCTACGTACATCATTCACTCATCAAGTCAAAAGGGCATTGGTTCTGGAGTCAAAGAATCACATTCTATCTCTCCCTTTCTCCTCTCAATAAATTCCTCTCACCCCTTAATTTTATTTTTAGATGCCATTCCTTCATATTCAACTCACCCTGTGCCATCCATCCATCCTATCTATCTACCTTCTGTCTATATAGAAATGGATTTAACAGTTTTCAAATTTTCGGTGTTGGAGTTGGCTCACAAGAATGGATTTGCAACACCAGAAGAGGGTCTGACTTCTATCTATCCTTGATTTTCTAGCACAAAACACTTAAATGTCTGATATATTGGTTAATTTTAAAATTGTTTAAAATTGTTCAATTGTTAATTTTTTAAAGATGTCATGAGTTTTGGGTTTCCCAAAGCTTCTTTGACTTTAATCCAGTTCAGTTACCTCTACTGGTCCTTGATGCTGCCATCTATTCTCCAAGACACCAGTGCCTATCATAGAGATCCTTCTAAAATCCTCTCCTCAGTTACCTGAAATAGTTACATCCTAAAACTTCTACATTCTCTCTACCATAGACACCCATCAGGATGGTCATATCTTTAGAGCATATCATCACTTGAGACTGCTCCAGCTTTGATATAGTGAAGTAATATGAATTAATCATAATAGTTAGTGTTTATATACCACTTTGCAAAGAATTTTGAATATATTATCTGAGTTCATCCTCTCAATGATCTTATGAGGTTTGTTATATTATGACCCTTATTTTTTGCAGGGGAGGTAATTAAGTTTGAAAAAGGTTAAGTGACTTGTCTAGGGTGAGACAACTAGTACATTCTTGAGATCATATTTGAAATTAGGTCTTCCTGATGTCAAATCCAGCATTCTATTCACTGTGTCACATAGCTTCAAAAATTTACTTCACTGATGCTAATTTTTCATTTTCTTACTCATTTATTTCTCTTCTTTTACTTTATCATGACTTTATATTCCTTAATTTCTCCTCTATCAACCCTTTTCTTGTCTTTCTACCAAACCAATCTTGGCCAAATGATGATCCTCATCAATAATTTCCTCTCTTCTGCCACTGAATACCCCTTTCCTCTTGATTTTCCAATTGTTTCGTTGTTGACAAACTACCATGATTTGCTCACTTTGCTTCTAGTCCCAATATGTAAAAAGCTGCTGGAAGAAGTCAGCATAATGCTGATGGACACTTTCACTTCATGTGGTCTCTCCCTGCTTCACAAAAAATCTTTTAAATCAGTTGTTGATTTAAACACAACTGCTATGTCAAGTCATCACTTCTCTCCCTAAACCTCCAACTCCTTCTTCTTTAAGTTCATTGTCAGCACATGACTTTACCACCTTTTTAATATAAAAGATTCAGGCTATATACATACATACATACATGCATATATATACACACACATACACACATATGTGCACACATACATATACCCACACACATACATACACATATATACATATATATGTTTGTATGCATATGTATACACACACATATATGTGTGTATATATATATATATATATATATATATATATATATATATATATATATGTATATTCTTCAACTCCCATCCCCACCTCCTATAGGTACAATGTATATAATACTGGGCTTGGAGTCAGGAAGATGAGTTCAGAAATATTCACAGATATTTACTAACTGTCTGATCCTGGGCTTAACCTCTGTTTGCCTCAATTTCACTAACTATGGAAATGAGAAAAATAGTCATGCCTATCTCTTAGGGTTGTTGGGGGGATCAAACAAAATAATATGTAGTTAAAATCTCTTCACCTACTGCATGTATTAGAAACTTAATGCTTATTGCATACCCTTTAATTCTTGAACTTTTCTCATACATCTATTCAATCTTTATTCCAGTCTCAGAGTTGGACATTTTCTCTGATGAAACTAATGCATCTTTCTTCATCTATTAATCACATTCATTTCCCTACTTTCTTCTCTATATTTCCACCTCTTCTCTCAAATATCCATTCCTAAGCTCTCTCCAGGGTTCTGATTTCTTTCTTCTAACTATCCAATTATGATTGGAAAGGACCTACCAGCAGTTAAAATTTATTATGTTTAAAAGTGAATTTATTTCCTTCCTGACTAAACAGACATGCTCCATGAAGTCTCTACTTGTCTTGAAAAGAGAGAATAAAAGCTAGGGTAGCAATAATTATCTCAGACAAAGCAAAAGTAAAAAGAGATCTATTAAAAAGAGATGAGCAGCAAAGTTACATTTTGCTTAAAGGTACAACAGACAATGAAGTAATATCAATACTAAAACTATATGAACCAAATGTTATGGTACCCAAATTCGTAAAGGAAAAGTCAAATGAGTTACAACAGGAACTAGACAGTAAAACTATAATACTGACAGACTTCACCTTTTCCATCTTAGAATTAGATAAATCTAACCATAAAATCAATAAGAAAGAAGTTAAGGAGGTGAACAGAATTTATAAAAGTTAGATATAATAGACCTCTGGAGAAAAAGTGAAGAGAAATTGGAAAGAATATGTATTTTTTTTCTCAGCTGTACCTAGCAGCCTCACAAAAGCTAACCGTGTATTACAGCATAAAAACATCACAAACAAAAGCAGAAAAGAAGAAATATTAAATATATCCTCTTCCGATCATAATGCAAAATTCATTATATTAAATAAAGTGCCCTGGAAACATATATGAAAAAATTAATTGGAAACTAAATAATCTAATTCCAAAGAATGAATGGGTCTAAGAACAAATCTGAGAAACAGTCAATAATTTCATTAAAGAGAATGGCAACAAAGAGATAACATACCAAAATTCATGAGATACAGTCAAAACAGTACTTCAATTTCACTTTTTAATTTTGATACTGGGAATGGGTTTTCTTCTTTCTTCTTAAAAAATCAAGTTAACCAATGCTTTATCAATCTTACCACTTTAAAAAAATAAATTAGCTCTTAGTTTTACTTATTAGTTCAGTAGTTTTCATACTTTCAGATTTATTCATCTTACCTTTGGTTTTTGAGGTTTACAATTTGGTGCTTAATTGGGACTTTTAATTTTTCTTTATCTAGTTTCTTTTATGCTGCACGACTAATTCATTGATCTGCTCTTTATTTTAATGACATAATAATTTAGAGAAATTTAGAGACCTTTTGTCTAAGTACTACTTTGACTGCATCCAATAAATTTTGGTATGCTGTCTTCTTGTTTTCAATCTCTTTAATTAAATTATTGATTATTTTTATGATTTGTTCTTTGAGCCACTTATTCTTTAGGATTAGATTATTTAGTTTCCAATTAACTTTTCATTTGTCTTTCAACTACTCTTTACTGAATGTAACTTTTACTTCATCATGGTTTTGAAAGGATGAATTTACTATTTCTGCCTTTCTACATTTGATTTTGAGTTTTTTATTTCCTAATACATGGTAATTTTTTTGTGTACCACCATGTACCACCAAGGAAAAGATTTTCTTTTCTATTTCCATTCAGTTTTCTCCAGAAGTCTTTCATATCTAACTTTTTGAAAATTCTGTTCTCCTCTTTAACTTCTTTCTTGTTTATTTTATGGTTACCTTTACTTATTCTGGGGCATACCAATCATACTACCAAAAATTATATTTTATTGCTAGAGAAATAATACAATTCATTGGGAAAAACAAAAAGTCAAGAATTTCAAGGGAATTAATTGAAAATATGTGAATGAAGGTCTCCCAGTTCAAAAGTTAAATTGTATTATGAAGTGGTGACCATCAAAACAATTGATTAGGTACATAATACATAATAGTAAATGACATAGTCATTTTGATAAATCTAAAGATTCAAGCTTTTGGGGTAAGAACTCAACATTTGACAAAAATTTCTGGGAAAAATGGGAAGAAGTTTGATAGAAACTAGGTATATACCAGCATCTCCCATTGTATACCAAGGTAAGGTGAAAATGAGTACATGATTTAGACATAAAGGGTGACACCATAAACAAATTAGAAGAGTATCAAGTGGACTGAACCAGCCTCTAACCTGTGGATGGCCAAAGCCAAACAGAGAAGGCTAGAGGCAGTTGAGCCAGAAATCAAACCGATGTTTATTTTCAATGAGGGAAACAGATTGCTGAGCTTTTCTCTGTAAAAGAGGGTTTCTTCTAATCATATCTTGTCACAGTACAGAAAAATTTATCTGTCAGGTCTATGGATAAGGGAAGAATTTCTGACCAATCAAGAGATAGAAAGCATCATGGGATGTAAAATGGACAATTTTCATTACATTAAATTAAAATGCTTTTGTACAAACAAGACCAAGTTAGCCAAGTGCAAGTTTCCCTATTCCAAGGGAAGTAAGCAACTGAGAAAAAAAAGCACTGTAAGTTTCTCTAATAGTCATTTCTCAAATATGCATATAAAAAAACTCAAAAAGGAAAAGTAATAAGAAAACCTTACAGGGTATTTTTAAATGAATAAATGTAAAACTTTGACTATGTGAAGAAAATGGAGAGTTCTAGTCAGTTCATAAGTATTCATTTAGCAACTAACATGTTCTAGGCTCTGTGTCAAGTATTATGGACACAAATAAAGACCAAATGACAGTTTCTACATCCAACGGGCTCACACTATATGAATGAGACAATATAGACACAACTATAAACAAGAGACATATAAGATAAATCAGAGATAACCAACAGAGGAAAAGAATTAGAAATAAGAAAGATTGGGAAAGGCTCGCTGCCAAAGGTGGGTGTTAGCTGATACTTGGAGGAATCCAAGGTTAATCAGAAACAACACTAGAAAGTGGCACATATATACTAGCTTATCATTAGTTTATGAATAGTTTTTATACATCTAAAATAGGAGTTAGCCTGGTGTTCAGTGAGAAGAAAGGATTTGGAGTCAAAGAACTTGGTTTGACATCTTGCTCTACTACTTATTAGGAGTAAGATGTTGGCCAAGTCATAACCTTCATGACACTTTGCTACCATCATAACAAAAACTTTATGCATAATATAAATTTGATTTTAATATATTAATGGCCATGTAATAACGTGAAGGGGCATTTTGACTCCATATAAAGGATAATTTTCAAGTAATTTGAGTGGTCCAAAAATAAATGGAAATTTTGAGGAAATAGTGAGTATCTCATCATTGCTCTTCTGCATGAAAATGGCATCTGATGTTTCTTCCAGCTGCATATTTAAAATCATGCAATGCATTTTTTCCTAAATAAAACTAATAAGGGCAATTCTTATGAGACAGAAAAAAATCTTGGTAACGTGGAGAAAATATACTGTGTAAATACAGAAAGACATAACTTTAAGAGTTAGAAAGAACATCAAACATTAAATAAGTCTAATCCATATCTGAAAAGGAATTTCCTCTACATAATTTTCAACAAATGGTAATACTACTTCCTTTTAAAAGCCTCCAGTGATGAAGAATTTATTATCTGAGAACGTAGTTCATCTCACTTTGGAACAATTCAAATTGCTAAGAAATCTTTTTCTAATGTGAAGTTGATGTCTGTATATGAACAAAAAAGATATCAAGAAATAGTGATCAAATTTACACAGCAGCGTTTTGGCACTGCAATGTCACATGAGTTAAAGTTTACCTTTACATACATTATATTTTAATTTGATGCATATTGGTAGTTTCCCCATGGTAAAATTACAAGATAACTTCTCTAAGATTCCCAAAGAATGGACAGTAAAGCATGGTTTATGAGCTGCATTTTTAGAAAGAATATTCAGATTGATAAGATCACAGGTACACCAGACTATTTTGCACTGGTCTTTCATTTTCAAGTCCAGTAGTTCAACAACTGGACAATTGTGGCTATCCATTTTCTACCTTATCTTCCTTCTTTGATTAGTGCTAGTCATGGAGCATCTGGGTCATCAGAACTATTGTTTCTTTTATGTTTTTTCTTTAAAAAATCAAGCTATGTCTTTAAAAACAATGTATGTAATAGGTTATAGCCATTTCTCCCAGAATCTTTTCAACTTAATCAAGTGCATTATCACAACTCAACTGGGAATAAATCCAACTCTAAAAAAAGAACAGAACAGAGTCCTCAGGCATGCCAAAGTAAATAATATCAATGCACAAGTGTCCTCATAAAATACTCCTATTATTTCACAATCATCTTTAGAGAAAATTATTCACTGGGGAACTTCGCAACATGCTATTTCTGCAGAGCTATACATGATTTAGTGACAATGGTTTTCTTTTTAGTGATTACAGGTTTAAAGGATTACTTGGCCCTTTAGATTTTAAAACAACAGAAGATCCAAGAGGATTTTATTTTCAACCATTGTTTATTTCCTAAATCATGCACTAATGGGATGTTTGGATATGAACTACCCAGCACTAAATGTTCTAGTGCTGAATCAAGGCCTTCCAGAATGCAAAGCTGAGAACTATGTTTCCCCCCTCTCCAAATTTCTATATGAATATATGACACAAGATATGCTTATGTGCCAGATTTATTTGTGAAAGTAACAAAAATGAGAACTTTAGAGACACATAAAATTTTAGACCCATAGAAATGGAGATTTTTGTGTACATGGATTGATTGCTAAAGAAATTTGAAAATCTGGATGAGTGGAAAGTGATGATATACAAGCATCTTGGTTAGCATTTAAGGAGAGCACCATTACTAACCAGAAAGACTCAGTTCCATTAAAGTAACTATGCAAAAGAGCATGGAAGGCAACAAGCATTTATTAAGTGCCTACTATGTGCTATAAAGTTCTAAGCACTTTACAAATACTATCTCATTTTATCCTCACAATAACACTAGGTGATAGATGCTATTATTGTTCCATTTAATCATTGAGGAAACTGAGTCAAACAGAGTTTAAGTGACTTAGCAAGAGTCTCCAAGGTCATAGCTAGTATCTGAGGCTGGATTTAAAGCCAGTTCTTCTTGAGTAGAAGTCTTGTACATTAGTCACTGTATCACTATTCCAGTTTTCTTAATAAACACATAACAGTCAAGGTGATGGAAATCTTTGCTAAATGGTTTACTCACAGAAACTTAACCATTGGGAGACATATTATTTTAGTCTTCTGTAAATTGAATTTTTCATCATGGACAAATATTTAGATATTAAATAGGATTTTCCCCACATCTTTGATCTCTTAAAATATGTGGTCTAAATTCTAAACATTGTGTTCACATACATTTATTTTTATCTTTTTTTGTGGGGAATGGAAATATCCCAGGGTTCATGGTAGGTAGGAATAGATTGTCATGTTTTTTAAAGAAATTATGTGGGAGAAGTAGGTGAAGCATGTTGGCCAAGAAAGGTATGAACAAGGTAGAAGAGCAAGGAATAAATAATGAATGTTGTACTCTTAATGTCAAGAGAAGGTGAACCTTCTCTGAGCAAATGATGGGAAAACCTTGATGAGAGTTACCCAAGATGTACAGTATTTATAGGCTACTATTGATATCATAACAATAAGGTCTGGAATCCATTGAGTTTTAGAGAATAAATAAATACTATGCTTGGATACTATGCTGTGGAAATTCATACCAACATGGACCAAAATCCTTCAAAAAGAATTAGTATTTTTAATATTGACTTTTTAAAAAGCTACAACAAAATAGTTATAAATATATACGTTCCATGGAACCAGCATTCAAGAGTGGAATGGAATCTTAGAGGGCATTAAGTCCAATCCCTTCATTTTGTGGGTGAGGAATCTGAAGTACTTACAGGCTCAGTCACTTTCCCTGGGTCACATAGCTCATCAATATTTGAGGGATGATTTGAACATAGACTTTTCATTACTCCAAATCTACTGCTCAATCATCCTAAAATTTGCATATGAAAAAGATGCCAAATACAAAGAGGAAAATAGTTTATAAGTCTATGGATTACTGTAAAGCCTATTATCAAGTAAAGTCAAGTTTAAAATTTATTTCCTACTTTTTATGAGCTCTCTTAATAACAGAGAATATATAGATATGGGCAGGAGGATGATGCAGTGGATGGAGCACTGGACCTGGAGTCAGAAAGTTTTGTTGTTCTGCGACTTAGTCATGTCCAACTCTTTATGACTCCATTGGCCATGGTATGCCATGCTTCCACTATTCAAAGTTTATATCCTTCACTATCTCTTGAAGTCTATCCAAGTTCATGTTCATTGTTTACATGGCACTATCTATTCATCTTATCCTCTGCCCTCCCCTTTTTCCTTTGCCTTCAATCTTTCCCAACATCAAGGTCTTTTCCAGTGACCCCTGCTTTCTCATCATGTGCCCAAAGTATTTAAGTTTTAACTTTAGCATTTGACTTTCCAGTGAAAAATCTGAATTAATTTCTTTATGATCTGATTTAATCTCCTTGCTCTCTAAGGGACCCTAAAAAGTCTTCTCCAGAACCACAATTTGAAAGTATCACTTCTGTGGTATTCAGTTCAAATCTCATAGCCATACATTGCTATGAGAAAAGCCATAGCTTTGACTTTATGAACCTCTTTTCACAAGGTGATGTCTCAGATTTTTAGTATACTGCCGAAATTTGCTATAGCTTTCTTTTCAAGGAGCAAGTGTCTTCTAATTTCATGACTACGGCCACCATGTGCAGTGATCTTTAAGCCCAAGAATATAAAATCTGACACTGCTTCCATTTCTTCTCTCTCTATTTGCCAGAAGTGATGGGACCAGTTGCCATATCTCAGTTTTTTTTTTGATGTTAAACTTCAAGCCAGCTTTTATACTCTCCTCTTTCATCCTCATCAAGAGGCTTCTTAATTCTTTTTCACTTTCTGCCATCAGTTGTATCATCTGAGATTCTTAATATTTCTCCTTGCAACGTTAATTGCAGACTTTGTGTCATCCAACCTGGCATTTCATATGATGTATTCTGCATGTGAGTTAAATAAATAAGATGACAATATGCAGCTTTGTTGTACTCCTTTTCCAATCTGAAACCAATCAGCTGCTCCATATTCTTTCCTAACTGTTGCTTCCTGACCTGCATATAGGTTCCTCAGAAGACAGGTAAGATGATTTGATACTCCTGTCTCTTTGAGGACTTGCCACATTTTGTTGTGATACACACAGTCAAAGATTTTAGTGTAGTTAATGAAGAAGTAGAATTCTTTTCTGGAACTCCTTTGTTTTTTCCACAAACCAGCAAATGTTGGCAGTTTGGTCTCTAGTTCCTCTGCCTCTTTGAAAACCAATGTGCTCTTTTATTAATTCTCAGTTCACATCTTTTTGAAGCCTAACTTGTAGAATCTTAAATATTGCTTTGCTGGCATGTGAAGTGAGCCCAATTGTTTGGTAATCTGAACATTCTTTGACATTGATTTTCTTTAGGATTTGGGAGAAAAATGACCTTTTCCAATCCAGTAGCCACTGTTGGATTTTACAAATTTTCTAAAATAATCAGTCCAGTACTTCAAATGCTCTATCTTCTAGGATTTTAAGTAGCTCAAGTAGAATTACATCACATCCACTAGCCTTATTATTGGCAATGCTTTCTATGGCCCACTGGACTTCATTCTCCAGGATATCTGGAGCATTGTGGTTATTGGTGAGATCAAGATCTTTCTTATACAGTTAGTTCCTCTGTGAATTCTCACCAACCCTTCTTAACCTCTTCAAAGTCACGCAATATTTGTCTTTTATCATGCCTGTTTTTTCATGTAATATTCTTTAATATCTCTCATTTTCTTGAAGAGATCTCTTGTCTTTCCCATCCTATGGTTTTCTTCTATTTCTTTGCATTACTCATTTAAGAAATCCTTGTCTCTCCTTGCTACTCTCTGGAATTCCTCATTCATTTGGGTATATGTTCCCTGTTCTCCTTTCCCAGCCCTAATGACTGAATAGGTATTGTTTCAGGCATAGAGAGAGCACGGGGAGACTGTAGCTTACAAAGGTCAAAGTCTCCCATTGTGTCCTAGGTCATCTCCAGTTGTCCTGTTCTGTGTCTGACCATTGGACCGAGATGGTTCTAGAAGAGAAAGTGAGGAAGCTGGTGACTTTTCACAGCTCTCCCTCAATGTAATCCAATTCATTTACTAGCCATGGTACATCACCTTCCTGATATCATGGTACTCTTTGAGAACAAAGGACAATCTACAACCTGTGAGTAGTCAGAGCTACCTAATGGGGCCCCATTGGCCAGTTGCAGTTGGCTGTTCCATGTGGCAGAAAATGACTTCTTTATGTAGGGAAAAAAATCAATCTACTACAGGAAGACCCTCATGGTTTATGACCAAAACAGAAGCAATTGCTTTTTACATGTTATATCTCATGTTCAGAATGATGTTAAGTAAATTATGTGGTTATGTCTTTGCATGCCTATCATAGGCTTAGGTATACATATACATCATGGTTCATAGTATGCATTATCATAGATATTAAAAGAATGGATGATAGATCAATAATGCATAGAAAGAAACAGAAAAAAGAAAGGAAGAAAAGAAAGGAGAAAAATGAGATAAAAAGAGAGAAAGAAAGGAAGTTACTGAAGTAATGGATTGAATCTGTGATTTCATTAGTAAGGGGAATTCCTAGATGAGGAAATCCCTACCAATTCAGGTCAAGAGACAAGATAGTTTAATTGATGACATATATTAAAGACAAACAACAGCAATCATAACAAAATAGACTGAGAATGAGACATAGCCATTCTTACCTAGTCACGTTCTTGACTGCCATGTAATTCATTACCCCACCAACAAGTGAGGTTAACTCAACACGATTAAAATCATTTATGCTCCAATACCCATTTCTAGGTAGTAAAGTGGAATCAACACTAGAAGTACATCTCCTAGAGCATAATAGGCAGAAGGGAGGGCCACGAAAAGCTTTAAAAGGCTTGGAGGAAGGAAATGGAGGCCAAATAAATCAAGAGAAATTCAAAGAAATGTGGATCAAATGAAAGCTTCTAACACATGTCAGGGTAGCAGTTTGGGGGTTGTTGTTTTGTTTTATTTTGTTTTTGTGTCAAGGATAAGAAGTGATCCAACAACATTTTGGTATATATATATATATATTTTTGAAACGTAATATTTTGCTACCTGTCTTGTATACCACAGTAGGAAGCCAGATGGATTTCAAGATTTATTCTCCTTTATTCTACTGTTCAATTATTGCATTCTGTTTGAGCCTACAAGGTGCCAATTGCTGTGATCTCTTAAAGTAAGGCATGCTGTGCTGGCCCTGTGTCAGCATTAAGAATGCTTGAGTATAAAAGTTATCATTGTCTGCCATGTATCTCCTATCAGAAGAAGATAAATGATGTGTGAGAAGGCACCTTGCCATGAGGAAATAACAGGCTTGAGTAGGCAGCTCCATGCATTAGAAAAGTTAGTGGGAGGTGGGACCTCCTACCTTGAATTTTTTTTTAAGTATAATTATCTGTTCTTGCTTTGCACCCAATTGTATGTTCCTATTTTTAGGAAGGTTGAGATGGGCTTTAAACCACTGGAGTTACTTCAGATGCTGCAAGCATGTAGCCTGAACCAGGGTAAAGGGAGGGATGCAAGATCTCACATGTTTTAGACATTGGAAGGATGTCTTAAAGACTTCAGGCCAATCATGACTTTAGTTCACTGGTGTGTAAAGTGAAGAGAACACATTTCCATTTTGTCATGGTATTTCTAGGGTGACCATGACTTTGATACTGTGACTTCTAGGCTAAAATGCCCATGCATGGTGCTCTGAACACAGCAAACACTCAGGAAATGTTAGTTATAACCCCTGTCCTCTTGATTTTGTAAGGATCTGGGAAACAGAGTTGTCCATGAGTTTTGGTATTTTGATTTTAATTTTCAGATGATAGAGTTGAGGGTATGTCCTCTCACATGACAACTTGTACCTTATTTCATTCTAAAAGCAAATATTTATGGCTAAAAATATTAGATGAATAAAAGTAACAAATTAGAAATCAAAATTATTTTTAACTGCATAATATAATTATGTTTTAGTCATATGCATGTACATATATATACACACATACATACAGTGATTTAATGTATATCTATATATTATATATATGTTATTTACTGCAATAAAATAATCTGTATAGTGGATTTAAAATAGCCGTGGAACATTGGGCATTCTTTAGTTTATTCAAGCTCACCCAAATGATAAAAGCAGTATGAACACATATTTTCCTGTTGAAAATATTCAAAGAAGCTTTATATAGTACATTGATCTTCATGATACTTTTGAGAAGGAAGTATCCTATGGAACTGTCATAAATGCAACCAAACTAGTTGAAATTAGAGCAGTATTCTAAGTTGTACAAAACTTAATCAACACTCAAGTAAGTATTTTTGTTTTAAATAAGTAGCAAAATTCTATTCCTGTAATACTGTTTCCATCTTAATACTCCAAAGGATCCATGATATTATTCAATCAATTATATGACCGTATTTGATACAAGAGAAGTAATATAATATGATGCAGCATTGGATTTGGAGTTAAGGAAGACTCAGGTTCAAATACCATGAAATTTATTTGCTGTTGGACCCTCGGCAATAAATGAATCTTTTGAGCCTCGATTTTTTATGTGTAAAAGGAATATAAGAAAATCTACAGCACCTTCCTAGCAGAGTCAGTAATGCTTATTATAGTTTGTGATCTGTACTGGTGGAGGAGGAAATTCACATACTCATAGATATAGAATTGGAAGGGATTTTAGTAGCCATGTAGTCAATCTTACTTATTTTATAGTTAAGGAAACTAAGGCCAAGAGATTAAATGAAGCCTCCAGGTAACATACAGTAAGCAGAAGAGACAAGACTTGAACCCACATCCCACACTGAGACTTCCCCATACTGATAAAATCATAGACTCCTTGCATATCCATGGACTTTACCTTATAGAGTAGGGAGGTCTGATTGAGATAAACTATGGAAAATGTGTTTAAACTTTAAAACACTATAAAGTTTATTTATTATAATTATTCAGCTAAAATATTCACCCTTTCACATCTTAGATGTTTTTTTTTTACATGTCCTATAATATACTTGCTGAAGTCAATAGGATGGCAGATCTTGAATTAGAAAAGAATTCTTTGGTTGTCCAATGCCCTCCTATTTCATAATTGAGGAAATGAGGGATGCCTAGAGTGTTTAAGTGATTTGACCAAAATCCCACAGAGCGCATCAGAAGTGAGAAGTGGACCCAGGTCCTCTGATTTTTGAGTCAAAGGTCTTTTCCCTGTACCACACTCCCACTTGATTAATTATAGATTGCAGGATCATATGACTTGAGCTGCAATGGACCTTAAGTCTAGGCTAACCCCCTAATTTTCCAAATGAAGAAACTGAAGGTCTAGAGAGGATATATTACTTGAACAATGTTCACCTAACATGCGAGGAACCATTTTCTAGATCTCTTTACATCATAAAGGCACAAATTCAGGGAATAGAGTGTCTATTTATTACCCTTCACTCTTACTAAATAGCCATTGAACCTTTTGTAGACACACGTCTCTTTGATGATTTATTTTATGCTATTTTATGCACGAAGTTTATCACTGCATAAACTTCATAACTGAATAATGAATAATTACATAAACTGTGTTGGTTCACCACTCTTCTATCCATTGCTCTTTGGGTGACCCAAAATTCTGATTTCTCAGATATTATAGTATGCCATGATTCATTGTAATAAATAGACAGGATTTCATTCAAGGAGAAATTTGGAGTCATTGCAATTCTCATGATTTGGCATAATAATAAGGTCTGCAATTTTATTTTTCTAATTGTTGAATAAAATTCTCCTCTTTTATAAATCTTGAAAACTGATTCCCTAATGCCACTGAGTTGCTTCAGATCTTTTCTTTTTCTTGCCTACCTGTTCTTCCTGACTTTGCCCTCTTTAGTGTTATTTCTGCTTCCATTTGCAGGACTTTGTAGCCTGTGATAGTTAGATGTGGTGGGTTTCACTCTCAGTGATGAAGAAAAGAGTTTGTCATATTTTATTTCTTCCATCATCCTATTAATTTTATTCTTAAATGTTTTTGGGATGATGTAACTAATTGATCTCATGGAAAGCTTTTCATAAATTCTTTTTTTTCCATCTAGATTACTTCTCAGTGTTGTCTTTTGGCTATACTTCCCATAGTGTTCCATCATCTTCTTTTGTAAGACTTTCTAAATGAATTTGTTCTGTGTTTTTATGCCAAACATATCTGGGATATAAGGAGATAAGATGTAAGCTGACTGAGATAGCTTCTAGTGCCTTCTGGATTTCTCATTGACTACTATTTTGAATCAGGTAAAAAATCTTTGGAGAATGATTACAGTCAAAAGTGATTTTTATTCCTTTGTTTT
This sequence comes from Potorous gilbertii, assembly GCA_028658325.1. Taxonomy (NCBI): domain Eukaryota; kingdom Metazoa; phylum Chordata; class Mammalia; order Diprotodontia; family Potoroidae; genus Potorous; species Potorous gilbertii. The sequence continues at coordinate 86,869,464 of CM053774.1, forward strand.
CCTTATTTATTCATCCATTGATTTGTTCATTAATAATACATATATGTAAATATATATACATATATACATACACATATATACACACATACATATATCTATAAATCTGTTTGTTTATTGAATCAATAGTTAGCCTAAATAGGTAAAGTGAGATTTATTTGGATTATCTGTAATATCTTGTTATGCACACACACATATACATACACAGACATATATATATATATATATATATATATATATATGTATGAATATATATTGGAATTTGGTGTTGATTTTTATTTGTGTCCCAACAAGTTGATGATATGAATCTACTTAGACAGCTACTTAGATAGAAATGACTTTTTTGTTACTAATTAGATATTTCTTTTCTCTTAAGATATATAGTATTTCATTTGTGATGTCATTTGGTTCTTGCTATGAAAGTTGCCTTGTGACTTGAAGAAATATTCTTGAAGAAAGTATTTATGATTTATAAGCATGGGGCTTCTCTAGAGCCTACCACTCTTTCTCCTATTTTGCTTCTTGATCCTGAGCTATATTTTCAACTTATTTTTGAAATAAGTTTCTATTATGCTCAGTTTATCATTGAATTCACCATATCAAAGTTCAATTAATTTAATATCAAAGTTTATTCATTGAAATTAGAGGCTAATTCTCTCTTCTCACAATTTGTTCATCCATTCATTCTCTGCAATATATATACACATATATTATATATACACATATATACATGTAAATATATACATTCACCCACATATATGTGTACGTACATACATATACATAGCTATTTTTGTGACGACCTTTTTTCTCATTGAGAGCACTGTGAAATGATCATATAAGAAAGTCGTGCAGTGATGCTTTTTGTTTTATTACCTCTGTCCTCACAATAAAGCCAATTCTAACAACTCTTTATTGGCCCCTGAATCTATGATCCATTTTCCTTATAGCTTCAGCTCAGTAAAAGCCTAAGCTATTAAAATTGATGGACTTTGGCATTCACATTTCAGGAAAAAGCAAGTACTCAGCTAATCAATGCTTCAAAGACCCGGGATTTCCTCAGCTTAGGAACTCTCCTTTGTACCTTAGTCTTTGAGAGTTCCTTAGGTTCAGAGAGGTTAAATGGCAAAGCCATTAAGTGTTATTTCGAGTGACTTGTGTCAGTTGTTATACACAATCTGCCTGTCAAGAACTATTTCTTTAGCACTAGTTGTCTTCTGAACACTGTGTTCACAGCTACTAGGTCTCAGAAATAGACTTTTAACTGTGATCTTCCTCATTCCAAATCTGACATTATCCAATACACCAATAGGGTCCCCCTAGTAATGCCTCCCTAGGTCAAGTAGAACTCTAGGAACCCTTTTGTAACATGGTACCATAATCATTTACCATAATTATAGATGCTACATAGTGAAGTAGAAAGAGTGCCAGACCTGTAGTCAAAAATTCTCATCTTCCTAACTTCAAATCTGGCCTCAGATACTTACTAACTGTGTGACCCTGGGCAAGTCACTTACTCTATGGCATGTGTTCATCTATGAAATGAACTGGAGAAAGAAATGGCAAACCACTCCAGTACTTTACCAGGAAAACCCCAAATAGGGTCAACAAGAGCCAGACAACAACAATTTAAAAAAACCCATAATCATTAGGGAGAGACATGTGGCACGGACTGGAGGGGGAAAGCTTCTCTCAAAGAGTGTCCTTATCTCAGTGTAGCTACTAAGTGATTTAGGGCCTGCTGCTTATACTCTATGAACCTCAGGGTCCTTATTTGTATAATGAGGAGTTAGAGCTACACAGCTGATACAGATCAAAGAGGAAGGAGTACAGTGGAGCCAGCTATAAAATATGCCACCTTTAACCATAGAATAACAAACTACAATAGATAGATTTATATCATGTCTACTATTTATACATATTATCTCATTTCATCCTCACAACCACCCTGAGAGGTAGGTGTTGATATCACCCTCATTTTACAGATGAAGAAACTGAGATAAATAGGTGACTTGTCCAGGATCTCACAGCTATTAAGTGTCTGAATATGGATTTGAACTCAGGTCTTCCTGACTCCAGGCCCAGCATTCTAATCACTGCACCATCTAGCTGTATAAGATACAAATTTCTGAAAGACAGGATAATATATTATTCTATTTTGCATGTTTCTTAGCCCCAGGGACAATGTTTTAAGTATAGATATCATAAATGTTTGAATTTTACTTAAAGATCTTTCCAGGTCTGGGATTTTATGGTTAAATTGTTCTGGGGGAAAAAAATGAAGTTTCAGATGAATGAAGGTTTATTAAAAAGAAAAAAAATAGATGGAAATTTTGCTGGTTTTGAAGAAAATATGTCTTCCTAAATTTCAAAAAGAAGCTATTGAGCATCATTGAATGTTTTCTTACTGATTCAGGTTTAGCATTATTTTGCACATCCAGCAATGCTGTATAGGGTAGTTCTATGTCTGCTCTTAGCTTTCCCATTTTTTCCTCTCATCAGTAAACTGTCACTTACCACTGTGTAACAGCATGTTAAAGCCATCCCTCCCCACCTCCAAAGTCCACATACTTCTAGTTTGTTGTCTCTTATCTGCTATTGGGTTGAGAAACCAGATAGCCAAGCTTTTAAAGAATGATATACTAAATACACTGTAACTGCTAGAAGTCTTTGAAAGAGGTCCTAAGGAGCAAAGTGCAGGATTTAGGGACTGGAATTTTGTACCAATTGATAGAGAACTCCAAGGCCATTTCACTTACTTCTGAGTTTGAGGTGATTTTCTGAAGGATTGTGGCTGTAGGTCTTCTGAACTGTACAATTAGATCGTTACTGAGCATTTATTTGTTCATTTACTCTAAATTCAAACAAAGATGTGTCCGTGTACACATCTACAAAGATTGCTTTAAAAGTAATATCCAAGACTATAAAAAATCATATAAAAACTGGGAAAGTTCAAGGATTTCTCAGGATCATTGACGTAGGGGAACTTTCCACGTCAACTCATCTAACTTCCTCATTTTGCAGATGAGGAAACCAATCCTTAAGCTGCTTGCCCAAAGCCATGTAGATGGTAAGTAAAAGAGCCAGGATTTGAATTCCTGTTTTATAATTCATATCCTGTCTTCTTTTTATAGGATTTCATTGAATTGAAGCCCATTTCCCCCATATCTATTGATAATTTATTAAACCTTTACCTCATGCTTGGTATTATCTCAAAGACATTATGTGATATGATCCTTGCTTTTGAGGTATTACATTTCTTCATGTAATGGGAAGTTGATAAATACATGTTGAACTATAATACATACTATGTTAAATCAATTTTTGAATAACAAAAGAACACTCTATGTGGAACACAAATGATTAAAGCTAGCTGTGTGAACCAACCCAATTCATAAAGTAATTACTCAACTCTTTACTTAATCTACAGAAATTGTCAGTTTCTCAAGTACAAAATAATTACACAGAATTGAAATCTATACAGGGACTGAAAACCATCTAGACTCAAACCAAACCTGACCCAGGTTACATCACATCCTTAGCTAGGATTTGAACACTTCTGTCAAGTAGAATGTCTGGAATGTTCATAAGCTTGTGAACCATCTCTAGTGTTTTTTCCCCGCAAAAAATCTGTCAGTTTCATAAAAGGAGTGGTGGAAGCTCAGTGATTTGATATCTTTTTGAAAATCATTCAAATTCCTTTCTTTAACAATATCCTGAGTGTCTATTGTCTTTCCTCCCCCAAACTCAAAGTAAACCTGCATCTTGAATGCTGCCTCAGGTTTTGTAAGTATAATTAAATAAACAAACAACCAGTGTGAGTAGTGATAGGGAATCAGCTTGGTAGGAATACTGGCAAGGAAACATTAGAAAGTTCCACCAGGAGAGCCATTCTTCGATTAAATTAAGTGTACATAGGGAATAGGGTTCTAATATGGTATGCAGTATTTGTTGATTCTAGTGGGTAGCCAGTGGGAGAAGGAGAAAGAGAGAGAGAGACAGAGAGAGAGAGACAGAGAGAGACAGAGAGAGAGAGAGAGAGAGAGAGAGAGAGAGAGAGAGAGACAGAGAGAGACAGAGAGAGACAGAGAGAGACAGAGAGAGAGATGATAGATAATGTGATTATTCTTAAGTGTTTTCCAGTGCAGCTGTTTTCATCTGCAAGTTATCCCTCAAATCATGGAGAAGCAGTCAACACTAACACATCTTTCTATAGGAAAGGGAGAATAGACTTTAAAAAGACAGAATAACAAGAAAGAGCCAAATCAGCTTACTAAACAGGAATGGAAGAGGAAAAAGGCCAGGGGTGAGCTAGCATCCGATGAAGGGATTTACAAAACCTGCTTCGTGAAACATTCTTCAAGATATGGTGCAATCTTGTAGAGACAATCTAAACCTCTGATTATAAGCTAAAATGTTCTTCTGTCCATTCCGTTTTCACTGTCCTCAAAGCAAATTCTCTACATGTCTTATAAGAAACAAACCAGAAAAAGCTATGCTTGCTAAATTCCTTTTGAGGTCTGTATCCTCTTGATTTCTTTTAATGTTCTGGGGATTTGGTAATTGTCTGAGGATGTACTGAGATCCATATGAGGATGCTTTCCCTACATTCCCCAATTTTAATCCCAGTCAAGGGATCCCAGTTGATACACAATTCCAAAATATTCAGGAGTACCTTCAAGCTAGCCAAGACATACTCTCCAGGACTATTTTCCCCCTCTCATACTCTACGCCCAAACTTCTTCCACTGCAGCAGGCCATTTGGTAGTATGCTGACTCAATTAGCTTAGGAAAACTATTAATAGCAAATAAAGTCAAATGGGAGGTAGTAGCAATGGAGAAGCATCATGACTTAGTGTGTAGAAAGCTGGTTGGGGGTAACAAAGGAGATCAAGTCCAGCCTGTAATGAAAACTATTATAATAAAAAAATTATAATAGCTAACATTTATATAGTACTTACTATGTGCCAGGTATTGTGCTAAGCACTTTAAAATTACTACCTCACATGATTAATCCTTAGAATAACCTTGGGGAATGTAGGTATAATGGCACATACAAAAAACAACTGGGTATCTAACTGTCTTTTCTTCTTGTAATTATTGCCTTACTATGTCCTAGAGTCACAGATTTAGGGCTAGAAAGGAACTTAGAGGCCATCTAGTCCAATCCTCTGATTTACAGATGGGGCAGCTAAGGTCAAGGATGTGTTCCATAACTGGTTTGGGGTCACAAGTGTAGTAAGTAGCCATCTTACAAATTGTCCTCATTTTACGGATGAGGAGACTGATGCAAGCAGAGGTTAAGTATTGCCCACAGTCAAACAACTGGTATTAGATTTGAACTGAGGTTTTCCTGATTCCAAGCCCAATGCTCTATCCACTATGCCACCCAGTTGTCATACAGCTTTGACAATGGGAGAGAGATTTGACTTTTCAGTACCCTAGGTGAGCTTCCAATAAAGTAGCTTGTAGAGTAATTTCCGTTCCTAACTGGTTGATGGATTCCACACTAGGCAACCCTTATGTCCATGAAATCACAAGTACAGAATGATAATGAGAAACACTGGCATGTGCAAGACACACGTATAATCTCAAGGGTCCCAATAACTCTGTGAACTAAGCAATGAAGGTATTAGGAGTTTTGCAGATGAGAAAATCGAGAGATTAAGTGACTTCCTCAAAGTTATATAATGAATATCTATGTGAGCAAAAATCTGAATCCCTATCTTTGTGGCTCTAATCTCTCTGCCCACTATAGTATGCTATTGGTATCATTGGCAGCGTTAATGGATAGGACATTTGTTCAGTCACTTTCAGTAATGACCAGTTCTTTGGGACCCATTTGGGATTTGTTTTTTTGACAAAGATACTGGAGTGGTTTGGTATTTCCTTCTTTAACTCACTTTACAGGGTTAAGTGATTTGCTCAGTCACACAGCTAGTAAGTGTCTGAGGCCAGATTTGTACTCAGGAAGATGAGTTTTCTTGGCTCTAGGTCTAGTACTCTATCTACTGCATCACCTGCCTGCCATGGAAAGGGCATTGTGCATGGATGAAAGTTGACTTTGGTTCCAGTATTGTATCTGAAACTTACTAGTTCTGTGACCTTGAATGAATCCTATGAGCTCGCTTTCCTCTTTTGTAAATTAAAGAATCTAGACTCAATCATCTGGAAGTAATTTCTATTTCAAAATCTATAATCCAGAGATACTAATCATTTCTATCTGTGGGGCAATTGATATCCTTCTCAATCTAAAGACTTGCACATGGTTATTTTGTGTCAAAGAATTATAGGGTCTGATTGATCAATTATTCAATGTCTTTATTAAGAATCTACTAGTTTCTAGGTATTTTTTTAGGTGTTGGGAATACAACTCCAGAAATAAAATGGTCCAAGTCCTTAAGGAGTTTACATTGTTAGAGAAAACAACATGCACTAGAGCAACAGCAAAACAATGAGAAGCATCACAGGACATTTAATGGAGAGTCAGCCTTGAAAGGAAGCCCCGCGTTCAAGTTTCATGTCTGGTACATACACACACAGACATATATGTGTGTGTGTGTGTGTGTGTGTGTGTATATATATATATATGCATATATATATATATATATATATATCGGTTATGAGACAGTAGGCAAGTCACTTAACATCTTTAGGTAACTGAGAAGATAAGTCATAGAGAAAGTGATGATCTTCATAGATGTTTTAAATTTTATTTAGTATTGATGTAAAATAATTTTAACATTCTTTTTTTCAACATTTGAGTTTCAAATTCTCTTCTTCCTCCCCCTCCCACATCACTGAGAAGGCAAGCAATTTGATATAGGCTACACATGTGTAGTCATGCAAAATGTATTTCCACATTAAAAGGAAAACATAAAACATTTCCATGTAAATCATTCTGTGAAAGAAAACACAGACAGAAAAAACAAGTAAAGTAAAGAAAAAATATCTTTGATTTACATTCAGGCTCTACAAGTTCTTTCTTTGGAGATGAAAAGCACTTTTCATCATAAATCCTACAGAATTGTTTTTGATCATTGTATTGCTGAGAATATCTGTGTTATTCATAGTAAACAATCGTATAGCATCGCTGTTACTATGTACAATGTTCTCTTGGTTCTGCTTATCTCACTTTGCAGCAGTTTATGTAAGTCCAGGAGTTTTTGAGAGCATCCTGCTCATAATTTCTTAAAGTACAATAGTATTCCATCACAATCATATACAACAACTTGTTCAGTCATTCCCCAATTGATGGGCATTCTCTCAGTTTCCAACTTTTTGCCACTACTAAAAGAGTTACTATAAATATTTTTGTCCACATAGATCTTTTTCTTCTTTTAAAAAATCTCTTGGATATAGATCTAAAAGTGCGATTACTTGGTGAAAGGGTAGGCATGGTTTTATAGCACTTTGGGTATAGCTACAAATGAGTCTAGAATGTTTGAATCAGTATACAACTTTACTAATAGAATAGTAGTGTTTTAATTTCCCTACATTCCTCCAACATTTGTCATTTCCCTTTTCTGTCAGAGTAGTCAATCTGACAAGTGTGAAGCAGTAGCTCTGAGTTTTTTTTTAATTTGCATTTTTCTTATCCATAGTGATTTGGTACATTTTTATAGGACTATAGATAACTTGATTACTTGATTTGAAAACTACCTGTTCATATCCATTGGTCATTTATCAATTGAGGAATAGCTCTTATTTCTATAAATTTGACTCAGTTTTCTATGTTTGAGAAGTGAACTCTTTAATAGGGAAACTCAGTGTAAATTTTTATTTCCTGCTAAGGATTACCAACTACGTATTTCCTTCCATTCTGTTTTCCTCTGTTTATTCTACTCTCTTTCCCCTTTTATTCTGTTCATTCTCAAAAGTATTTTACTTTTGGTTTTTTCCTCTCCCAAATTTCCCTCTCTTCTATCATCTCTTTTCCCCTTCTTTTTTCCCCTTCTCTTTCTATTTTTCTGTATGGTAAGATAGATTTGTACATGCAAATGAATGTGTATATTATTCCCCCATTGAACCAATTCTCTAGAGTAAAATTCATGTGTTTGTCTCCTTGCTCCCCCCATTTTGCCCTCCTCTGTAACGTCTCTTTAAGGTCTCTTTTATGTCAGAAATGTATCCCATTGGCTCTTCCAAGGTGGTATGATCAGGAAGGAGGTGTTTGCTGGTCTTCTGTACGGTTCACTGTACACTTGTAAATGGCCACAAGTATTCTTTTCAATCCTGGAACTGTGACCAGGGTCCCTGTTCCCCTATGGCCACAACCTCTGCTCTGCTAGTGCTCCTCCTCACATTGGGACTAAGACCCAAGACTGAAACCCTGATCCATGTATAGGCAATGCAACAGAGTCCTGCCCCTAGTGCCAACAAAAGGACCTCTGTAAATCAACTTCTGACCCTTTGTCTGATCCTCTTACCATCTACAGGCTGAGATGTATAGAACTGCCACTGTTGCCACTGATTCAGTCACCCCAGAGCCTGCTCCTGGTTTGCTGAGGCTTGGTCTGTGCTGGCATATGAACTGCACTCCTCTCTCATTCGGGTGCAACAGACCTTTCCTGCCATCTTTCTAAGTTGTCTTTGACTGTAAAATTGTTTCACTTCATCTTTTTGTGAGTTCTGCTGCTCTACAACTTGTTTAGAGACATTATTTGGAGGAGCTTGAGGCACAGCTCAGGTGAATATCCCTGCCTTTTCTCCACCATCTTGGTCCACCTCAAGTTTGATTTCTCATCTGGTAGTTCCCAGTACCACAATAATATTCACAATATTGAAATAGTTCATAACAGTGAAATCACGGATCCAGTCCCTATCACTGTCTTTAACAACAACACTAATTATCATTTGTATGGAGCTTTTAGGTATGCAAAGTACGCAACAATATTATTTAATTTAATTATTCATATAAGTATAAATAAAACATATACCTCTTAGGGAGCTATTTGATAGGGAGAAATTTATCAGATTTTTTATTTGCATCTTTCAGTTTTAAATTTATTGATTGCTTCATGTCTCAATCTTGAAATTGACTGAAAGTACCATCACTTCCCTGTCTATTCTCATTCCACTAGACTGTTGAGTACCTGTAGCCTGGGGATAGGTTTTTGAAAAAGGATACAAACATATGTTAGAAAAGGCATAAACTGCTCATTCTGCTTCACAGTGTTTTGATCTTAATGAATAATTCAAGTAGAATAAAAGCTGATTTAATGGAAAAGATATCTGTGTATCTGGCCATCTTTTTATCTCATTATCATTGCCTTACTATATCTAGAATCATAGATTTACAGGTACAAGGAACCGCAGAGGTCATATAGTCCAATCTTCTGATTCACATGTGGGGAAACTAAGGCCAAGTGAGGTTAAATGACTTGTTTGGGGTTACACATGTAGTAAGCAGCCAAGTCAGAATTTGAACCAGGTCTCGACTCCAAATCCACATTTTTCTACTCTCTGTCTCCTCCATTATCTTTTGCTCATTCTATTGCCTTCTTTTCTCTTCCTTGACTCTCTTCATGTAATCTGTCTTATTTTTGTAACCACTATTAATCTTATTTCTTTAAATTTTTATGATTTCACCTTATTTCACAATATAAATCTCATCAGCAAATAGTCTAAAAATCCAAGTATCTCACATGCTACTCATTCTTGTATCAACAAAGCTCCATTGGAGGTGGAACCTGAGCAGATGATGGAGGGATTCTTTTTTTTCAATGAGCTCAGGACTCTGGGGGGTTAAGCTTAATTAATTAAGCCCAAATATTTCTAATAAAACAACCATTCACTCTCTTGCTAATCATCCTTCATGACCTTAATAAATTGTAATTACCAAGCTAACTTAATTAGTTGAGGATTTACTATTATAGAACTGAGACATTAAAATCCTCTACATTAGATAAACTTGCTTTTCAATGAGATGTGGAGAGTGGGGAATATGCCCTAATTGTGTATGAGAAGTAGAGAAGTTGAGTGGAATATTTTGAAAGGCATTCAGAACATTTTGCCTAGACAATATTTAGTGTTTTTCTTGAGATTACAGATCTGTTTTTAGCTCCCACATTCTCTAGGACAACCTCCTGAGGCCAGATGAGGAGTAAGTTTTATTACCCATCAGGGTCTACTCATCCTTTCATCTTTGTAAGTTAGATAAATTGTGTTCTCTATAGCTTACTATCTGTGGCTTTTTTTCATATAAGTCCCAAAGCTCTATTTACTCTGCTTAGGCATTTAAAAAATTCCATGACATTTTCCAGAAGAATTGAGCCTTTACCATAGCCTTCCTTGGCCAACCTTACAGTGATAGAAATTAAAATCTTGAGAAAGTTGAAAATTTTGTTTCTCCCATTATTGACACAAGTCCCTTAGGCACAACTCCTTAACAAGAATAACATCTAACATTATTTATATTGCTGTGAATTTTTCAAAATGATTTCTCATCATCTTGATAATAACCTTTCTCTCAGGACTTCACTAAAATTTCTATATGTATTTCTCTAATGCTCTTAGCTTGCTTTGCTGTGTTTGCAATTACATGTAATTTTGTCTTCTCTTATTAGTTGACTATGTTACAAGGATTGAATCACATCTAAATACTGTATCTCTCCTTAGACCTGACTTCAAATGGCATTGTATCTTTCCTGAGCCTGGCCTTGAACGGTGTTCTATATACATAGTAGGCCCTTGATAAGTGGTATTTGAATTGAAGACCCTATTGAACTTGTTGCGAAGAGTTGGGAAATTGTCCTTGGGCTATGGAAATATAAACTGAGAATCAGAGAACATAAACATTATGAATATGCTTGTTCAAGGCTCTTCTAATCCAGTGTTCATGCCACTGGATCTCACCGTCATTCTTCATTGTCCAAATAATAATAAATATATATACGTGTATACATATATATATATATATTTATATATAAATATATAGTAGATTGTGGAAACATGAAAGAAAGGCAAACATTTTAGAATACAAGTAAGGCAAGTCATTTAAGGACAAAAACAATAACCACAATTTGCAGAAAAAGAAATAGAAATTTATAGCAGCATAATAGAGACTTGTCCCAGGATGTCACCATTTCTATCAAAATTACAAGGAAACAGATGAGAATTATATCAATATTATCATTAATTGTAATAAAGTGATGTTTATAATAATAGGAGGTGTTACATGTAGTATTTAAAGTGTCGGTCTTGGGAATCAGGAAGACCTGAGTTTAAATCTAGTCTCAGAGACATACCTGTGGGCCTCTAGGTGAGTCACTTAATATCTACCTACCTCAGTTCCCTTAACTGTATAATGGGGTCATGATAGCATCTACCTCCCACAGTTGTGAGGATGGAATGGCATGTTTGTAAAACACATTAACATCGTGCCTGGCATATAGCACATGCTTAATAAATGCTTTTTTCTCTTTTCTTAAGACTTGCCCATAATTACATATGTCAGAAATCCCACAGGTAGAATTTCATCCAATAATTTTCTCCTTTCAAAGGCAGCACTCTATCCACTAGATCATGCTGAACCCAAACCAATCAGAATAGATAAATGAAGGTGAAAAAAGTCTTTGGCAAATAGATTATTGGAAGTAAGTAGTAAGTGAACAGCAGCTAAAAGTTCATGAAAATAGGAGAGGATTCCTCTTCAGATCACTGAACAGAGAGAAAAGGAGAATCACTGGCCAAAGTAAAATAATTTAAAAAAATAACAAGAGAAAACAAATGAACAACCAAACAAAAACCCTTGTGTCCAATGTTTCCCTCAGGTACAAAGGTGTTCAGGCTCAAATAAAGAAGGTTGTTCTCTAGATTGTTTAATGCTCATTCTATGATATAGAGATCAAAAAAGAAATTTCCTCCCATATAAAACACTGTAAAATTTAGCATATATCAACACATTAGATTACTAGATTAAGACCATCATTTATCTATGTATCTATCTGTCTGTCTGTCTGAGTAGTTGTTGCCTTGGACACCTCTTTTCAGCATTTGAAAGACCTTTAGTAGCCCCTCTACCCCAGCCTTTCACAAGACACCTTGTGAATTGATTGTGTTGCTGCCATCTGGTATCTCCTCTAATTAACACTTGGTCCAATCTGGCTGTTTTGCTTTTCTTTGTTTTCTTTGATACTAGTTGTACCTTTACTAGAAAAAATCTAGGACCGAATTTTAGGGTCTAAGTTGGGTAGCTACACTGTCCTTGAGGTTAAAAGTTTCTTATAAAATTGTGGGAAAGAAACAGAAACAAGAATGTCAATTTTAATTTGAATAGAGTCCTGCCTTAATGAGACACACATGGTAGGTGCTACATAAATGTTTGTTCCTTTCTCTTCTTCCCTCTCTCATAGCTCTTAGAGCAGAAGAACTTAATTCTGTTAGTTTAAGTATTGATGACCTTATGATATTGATCAGTAAGTGAATACAATTAAATCTGATAAATACTTATTAGCCCCTACTATGTTCATGTCATTGTTGTACATCCTTTAGGAATATAACAAAGCATCTTCAACCAAGGCGTTATAAAAGTATGAATTGATATATTTAAAATCAGGTGCAGAAAAAAACTAAAAATGAAAACTCATATGAGTTCCAAGGGCAGGGGAAGAAACTTTAACCAAGAACCAACTACCCTAAAGGGCATTTTAAAAGAGGGTACTATAGTCACTTAGCTATCTCATGACCTCATTAACAGATAAGCTCTATATAACCAACAATCTCTAAGAAATCAGAGCATTCTATCCCTTTCTATTTACAGATAATTAACCCACATGCTCTGGAATGTTGTATTTACAAAGAATTCCATAGGCTGGTCTAGTAGTTATTTTACAAGTACCACAGTTTTGCCTTAATTGTAAGCATCTTGAGGCCAAGGTCTGTATCTTGTTTAGTGTCTCTCTGTATTCCCAGCACTGCTTATCAAGATTACTGGCATGTAAATATTTGCTAAATGAAAGCCTTCATCAAGTGCATGACATGTGAAGGAAACCTGAGGGACAGAAAAGGCTATAAAATATCATTATAAGTTAAGACACCACTGGTGACTGCCATATTCTAGATTCTGGAAACTGTCATCTTCTTCACCTCTCCCTCATTAATGGTTTTCAAGTCAGTATTCTGAAGATTTCTCCCTGGAAAAACATTCAAATTTTATTTATTGGGAAGAGAGTATTTCCTGAACAGAAATTTGTTCTATAGCCAATCTTGTTGGGACACATATTCTCCAAAATAAAAGGCACTTGGAGTACTTTGTTGTTTTTGTGATAATAAAGTATAGGAGGGCTTTGACTGAGATACGTTACTTGGAAGAAAAAAAAACCTTGTGGATAACCACGTGTAAACTTTCAGTTATAAAAAGAAGTATATGCCTGTATTGGTTTTCTGGAACTAAAAGAAAAAGCTCATCCAAGCACTAGAGAAGGACACAAGGAAAAAAATCAAAAACATTTTTAATGAACTTTCTTAGAAAGACAATTATGGAGAGAAATTTTAGTTCAATCAGTGGAAAAAAAGTCAACACAATAAGTGATACTTAAATGTGTATTTAAACGTGTGTGTGTATTAAAGGTGGAGACAGTAAGAGGAAAGATGAAAAATATTCAAAAACACTTTTCGCCAACTTTCAGAAAAAAGGTGCACAGGGATATTTCAGTCATCATAAGATATTCATTTATACAATATTTTAGCCCTCACATGAAAGCATGATCTCAGGTTTAAATTCATCTTCATCAGTCATGAATAACCTAATGAAGACTGGAAAGTAGCCCCCTTAAATAAATCTGGTTAATTATTTTATCCTGATTAATATTAAGCAGTGTTTTTCATCAGGGAAAGCCTCAATCCTCCTACTTCCCTAGAGATTTCAAAAATACAGTCAAATATTTGAAAGATAATATTACATTAAAACATGCCAGATACATCTCAAAGAACTTCCGTACTGTATCTCCTCAGTCTATAAGTCAAAAGATGATTTTTTTTTTCTCTGGCATGACTAACCTCCATCTGGAATCTGAAAACTAAGCTGCTTTTTTCTCTTGCATCACCATCAGTCATGAAGATTTTATAGCTAGAAGTTGGCCAACAATGTAAGACAAAATAAAATTCAGTACTCTCTCTCTTGAACCTTTAATTCTTCTTCACTACTTTGGGAAACTTGTCTATTTGTCTCAAGGCTTTGGTGACTTTATGGCTCTCAATCCTTTAAACTTTGTTTTCTTCATCTGTGATACCCTTTCTGTCTATTTCTGCTTGTGTCTATTTTAATATAATATTCTGGTCCTATTTTAATGGCTTGTCATATTTCCTAAAAAAATTACTAAGAAGTCAACAAGCATTTACTAAGCTCTTTTTATGTTCCAGGCATTGTGCTAAGTACTGGGCATTCAAAGAAAGGCAAGACTGTCTCTACATTCAAGAAGGTCACATTGGTTCCACAATTTATTATCTCTGGGACCTTAAGCATATTTTTTCATCTTGCTGAGTCTCAGTTTCCTCATTTTCTAAATCAGGGATTGTTAACTTTCTTTTTACACTCCTCTATCCATCTAGTGAAGTCTATGGAGCTCTTCTCAGATGTTTGTTACTTATGTTCATAATTGAAAGAAATTATAATATTCAGATTGAGGATAATTAAAATAAAAATGCATTTTGATTTTCCTTCCAAGTTCTCTGTCCTCCTGAAATCTATCCATGAATTTCTTTGGAAGGAGTTCAGTGTACAACAGGTTAAGAACCTAAAGTCACTTTTAGTTCTAAATTATATTATTCTATGATTTCCTGCTTATGTTTACTTGATTTCTTTGGTCTATGGCTCATTTCTTGGCTTCTACTGTCAATATTCTTAAATGTCATACATCATACAATATATAAAATATATTTAAATATATAAAATATGTATAAATATCATACAACATGCAAACAATCCAATGAATGTAAAATCAAATTTAATTTCATATATTGCCGTATTATATCTTATAAACATGATGGAAATAGCACTGTATTTAAAGTTAGAACACTTAATTTTAAGTCCTGACTCCCACAAACAAGCAGCTTCTCTGAATTAGAGTTCCTAATCTTTAGAGTAGGGATTAAAAGACTTTTGCTACTTATCCAACAGGATTGTTGCTGGGAAAAGCACTTTATAAAGCATTACATGAATATTAGACAAGCAGAAAGAAGATATAGGTACAAGTCTTGTCTCTGACACTGACTGTTTGACCAGGAGCAAGTTGCTTAATCTGTTAGTGCCCTCAGCATCCCCATCTACAATCCTGGAGCAGAGTAGGCTTTTCATACATTCTTGCTATTTGATTGTTGACTGGTCCTTACCCTTGCAATAGCTCTCCAAGAGGGCAAGTTTTAATATCCTCACTTTACTGGAGAGGAAGCTGAAAGGGAAGGCAAAGGGAAGGAAACAAACATTTATTAAGCACCTACTATGAGTTGAAGCCCATTTCAGTCATGTCAGACTCTTCATCATCCCATGAAACTTTGTCCATGGGGTTTCTTAGCAAAGATATTGGATTGGTTTGCTATTTCCTTCTCCAGTAAAGTATAGAGATGTTAATTCACTGTAGGATCATAATTGTTTTACATTCATTTTAAAATTTTAAGTTCTAATTTTTTTTCTCTCCCTTCTGCCCCTCTCCCACCTGCTGAGAAGGTAAATGATATGATGTTCGTTATACATATGAAGTCATGCAAAATATATTTCCATAAGAGAATTGTGAAAAAAAAGGAAGAAAAGGTGATAAAATATATATATTTTAATCTGTACTAAGAGTTCACCAGTTTTTTCTCTAGAGATGGATAGTCTTTTCATCTTGACTCCTTTGGAACTGTTGTGGATCATTGTATTGAATAGGATAGCTACGTCTTTCACAATTGATTTTCATTATGATATTCCAGGATTTAGAGCTAGAACCAAACTTATAGACCTTACATCCAATACAATTATGCTTTGCCCTTTTCCTAATGTGGGAAGGCTCCATAAGTATATTGCCAAGACCAAAAGGCAAGTCTGCTTTCTTCCAGCTTCAAAGATGTGAGATGGCAGTCTAGGTACCATTTTGTTTGTCCCTGACTGAAATATCAAACAATAATTGAAATTTTTGAATTGAAGGGAACCTCACTGGACACATAATTTGATCCATGTTTTGAAAAGACTCTACACTATGTCTAACAAGTATGTTTTCATTTAATCTGTACCTGAAAACCTCCAACTGGGGACAACCCATTCATCCAGAGACGTTATATCCCACTTTTGGAGAGATCAAATTGTTGCAAATTTTTTTTCTAACTTGAACCCTAAATTTATTCCTTTGCAGGTTCCATTTAGCTCTGCCCCTTGGGATCAGAGGACAAGTCTAGCCATGTTTCACTATGACAGTCTTTATACTTGAAGACAGCAATTGTTATTCCTTTCCCCTTACCCCATAAGCCTTCTCTCTTAAAGGCTAAACATACTTAGTTCTTTATATGTTAGGGGCTTAGAGGTCTTTCCCATTCTGGTTGCCCTCCCCTAAATACTTTCCAGTTTATTGAACTTTTCTTAAACTATAGTATAACCAAAACTGCACATGAAACTCTAGACATGGGTATGGCTAGGACAGACTAAGGAGAGAGACTTCTTTGTTGCTGGACTCTTTTAATGGAGCCTGAAAATGTATGAGCTGGCTGGGCTTCCAAGCTATACTCTTGAATCATGTTTGCAGTTCACCTATATCTGATCTCTTCCTTGCAAATTGGTATCCACTAAGTTCACTCAATAATGTATTTGTGAAGGTTGTTTTAAACCTAAGCATAAGATTTCATATTTATCTTGATTGAATCACATTTTATTAGATTTAGTCCAATACTGCCAAGACCTTTCTATATCTTGATTCTGTTATCCCATGTGTTAGCTATTTCTGACAGCTTTGTGAAGCCTGGAAATGTGATGAAAAGGGTATCTATGATTTATATATGTCATTGATAAACATAATGAACAATAAAGGGTCAAACACATATTCATTGACCACTAACTTTTTATCAGATACTCCATCTTCTGAATTTGTGTGATATCCCTATTTCTTATTTCTCTAATTCTTCCCTTCCTTGAGAGAGTTCACAACATATAGCTTCTCTCTCTCTCTTAATCTCTCTCTCTCTCTCTCTCTCTTTTACATACACATTTATCAGTAAAGTTTGAAGCAAGGCCTTCTGCTGAAAAGGTGAGAGAACTGGAAGGTGTGAGAAGCTTTAGGAAGGAAGTGGAGTTTTGACGCAGCCAATGTGGATGGTATGAGGGAGAACTGTTGAGGAAGGAGGAAAAGATTGCCTTGCTTCAGTGAGGATCCAATTAAGGCTAGATAGCATAATGACAGTGCGTAGGAGACAAAACTAGCCCTGTTGCTTGATTTCTTCTAGCTTTGCTCAACTGATTGTGAGTAAGAATCAAAGTGACTAATGTTAGGAGTAAACCAGGGCTGAATTTGGAGACTAATTTATAGCTATTTTATTTGTGTGTTTCCCCCCATATTTACCAGTTTGAAGCCCTGATAATTTTTTTTTGTTCAGCAATATTTCAAGGTATTACACTCCCTCCAATCTATCTTCATCCCTCTCTCCTTGACACATGTCAATGATGTGATCAGCAACGTGACCAGTGATATGATTTAGGAAGTTCTTTAAGACACTAAATTATAGAAAAACTGACAGGTATTGGTGAAAAAAATGTTTATTTTTCATTTGAAAAATACCAATAGCAATGAAATTACAGATGTTGTCCTTACTTAATAGCATTTTGTTAATAAAAAGACAGCCAAAATATGAAGAATATACTTTAATTGCTCTCTCAACACATAACGAATGGGATTCATGTATCTATTTATACTATTATCATTGATTTGTGCTGGAACAGCTCTTTGAGATCATCTACTCTACACAATCACCTTACAGTAGAGTAGATTGAGGCTCAGAGTAGTTTAGTGACTACTAATGGCATAAAGATTGTGAAAAAGCATTGTCATTAAGGATATACCCTATGGGAATTCCATTCATTATAAATCATAAAAAAGTACAATTTTCCTTCCTTCCTTCCTTTCTCCTTCTTCTTTTCTTCTGACTACTTTTCTTTCTTTCTTTCTTCCTTTTTTCTTTTCAACTCACCTTGCTTTCCTTGTTCTTTCCCTTCTTTCTTTTATTTTTTTCCTTCTCTCCCTCTCTTCATTCCTTCCATCTTCCCTCATTCAGTATTTTCTTTCCTTCCATCTTCCTTCATCTCTCCCTCCTTTCTTTCCTTCTTTCTTCTCTCCCTTTGTTTTTTCTTCTTTCCTTCCTCTGTCCTTTCTTCCCTTCCTTTGTCCCCTCCTTTTACTCACCCTCCATTCTTTTTTCCTTCTTTATTTCCTTCCTCTTCTCCATTTTTCCTTCTTTCCTTCCTCTGTCTTCCATCTCTTGCTTCCCTCCTTCCTTCCTTCCTTCCTGCCTTCTCTTCCTCCCTCTTTCTCTCCATTCCCTTTCTTCTTTCCAGTCTTCCTTCATTTCTTTTATTCATTCCTTTCCTCCCTTCAACTATCCCTATTTATTGTCTTCCTTTCCAAAAATTTAATGGGGAAAAAGAGATGTTCAGATTAAAAATAAAATCATACAACTTGCTAGATTTAACACTGGAACAGATCTTAGAGGTTATATAGTCCAAACTTAAAATTTCACAAATGAAGAAACTGAGATCCAGGTAAGCAAATTGAGTTAAAGTCACATGAATAGTAATCAGCATCTCTATAAAAGATCTGTTTTGTGTACATTCATTGCAAATGCCAGAAAAATGATTAAGCTTCTTTTCACCCATGAATTTTGAGCTTTTATTGCCAAAATAATCATTGATCAAAAGGAAACCTACACATTAAATTTAATATTACAGGAACATAGATACAGAAATAGAAGGAGTTTTAGACATAAAATTCTAGCATCACCTCCTAATTTTCCAAGTGAGGAAACTGAAGACTTAATGCACACAGGCAATAAGGGGAAGAACCAGAAATTCAAATCTAGTTCTTTTAATCCCAAGCCTATTTCACTTTCCACAGCACCATATTTGTTTGTTGGTATATATTAGGTTACTAATGTGCAGTGTAGACACAATTGAGAGGCATTAACATACCACCACCATGACTGCATGCCTTGGAGAAGGATAACTTTCAATTTTCTCGATGTGGCTTTTCTTGCCTTTATACATGTGACCTGTGAAGATAGCATTCCCAATTCTGGGTCACAGAAATGAGAAAGAGCTAAATACTATCAATCCTTTTTCTCTCTCTACACTTTGCTACTTAGAAAGAGCTATAAGGTTTTGCTAAGTGTTGAAAAATAGCTTTCATTATCATCTATTAAGCAATTTGTTTCGTACTTCCTTATTTTTCTCCGTACTCATTTGGATTTCCTTCCTCAGATAGGGTTGCTGACATGAAATATGTATTTTTGGCTAACTATTTTTCTGTTGAGAGAACATTCACATAACTCATAGGGTGATGAGGCAACTTTCCACAGATTTCCCCAAAATGTTGCTGTAGACAAAGAGAGGCAGGAGAGAAAGACAAAGAGGGAGATAGAGATGGAGTGAGAAAGAAAAAGAGAGACAGAGAAGAGGTGGATAGATATAGAGACAGACTGAGAGATTATGTATAGAGTCAGAGAGATGGAGAGAGACAAGGAGAGAGAGGCATTAGAAAAGGGAAGAAAAACAGAATGGGGAGAAAAATCAACAGAGAGTGAGAGAAAAGATGGATGCAGAGACGGTTATAGGCAGAGGACAGGGAGAGATGTAGTGAAAGGGAAGAGAGAGAGAGAGAGAGAGAGAGAGAGAGAGAGAGAGAGAGAGAGAGAGAGAGAGAGAGAGAGAGAAGGTTGAAAAATTCACTTTCTCTAAGGACAATTTTTCAGAAACTTATACTGACTGACAAAAAGGATTGTAATGGATGGTATCTTTCAACCCTAACTCTAGTAGGCACAACCCTAAATGCTACAATTCATCACTTGACAGACTCTGCTGTCCTTTAAAGTTCTACTAAAGTCTTTGAAGTTGAAATAGCCTGCAGCAAAGGACTTTCAAGAAAACCTTCTGATAGGCACCACTAAACCACAGGGAATTCTCTTATCAAAGAAACATTTTGCTTTATGTTCCAGAGAGTGAATATAACTAATTCATAGTTTCTGATAATGTGCATGTAATTTATAAGAGATTAGAGGTCTGTCTTTATTGTGGATTGAAGCACAAAGATTTTTCCTTTCTTGAGCCCAGAAATATAATTCGTTTCCAGGAGTGGGGGCTAGATACGGGGGTTGTATAGTGTAGTAGAATGAACACACGATTTGGAGTGAAGAAAACCTGGGTTCCAATTCAGGCTCAGACTCTTACTGGTTGTATGACTCCAGGCAAACCTCAATATTTCTGAGTTTCAGTTTCTTCTCTTTCAAAAGGGAAAACCATAACTCCCACTTTACAAGGATATAGTGAGAATTCAATGAGATAATATAGGCAAAGTGTTTTTGAAACCTAATGTCATTGTTCAATCATTTCAGTCATGTATGACTGACTCTTCATGACCCCATTTTGGGCTTTTCTTGGCACAAATACTGAAGTGGTTTGCCATGTCCTTCTCCAGCTCATTTTACAGGTAAGGAAAGTGGACATGGTTAAGTGACTTACCCAAACAAGTGTCTGAGGCCAGATTTGAACTCAGGAAGATGAGTCCTCATGATTCCATACCTGGCATTCTATCCACTGTGCCACCTAGATTGCTTCAAACCTTACATAAAGGTAGGATTTTTAAAATTATCATTGTATATTTCCTACCATTTAAAAATTTTATTAACACTTTTTGCTTTGACTGGTCCCTTCACAAACCCTCTATGCAATCTCCACCCTCACTCAAGTCCATACCCAGAAGACAGTTAACCTAAAGTGCCCAATGGCATGATTCAGATTGATCATACATGGCCAATTTTTTCTTTTGTAATCTTCTCATTGGTAACGAGCACGGGAAATCTGTAGTTTGACTTTGACAGTATCAATATTGTGGCTTTATACTTGATATGAAATTGGTTACCTTTTAATGTTGTCTTTGCATTTTCCTCTTCTTGTGCTGTTATGCTGTAAATCATTTCATTTGAGTCTCCTCTTGTGTTACTTTGCATTATTCCTATTTGTCATTCTTTGTAGAATAATACTATTCCTTCAAATCCATAAAGCACAATTTGCTGACCTGACATCTCCTTACTCTATGTATTTTCATTTGCCATCCTCCTTAGCTATAACTTTCACATTTTTCCTCCTCACTTTCTTGACTTCCTTCAAATCCTAGCAACAATCCCATCATCTACAAGAGTCTAATCCCCCTTAAATCTCTTTTCTCTGTTGTTTATCCCCAGGTTCTCTTGTATGTGTTTTTTGTACACATTTGTTTGTTTATTGTTTGCCTCATTCATATATAAACTCCTTGAAAGCAAGAGATGTCTTTTGCTTCTGCTCTGTCTCAAGTCCTTAGCAAGGAACCTAGCACATCGTCGGCACTTACTAAGCTCTTGTTGAATGACTGAAGACCTAGAGTGAAGGCAATTTCCACTAATTTAGGTGGCAGCACACTTTGGAAAGCTTCTATTGTCGTGAATTTCCCCACATCAGGTCCAAATCTGCCTTTCTATGTTATTTTCATTCATTGCGCACATACCAAGCAGATCAAGCTGACTTACTTTTCCTTTTGTTAGTCTTTCCAATAATTGAAGCCAACTTTAATGTCTCCTTTAAATCTTTTCTTCCTCAGGCTAAATATCTCCATCTCCTTAAGAAGATTCTTGTATATCTTGGTCTGCATGTTCCTCACCATCCTGGCCAATTTTTTCTCCCCCTAGTCAACTTTCTTCCTAAATGATGACTTCCAAAACAGGACACAGTAACCCAAGTGTGACCTGGCCATGCAAGAATGCCATGTGACTATCCACTTCAGCATGTCGTGTGTTGTTATTAGTCCTTTGTTTTCAAAGAGGTCCAATGACATCATGATGTTGGTGTCAGGGTAAAGTATGTTCAGCTGTGACTGATCAGTAAAATAGTGGATGATGAGTGATTTCTTGACTTGTATGTGAATTGGATTTAACTGAAATAGAGTCGTGCAAAGTTGTTAGCCTCATCGTCTTTTCCAGAGTCATCAAACAAAAGTGGCAAGACAAAAGTCAGAACATTGAATGATAGCCTGGAATGCAGAGGAGGACCTTGGCATCTCTAATTTCTAACTAAGCATCTGCTTCGGTCACCTTCATGATCATTGGAATAAGTTGTTCTCTCTGCCATTCTACCAGGGCAACTCTTCAGATGCTTGAGATAAGACATCCTGGTAATTCATTAATGGGGTTTAGCCCATTTGCCAACATGGCTTTACTGGGGTGTGGCCACTGCACATGCTACAGCTTCTTGGAGTCATAGTTGGGAGTTGGGTGATTGATTAGACACCAAAAGTAAATGAGCAGCCCTGAAAAGGACTTGGCAAACTCTCACACCAGAGATACTAGACCTTCCTAAACACCCCATAAAATATATGGAAAAAAATCCTTTTTGGAAGTGCTGCTTACTGGCTGTGTGATTGTAGGCCAATCTTAATGTCTCTGAGCCTCAGGTTCTTTATGTTTAATATGAAGGGTTAAGACAGGATGACTATTAAGGTCACTTATTGGTCAAAATATATGATGTTTTGAACAATGAAGAAAACATGGATATAATAGGAAGTAGGTATATATGGTGTAATAGATAGAATCTTGAATTTGAATTCAAGAAGTACCAGGTTTGATTTCTATCTGAGACATTTACTATTTATCTATCTATCTAGCTGTCTGTCTATCTACCAATCTATCCATCTTCTATCTATCTAGCTGTCTGTCTATCTAAATATTTATCTATCTATCCATCTGTCTGTCTATCTCTCTTTATGTATAATATATATGTATTATATATGTAAATATAATATATATAAAGACAGAGACAGACAGAGAGACAGAGACTATATATTGAATTCACCATGAGAGAAGCTTCTTCTTCTGTAAAGTAAAGAATAACAATTACTACATCACTGGGTTTTTGTCAAGTCAACGAGTCATAGCATTTCCAAGATGCCTCTGTGCCAGGCACTACATTAAGCAATGAGAATTCAAGGAAAGACAAACATAAAAAGAAAACAAAAAACCAAAAAACAAAGCAACCTCTGCTTTCAATAAATTCACGTTGTATTGGTTGGAATGACATGAAAACAACGATGTGCAAACAATGTGTGCAGGATAAAATTGATATAAATTGTCAGTATCAAGTGAAATAATGCTTCTAAAGCACTTTGCAAACCTTAAAGTGCAGTAATTGTGTCATTGCTATCTTATCATGGACAAAAATCATGAAGTGTGAGAAGGCTTGAATGAGTCTCAATCTGTCCCAGTAATAAAAAGTCTTCACATCAGTAAGATCGTTCATTCACTGAAATAAGGTGTCATATATTTGTCACAAACTCTGTTTTCTCATCTCACTTGTAATTGTGCCATTTTGTTTAAAATAATACATGTAGCAAGTTGACAAATATTTTATAGGAACTAGCTAAATAGAAAGTTATGACCCATATAGATGATCACCACCAAAAAAAAATTAGTTTAATTGGTAAAAGCAGTAACAATTTGTTTTCTTACTGTATAATTATTGTCAGTTGCTTAAATCTTAACCATTTAAAATTTAAAAAGGCATATATTCCATAAGGATTCTATAATAGAATTTTCAAAGAGTTCATTCATTTGAAGTCATTCACAAAAATCATCAAGGAATATTATGACTGTTTACATGGGTCTGAGACATAGAAAACATTTAATAAACTGTTTATGGCATGAATGAATGAATGAATAATTAATTAATTAATGGATTGATGTTCCATTATTTCATTTGAGTGCTATTTTCACTGGGACAGATTACTGTCCCCATCTTTCTTTTCCTTTGCATTTCTTATGCATTCCCTTAAATTTCCCATAGGTGACTCACATATTTTATAGATCCAGTGCAATATTGGACTATCTATCTTATTATATCTTGATCTCAATACATGACCAGGCTACCTCCTTTTCTGATCATACAAGTACTCAATAATGTCTTCTAAGCTACTTATTAAACACACTGTATTATTGGTAATATGTTTCAACGTACTTCTACGTGCCATATGTCTTTCCTTTGCCCTTATGGTAACCTGGAGTCATGATTCTTCTTAGTGTTCCATGATTCATAGCTACATAGAACTCCATGGAGAATATTTAGAGGGAAGGAGGAGCTTGGGATATTGCAAAGCATTGTTCATTTTTCCAGATGTAATCCAGGTCCCTCTTATTCTATCGTGGACACAGAACAATATATAGTATATGTATTAATTGACTGACTTAATGGCTGCCCCATCCCATGGCATGTCACTATTCGGGCAATATGCATTATTTATCCAATTTTAATCCACATTTTTGCTATATATATAATGCCAGGCCAACCACTTCTGAATGGTTATGGATCTCATTGTGGGGACCCTGCAGTATTCTGTGGCTTGATGGAACCATCATAATGTTATTCACAAATGGGAACATCTGGAGACATTTACCATTTGTAGGGAATCCCTTTTCCATTTCTATGTTGTACCAGATCTTCTTTATAATGGAAATGAACTACTCTGGTGCGAGCATTTCTTCTCTCTGTTATATGCACATTTAATATTGATAATCAGAAGATCAACAAATAAAACTATCCTTATGATGGTACTGTATCTATAAATAAATCTTATAAAATTTTAGCACAAGTTTGTAAAGCATCTTGTTGAAAGAAAACACTTTGTTCTAACAAGTCACATGTTTGTTATGATTTAGAAACAAACAGAAAATAGTGATATTTTGCATTGTCTACACCTCAAACAGTTGTACAACTGTGTAGATTTGTTGCTTTGGAAAACTACTGATGAAAACTTACTTAGTTTCCTTTTTTTCTGTCAAAAATTTCCTAGATAATGCCCCAAAACCATCCCAATAAAGTTTTATAGAGATGAGAGACTAGGTATTTGATCTAGTAGTTGCTAAGTCAGTTGCTCAATAGCCTTTTAGTGATAATATAATCTTTTAACTTTTTTAAAAATTCCTTGAGAATCTTTCTCTCTTTGAAATACTTTGAAAATGGGTTTCAAAATGGCTATAAAGTTGTTTCATCTCTAAAAGTCTTCTGATTAGGTTTAGTTCTTCTTTCTTACTTTAAGTTCCATTTCTAAGTTCTCATGTAGCATATTGCTTATTAAGGGAGGTAGAGGATAATTGATCAGCATAAAGACTCAAACTAAAGTGTCTCCTTTCGAGATTGCTCATTTCTATTTATAGTGCCATCTCAACGACTTCTGAATGTTTCAATTTCATCAATGCATGGTCCTAGGATCATTTGTCTTAATTTAATCAATCCTTCCATAGCCTCATTTTCATCCATCCATCCATCAATAAAGAACACAAGTAAAGAACAAGCATTTATTAAGTGCTTATTATGTGCCACATATTGTTCTAGGAGCTGGGAAGAGAATAGAAAAAATATCTACTTTTAGGGTGCTGACATTCCCTCTACCACTTTGCGTTATATGATACTCCTGAACATGCTCTTTCATCCTATGGCTCAGTAATGCTTTACAAATGAGCTTCTATCCTAAACCAATATTGGTCCTTGTTGCTATGTCTCTTCATATGTTGTTTGCTGGTTGAAGTAGTTTCTAAGCTCTTTTGGCCTCCTTATTGTGGTGACTTTTACATAGATATACTGATTTAAAAAAGCATAATAATCTGATCCAGTATATTTAATTTATCCACCTTTTATTTTTCAGGATGAATAGCCTGTTAAAATAGGTTGGATTATTATTTTTTTTTAATTCTATAGCATCTCATTCCCCACCCTCAGCATCTCCACGAATTTTACATCCTTATGAGCTACTATTTAAGTCCAAATAAAAAAAAAGACAACAAAATTTACAACATGGTCCAATAAAAATAGAATAAAAAACTAATTGTATAGATATATTCTTTTTCTCAGAAACTTATGTTGTTAATAGGATTATTTAGGTATTCTGTATTGTTTTAACTTACATAAATTCCATAATAACATACCCAACATGCCATAATTTTGAAGAATATACTTTATTTGTCAAAGTGTAGAGAAACTAAGAAGACAATACAACCCTTCCAAATGCCTTTGTGAACAGGATACTCTATAATTGTTGCAGGGTGCATTTATTTGGTTTAGGAAACCAGTCACTCAGAAAGCAAAGTATGGAGTATTTATTTTTAAACTGAAGTGAATTGAAATTAGTTTATTCTTCAAAAATTCAATGCTTTGTGATTAGTGATGATGATCTGAAGTCACCTAAAGTTAGGTTTAGGAATCACTTTGGGGGAGGGAAGGTGGAATTCTTTTGCATTTTTGTAATTGGATCCAGCAGATGGCAGCACCTTGCACAAGTACTTCTGATGATCATTCATTGCAGTATTCAGATCTTAAGTCATGCTCGGGCTCCCTCTGCTGTCCTTTTAGATTTCAGATTAGGAAAAATAGAAGAAAAGAAGGAAGATCCTTAACCCCCCAAACAACCCAGTTTTGTGCGTTAATAGTCTATGGATTGCTGAGATAAAGATACCTACATACAAAAATATGGGACTTTCAAAATAAAGAAGATGCTAAAATTTTCATCCAATTTCCACACTGACAAATCAGTGTGGGAGAATAGGTAAAGTTACTAGTCAAAGTGGCTAGTTCTAGTTCTCAAACTAATTGAGAAACTTTGAGAAGTGATCACTTACTTGGACTTCAGTATCTCCATCAGTAATATCAGATAGGGCGAGTGAATGAGAATGCCCTTAGTTTCTTTCATTACCCAAGTTAAACTACTCTTTAAACCTTAAAAAAAAAAAAGTGCAAATAGAATAAGACTTGGATGAAAAAAAATCTATAAATAAATATCAATGAAAAATCTATACAAAAATGAAAATTCCCTGTATTTGAGTATTAGAATTGTATGAATCACAAACGGACACAGATTGGTTCTCCAAACACAGAGACCTTCAGGATTTAGGCAGGTAACCAGATAATGAAGGCAGAAGGATTTCCACTTTCTGTGAATGTAGACACAAGCTCGGTGCTGCCTGCAATTATATTTGATCCAAGTTACTCATTCTATTGTTTCTATCATCAGTTCTAATGAAACCAAAGTGTCCAAGATTTTAGCAAGATCTCAAAGTGGGTCTTTTTAATCTAATACAACCAATATGAATTAGACTATGTCTATTCACATGAAAAATGATGTAGAATGTTGAGTCAATTATCTAGATAATTAAAAGCAAAAAATCCCCCTCAACAAATAAATACACAATAGTCAGAACATAAATTCTGAACACTCAGAATATTCAGATTATAGAGACAGACACTTAATCTTTATTGAATTAATTAGACCTGAAAATAATCTAGAACTCATCACGTACAAACCAACTCTTTTTACAGATGAGTTAGTTGAAGCCCATAAATCTTTACCAACTTTGTCCTTTTTGCTCAAAGTTTCACTTTATCATCTAATCATTAATAATCCACCTTAGAAATCACACCCTCTGACTTTTCATTTAGTGTATTTCCCCGTTTTCTTCTATTCTTTGGCTTTAATTGTTAGCTCATTACCTAAACTTACCACTTCATTTTATATGTGAAGTGAGTATGAATACACATACATCGATGGATGTCAATGAGAAAACACCATTAAGGTTACTGAAATACCCTCTACTTAAATTTCAAATAAACAAACTAACTGTTTACCTCACAAAGTTGGCCAAGCTTCCTTCAAGGATATTCATGAACATTAATCAATGAAACTATGTTTGCCTTTCTCAAGTCTTGCATTCTTTTCCATCAGGAAGCCAAGCCTAAGCCACAATCTCACATGAAAATAAAGAAATAGTTTAAATGTGAAAATATAACAATTATTGTAAATGATAATGGATGCTGTCAATAAATGAAGTAGGAAAACTTGAAGGCAAAACTAATCTGCTGAAAGGTTCAGTAACTGTTTCTCGAACACAATATGAATTCATAACATGAATATTGTTATACACTAAGTACCTTTCATTAACACCTCCTAAGTAAGAAATAAAAAAATAAACACAGGATGAGATGATCTGAATGACAAAAAATGATGAAGTAATAATTTTGTGTAGATTTATATGAAATGTTGAACAGATCAAAAGGACTTGTAATTAACTATCGCCTCTGATACTTATTATTTCTGTGTCCTTGGGCAGAGACATTTAAGTCCTTGAGTTTCAGTTTCCTCACTTGTAAATTGAGGCAGTTGGCTTAGGTGGTTTCAGAAGTTTCTTCCATCTCCAGATGTGAGTACAATCTTATGATTCTAGAAAACAGTCTCAAGACATGAATAGGATGATAAAAAAATATGCTGCCACATATTTTGGCATGTTTTTTTTTTGAAAACATTATGGTGAATTAAGTGTTTACTTTTGTTAGTATTGGGCTACTTGAATACAGTTTTAATGGAATTTTATTGCAGAAATTTCTAAAATTACCTGTTTGATGGAGGGGAAAACACACACACACACACACACACACACACACACAATGCAGTAATAGCACAGTAGCAGTATGGTTCTACCTTGGAAGTGTCAGCAAAATTTACATCAAAATTATATTTTGGCATATTTATGTGCATTTTCTTCTTTGTCTTAGTGTTAAGAAAGTTACTCCAAATCACAGACTTTACTGTGACTAATGCTCCAAGTCTGGTCCAGTATTTTAGTCTGTACCACCTGCCTAGACCCGCCTATGGTCTCCAAATATGGGAAAAAAAGAAAGCTAAAATCTGGAAAAAAAAAGTTTATTTTTGTTAAATGTCAACACATTTACTGAGTAGATTTAATGTGAAGGTATTTTTTAACATGAGCATTGATGCATATTTTTATCTATATCATCTATATCTATATCTATACCTCTATCTATATAAATAATTGTGTCTGAATAGTGTATAAGTTTAACTCTTAAATGTTCAAAATATTTTTCATAGATATATGTATAAATGGCATGCAGATGCTTATAGATACATACAGAATGTGCATTGATGTTAGCTCCCAGCTGCATTTTAGCTTCACGACAGTTGGGTAAGGGTCTTTTCCAGGATCAACCTTGAGCCCTTAATAGTGAGAAACTCCTTCTTAATAGTGAGAAGGAATTGAAGGTCTGGATAACCAGAGCAAAAAGTAACTTTATTGAAGTAAGTGAAAGTACTCTTTTCCCTGAAAGAAGAGTTGCTTACAGAATCAACATGATAAACCCAGGGGATTTCATTCAGGCTGTACTGAAAAATAACACATTAAAAATGTGATTTAGCCATTCTTCAAACCTTTCTCTAGATAGGGAGAAGAGAATATGAAATACAGATTATTAATGTAAATAGCAATGATTTAATTTAGTGCTCTTTAATTAGGCTTTACATGAACATTTTGCAAAGTCATGTTAGGTTAAAGTCTTTTGGTCTATATTTTGCAATTTTTATGCTCTGTAATTGTTTATAGTGTTTTAACATGGATTAGAGGAATGAATAAGGCAATTAAATGATTTTTCCATATCTTAAAGAGTAAGTTGTTTTCTTTTCTTGCATTTTAAATTTCAAATACTTCTTATGTCTTGCATATGCTGCTAGTGTTTGTGGCTTTATCAATTGGCCAATAGCTTCCCTTGCATCTCAATGGTGATTGTTCTGAGGGTTTGGGAGTGGAATCACACACATACACACACACACACACACACACACACACACACACACACACCAAGAACCAAAACCAAACCAAAAAGCTTTGCAGTTAAAAATACTCTTCTGGCAAGTATAGTAGAAGATATCATTAGTAAGAAATTTACCAGTCAACTTTATTTTCTGCTTAAAATAATTCCACCAGATGGATGGGTAGTATAGTAAATCATTAACTTTACAAAAGGTTCTGATTAGGTGAGAAAGCATAACATTTTATGTATTAATACATAGTGACATAGACACCTTTATCCCTTACCTTTTTAGTCCCTTGCCAACTCTGCCAGTTTACATGGCAATTTCTTCATCAAGGAGCTCCCTTTTATTCTTTAATTCTTCCAAAGCAGCTTTTTTCATTTCCGTTTTCAGTAGTTTTTTAGGCTGAAAGCAG
Source organism: Potorous gilbertii (assembly GCA_028658325.1). NCBI lineage: Eukaryota > Metazoa > Chordata > Mammalia > Diprotodontia > Potoroidae > Potorous > Potorous gilbertii. The sequence continues at coordinate 86,899,716 of CM053774.1, forward strand.
CAAGGATTTTATTCTTTCCTATGGTTCTTTGGAGGAATGCTTATGGGAAGGAGGAAGGAAAGTTGCTCCCTCTCTGTGTCCTTGAGCACTGCCAACACTATGAGATACAGAAAGGATATCACTTGCTTTTTCCAGGAAGTCTCTTCACTCTCTTACCTCCCAAAAGGTATTTATTATTATTTTTAATCTATTCCTGCTTCCTTTCAAAAAGCTAGATGGGATTGGGCATGGTGGAATCTGCCTGCAGTTCCAGCTGTTGAAGACGTTGAAGCTGGTGAATTGCTTGAGTTGGGATGTTCATCCCTTCATTAAAGTTTGGTGAGTGTATGTACTAAATCTGGCATTGATGAAATGTTTCTCTAGGATCAGCACAGTGACTAAGGAAGGGCAAACCAGTCTAGATTTGAAAAACAGAGAAAGCCTACTCCACTTTCAGCATGGGTGAGATAGAAACTTAGTTTCAAAACCACCACAACAATAAAAATAAAAAAAATCAAATGTACTTAAAATAAGATTACTCTGTTCTGCACCAGTGTAGTTGGTAGGGTGGGATATCATAGGGCTATGAGAACATGACTCATGTAAAACCCGGAACAGACACTTGGTACATATTTGCTGAGTAGACTCAGAAGCTCATAGATTTAAGGCTACAAGGGGACTTAGAGGTCACTGAGCAGAAAGCCCTCATGTTATAGGGAAGGAAATTGAGGTCAAGTTACACAGGCAGTAGGTAGAAGACCTAGGATCTGAACAAGGTCTTTTGACTCCTGAATTTAAAGTTTTATATAGTGCCACACATATAAATGAATATTCAGGTTATTAAATCTTCTCTAGTATGTGAAGGAAAGTAACTCCTTCCCTAATATTAGAGGTGAAGCACCTCATGAGAAACTTGTCATACAGGTCTTGGAGGAAGTATGATCTGATGTGTACCTAAGGTGGATGAAGGAAGAGCCAGGCACCAGGCAAAGATAGAGATCTTATTGCAACTTTGACTAACTTCTTAGTGGACAGATGGAAATCAGCCCAAGGAAGCTTTGATACTCCCAAGCCCCAACAGACACTTTGGAAAAGGGTAAGAGAGGAGTGCCAGACAACTTAGTCAAATAGACAGCTTCTGCTGAACAGACTCATCAAATGCCTTGACCTGTGTTGTGACTTTACCTAAGTTCTAGGGTGGTATAACAAGTATAGGTGTAGATAAGATACCCTGAGAGACACAAATGTCACTCATACTCTGGGAAACTTCCATAAAGGGGATGACTGAAGAGTAGTCACAGAGTCACAAATAGAAAAGAAATGCCCAAGTGCCCCAGGCCAACGAAGCTATAATGTGTGTTATGGGACCTGGGATCCTCCATAATTCAACCCTCTGTTTTCTTTCCCATGTCATCTTTCAACAATAAATTTCATAAGTCAAAAGTTTTAGTGTTGCTTATGCTGCAGTCCATGAAAGGAACTGGGGAAGAAGAAATTCTAGACCTCTGTCCCTTTTCTAACAACCTTATCTTCTCCCTTCCCACATCAACAGTTCAACTGCCTTACCTATTCCACTGTGGTAAAAGTAGTGAGCCTTAATATAGTATAATTTGTACAGCCAGGAGCCTTAAGAAATGACAAAAGGAATTGTCTTAGAGAAACATGGGAAGACTTGTATTAACTGATGCACAACAAAGTGAGCAATTATGGTGAAAAACAGTGTTGACAAATTTAAGAACTCTGGTACAGCAACCAGCTGTGACACCAGAGGATTCATGATGAACTATGCTACCTACTTCCTTGTTTATAATTTTTTAAATGTATGGAATAAAACAAACCTTTCCATAACATAGTACAATAAAAAAGATGACTGTACATGAAACTGAAATCTACTGGGCACAACTTCTTATATTGCTTTCAAATATATCATACAATTATCATGCAAATTTCTTTTTTCCTTTTTTTTTTCTCCCCTGCACTTTAGAAATGGATGCCATTAGATTCAACTAGGTGTATTCACACACACACACATACACACACACACACATATATGTATGTGTAAAATCATTCTATACATACCTTTATTTATTGGTTCTCTGGATGCAGATAGTATCTTTCTTCAAACGTCCTTTATAGCTTAAAAGGGATGGATTCAGGATTCAGAATGAGACATACATTTTTTGGAAATGAAACATGTAGGAATTTGTTTTGCTTGGCTTTGTATATTTTTTACAAAGATTTTTGACTTTTTTAATGGAGAAAATAGAATGCTTGTGAATTGAAAAATAAAATTTGAAATTTTTTTGAAAAAAAATCAGTTCCAAAAATATAAGCAAGTTTCTTGAACTAATATTGAGTTTTAGAAGAACAAAACCTCCACAACCAGGCATTTTTCTAAGTGGGGGAAATATTTACTGAGAAATAGTTCAAGATGGTTAGTGAGATATTTAGTTACGGTTGTTCATAATCAAAGAGGTGAATTCACATCCTCATGAATTCCATTTTTATTTGCTTATAAATGCTTTGTTTGTCAAATGAATATGCAAACTGAATCCTCAATGGCAATGATTAACTAAGAGAAATAAGATACCGGGAAGGAAATAAAAATGCAAGAAGAGGAGATGTAAAGAATGTCAAATGAATGAATAAAAATATTTTTAAGCACCAAGAATGTGCTTAGCAAAGCATTATGCTAAGTAAAATATCATAATCGAAGCAGAGGGCCTGTAATAATGGGCCATACCTCTGATCTTTGCAATTCAGTATCCTACATCTTAGAGAGATAACGAGGCCTGATAAAAATGGTGACTGCCATTTATATACTTCTGTAAAGCTTCTGTAAAGCAAGGAGGTAGCATAGTGGATAGAGCGCTTGGCCGGAGCCAGGAAGACTCATCTTCCTGAGTTAAAATCTGGCCTCATACACTTAATAGCTGTATGACCCTGGGCAAGTCACTTAACCCTGTTTGCCTCAGTTCCTCATCTATAAAATGAGTTGGAGAAGGAAAGGGTAAACCACTCCAGTATTTTTGCCAAGAAAACTCCAAATGGAGTCATGAAGAGTCAGGGATGACTGAAAAACAACAAAATATTTGTAAGGCACTTTAACATATATTCCTAACAGCCTTTGAGAAAGGTACTGTTACTGTTGCTGTTTTATGGATGAAGAAACTGATATATAGGTTAATTGACCTGTTGAGAACTACCCAAAGCTAGTGAGTTTCTGAGAATGAATTTGAGCCTGATATCCTAGCTTAAAGTCAAGCACTCTATTAACAATATTATACTTCTAATTATATAAGTTTATGATTTCCTTCCTTCCACTCTAATAAGATCTTAAGGATATCCTTTTAGTCTTAGTGACTTGTTCTACACCTAAAAAAACACCCTAAAAATTTACTTCATTTATTTTTGTTAGGGTTCTGTCATCCATGAATTAATTTAAACTTTAAAAAATTGATTAGGGAGAGGGCTGATGGATACAAGGAGATCTCTTTAAGTCCCAGGATTTGGCAATGCTCTATGGCTTCCCCTCTTTTACAATAAGCACTCATATGGTATATTCACTTCTTACTTCGTATCTCTGCACACCTACATTGATCCAATGAATGACTGCGTGTGTACACATGAAACCACATGCCTTCACAAGGGCATTTCCCCCCAGTTATAACCTATGTCTTGGAGACTATTGCCCAACTTTCATAGCCCGAAGCATAAACAAACCTTTACTTCCCAGTTTACTGATTTACTGCTCAATAGATAAGTATAATCCTAGGATCATGGCCTGGCCCCTCCTTTTTGGTCTCCTTGCCAACCAATGGGATGAAAAGTTCTGGCACTGGCCATCCTGTGAAATGAAGATCATTTATTTATATTTGGTAAAGTGGGGAATCTAAGGCTGAGGAAGCTGACACCTTTAAACAAAGTATGGAATATCTGGGACCAGCAGATGTTTCTCTGCATACTTCTTGACCAATGACCTTGCTTACCATGCAACGATTATAATATTTCCCTCCTTTGTGAAGAAAACAAATGGGAACCTCTTATTTGGGAAGGGATATAATTTCTTCAGAAAAATAATAAATCAATACCAGCTCTCTAGTTTCAATACTTACAGTAAGTGCATATTTTACATATCTTATTCACAAAAGCATCCTTTTGTGCCAATAAATATTGATGGACACAGTAATGTATGCTCATTGCTCAACTTCCTCAACTGAGAAAGCTAAAGGTATTTTTAAAAATCCCTTCCTAGACTGCCTTAATTTATAAGAAAGCTGAGAAGGCAGAGCTTTCACACAGAGATCATATGTATGTTTCTCTTTCATTGTATTAAGTAATCTAGAAATATGGTTGAAAAATATGTGCACCAGTGGCCACCACAAGTGTCTGTATCACAGCTTATGTGGTTGAGCTGGAAGAAGAGCTTGTGGGCAAAGCTAAGCTCTCAATCCTTATACCAACACCATAAGAGTAAAAGTGATCACATATTAGAACCCAAAGCAAAACTGCAAAATCAAAATTATATATTTAACCCTTAGGTTTCTGGGTAGCTCTAATCTTGTGCTTTCATACTAATTCTAATCAGTATATTTTTTGTTAAATATCTCTTTTCTGTCTTTGTATCCCCAGTTGGGCACAGTATATATTTAATAAGTTCCAGTTGGTTGTTTGGTTGATTGAAGACATGAAGCATGTGGAGTATGGATAGAGGGCTTCCTTCAGAGTCAGGAAAATCTAGCTTCAAGTCTAGCCTCTAATGGACCTTGTTTGTGTTCCCCTAACCAGCCCATTTACCCTGTTCTTACTTTCTGTTCCCTCTAAGACAGTAAATGAGTTGCAGCATTAACATTTCCCATTGGTGGAGAGAGTTAGGAGCAACTTCCAACATAGATGAAAATACCGGCTTATATCAAATAGATACACTATCTAGAGTTCTAATCATATTTAAGTTAGGGCACTCCTGGTGTTATATTTTTCTATCTAGTTTTCAGCTATTGATAGGTATTCTCTTTTATCTATCCCTGGATTATCTTTCTTTTAGAAATAGATTTCTAGATGTTTTCTTCTTGGATGAGATCATGGTTGTTCCCTAAATTTTACTGTCATATTTGCTTTTTTTTGTGGGGGAGAGTGGGGTAGTTGTTTTCAAAACTAATTTCACAGCTGTAAATATCTTCTCATTTGGAAACTCCTACAAGTGTAGTTCAACAATTATTTTGCACCTTCTGGTTTCAAAGTTCCCTCAGGCATTGGGAGGTTGACCTAGCCAGGGTCATACAGACAATGTGTCAGAGGTGGGAAGTGAATCCAGATATTCTTGGGTCCAACACACTGTCCAATATGCCATATTATCTCTTTTCCCCCAAGAGTAATTATTCTTGTGGTTAATAAGTGGCTGGGAGTCTAGGTTAGGGCAACTAACTTATAAATGATTCCCGAAATTATTTAGCAACTTCATAGATAGCTGTGTCTCAAAGCCAGGAAAACATGGTTTCAAATCCCTTCTCTAATAAATTCTGTATGACCTAAGGAGACATTTAACCTTAGTACTATAAACAACTTCCCCAGATTATAAAGTACAGAGAAGGAAACCATTGGGATTAGTAGAGAAAGTTTTCTTATCTAGGAAATACCTTTACCAAGAAAATCACAGGTCCAATACCTATCTCTAGCCTTACCACAATGAAGACAAACCATGTCTATAGAAGGCTATGTTGCAAAGTATAGTAACTACAGTGTACAGTAATCTCTTACTCCATTATTGGTTTTCAATCTGTAACAGTGCCACTTTGTAAAGAACCCTGCATGGATTCCAAATGTGCAGTAAATTTACATGCACTTACCATGTATATCTATTTTCTCTCCTGGCTGCACTCACCACTTCTTTCCCTTCCTGTCTGACAATATGTTGTCATGCTATAAAAGCCCTAATGCCCATTTTCAACGATTAACTGTACATCAGTATTACCACCACAAATCCACAAGTTTCACATCAAGCATTAAATGGGATGAATATTGATCTGCTAAAGAGGATTTATTTATTTCTAGCTCTATCCAAAGATCAACCGCTAGCAGCTTTTGGAGGATCTGCTGAGCTCTCACAGCACAAAGCTCCTGCATACATGACACTGGACTTGACATTTCAGTTCTGGAAGAAAACCAAACAGTAAATTCAGTGCAATAATCCTAGATAAATGAGATGATCACTGGAAAAGCTGAGATAGTTAAGTGGTCTATCAGAGAAGTCCAACGGATGGTATTGAACAGTTGCTACATAGAATCCTTGCTCATGTCAATATGGTCCAAAGTGCTACCATATCAGCTGCCAATATAATTACATTGAAAGCAATCCTGCCTCTTCCTTAATTTCAGAATCTTGATGTATCTGTGACTTCTGATTTTAAAAGGCTAATGTTAGTATATAAAGTGCCTAGACCTGGAGCCTGAATAATCTGCATAGCAATGACTGAATTTTATGAGCAATTTGATTGTAATCAAGTCAATTATTTAGGAAATTCATTGAGGTATACAGTACATAAGGGCAGTTAAGTGGTGCAGTAGATAAAGCATTGGACTTGGGATCAGGAAAATCTATCCTCATGAGTTCAAATCCAGTCTCCCACATTTACTAACTATGTCACCCTGGGTAAGTCACTTAATTCTATTTGCCTCAGTTCCTCATTGGTAAGATGAATAGGAAATGGCAAAACACTCCAATATCTTTGCCAAGAAAATCCCAAATGTGGTCACAAAGAGTTGGACATGACTAAAAGACAGCCAAAAGGGTCCAAAATCAACAAAAACATGTGCTCTAGTATCATGTTAGTTAAGATTTAGTTAAGATTTCTGGGTAGTCTAGATGGGACAGAGTGTTAGTCTTAGAGTCATGAATTTGAATCTTGCCCCACATACTGATAAGATGCGTGACCCTGAGCAAGTCACTTAGCCTCTGTTTGACTCAGTTTCCTCAGATCTAAAATTTGAGGACGGATAGAAATTGCACATGTCTCACAGGGTTATGGTGAGTATCAAATGAGTTACAATGTAAAGCACTTTGCAAACCTTAAAATATTGGATAGTTGTTAGCTATTATTATTACAAGATAACAACATATTTTTATTCAGCTTAACCTTGGGATCTTGGAATTGCAGGAGAAACCGAATCTTAGTTTAAGAATTGAAAGGGATCACTGAGGTCATCTAGTCATGCCCCTCGCTTTATGGATGAGGAAACTGAGGTCTAGAAAGGTAAAGCAATTTCCTCATGGTTCCCAGGGAGTAAGTGGCAGAATTGGGAGCTGAACCTCAGACTTTTGATCCCAAATCTGGGATACATTTCACTGCAACAAATGAACACAGATGTGAATTTTATGGGACACACGTTCCCAGAGAAATTCTTGCTCCACAAAGGTATTCCGCTAAAGTTTATCTCATGAAGATTGGCAGTTAGGAAAGATGCCCTCTGCTTTTAGATTTATTTAGCTTTCAAATTCATGATTCTGACTTTCACACAACAGAATTTTCCCCCACATCTAAACAGAAACATAAAACTGAGATTTATAATTATTTAGTGAAGATGATGGACATAGACAGCTGAGTCATGAATTTGAAGGCTAAACTAGTCTACCTGAGTTTTAGTCTATAGATTAAAAAAAAAGTCGTGAGACTGATTAATTGGTTCATGATCACTTTACTCAAGTTTCACTAATCAGTTATTTGACTCAACAAATAACTTATATTTGCACAATGTTCACAATTTTCAAAGCATTTTCATATGTAGTTATCTGATTTTGTTAGACAATAATCCTGCGAAGTAGATAAGCCAGGCATTATTCTTTCTGTAGGTGTAGGGAGTGACTGTACTAAGAGCCCCTCAACTAAATATGCAAAAGATTATTGATAATTATATCATAATTGGGAATAGTCATATACAGAGTGAAGGCCTTCCATGATTATTTGAATCACCCAGGGGATGAGTGATCTGCCCATATCTACATATGTCAAAGATGGGATATTAATCTTCATCCCCAATGAATCATGGAAAAACTTGTATGAACTGATACAGAGTGTGGTGAGCAGAAAGAGAAGGATTAATCATTTATACTACAAAATCAACAAAGAAATGAACAATTTTGAAAATTTGTATCAACTGATGAAGAATTAAATGAACAGAACAGGGAGAAAAATTTACATAATAGAAAACAACAGTATAAAATCTAGCAGCTAGGTGTGGTGGATAGAACACTGGGCAGGGAATCAGGAAGACTCATCTTCCTGAGTTCAAAATCAGCCTCAAACATTTACTAGCTGTGTGATCCTGGGCAAGTCATTTAACCCTGTTTGCCTCAGTTTCCTCATCTGCAAAATGATCTAGAGAAGGAAAGAGCAAAATAATTCAATATCTTTTCCAAGAAAACTCCAAATGAGGTAATAAAGAGTCAGATGCAATTGAAATAACTGAACCACAACAATTAAGACAAACAAATTTGAAAGCTATAAGAACTCTGATCAATCTTATGGTCATCTATGATTCCAGTGGGCCATTGATGAACAGGCCAATGATGGAAATTAAGCAGATCCATTTCCTGAGAAAGAGGTGATAGATCCAGGGTACGGAATGAGCTTCTTTTTAGTACAGTCAAGTAAGGAAATTTGTATTGTTCAATTATGCATATTTGTCACATTTTTTTTCTTTTTCAATAACTTAGGAGATGTGAGAGAGAAAATATAGATTTTTATTCATTTAAAAGTAAAGTTTAATTTAGAAAAAGTTCAGCACTAACTATATAGCTTCCTAAGATCAAGGCAGTGCACTTTTAAAGAAATAGCAGTAGATTTAGAGTCAGAAGATATGTGTTTAAATTACATTTCTGCCATTTGTTGCTAGTGTGACCTTGTGAAAATCAATTTCCTTATATGAAAAATGAGGAATCTCTATGTTCCTTTCCAGCTTTATATCGGTAAGCCTGTAATTGTACAGTCCACAACAGAGGAAGTATACAGATTCAGATGTTCTAGTTTTCAGTCCTCCACAATCAGATTTTTTAAAATTTGATTGTTCGCTTTGTTTGAATTAAAAAGAAAATTCATGCTCAAATTCCAGTTAACTTTTCAACACAGAATTTAGCAATGGAATTTACCTTAGTGATCATCTAGTTAAGTCATATCCAAAATGAATCTCCACTCTAACATACCAGAAAGTGGTCTCCCAGTTTGTAGCTCTTCTAGGAGGTGAACTCATAAGCTTCCAAGGGTGTTCATTTATCTTTTGACCAGCTCTGATTGTATGATTTTCCTTTATATCAAATTTAATACTGCCCCTTTACAGCTGCAATGATTCACTCCTGGTTCTGCCCTTTGAGACCCAACAGTAGAAGTGTAATCTCTCTTCTAATTTACAGCCCTCTAAATACATGAAGGAAGCTCTCTTATCCCCACTCTCCTTTCCCAAAGTCTTTTCTTCCCTAGGTTTGAGATTCCCATTTCCATCATCTGATAGAATCTATTTCTAACTATATACAGATAAGACTATATTACCATTTAAAATACTTTTTAAAAAATTTTCCATTAACAAGAATAGATTTCTTCTCTCCTTTCCACCACCACTAGGTGACAGGGAAAGAAGAAATGAAAAAAATGAAAGGAATAACAATACCTAAGTATCATTTGAGTCCCCTTCCACAACTGAGATTCTATTGTTCTGAGATTTTCTAATGTTGTAAAGTCAATCAATAAGCCTTTAGTTATATGCCTTCTATATGCCAGGCACTGTGCTAAATGTTGGGGATAGAAAGAAAAGTAAAAGATAATTCATGCTCTCAAGGAGTTCACACAATGATTGTCCCATTTCAGCTTGGTTATTTCACTGAAAAATGTCTTAGATTTCAAAATACAGTCATTTCTATGGTAAATACTACTGTATTCCTCTGCTATAAATTATTCATATTTGGTTTAATTATCAAGCCCTTTAATCTGTTTTAATTCTGTGATTAATTGTGAGGCAAGTTAAATTGGAAGAAATGAAAAGGAAACCAGGAAGGAGCAAGGACTCATGGGAAATACTGAATGTTCCAAAACATGATAAATATCGTCTCACTTTGTAAGCTTGAATATGGGAAAATAGTCACCATTTAAGGGAAAAAAATGTTCCTCTCTATTAATCTCTGTATAGTTGGAAGCTGAAAAATGATGCTTTGTTGTGGATATTTGAACCTTCTGGGTAGCTAAATGTCCTTGGAACAGGTACCACTTAGTTTAATTAGGTTTGATTCACAGCCCTGAGTGTCTGGCTTGCCAAGGCTGAAATGATTTTATCAGTCTGAGCAATGTAAGGAGGGGGAAGAAGAGGAGAGCGGGGGGAGAGACAGAGAGAGAGGGATGGGGGAAAGTGAAAGAGAAAGAGACAGAGACAGACAATCTGGCATAAATATTATGCATTCATAGAATTTCCAATTCATGTTAGTCATCCACAACATGATAGAAGTCTCTATATGAATGGATAAAAAGAACAAGTGGACAGAATATATGTAAATTGTGTGGGGAGGCATTTTGTCTGAATTGGTTGATTTGAAGAACATTTAAGAACTGAGCTCGAAGTCAAAATGAAGTATTTTATATACAACTCTAGGCAGCAAAAATGTAGCAGTAGTTCCTTGTCTGGAGCTAATTCCCTACATTACTGAATGGAAAAATACCAGGGTAAGAAACAGGTGTGACTCAGGAAATGAAGTGAGAACGTCTTGGGGTTATGACACCAAAAGAAGTAAGATTTTGTATTTAGATCCAACAGTATTATTTTCCAAACCAACAGTTTTGATATTTTGGGAAATGCTAAGAGAGTTGTGTGGATGTTACAGGTTTGGTTCATGGATACAGTCCCAAGAGTGGGATTTTTTTCAGCAGTTCTTCTATCTCCTACCCCATTATTAAACTGTTTTGTTTTGCTTTTCCTTTCTTGGTCTTTTTAATCTCCACCTATGTTTTAACGAATCCTCCTCTTTTCTGCTTATCCCCAAGTTTGCCTAAGTATATCTTTGGCTCATATAAAAACCCAGTCATTTCTAAAGTGACGAAGGAAGGAATTTATTCTCACTGTTTTTGCTTCACTAACACCAACAGTCTGCTATACTTTAGGCAAGGTAGAATTCGACCAAGGGTATTTAAGATCAAGCCTATTAGAAAGGCAGCCTGGTACAATGTAAAGAATTATAGTACCTGAGTTCAAATCCTGAATCTGCCACTTTCTACCTATTTGACTTCAGCTAAGCTACTCTTTGAGACTCAGTTTCCTCATTTGTAAAGTGAGAGAGTTGAATTTAATTCCAAAGTCAACTTCTAGCTCTTAATTTATGAACATATGATCTTGTGACTAGATGGTCTTGAAAGTTGCTTCTAGTATCCAGTTGGATCATGATTATATAGTACTTAGCGTGGTGTCTGGAACATAGTAAGTACTTTATGAATTTTATCTATAGGAGCAATAATTACCGCATAATTTATTATATAATAATAGTATAATATTAACTTGTATGATATGTTACTATGCTATAATTATATAATTACAATAATTAGTTCTAAATTTATAATCTATAAATCACTTCATCTCTCCGGACCTCAGTTTCCTCTGTAAAATAGGGGTGTGGCACTCAGTTAGTTATAAGGTTCTTTGAAAATCTATACCTATAACCCTGTGATCCAATAGGCTGATATAGAGTGAAATAAGATTTAGTGAAAAATTCTGGGTAAAATCAGAGACTTCCAAGAGACTGAGAAGCACTGATCTAATTCAACTATCAAATTATTTTGTTATTGTTGGAAGTAGAAAGGGGATTTTAAAAAGATGCTAAGTTCAAAGCAGTGGTTCCCAGTTTTTTCAAGCATTTCCTGATGACTGGTATCTGCTATATGGGAAAGAAAGGTTATTCAAGTTAGGAATGCCTAGCAAGGGTTATGATCTCATCGGTGTGGGATCCATCTCCATTTTTTACTCAAATCCTTCCATAAATCTTCCCTGCAGGATCTAGCCATCATGGTAGAAGAGTCTTTCTAAATGTATGCATGTATACACATAAACACATACAGGAACATCCACATACATGTACAAATCCATGCCTGAACACAACCAAACAATATTCATTTATCTATATATGAATTGTATACATATATAAATATTATGCTCTATATGTGTATTACATAATATTGTTAATATTTTTATATATCTTATTCATTGCTTATTGTTGTCATCCAGATAGATAGATACATACATATAGACAGACAGATAGATAGATAGATAATTTCAAAGGATCATAGATCATAAATTAGAGGAGATCTCATAGCTATCTTTTTCAATCTCTCCATTTCATAGATAGGGAAACTGAGACCAAGAGAAATGTGATTTGCTCAAGACCAAAGCTTTTCTGAATTCTGCTACAGTATTTGGGGTGTATTTATATGTGGACAAGTGGACATGTGTACAAACACACACACATACACACACACACATACACACACCTAAGTGCATTTACCCCAATCCTTCTGCTATGATTCTATTAGATTTGGGGCTCTCTTGACAAAGAATAGAACCCCCCCGACTCTTACTTTGTCAGACAAAGTGCTTTTACCTCGCAATAACTTCCTTGTTTAGAAACACTTCATAACACATGCCAGGCTAAGATAGATTGCAGTGCTTGTGGTTGGAGTAACATGGCAACATTACAGATGTGGAGGGAACCTTCTCTTTTTTCTCCTTCCCTCCCTCTTGCCTCCCCTTTTTCCCAGGATGTCTCTTGAGGCTCTCCCTTTTCTATTTAGTTCATAGCATCCTGCTCTAGCTGTGCATCTCCCCCATTCCCTATGCAGGTAAGCCAAGACTGTTTGCTTCATGTGATGTTTCTGTTTTATTTGTTTGCATCCACTTGGAAAATATATGCATCTGCATGACATGGAGAGAAAGGAATATTTCAAGCAGCAACCCAGAGAGTTGAGCTGGAAATTCTACTTACGAACAGTGTCAAAGAATGCATGAACATTATTTTGCTGTGGCTGATTTCTGAGGTTTACTCGGATCCCTGGTACAATTTTCCCAATCTTGTATGAAGTACAAAGGAGCTTGACTTACCATTTTCCTCCCCCACTCCTGTTCCTTGTGTTTTCCTTATCTTTTTTCTTTTAAACACCACGAATGTTGGCTACTTATATCTTTTTTCAATGCGGTAGCGATGATGGGGGTGGGTTGGAGGGGGATGCTAATAAGAATCCCTTGATCTAGACAACAGGTTTTTATTTCTTGACAGCTATTGTTCCAGAATAGAATGGAACAAAGGACTATTGTTCTCAGCATGCCAGGCATGTGCTATCATAACCTATATGGCCAAAAAAAAAAAGGAGGATTTTTCCCCCTCTTACCAACTACATCTCCCAGAGCTGGCTGACAAAAGTCCTAGCAATATAAAATGATGCAATAGAGCTCTCTAACAGTAGCTGATTTGTATGCAACAATGACCATAAGGGTAACTCTTCAGTAAACCTGAATCTCATATATAATGTATAGCAGTTAATAAATCATAGTAAAATCAGGTGGCTTAAAGCCAACAATACCTAACTAGTAATGGAAAGGGGGAAAAAGATTTATTGAGAGAAAGATTCTGTCTGGATTTTGCTTTTAAGAAGCTCACATAGCACACTGGAGTCCCTTGTAGAGATTTTTAGCTGGACATACGTGTTTTCTGTTGACTGACCCTATCTTATCTGAGTAGACTTTGGCAGGCAGCTGATCTCATGGTCCCTCACTCCCACTAGCTTTCACCAGCAGGTGGGGCTTTTCCTATTAAACAATTGAGGTTTTCCTCCTCTCTCCTGGCTCAGAACATATCTTACCCAGGGAGGAAAACAAAAACCTAGGAATCAGAGTTTAAGAAAATGTTAAATACTGAAGATGTAGGGATCTCGATGTCAAACAGGGAAACCTTTAGGCTTCCCCCATTAACCTTCTGGCAAGTATGCAAGCTACCTTAAGAACAATAACAAGTAAAACTTAAACTTAAAACTGAGATTCTAATCTAAGGTATCTTTTCCTGTGCTGAATTTAAACGGCTATGTGTTCACATTTGCTTCAAAATGGAAGGTGGTATTCTCAAATAAATTGATTCCAAAATAAAATTCTTTCATATACCTTCAATGTATTCACACTTTGACTTTTCACTTGCCTCTCCCTATCCCCTATATGTGGAATTAAAAAATTCAAATGTCACAAAACCATACGTACCTCAGGAGGAAAGAGCTTTGAGGACCACAGAAATTGCACAAATTCCAGGGGACAATTTTTCTTTAAATCTATTTTTTGTTTTCAATAGATCTTGGCTAATTTCTGATGACATAGATGGGCTTGTTGATTCATGTTGCAAACATGTCACCTGACTTAGGAGTATTCATAAGTCCTGAATGAGGTCCTTCCACAAACTCTTTAAAATTATAAATATAAATTAGTTGCAGACTGAGAAAAGCAGAGGAACATGCAGTGGGAAATATTAATGAATTCAAATAGGCACAAGAGAAATTTTCTATGCAATACTGAATGCATAGCTCTAAGCCTGTTTTGGTTTTTTACTTCTAGGAATTACCATTTAGAAAACTCCCTCCACAAATGCAGATTGCCACTTGCTTTGCACTTTCGTCTTAGAAAGTTGCCTGGAAGATTGAAAGGCTGTGACTAGAGAATTTTATCACAATCAGTGTTTATCAGGAATGAGTCTGACTCTGAGGCTAACTCTTCCTCTATGATGCCACATCTGTTTTTAAGATCTTGTCTTTGCCAGTGGGTTCGGATTCTCTGAATATGAAAATGACTTCATGATTTTTCAGATTTATATTACTATTTCTATGTCCTCACCGAAAACAATTACTCTTAAGTTTTCTCTCCAGGTAAGAATGAGACTTGTGGAAGGTTAGATTGATAAAAGGAAAAAGAGATTTGTTTTCAAGACTAATTTCTATCCTAGTGATTGAGAAATTCCTGTATATACTCCCACTGACCACAAGATGGCAATGCGACCTTACAAAACTTCCCTCTACCTTTCCTACTGCTCATATGACCAGGTAATAACCAATTTCAGAAAGGGAAAGGAAAATGAAAATGAAGGATCTCCTTGTGTTAGGCAGAGAGCAAAGTAAAACTAAAATGAGAGTTTGAGATAGTAGGAGTAGGTGAAGGCTGACAGGAGCAGCTCATGTCTTCGAAACTTTGCATTTTGAGACAATAAAGACTTCAAGGTAAAATGGTAAATGAAGAAATTAGGCAGTCTGGCAAAGTGAAAAAAACCCTCACTCTGGAGTCACAATGCATGTTACCCTGAGCAAAGAATAAATAAAAGAAAATAAATAGCACATACCAATTAGAACATAATACAATAAAACATATGAGTGCCGCCAAGAGCTTTGAGCATGCCACTGTCCTACATCCAAGAATTCCCCTCCAAACCCAGGACTGATTGGGCCCCAAGTTCCAAGATTCATTGCTTAAGTATTCCTTTGAACAGTCAAAGAAGTGAAATCACAATTTTCACAATTTCCCCAAATACCTGACAAACATTTTCCAAAGAACTAGTCATCATAGATAGATGTAGGAAGTTTAAAGTCAGGGTCTCAGTTTACTTAAGAGTTCCAAGAACCCTTTTAACTGCTGGGTATACAAAAATAAAAGTGAATTAGTCACCTTAAGATAACTTGTATGAGGGAGATAGTATATAGATATAGATATAATGTCCAAAATGTATACAAGAGAAACACAGATGAATGGGGGTAGGCACTAGCAGCTAGGGACATCAGAAACTATGACAACTAGAATATTGTGTGTGAGCCAATCTTTGAAAGAGGCTAAAGTTCTTTCAGGCTAAAAAATCAAGGTGGGGGGTGCGCCCATGCAGGCATGAAAGACAAGTGACCACTGGAAATGGCATGCAGCTAACTTGTACCCAACATGTGTTTCCTCATTGACTTTTGCATCTTCCATAGCTTTAATTCTTTGGGAATTATGGTGTTTTTGAATTCATAACCATATAGCTTCTCCAGGAGATCATTTGTATTGTAAAGGTGGATCTTGGTAAGAACTAATAGCTTGGCCTCACTAAAATCACTGTCCAATTCCACCCCATCCCCATCCTCCATGAGGTTTCATATTGCTGTTAAAAATATTCTGCTGTCATATTAGGATTTATGACTAATTGACAGTGACATTAACTTTTTTTTGGCAAGCTCCAAGGATATATTGCCTTTATAGTTTCTAGGACTGTGAGGTAGATTTTGAAGAAAGGGGGAGATTCTGTAGACATTATTGGTATTTGGGATTATATTTGAATGCCTATCAGTTCTCCAAGTTACAGAAAAACACACTATACATATACACCTTCACAGACATATATGTATATACACACACTTTTCTGACCATTAAATATAATTAAGGCCAATGACAAATAGCAAACTCAATAATCAGGTGCTGAATAGGTCAGAAAAAGATTATAGGATATAGCAGGTAAAGACTTTTTTTCATAAATTATTTTTTAAGGCCAAGGGAAAATGCAAAATTAGTTCCATTTTTTATTTCCCTCAGGATTTGCAATATGCATTGTGAGTAGCACAATACTGTATTGAAAAGAAAACTGGACTTGGAACAAAAGACTTGAGTGGAATCCTCATTCTGCCATTTTTTTAATCAGCTGTGTGACCTTAGTCAAGTCATTGTATGTCCCAAGACTTTGCTTGTTGGCCTGTAAGTTTAGGAAAGTATGACTTGCACTATTCTCATTATAGAACTGTCAGAATAAAGCATAATACAAATATTCTTATGGGTTAATACATATTACATTATAAATATGTTGTAAGTATATATTATCATAAATATGATATATAAATATAAAATATAAATATAAGCTAATATAAATATGTATGCATATTGTGAGAGTTGTGATTTTGAAGAACACTTTATAAGAGTACGTTATAGGAGTGATGTCAAAGTCAAATAGAAATGGAGACCACTAATCCATATATAATGACCCTTGTGGACCATATATTGACTTAGTTTTAAACGTAATATCATTTATGTTTTATTGTCTTTTTATTTATTTTATTAAATATTTTCCAGTTATACTGTAATCTGGTTTGAGCTACATTCAGGAGTGTTGTGGGATGCATGTGGTCTGTGGACCATGTGCATTATAATACAATTTAAAATTGGTTATATTTGAGCTATAATTTTCAAGATAGCTTTTTTATACAAATAAAAGAAGAAAATTGAACATATATGTATCTATAAGCACACACACAATAGATACACACCTATGCCTATATACATATACACATGCATGTGCATATATATATATATATATATATATATATATATATACATATACATGTGTATACCTACCTCTGAACATGCATGAATGGATGCATACATTTCAGGGGCAATTTTGAAAAAAATATGGGCAGGATACTGGAGTGGACATCAGAAACTCTGTATTCTAATTTTGGTTCTGTCCCTAATAAGTTGTGCAACCTTAGGCAAATTACTTAAACTTGTAATATCTTTGAGGGCAGGGGTCATTTTTCCTTGTCTTTGTATCTCTTGCACTTAGAAGAATACTTGGCGCATAATAGCAATTAAATAAATGCTTTTTGTTTGGCTTAATAATCTCCCCCTCCCCTGAGATATGAAGAAGTTCAAGTTGAGGCTCTCCATGGCCCATTTAAGGGCTATAAAATTCTCCATTTCAAGCAACTTCTACCCTTCAAATGATACACACCCAAGTCTTTTTAACTCGATCTTTTTGGCTGTATTATTTTCCCTATTTCTATCTGTAGATGGGGCCAGGGACACCTGTGGTCTGTGCCTAAGACTTTTCATTGGCAGTAGCCATGATATTGGCAAATTGACCTAGGGAGAGTGAATTTGACCAAAAGAAAGGGATATTAGAACAAATTAGTTCTAAAGTCTAGAGCAACAGGTTAGCCATATTGAAGATGGAGGCTCTGGAGGACAAAACAAGCAAGTGAAGTTGTGTAGGCAAGCATCCAAGGAGCCAGGTGCCCTAAATAGGTTTGGTCTTGTACCCAAGAGTCTATTTCTCGATTTTTCTCAGTGACTGCACCGATTGTGTTGAAGTTCCTCAAGTCAAAGTCATAATATGCAGGGATAACTGTCTTTCTTGATCTTAAGGAGTTTCGCCTGTGGATAGCTCCTTGTAATAGAAATAGAAATGTAACAGAAATAGGTGGCAGCAGCTCAGTTTCATAGAGGATCTCCCTTCATTGGAATCAGAAAGACCTGAGTTCAAATGTGACTTCAGACACTTACTAGAGCGCTGAAGAAATAGATAAGACACACACATAGAAAGGGGCCCATATATTTTAAGGAGAAGGCTGTTGTTGTGTTTTGTGTTTAAGGATCTCTACTTTCTTCTCCCAGAACTTTTCTCCAAATGAGACTTTTAACTGCTGCCAGGAGGAGAAGCTGGAGGTTTTGGGTCAGAGATCACTGTTCTCCATGGAGAGAGGGAGAATTAAGTTAGAACTCCATCTATCTGCTTCCTTAAGTTTTATTGGTCTAGGAGATATGGTTAGTTTCCATCTCGCCTCTGATTACTTCCCAATTTGGGGGTTAAGGGTGACCCCAAGCTCTCTATCCAAGATTTGATCTCTTTCCCACCTAATACCAGTTTTAGAACGAACACACATAGTGCATAGCAAAGGAATCCATTTATATGGAACAGATAATATAGAATTAAGAAATTCTCTCTCACTGGGAGAAAGATAACTCCATTCAACTAAGAGACAGTATCCTGTATCTTCACTGAAGTCTCAAGTGCCAAGATGGATATTGGGACATGATAGAGACTGTTAGCTTCTGCCAAATCTTTCCAAAATCTTTTCCTTCAGCAATTTGAAGTGGCTAGAAGCCAGAGGCACCCAGTGACTAGGCACTTGAGGAAGAATTGAAACTTCAGGACTATCCAAGGGGAAGTACCCTGAGGAGTCTCAAAAGAAACTATTTGAGAACTGAAGCATTCTATCTCTCACCAGATCTGCTCTATCCTTCATGAAGGACATGGCATTCATTTCCATCAATAAGGAGAGAGTCCCATACCACTGGACTTTGGGACAGACGTTACACTAGTATTAGCTGTATGACCCTGAATAAATCACTTATCCTCTGTTTGCCTTCGTTTCTTCATCTTAAAATGGGGACAATAGCACCTCTTCCAGGGTTGTTGTAAGGTCAAATGGATCATATTCACTTAGTGATTAGCACAGTATCTAGCATGTAATGGACATCTAAAAATGCTTATTTCCTTCTTTATTGAGATACTTGCCTAAGTTCTTCCCATAAATCATTTTACATAGAAAGAAATATTCACAAAATTGTATAGGTTGGATTGTAGATTTCTTATTGGAAAGAACCTTAGAGCAACCTGTTAGTCCAGAGGTGTCAAAGATGTGATCCTACTGCAGCAAGCAGCCAGCAAAGTTTCCTGTGGGACACAGATTAAAATGTAATTGGGAAATGTTAAAAAAAAATAAAGGTACGATGCAACATAGATAATGTTAATTTGTGTTTTTTCTAAGTCAATATGTCACCTGTAGGGATCCTTTCCTATTTGAATCTGACACCTCTGCTCTAGTCCAACTCTCATTTTACAGTTGGGGAAACTAAGGCCTACAGAATTGAAGAGTATCTGCCCAGTGTCATACAAGTATTAAGTAGCCAATATGACATTTGCACCCAGACTCATTGACTCTACATCCCATGTCCTTTCCACCACACTGTAAGAACTTCCCAGCAGTCTACATATAACTCTATGTGTTGGATGATGCTGAGTGAAGGACTGTGACCCGGTAAAACCAAGTTAATCCATTTTAAGCACATTTCTGAGAGGCAACCTGCTGCAGGGGATGCAGAGCCAGCTGTGAATCCAGGATATTTGAGTACTTCATCTACCTAGGTAAGGCCTTGGGCTTTTCAATGACACAAACAATTCCATAACACTAGAATTTATAGCTCAAGCACTGATCTGAACAGATGTAGAGAGTTTCCTCAATGGGAGTTTCCTACATGGGTAAAACCACAGCACCAACTTTGACAAAGAAAGTTTCTGCAACATTTTGTGGAGGAATACGATTCTATGGATAGTTCCCACAGGTTAATATCTAAAGTGAATAAATCACTTATACCCAATGAAAAGTCTCTCCTCTCTCTCACAAATGGATTATAAATATCACGAACTCTTTGCATTGAGCAGTAGGTCTACCCCTCCTGTGTCTAGGCTCTTGCTTGTGTCTTTGTGAGGATTGTGACACCAGTAGTGGTTATAGAGTCAGACCTAGAAATTTTCTGTGTTTTGAGGGTGGATAGAATATTTGTAAATAGTCATTACAGGGATGGACAAGAAGAAGGTGGCAGAGCTAGAGGAGTGGTTTCAGAAATGTTGTGAACTCTAGATAGAAAACAACATCAACAACATAGCAAAACAAAAAATAAAACCCTCACAACCAAAGGAAAATGAAGTAAAATAATAAAAGCTTCCAAAGCCTTCCCAAGGAGGCTTCTTAAAAGAGTTTAGCCAGCTTTGAGGATGAGTGGCTCTGGATTACTATTAGACAAGGATGGAGAAGCTTTCTGCTTACCCAGTAAAAACTGCTTTGCTTTCTCTTAGCTGAACTGTTCTCAATTGAGAAAGGATTTAGACCATTGAGGTTTCTTAACAGAATATAGCAATAATTCCCAACATTTGTGTAGCATGCCATGTGTGTGATCTCATATAGTCCTATGAATAACCATGTTAATTATTATATAAATCTGAGGAAACTGAGGCTGGGAGAGGTGGAATGACTTGTGTACCATAATACAACTGCTAGGAGTTGAGGGAGGATTTCAAATCAGGTTTTGCTGAGTCCAGGTTGAGAGTTCTATCCAATATATCACCTATCTGCTTCTCTGACATTGACAAGGATGGGGTTTAGGAAGCTGGAGAAAGTATCGCTAGCCAGAATTCAACTTTTCCTGGATTCCTTGACTTTCATCAGGACAAGATGTGATAAATTCTTTTTTTAAAAAAAATTCTCTTCCTCCCCTTCTTCTTCTAGGACCTGTCCCCTCTTTGTGGTTAAGTTGAAGTGGTTTGAGATACCTGGAATCATGAAATTTATATCAAAATGATATACAGGAGTATTTTGGCAGATAAGTAGAGGAGTAAGAAACAAAACCCAAAAGAAACTATTGATAGTTGTGTGACAAGAAAGAATTAAAGTTATTTTGGACCAGAAATGCTAGGAAAATAGCCCAGAAAAAATCTACTTAAGAGGAAGGCAACACTATTGTGAGCAAGTAAATAAGGAATGCCCTCACCACGCAGGAGGGATAGGCTTTAGACATTCTCATGAGTGAGAGAGGTTGTGAATATTTATAAGTACGGGGAGAAAGCAGATGCTGAAGTCCAAGGAAAGAAAGAGTTGCATGAGAGTAGGGATCTGAACTGCATTTTTCCCAACAGTAGACATTCTCTGTGTTTATAATCTCTTCTTTCTCCTCTCCTTCTTTCCCCTCTATCTCTTTTATTTTTCTTGTTGTTTTCTTTCTCTCAATAGAGGAGAGAGAAGCTGGGTGTTGAAAACATTGGACTGTAACAATGGAAAGAGGCTAGAACTTAGAGTCAGAAGATATCTCAATTTTTATACTTCATTAATTGTGTCAATGAACTTATTTTACCTCTAAGACTGAGTTTCCCAAGGATGCATTGTGATACTGTAGAAAGAACACAGACTTTGGAATGATAATTGAACTAGAATTTAGCCTCTGTCACTACCTGTCTGGGTAAGCTTGGACAAAATACTTTGGCTCCCTGAGTCCCCATTCTTCTGCAAAAACAAGCAATGGGGTAAAATGATCCAACTCAAAGTCCTATTGGTTATGACTAACTTGACAAAATCAGTGGACCAGTATAGACAATGCTGAGCTCTGCAGGCTTGAAGACTAGCCCTTGCCTTCCATTTGGTGATACTGCAGTAGCTGGAAGATCAACTTGTCATTGAGATTTCAGTGTCACATTAGACATGGAAAGAGCATGAAGGGAAAAGGCAATGTAGAGTAAAATTTCATCATTCCTTTTCCATGTGTCAGCAGGATGCAGGAATGTTGGGTAGAAATAGCCTCCAAAAGCAGAGAGATTGGAGGTGGCAATGGACTGGCGTAAGTCTTGGCAAAAGCATCTGTAAAGAATTACACCCCAGAAGGGATAGTAATTAGATAACGCCAATTAGAACTCCAGAGACCAAGGATTATGGATGATTTTGAGAATAGTTGACTATACCTCTGCTAAATCAGGGAATGAAGATGGTGTTAACCTATGCAATGCAAAATAAGAATCATGTCAGATTCAAGAAGATTCTGTGCCTCGTGGTGGGATTGCAAAACTCTAGGTCATGGAGAAGTCCTTCATGTGTGAGCTTCTGGGGCTCCCTAGGAATTCATCAGGGTAAGTCAGTTTCCCAGGGTTTGCTGCCCATATTCATCTTGGCAAAGAAGGTAAGATCCAAGAGTTTAGTCTATGCAGAGCTACAAGAGAATCTGAGCCTGGGTCCAGGCAGTGCAATCACTGATCATTTAACACAGCTAAGGGTTCCACTTCCTTCTTCCCTAGAAAATCCCTAAGTCATAACCCCAGTCCCCTAAAACACAGGGCTTGAGGAAACAGCTATAATTGGTTATATCTTAAGGATCACTTTATAACTCTGTCTTTACCTTATGAGAATCTGGGATTGAACTTCCTTGGTTGGGGAATCAGAGTAGAAAGTCACCTAATCCAGTATATCCATCTGGTCCTTGCCTGGGCTTCATATTCTATCCACCCAAGCCATTCTTCCATCTTTACCCCTTCTTCATTCTGCATCTTACTTCAGAAACTGCTTCCATTGCATTTGGAAATGGTACTTTCCTTCCCCATTTGTCAGACCAAAACTCCCATTCCTGGCTATGTCTTTTGTATAATTGGTCTCTCTCTCTTACAGTGGAACTTCCTTGAAGGTAAGGAATGTCACTTTTGTCTGTATAGCTTCCTAATGTAGCACAGGGGTGGGGAACCTGCAGCCTCAAGGCCACATGTGGCCCTCTAGGTCCTCAAGTGCAGCCTTTTGATTGTGTCCAAGTTTTACACAACAAATCCTTTTCTTAGCACAATGTTTGGAACATAGTAAGTGCTTGATAATCTTTTCCTTCCTTCCTTTCTTCCTTCTTTCCTTTCTTAAGTCTTTTGTGTGTTTGCATATTATTTGTATTTCTATGTACATAAAAATTCATTGAGAGAACTCTAGGTAGTATTCTCTCTCTCTCTCTCTCTCTCTCTCTCTCTCTCTCTCTCTCCTCTCCCTCTCTCATATGTACATAAGTATGAATGTATGTGCACACATATTTCTGAACCTCAGCACGAATGAGACATTCCACTAAAATAATTGAGAATAAAAACAACAAATAGCGAAGTCCACTGGGGTCTTTGTGTCTCATTTCCCAGGGCACAGTAAGCAGCCAATCAAGTTGATTAAGAAAGCTCTTCATCACCCCAGTGTAAACATCAAACATCTGTGCTGGGCAACCTGGGGCCCAGTTTTGATCTCGGTTTGAGACCCATGTTTCCATAACAATCCAGAGGCTGCAAGTACCTTTGACTATCACAGGAGAAATGTCTGTGCACTGACAATCAGTTTTGGGAATTTAAAAGACAAAATAGCATTCATAAATGCAGAGGTTCTTCACTTTTTTTGATATCCTCTTGAAACTTGCATTTTAAAATGCATGCTATCACAAAGAAAGCAGTTTTTTTGAAATAGTTATCAAAATATTTTTTAAAAGTTCAGAAACCCAAGATCTATAATGCATGTCCTTAAAACAGCCTTTGTAAACTCAGTCATGCATAAAATTGACCATTAAAATTGAGAGGTAGAGAAGTTATGATTACAGCAGCTTTTTCTTTTCTTTTAAGTACTATCATATGCATGGTTTTTAGACAGGATATTAATTAAATAACATGAAGCCCTATCTATTAGAAATTAATTTATTCATTTATTTGTGAAACAACTCTAGACCACACACTCATGAACCTTGGGGAGCTAATGGAGAAAATAAGGTTATGTAAGTAGAAAGGTAGGAATACATGACTCGGAACATTTTGAAGAAATTCAAGGGTCAACTATATAATATGTACTAATACTAAAAATGCTAATTTTTACAATATGTTTTACTATTTCTTAGCTGGTTAAGAGCCTTTCTTAAATTAAATACTTAAAAAAATCCAAAGAAAGCTAGAATAATAGGTAGAAAAAAAGAATATTTTCCAAATTTATTCATAGCATAGCTACTTGTGAACATTAAGGTATAATATATATAGAATGTAAGGTCAAGAACTTTTCATTTTTTTTTTGTATTCTTGGCACCAGCCTATTGCTTGGACCATTGTAGTGCTTTAAATAATAATTCTATTGCAAGTAATTTTATTATAATTATTATTTAATTTTATACTTAATATTTTATTTTATCTGTGTAATAGAACTTGTCTATTACATAAATATATTAATTATATTATAAATAATTATATTACATACGATCATATCTTATGTCATACTATACCATGTCATATAATATAATGTAATAGACATATAACTATATACATGATATACATATATGCACACACAGGTATAATACACACATATATAGACCCACATAAATACACATAAGCATATTATTCTCACCAAAACACCCAAATTCTATACACACACATACATACACACACAAGCACACACAAATATATATATTTTTCTTATTTTAAAATTTTGTCAATTTCATATGATCAATCCAGAGGTAGAGAATTAGTAGAGGTAGAGAAAACTTCAGAGGTTCAAATTTTGCTTCAAACACATGTTGTCTGGCCATACAACAAACAAGTTACTAAACATCTCAGAACTTCAGTTTTCTCATTTGTAAAAGAGAGAAAATATTTGAACTATTGACCTCAGAGGATTGTTCTAAGGAAGAACTCTAAGGAATCCAAGGGTACAAACCCAACAAGAATTCCCAGAAGAGCTCAAAAGAGATTTTAAAAATCAAATAATAGACATAGAAGAAAAATTGGTAAAAGAAATGAGAGTGATGCAAGAAAATTATGAAAAGAATGCCAATAGCTTGGTAAAAGAGCCACAACAGTACTGATGAGAATACCATCTTAGAAATAGAATTGGCCAAATGGTAAAAGAGGCACAAAAATCCCTGGGAGAGAAGAACACCTTAAAAAGCAGAATTGACACAATAACAAAAGAGGAACAAAAATTTATTGAAGAAAAGAATTCCTGAATAAATAGAATTCTGCCTGGTAGGAAAAAAGAGAAGAGAAAACAGAAGCAAAATTTAAAAAAAGGACAACTCTCTCTTTTTTGTTATTGGCTGTCAATAGTGATCTTTGCCTTTACTTGATCCCACCCTTTTTTCTTCAATATATTTTTTCAGTAACTTTTCAGTAACAAAATGAGCAAGAAAAGCTCATTTTGAAGTTTGGTCCTACTCGTTATTTTTATAGGATTTGCTATGTCCTTTTATTCATATTCATATTCTGTCATCTTTTCCTCTCATATTCTTTTCATTATACCTGTGAGTCAGGCTTGTGATGTCTATCCTGAGCTCCTCATCTGTTTTGTCTTTCTATCCAAGTGGTCTTCGATAAACTCTAGTGACAAATTTGCCTCTCTCTCTCCTTCCTTTGATTTCTACTTAAATGTCCTTCTTCTGATCCATAGAATTCTTCACATGAGTTTATCTTCTTAATATACGATGATCATTTATTCCCACATATTTGACCACTATAGTTTTTAACTCATATAGAGTAACACTCCAGTCGTTTGTCTGATAACTCATAAGTTAACACATCAGTGAGTTAAAACGTGCTTACTGGGACCTTTAGCTTTCTTGCTAGTTAACTAAAATTTGCATTTGTGTGTAGGGACAGTGAGATGGGACAGTGAATATAGTACTGAGTCTTGAGTCAGAAAGATGAGTTCAAATGTGGCTTCTGACATTTACTGGTTATTAAAAAATTATGAGGATTTGAGTTTTATAACTGATTCTCTTCTTGTATTTTTTTGCCCTGGGAACCTCTGAGATTCTCAACTATTATTCTTTTTTCCTACATCATAACTATCCACTATGGTATATTGTTGTATTTGTGTAGGCAATTTTATCTGGCTCTCATCCTTTCAATTTAAAATTCCTTTTGATTATATTTCAAAACATCAGGCAAATTCATTCTTAGCCTTTGTTATTTAGGTATACTCTACTCCTGGCTAGGAGCTTGTCATTCCCATATTTCAAACTGTGCTCTAAAAATCTAAATCCCATTCTCAGATACCATTTTCTTAGGCAACTATTCCCTTTCCAAAACAACTTTCTCACTTCATCTTCTCTTGTTATCACTGGCTAGCATTGATGAAAACAACATCTGTGCCACTCTGACATTCTGCTTCCTGTCCAAGATTTCCCTATGTGAATCCTATCCATTTTTATAAGTCCTAGCAAGTTCTGTGCTATGTTTTGAACATATGCCCTGGGGCAGCTAGGTGGTGCAATGGATAGAGCACCAGTGCAGGAGTCAGGAGGACCTGAGTTCAAATCTCACTTCAGACACTTGACACTCACTAGCTGTGTGACCTTGGACAAGTCACTTAACCCCAATTGCCTCATCCTGGGTCATCTCCACTCATCTTGATGAATATCTGGTCACTGGATTCACATGGCTCTGGAGGAGAAGTGAGACTGGTGACCTGCACAGCCCTCCCTCACTCAAAACAAAGTCAAGTACAAGTCATGTTGTTATTTCTCTGATGGCATGATCTTCTCTGGCAACAAAGGATGAACACACACATATACCCTGGGAATGTAGCATAGTCTCTCTATCATTGTTAACAGATAAAAAACACATCTGTTTCTTTGAGAAAGGAATCACCAACCACCCCTTCTCTCTCTGTTTTTTCAGTGACATTTAATAAATAATCTCTCACTTAACAGGGCTTGAGGATCTGTTTTGCCATTCCTTGGTGGGTAAGGGGATACTACCTTCTCAGGGCATCCAGCTTTGTTCTCTTCATAAAGAGGTTCACATTCATATTTTTAGCTTCAAGAGTATGATGTCAATTCTTCATTTCTACCTTTAAGTGATATATGTGACATTTCACCACTCTCGCTATTTCTGAAAAAGGTCATAACTCTCGAATACTTTTTCTATTTTTTAGAAATCTAAGATTCTCTTCAATTTGTTTTTTGTTTGCTTGTTTAGTGGGAGGACAGGAAATAGTGACAAAACTTCATTTTCTTTAATAGCCTCTGTTAGGAAGAGACATTTAGGGAAGACTAGCTTTTTAACTTTCTGTTGAGTCATTTATCAGTCATGTCTGATTCTTCATAATCCAATTTGGGATTTTCTTTGCAAAAATACTGAAGTGGTTTGCCATTGTCCTCCCTCCAGTTCATTTTACAGATCAACAGAGTTAAGTGATTTGCCCAGGGTCACACACTGCTAAGTGTTTGAAGCCAGATTTGACTTCAGGTAGATGCCTTCTTGATTTCAGACTCTGTGCCACCTAGGTGTCCTTTTTTTTTTTTTTGGCCAGCTGGACCAATGTTCTGAAGGTAGACTCAGGAGGAAATAGATTCAAATTCAGCATCAGACATTTTAAAGACGTGTGATCCCGGACAAGTTGCTTATTGCTTTCCCGGTCTAGAAAATGGGAATAATGACAGTATCTACTTTAAGGAATTTTTTGCGAGAACCAAATGCAAGTGAAGCAGTTTATAAAACTTAAAACCCTGCGAAAGTTAACTGCTGTTATTAGTCTCTTCTAGAAGAGTGTCTAGACTGCCATTTGAACACAATTAACAATAATTTGACTTTGGCATAAATAAAAACATTCACACTCAATGTCAGTTAAAAATTCTTTATGTTATCCTGAGGACTTCTATTTCAAATTGCTTGACACTTTTCTCCAAGCTGTCACATTGACATCTTTATTTCCTCTTCAAAACTGACCACCTCATCTAATGTACTTTTCCTTCTTTCGCTAACTTCATATTTTATCCTACCCATTGGTTACACTGTTTCTTACATTCCTTTTATAACTTTTCTTTGCATCCTTTTATTCTTCTGCTTCTTTCTCTCCAATTCCTTTTCTCCTTCAAATCTAGCCTTTCTGGTCCTTTAGGTCCAATTCTTCTCATTCAATTTTTTCTAAAGTCTTCCCTAAAATTAAATCCTTGGGTTTATTTACAAGTTGAATATTTCCCAAGTAATTATATTTTTAATAATGAAACAATTGAATTTTTCTAGGCATGCTTAAATAAATATCATGCCAGCAGTCCAATGTAGGAATAACTCTATTCAAGGAATAAGGCTAAATAAATAAAATGATTAACCCTAACAACATAAATAATCATATTTTATGGATTTTCTAATTGTTCTAATCTACTAATTTGTTCATTGACATTAAGGTGACACAATGGATAGTGGATACAGTCCTGAGATAGGAATCAAGAAGACCTATGGTCAAATCTGGTCTTGCCCTCCTGGACAAGTCACTTAACTTCTGTTTCAGTTTTCTCAGCTATAAAATGGGAATATCAGTACCTACATTCCAGGAATGTTGTGAGGATAAAGTGAGATATTTCTAAAGCTTTTAGCATAATAAGCAATATAAATATTTTTCTCTTCCCCTTTCGCTCTACTATTATCAGTAGCCAATGAGGAAAAAGAAAGATTACTGGCTTTTAAGCAATGTTTTAGGAAATATGTGGTATTATGGTGATAAGGAATTCTGTTCAACTTCTATAGGAATACTTTAGATGCACTTAAAATAATATGACAATGCCTTTTATTTACATAATGCTTTATGCTTGCAAAATGCAATCACCAGCATTGGGGACTCCTAGCAACAAGACCATGAAGCAGATTAATATCCCCATTTAACAGATGAATAGATATAGATACCAAAATTCTAAATATCCAGTTCAATGTTACATAGTTCCATAGTGATGAACTCGGAGCCAAAACATTCATCTCTTGTATTTGCCCCTTAACAATCATAAGTGATAAAATACCCTAAGGCAATGTATTGGACTTGACACTTTCTGGTAAAGAAAAAAAACCATAGAAATAAATATAGAGAAAAATATCACATAGTTTGATTTTTACTTAATATTTGTGATATATGAATAGATGACAAAGTACTTTGGGAAACTTATTCTATTATCCTTGGCTTGGGAGGGGGAGAACTTCATAAACATATTGATTTCAAATCAAGAAAAATGCATCATTATGTTTCAATAAAAAAACTGACATGCAATTTTAAAGTGTTATTAATAGTCAGGTCCTATAGCATAGAGAGTGAACAGTTTATATCGCATTTTCCATATTTTCTACAGCTCTTCAAACAAATAAAATTCTTTGTTATTTATCTATTTTCTGGTATTGCTACTATATCTTTAGCAAAAAAAAGTCCTCTTTTTTTTGAATTTCATATTAAAAATTTCCTATCATCTCTCTTTGCAGACTTTGTCATTCATCTGCCCCAAAGTAAAGGTGAGGGTGGGAAACTAAAGGTCATTTAGGACTGGGAAATACTTTAACAGCCCACACAAGAAGAAACTTGTTGGTTCAAACAATAACAAGTAAATGCTAGAAGATTGGAAGTTTTCCTGGTAGAAAAAGATGCTTGGGTGAACTGATGGCATTAGTGTCTGAAAGCAAGCTCACTCCATTACTGGTAATTATAGTTAATCAGCAACAATTGTCTTGACCAAGATACAGATCAACACTGAGCACTAACCTAATAAGACCTAATAAGGGTAATGGAGGATGAAGAAAGCCTGATTAAACTTGCAAGACATTGAATGATCTGAGGAGATGGTGCCTGCCTTGTCTGTTTTCTTTTGTTTTACTCTGGAAGGCAACAGTTTTCCTCAAATCAGGTATTATGAGTGTATATCCCAGATAATATGAAATACATAGAATCATTCTTTGAAAAATAGTTAATGTTTAATTCAGTGGGCAAATAGCTATTTGCATTTCTTGTTATATTTTAGTGTAGCTACACAGGCTTCCGAATAAAAGGATCTATGGAGTTACTATTTATGTCATCTTCCAGCTATAGCTAGCCTGGCACAGCTAGAATTTAATTTCTTTTCACATATGGATAGAAGCACACTCTATACCACTGGTATAACTGCAGCCTGAGAACAAGAATTGACCACTTGACCAAGAAAAACACATTTTCTATTGTTCCCTTAATCTACAATGGAATTTAATGCTCATGAAAAGGATTAGCTAAAGGCCTTCAATGGAAAGGAAGAATGAGGTTATTCTTTTCAGAACAGTATGATAAGATGTCATAAAATTAATGCACTTTTAATTTATAATAAAATTCAATTCAATGACTACTTATGAGACAGTCATTTGATGTGAGACACTCTTTTGGTAACCTTCTCCCACTCCAAATAAAATTGCACATCATTTTATGAGTATTAGCCTTGTTTATTAGTTGACAAATTCTGTAGGGAAATCATAGATCCACATCAACTCTCTCTCTCTCTCCCTCCATTCTTCCTTCTCTCCCTCTCTCTACCTCTTTCTTCTCCCTCTTTCTCTCACTGTCTCTTCTCTCTCTGTGTCTCTGTCTCTCTCTGTCCCTCTCTTGCTCTTTTTCTTTGTCTCTCTGTCTGTCTCTTTCTTTGTCTCTCAGAACTATGAGTAGGTGACTATCCTCATCATTTTCATTTCATGGATTTTCATGAACTTTTAAATTCTGGGGAAATAAACTCACCTGGCTCTTTAATGGCAGGGCTATGAATAAAAACTATCTTAAAACTCTTACCTTGTTATTCCATGCATTCATTGCAATTAATATTACAGTTCATTCTATCTTATTAGCCTGTTCCTTCGCTAGTTGAATTTCACATCAGGAAATTATATATATATATATAAAATATTATATATAATATTTTATATATATATATAAAATATTATATATATTTTTTGCATCACTGTTATGATTCTTGAGATAATCCTCATGTATTCTTAACTAATTCTGATTAGGCTTATCAATTTAAGAAAAGAACCATTATGACTGATTACATGGGGGATGCAAACATTCAATACTTTATATATTTAAGAGAAAGACTTTATGGATATACCATTTGCAGAAGTAAAATCATTTAAGAAATAAAATTCACACTTTAGAATGAATGAAATCTAAATTTATTGCTCATTCTTCCATGTCACTTGGCAAAAGCCTTAACCATACATGACCGAAATATGAGAAAATCATAAAATCTCATTTCAAGTTCTTAATATATGTTGTCTAACTTGGGAGTTGGGTTTGGGAAATATTTTCTTCCATAGAGCAAGGAAAGGGGGAATCTAACACTTTTAATATGTATTATTGAAACTCCTGAATTAAAGTTCTTTATCTATTAAATAGGAATGATTCGTTCTACTGGTTTCCTTATGGGCTCTTTGTGAAAACTAATTAAATGCAATTTGCTTGGGACCATTCTTTGATTGCTCTGCAATAAAGAATGGCATAGAAATACAATATAATATAAATATATTTAAATATAATATATTGTTTATATATTATATAAATATATATAAATATAATAGGACAATAAAGAAGTGCTATTTAGAACAAAATAGTAAATTTTGCATGATTTCCTCTAGATTTGTCTTCACTGTTAGTCCTACTTCTTCAAATTCATACTGAGTTATCTAAATTGTTAATGTAGTGTCTCACCACTTTACCTACACTTGGTCCTCTAGCTTCAATTATATGTCAAGGTGAATGTCAAGTGCTGTAATTTTTAATTTAGTCTCAGATAAGTGGATGTGATTAACTACATAGCTTGTTGAGTATCTGATTCTTCAGATGTTAATGGTTCATTTTTTCAATGCATGGATGCATGCATTTAAAATGCTTATCCATTTTTTGTTATATAATTAAAGTATGGAATCTATTCCAATGAACAATTTAGTCACATGGCCTATGTTTTTAGCACATGCAAAACTACAGTACTCTTAATGCCCATAATGGTCTCAAGACAAATATGGAAGGACTTTAGGATAATTAACATTTACACCTCAATAGGAGCGTGTCAAAGAGATAGAGGTCACTTTCAGTTCAAAATCATCCCTGATACTTCTAGTCATAGAAGTGATAAGGTGAAAATTTATGAAATGTTTGGTGATTAAAGGCAAAAGTTTTCATTGTAATTAATCTAGTGCCAGTCACCAATTTTCCTTTTCCAAATGGAAGAACATTTTCCACATTCTTTTGTCTGAATCAGTTGTAATCATAATTTCTAGATGAGCTTATGAAATCCTACTGAAAATTGGAAGCATCAGAATAGGAATTGCTTACTTAGCGACTTGAGGCTTTCTTCATCATATGGAGAATTAAGAAAATGCTTTTATATTCCAAAGATCCCTATATAAGAGCCATTGCTCATTTCACCTTATATAGGGTGAAAGTGAATTGAAGGAAGACAATGTGAAATAGCTCACTGAAAAAACAACTGACCTGGAAAATAGATACAGGAGAGACAATTCACAAATTTTTGGACTACCTGAAAGCCATGATCAAAAAAAGAACCTAGATATCAACTTTCATGAAATTATCAAGGAAAACTGCCCTGATATTCTGGAACCAGAAGGTAAAATAAATGTCGAAAGAATTCACTGATCACCTCCTGAAAGAGATCCAAAAAGAAAAACTTCTAGTAATATTGTAGTGAAATTTCAGAGTTTCCAAGTCAAGGAGAAAATATTGCAAGTAGCTAGAAAGAAACAGATTGAATATTGTGGAAATACAATCAGTAAAACAAGACCTAGAAGCTTTTACATCAAGGGATCACAGGGGTTGGAATATGATATTCCAGAAGTCAAAGGAACTAGGATTAAAACCAAGAATTACTTACCCAGAAAAAATACACACACACACACAGAGGACTCAGAGTAAGTTGAATAGGAAGGGATGATATAAAAAAATAAAATTAAGGAGTGAGAGAGGAATATATTAGGAGGAGAAAGGGAGAAATGGAATGGAGCAAATTATCTCTTATAGAAAAGGTAAGAAAAAGCTTTTTCAATGGAGGGGAAAAGAGGGAGGTGAGAGGGAAAAAAGTGAAGCTTACTTCCATCACATTTGGCTAACATGAAGACTCAATTTGGCATGAAGTCTATCTTACACTACAGGAAAGTAGAGGAGTAGGGGATAAATAGGGTGTGGGTGGATGACAGAAGGGAGGCCAAATGAGAGGAGGGGGTTAATGAGAGGAGGGGGGTAATGAGAAATAAACACCTTTGGGGAAGGATAAGGTCAAAAGAGAGAATAGAATAAATGGGTGGACAGGATAGGATGGAGGGAAGTATAGTTAGTCTTTCACAACATGACTATTGTGGAAGTCTTTAGCAAAACTAAACTTACATAGCCTATATTGAGTTGCTTCCCTTCTCAGTGGGGATGGGTTTGGAGGAGGGAAGGGAGAGAAGATGGAACTCAAAGTTTTACTAATGAATGTTGAAAATTGCTTTTGTATGTAACTGGGAAATAAGAAATAATGGTAATGGGTATAGACATCTATCTTGCCCTACAAGAAAAGAGAGAAGATAAGGATAAGAGAAGGAAGGGGTGTGATAGAAGGTAGGGTAGATTGGGGGAACAGATGAGAAGAATCCATGGTGTTTTGGGGTTGGAAGAGTGGAGAGATGGGGAGAAAATCTGAAACTCAAAATCTTGTGGAAATGAATATTGAAATCTAAAATAAATAAATTGAAAAAAATAAAGTGAATTGAAGTCTTTCTTGAGAGATAAATTGTGATATGCCATTAGTTTCCAGTATTATAATATTGCATTAGACTACAACAAAGTGGGGTTTACATGTAGTTGTAATCATGACAAATAGAGAAAATGTATGGGGAACATCAAAACACCAACACTGATATTTTATTGATGTTTCAAAAGTCATTTTTACTAATTCTCTCATTTTTATTTCTGTCTCAGAAGAAAGATGAGAATCCCTTCCTCTTTGCAACTTGTCTATCTTACGTTATACTTGATATATATATATATATATATATATATATATATATGTTTTCATTTTCTTTCTCTCTTAAACTCTTCCTCTGTCTTCAAACATACATTTTCTTCATTCTGAAAAAAACCAAAAACTTTCTTCAACCTATTGTTCCCTTCAAGTGATATTTTCCTTTCCCTCCCTAAAAATCACAGTTCTTTTTATTTCCAGTTTCTTTTTTTCAATTTATCTATTTTTAGTTTGCAACATTAAATTCCACAAAATTTTGAGTTCCAAATTTTCTCCCCTTCTCTCCTGTCCCCCCACTCCAAAACACCAAGTGCTCTGATTGTCCCTTCCCCCAATCTACCCTCCCTTCTGTCACACCCCTCTCTTTTCTTATCCCCATCTTCTCTGATTTCTTGTAGCATAAGATAGATTTCTATACCCTATTACCAGTATTTCTTATTTCCTAGTTACATGCAAAAAAATTTTCAACATTCATTCCTAAAACTTTGAGTTCTAACTTCTCTCCCTTTCCCCCTCACCACCCATTCACACTGAGAAGGCAAACAACTCAAAATAGGCTATACATGTGTAGTTTTGCTAAAGACTTCCATAATAGTCATGTTGTGAAAGATTACCTATATTTCCCTTCATCCTAACCTGCCCCCCATTTATTCTATTCTCTCTTTTGACCTTATTCCTCCCCAAAAGTGTTTACTACTCATTATCCCCCTCCTCTCATCTGCCCTTTCTATTATCCCCCCACACCCCACTTATCACTTTCTCCCCAAATTTCCTGTAGTGTAAGATAGATTTTCATACCAAATTGAGTGAGCATGTTATTCCCTCCTTAAGCCAAAGGTTATTTAGAGTAAGCTTCACTTTTTCTCTCTCACATACCCCCTTTCCACTCGATTGAGAAAACTTTGTTTTGTCTATTTTATGAGATAATTTGCCCCATTTTATTTCTCCCTTTCTCCTCCCAATGTCTCCCTCTCTCACACCTTAATTTTATATTTTTAGATATCATTCCTTCCTATTCAAGTCACCCTGTGCCCTCTGCATGTGTGTGTGTTTGTGTGTGTGTGTGTATTCCCTCCAACTACCCAAAAATTCAGAAAAGTTTCAAAAATTGCAAATATTATCTTTCCATGAAGGAATGTAAACAGTTAAGCTTTAGTAAGTCCCTTGTGATTTCTCTTTCTGGTTTGCCTTTTCATGATTCTCTTGATTCTTGTGTTTGAAAGTCAGATTTTCTATGCAGCTCTTGTCTTTTCATCAAGAATTCTTGAAGGTCCTCTATTTCATTGAATGGCCATTTTTTCCCTTGAATTATTATACTCAGTTTTACTGGGTAGGTGATTCTTGGTATTAGTCCTAGTTCCTTTGACTTCTGGAATATCATACTCCAAGTCCATTGATCCCTTTATGTAGAAACTGCTACATTCTCTGTTATCATGATTGTGTTTCCACAATAATTGAATCATTTCTTTCTAGGTGCTTGCAATATTTTCTCCTTGAACTGGGAACTCTGGAATTTGGCTGCAGTATTCCTAGGAGGTTTTCTTTTTGGATCTCTTTCAGGAGGTGATCAGTGAATTCTTTCAATATTTATTTATTTTATCCTCTGGTTCCAGAATATCAGGGAACTTTTCCTTGATTATTTCATGGAATATGATGTGTTTTTTGATCATGACTTTCAATTAGTCCAATAATTTTTTAGTTGTCTTTCCTGTACCTATTTTACATGTCAGTTGTTTTTCCAATGAAATATTTCACATTGCCTTCTATTTTTTCATTAGTTTAGTTTTGTTTTGTAACTACTTGGTTTTTCACAAAGTCATTAACTTCCATCTGCTCCATTCTAATATTTAAGGAAGTATTTTCTTCAGTGAGCTTTTCAACCTCCTTTTCCATTTGGCTAATACTGTTTTTTAAAGCATTGGCTTTTTGGACCTCTTTTGCCAGTTGAGTTAGTCTAGTTTTAAAGGTGTTAATTGCTTCAGCATTTTTTGGGGTCTCCTTTACCAAGCTGTTAACTTGTTTTTCATGATTTTTTTGAGTCCCTCTCACTTCTCTTTCCAATTTTTCCTCCACCTCTCTTACTTGATTTTCAAAATCCTTTTTGAGCTCTTCCATGGCCTGAGATCATTGCATATTTTTTTAGAGGTTTTGAATGTAGAAGTCTTGACTTTTATGTCTTCCTCTGATTGTATGCATTGTTCCTTCTCATTCATAAGAATGCTTTTCTGCTCTCCAGGAAAGTAACCCTCTATTATCTTATTCTTTTTCCCTTTTTTGGATATTTTCCCAGCCAGTTAATTGACTTTTGAGTTCTTTGTCAAGAGGGTATACTCTGGGGACCTGTAAGTTCTCAGTTCCTCTGAGGTGGTACAATTAAGAGGGAGGAGCTCTGATCTGTGAGCAGGATTCCCTCTCCAGAGCCTCCATCAGCTCCACCCCACCGGACAGCACTCCTCCTCATCCCAGCGTCACCACTCAGGGCTGAGATCCAAATCAGCTGCTCAATTCCCTCAGGGTCTTCAGGATAATGCTCCAATAATGGAAGCTACCACTGCCTCAGGCCAGGACTAGACTGCTGCATTCCCTTCTCACTCAGGTGAAAGAGCTTTCTCACTGACCTTTGAAGCTGTCTTTGGAGTTTGTGAGTTGAGGAATATGGGACCTACAGCTTCAGCTGGTGGTGCCTTGAAGACTGCTCAAGTCCTGTTCTTGCTGTGGGATAGCCAAGGCTGGGTTGAGTTGTGCTCCATGCCTGGTGCAATAGACCTTTCCTGTCAGCCTTCCAGGCTTCCTTGGGCTAGAGATCTCTTTTGTTCTGTTTTTTTTTTTTTACTTCTGCTGCTCTAGAACTTGTTTAAAGTAATTGTTTACAGGTATTTTATGGGATATGGAGCAGAGAGCTTCTACGGGTCTGTCTTTCTACTCCACCATCTTGGTTCCACCCCCTTCTTCACGTTTTGAAGGGAATTTTATGTATATTATTGAAGAGACGGTGTGATGCAGTGGAAATTGTGGTAGATTTAGAGTTATAGGACCTGGCTTGAAATCCCTCCTGAATTACTTATTACCTTTCTGATCTTGGGCTAATTAATAGTCCTCTCTATGTTTCAACTCTTCAACTATAAAATGAAGAGGCTAGATTAGATATCTTTTAAATTCCCTTTCAGGTCTAAATCTGGGATTCTTTATCACTTTATCGAAAAACACTATAAAGTAGATATTGTTATTCTCCCCATTTCATAGAAGTATTATTGACTTGTGTGTGGATTTTTTAATTCTTGTATTATTATTTCCCATCAAAGCCCAACTCTGAGAATCCCTGTTATATGAGGAAGACCCTACACATTCAGATACTATGCAAGTGGCACACAAACAGTCAGATAATAGCAGACTGGAAAGGCTTTCTATATAATCTCAGCCACTATCTGTTTCTGCTATGTCTTTCTAAGGACAGAGAAGCTCATCACCACAATGTTGGCTACAGCAAGATTATTCTTTTGTGGGCCACCACAACTTGTGAAACAAAAGTACAAAGTTCTTCACTCCTCACCAAATTCTGCAATTATGGGAGCTGAATAGTGAGAAAGGTTTAGTGAGTGTTAAAACAACCATTTCAACCTTCTACTAACATTGAACTACTAATAATATAAATATGAAGGCAGGGCAGAACAGCAGAAAGATTGATGGATTGGGAGTTGGAGAAATTGAGTTCTAATCTCTGATAATTATGATCTGTGAGACCTTGGGCAAGTAAGTCGCATAACTTGTTTGGCATTAAGTTGCATCTTCTATAAAATAAAGAAGTCAAATTCAATGGCTTTAAAGGTCCCTCCAATTCTACATCTGTGATCTTCCATTCTCATTGTCTTTGCCCAAGCATCAGAGAACAAATGCAAGTTTAAGTGAGTGGGACAGATCTTAGCATTCTTACTTTATTTGAAAGCAGAAGACATAAAGAAGTGCCTTTGAATGGGAAAATATCTCACATGTTTGTGCTTCTATTCTTATATGTCTGTGTCATTGTTTCTACATCAATCTGCTTTCATTATTGATGGTAATAAAACCACTAGATTTAGACTATAACATTCCAACATTTGCTAAATGAAATTGTGAAATAAACCTGGGTGTGAATATATGTGCATATTTTAACAAGTATATATCTACATATGCTTAGTTTCTCTCTCTCTCTTTCATTCATTTACATATGAAGCAAATACATTGTTTCTCTATATACATATAGATATGCAGAATATATACTTTAATATATATGTATGTGTGTAAATAGGTGTATGAGGGTGTGTAAATATATGTATATACACATGCACAAATACACATATATGCACACATACATTCATACATACATATGGGTTGTAAACTTTATCTTTGGATGAAGATGCAACATGAATAAATGAATGAGTATTGGGTGAATGAATAAAAAAAGGATGTATTAGGAGCTTACTATATGCTAAGAGCTATACTTAATCCCAGTGAAATCAGACTTTGACCACAAGGAGATTATGTTTTAACACAGACAAGGAAATGGTGACCATGAAAGACCACTTTGGTCCGGAAAGTTACAGAAATGGTGAATAGGACAAAAGAGGAATAGACTGATATGTCACAATGATAGGGTAGATTTGATCATGGTTCATATTTCCAGAAATGGGATTTGTGTAGGCATGCTCATGGTAGTGATTCAGTTGCAAGGACCCTGCCTAGTAGGTGGAAAGTGAACACAGAGTGAAGTGAATCATGAGCCCAAGTCATGTGGTTTTGTCAAAATGGAATCACTCTCATTAATAACAAAACTTGCTTAACTGTATATAGTTGTTTTTTTTTCTTCGATTATAAACCAGTAAACATATAGCAAAAGATGAATTTGCATTCTATAGAGGCTAGAGATCTAGCCTCAGAATCGTGAAGATTTTGGTTCAAATCAAATCTTAGGCATTTTCTTTAATATGGAAACAGTCAACTAAAGGAAGGGACAAAGGAGTGGAATTACCTTCTAGGT
Source organism: Potorous gilbertii (assembly GCA_028658325.1). Lineage (NCBI taxonomy): Eukaryota > Metazoa > Chordata > Mammalia > Diprotodontia > Potoroidae > Potorous > Potorous gilbertii. Next base: position 86,938,876 of record CM053774.1, read on the forward strand.
GAGACAGAGCTATCGAGGTCTTTTACAAGCTAGAAAACTGAGACAAATGGCAGTTAAAATTCCTAAAGTTACACAGCTAGCAAGTGTTTGAGGACAATTTTGAATTCAGATCTTCTTGATCACAGGTCCAGTACTCTATCCATTGTGTCCGCTTGCTACTTGGATTCTCTCAATATCCTTCTAGTTGGTCTCCATGCCTCAAGTTTCTTCTCACTCAGATCCTCTCCCCTTTGTAGATGCCAAAGTGATTTTCTTAAATGTTATATCTGACTATATTACTTCCCATTCAATAAGCTCCAGTGATTCCCAATACTTTCAAGATCAACTATAAAGTCCTTTGTTCTGCATTTAAAGCATTTTGCAACTTTGTCCATTCAATTTGGTCTTTTCAGACCTTACTCCTCTTGACCAACCCTACAATCCAGGTACACCAGCCTACTTGCACATGCTATTCTAGCTCCATTTCCCATATCTGTGTCTTTGTACTCAATATATGCCAAGCCTGGAATGCTTTCTCTTTTCATTTCTACTTCTTGACCTCCCTGTCTTCTTTCAAGACAACTTAAATTCTGCCTTTTGGAGAAGGTATTCCTATCCACTCCAGCTTATGAAGATGCTTTCTATCTATCTATCTATCTAGTCTGCCTATTTGTCATCTAGTATACATATCCCTCACCCATTAGAATATGGCTCCTTGAAAGTAGAGAATATATTTTGTTGTATCCCCAAAACAAAACAGTGCTTAATAGATGATTGTGTATTGATTGATTTTGTATTTATATTATGTTACATTACATATGTGTGTATATATATACATACACAGATGTATGGACCTGCTCATGTATATGTGCATATGTTCATGTACACACAAAGACAAATACAATAAATGGTTATTTCTTAAGACTTATCATAGCCAATGTAATTGATGCCTAGTTAGCTTACTGAGAAGTTTAAAAGTAAAAAAAAACTGTAAGAATACTTCTCACTGATATATCTCTACATCCTCTTCTAGCTCTTCTTTATCAACTTTTCCTTATTCCCATACCATCCTTCAGATGATAAGAATGATAAGAAAGGAATGGAAGCAATGATGCAAACATCTATCTACTCATATTAGTAAAAAATCCACTGAGAAAATATGTACAATAAACTATCAATTACTCAGTACATTATCAAGTTGTTGTGTTTGTCCTTCATTTCCGAAGAGAACCATGACATTAAAGAAATGATGACATGACTTGCACTTGACTTTGTTTTGAGTGATGGAGGGCTGTGCAAGTTTACAATCCTTACTTTCTCCTCATGAGTCATCTGGATCCAGTGACCAGATATTCTTCAGGATGACTGGAGATGGCCCAGGATGCAGTAGGAGACCTTGGCCTTTTCGGCTAAAAACTTTTCAGGTACTCACTTGAAATGAGGTAATGCCCATTCAGTGAATAGGCTTCTTTAAGAAGTAGTTATAGAAAGGAAAAATAAAAAAATAAATAAATCTAACTGTGAGGGGCCTCTTCAAAAAGAAACAGTTACTATTGACATTCACTCTAAGTCAGGTGGGTCTGTAATACATTCACTGAGTGGAGCTTGGCCAGGGATCCATTGTTCAATTTATGGGCTTCAGAGAACACTTGGTATAAGGTTTTAGGAAATACAAGAAAGAAAAGAAGGAAGAAAGAAAGAATGAAAGAAAGAGAGGAACAAGAAAGAAAAAAATATATCCAGAAAATCCCAAGTTAACTGAGCAGCTTGTGGCCATCAAAATTTACCTTCTTTTGGAAAGGAGAAGGAAGAGGAGAGAGGTTGAAAAGGACTAGGCTAAAAGGCCAAGGTCTCCCATTGCATCCTGGGCCATCTCCAGCCATCCTGAAGAATATCTGGTCACTGGATCCGGACGACTCAGGAGGAGAAAGTGAGACTGGTGACCTTGAACCTCCCTCCCTCCCTCCCTCACTCAGAGTCAAGTGCAAGTCATGTCGTCATTTCTCTGATGTCATGGTCCTCTTCAAAAAGGAAGTATTAACACAATATGTGAGTAGACTGAGCTGTCTGAATGTGGACCCCGTTTTCTGGGCAACTTAGTTCATCCTTTTACTCAATTTCCCCCTTTCCCCTTCCTTCTCCTCTCCAAAAGAAGGTAAATTTTGATGGCCAGAATCTTCCCAGTTAACTTGGGGTTTACTGGCTAGATCTTTCCTTCTTTTCTTCCTTCTTTCCTTCCTTACTTCCTTCCTTCCTTCCTTCCTTCCTTTCCATTATCACCAATATACTTGGTAGATGGGCAGCTAGGTGGATAGAACACCAGACCTGGAGCCAGGAACACTCATATTCCTGAGTCTAAATTTAGTCCTAGACATTTACTAGTTGTGTGACCCTGGGCAAGTCATTTAACCATGTTTCTCTTAGTTTCCTCATCAAAAAATGAGTTTAGAGAAGGAAATAGTAAAGCACTCCAATATCTTTTCCAACAAAATACCAAAATGGGTCACAAAACATCAGACATGACTGAAAACAACTGAACAACAAAAAAAATCTTGGTAATTTTTAAGTAGTCAAGTGGAGCAAAAGATGGAGTACTGGACTTGGAATCAGGGACATAAATTCAAATTCCTTCTAGGACATTCAGTAGTTGTCACCCTGGGTAAATCATTCCTTTGTCTTAATTTCTCTCATGTAAAATTGGCAATTATAACATCTATATCAGAGGGTTGCTGTGAGGATTAAATGAGATGAGAGATGTAAAATACGTGGCAAACTCTAAGTGACAAGTAAATGTTGCTTTGTTGTTGTTATTAGTAGTAGCAGTAGTGATATTGGCATTTTGGTCATTTCATCCAGGAGAGAAAGGATAGGAAGAGGAAATTAGCTAAATTTTGGAAACTGTAGAGAGAAAAAGAGATAGAGAGACAGAGAGAGAGAGACAGAGAGAGAGACAGAGAGACAGAGAGAGAGACAGAGAGAGAGAGAGAGAGAGAGAGAGAGAGAGAGAGAGAGAGAAGGGATCAGAGGAAAGTGTTTGAAACTTAGCTGCCATAAGGCTTTTTGGATATCTGTGACTTTAATTTATCCATGTGATGCTTATGTCCTCCAATTTCATGAATAATTGAGTTAGAATAATTGAGAGATGTTTCATCCAATTTCAGTATAATACCTACATGTTAAGTATTTGAGGCTTAATTATCAGATTAACTATGATGGATATATTCACCTTTTGGCTCAGTTAGGACTTCTCAGTGGGTACATGCCAACACCCAGATCAGAAAGTGCTGGGGATCTCTTGAGAGACACTGTTTTTATTTGATGTGAAACTAGTTTTGCAATTCCAAAAGAGATGCTACTGATTTAAATGAGCCATTATAATTATCTAGGTCAGTCACAGTTCTTTACCATTCCTTGAGTTTACAGAATATTGAGAGGTAGAAAGAAGTTAAAATTCTAAGGGAATGCATATTTGAAATAGGTAAATATAGAGAAAAGTTCATAAACTTATTTTTCCTATAATACAAAATGGTAAAAATCCCACGAGCACATCCTTACATATATTTCCATGAGAAGATGAATAATTAATGCACATCAGGTTCTGGGAGTTGTTACAATTACTTTATATTTTTTATTGAATTGTAGAGAAAATTAATTCAAAAACCTTGCAATTTTATGTCATGCAATTCTCAGTTCTAATATATAATCTCTTTGTAAAGATCAGTTTTTCCTTTCATTGTTTTTAGTTGTTTACTGAATATGCATATCTCCTACATTAGCTCTTCCCTTTCATATAACTCCCAGCTGGAATTAAACATCTTCTGGGTAACGAAGAGGTTTCCACTTGTACTTAATGGAAATGTGATTCAGTGAATTACACATCAGCATATTTCATCCTATACAAACACATCCTGTACTTGTGAAGATAATGACATTTGCTTGGTAGTTTCTTGTATGATTTTTTCCCCCTTTTTAATGAACAAGACCCTTGGGCTTCCTGTAACCTGTGACAGAAAGGATGTGGCCTCAGATCTTGATTCATTATGGGACAGGAAAATAATATAATCAAGTCGGGGGGGGGTGGCTTTCCCAAATTCTATCAGCTAAAATTTCAGATAGAGTTAGGCAAATTCAGAGTCTTAAAAAAATAGAGAAAAAACTAGAGTAAGAAAAAAGGGTAATAGAACAACTCATTATATAGAAAGAAAGCTAGAGTTTATGAAACAAAGCAAATTTCAGGAAACTTTGGAGCTGCTCCACAGTAATGATAGCACTGTCACTCACGCAGGGTTTCCCAATACTTTAATAGAATAAAACTGCACTAAGACTTTTGGGACACTTTGTTAGTTGCTAATGATGATATTAATGTTTATACAGCCCTTGAAGATTTACCAATCTCTTTTTTCATAAAAACCCTATGATATGGGTAATGAAAATGTTATTACTCCAAGTTAACAGATGAGGGCATTGAGATTCAGAAAGCATCTGAGATTTCAACTTGGTCACACATCTGGGGAGGACCAGCGTCAAGAATTGAACTTCTTTCCTCAACCTCAAAAGCTAATTTTTTTTCTCCTGTTCCACACTGCTCATTATCAAAAACTGAAATTGGGAAAGACTATTACAAATGAAAAGGATCCATAGAAAAGGCAAGGTGGCTGTTTATTTTATTCCCCATTTTAAGAGTTGAAAAACCCAGTGGATTTTTCCCTCACTGAAGTAATCTTATACCAACAAGTATGTAATAAGTAATATCTGATTAAAAGTTTATATTATAAAATAGTTGCCTATGAGTATACTAAATTATTGGTGCATCTGGCAGTAAATTTTTTCCTGCCTTGATTTATCTAATTCACATGCTGTGTTTTTCTTCACCTATATGCATATATCTTCTTGATAAAGGGGGATGGGAAATGGGTGGTCATCAAAAGATAATATATTTAGATCTAGAAAGAGGCCTTAGAGAGCATCAAATCAACCTCCCTCCCCTCATTTTACAGAAGATAAAACTGAGAAGGAGAGAGTTTCAAGGAATTAGTTAGGGTCATGCAGAAAATATCACACATTAGATTTTAACTCTGGTTTTATTGACTTCTGGTCTAGCATATGATCAACCACATGCTGAAGAAGATAATTTTTTCTTAGCAATTATGAACCTACTCTATGCTTATAAATTTGGAAATGTACAAAAAAGAGAAAAGTATTAGTTTTGCTGAAGAGAAGAAATTATTTATCTTAGGTAATGAGAGGCAGTGTAGCAGAGTAAGACATACCTTTGAGTCCCATCTTTGATATAACTGGCTGTGAATTAACTCAACCTTTTGCTATCCTAGGCTCCTCTTATACTCTAAGTTTCAGAACAGATGCCAATCTAGTTGTAATCTAATAATAACACTTCCCTTTCATGGTTGTGTTATGAGATAATATTTTATAGCATATAAAAAGTGCTATAAAATACTAGCTATAATATTACTAATGCTATCATCATCATTAATATGGTATTTTCTACTTGAGAATCCCTTAGATCACTAAAATCACAGGTCTGACCCTCCCTCTCCCCAAATGGCATCTGACAAACTCGTCATCCCAAGCCATTTTTACATCTAAATGGACTCCTTAGGGGAGGTTCCTGTCAGAAATGTGAGAGCTTATTTGAATACTTTTCCTCCCTTGGCTAAAACAATAATCACGCTTATAAATTATTTATGATTTACAATATACTTTGCTTGGATTGTCTCATTTCATTTTCACAACAACCTGTGGCACAAGTACTTTAGGTATCATTATACTCACGTTACAGATGAGGAAACTGAGGCTCAAAAATGTAAATGGTGTTTGCTCAGTCACATCACTAGGAAATATCAGAATTAAGCCAATCTTTTCTGACTCTAAGTTTAGTATTCTTTCTAGGAGAGTATTCTTTCCTTTACAATAAGTGTAAAATAAAGTTATGGGCAAGTCTAGAAGGGAATTTGTTGATGTCAAAAACCCCAAGAAAAAGCATTACAGATACATATTTACAGATACAAATTCTCTATTTTATTTTATTTTTCAAATTCTGTCATGGATTTATCTTTGATTGTAAAAAGAAAAGTCATCTAAGCCAGAAATCAAAGGAAAAGGAATCGAACAGAAATAATTTAAAACAACCTTTTTAATACTTATTTCTGGTATGCTGGCATAAAAATCATGTCAAGCACTTGCATCTATCTATACCTGAAAATTGAGAACAGTACTTTAAACTGTTATCTCAACAAGGTTAAAAAGTGTTTTTTAATTTTACTTTTTTAAAATAATAATCTACCACCTGCAATAAAACATATACACCATTCAAAAAAATGACTCAAAATAAGAATACCTCAAATTATTTGTCAATTTCCATGGATTACTTTCTCCATTTCCAATAGATAATAGCTCCTCATTTTCTGGAGTCACAATTTACTAGAAAATCAAATATTCCTAGAATTGTGGTAACTCTGAAGAAACACAAATAAGTCATGGGAAGTAGGAAATAGTGACATTTACAAAGACATGAATAATCAAAGATCCTTAAAAATGTTGCCATTTATTATCAATTTTCTGCAGAGACAATAAGGTTGATAATCAGGGGCAGGAATGATACCATGACACCTTCACAAACGAACACAGTAGTAGAGAGAGAGAATAGATACGTGATTGTGTTGGCATAGGTAATTCCTGGGGAAGGAAATCCCTTCTATCAATGCAGGCTGAGTATTTCTCTGACATTTATTTTCTTAGAGAGTTCCATGAATCATAGCAAATGTAAGTGACTACCTAAGTCTAAACAGCCAGTGTGACTCAGAGCAAGACTTGAAAGTAGCTCTTCCCTATATTGAAATTGACTCTCTTCTTGCCCTTGTTCTCTTTCATATCACTTCTAGAATTGTACATACAATTATTTATAAAATCAAAAGTTATGTAACATCATGCTCCTGGGGATGGAAATAGAAAATCATTCCAGTATCTTTGACATGAAAACCCCAAAAGGGGTCATGAGGAGTTGGACACTATTGAAATATGGTTTAACAAAAAAATTAATATCTCATAAATAGGCATATACCTCAAGGATGTCAAAGATAAGGAGTTTAAATATACATCAAAATATTTGAAGCATTTTTTAGTATTAAGAAAAAATAAACACAAACAACAGCTTGGACAAAATAGATTGCTATTGTTATCAGCTGACATTTATGTAGTGACTACCAAATTCCAGATGTTGTGTTGAGTGTTTACAATTACAATCTCCTTTGATTCTCACAACAACCCTGAGAGGTAGATGATATTATTGTATTCTTTTTACAGATGACAAAAATGAGGCAAACCGAGATTAAGTAACTGGCTCAGGGTTACACAGTAAGTTCTGTAGGTCAGATTTGAGCTCTGACTTCCTGATTCCAAGTCCAAGATCCTATTCACTGTGCTATCTAGCTGAAGCAGGGAGATACCCACCATTTGGGGGTAGAGTCTGACTAAACGTGTAGTATATGAATGTTAAGTAAAACAGTACCTTAAGAAGCAATGAAAGCAACAGATTTCTACTAAGCATAGGGAAACTTGTGAACTAGGACAAAGTGAAGTAAACATAATGAGGAAATAATTTGCTTAATGACTCCAACAGCATAAATGGAAAGAAGACAAACAACCCAATGATTTTAACACTATATAATTATAATGACATAACTTGGTCCTGAGGAAGAGAGGACAAAATGAACCTCCTTTTCATTGTTGAAGAGGTGCGCGATTAGGAGTGTGGAATATAGTATATACAGTGATCCATTTGGTGTGTTAGCTACTTTTGCTGAAATGCCCTTTTGATCTTCTCTTTTTTTTATTTTTATTTATATTTATATACTGTTGTTACAAAAGATGACTGCTCTGGTAGGGAAATAAAGGTGATATAAAAGCATGTAGGTATATTTTACATATATATGTATATATACATACATACATATATATATATATATATATATATATATATATATTATCTTCAAAGAATTCCCTTATTTTTTATTTGATTTTTGTAGTTCCATGAGAAAGGCACTTTTTATATGCGGAACTTGAGGTTGAAAAAGATTGAAAAATTTATTCCAAATAATAATCAAATAAAGTAAAATCACGTAAATGACAAAGCCTGAATTAGTAAGCTATTTTTTAAAAACTATACTTCTATAATGACTCATATCATAGATTTAGCAATGAGAAGGACTTTAGTGATTATGTAATTCAAGAATCTCATTTTCCATATGGGGAAACTGAGGCGGCCCAAGATCACACTGGTACTAAACACCAGAGGATAGATTTGGACCCAGATCTTTGCTTCTAGAGGTAGTGCTCTTTCTTCCATAAGATGTTGCCTTCCATTCAGTAAGCATTAATATGAAAAGGTGCTTTGTGCTACGATAATTTCAGTGTTCATTTGATTATTTTAATCCAGTTTTTCAGACCTATTGAGGATGTGAAGTCAGGAAAGAGAGTTTAAAAAAATACAGTCTAGAAGGGGTGTGCCTCTGTACCTACAGCAATTTGCTTTAGATAATCCAAAAATGCAGTTGTTACAAATTGTTTTACCTCCAAGGAAAGAGTTTCCAGAGGATGTCAGATCTTCCTTTTTCTGGCAGTAACTGGAATTCCCTGGGTTGGTGTTGTTGGATATTGTATAGATGAGCAAATCATACTCAGTAATTTGCACATTCAGTACATTTGCACATCCCTTGTTTAATTTATACCTTAGCTAATATTTCATTTAAAGACACAACCAGGATACAGACCTGCCATCTATTTATATGTATGTTGAGACTTCCCAAGAGCAAACCAAATTATTTTTCATATTTATCAAATAATGAAGATGTACCATCAGCGTGTAGCATGATAAAATATGTTGGTTTCATAATCCTTCAGTTCTGTCATAAGATGTCTATATATCTCTCTTCTTCAGAAGAATACCCTGTGTTTCTGCTAATTGGAATACAGGACTCTGATTCTGAAGGTGGAACAAAGAGGGACCCATATTTATTAGTTTGGAAAATTCTATTAGAGATATAGTATATAGCATTTATTTGGAGTTGTAAGATTGCAACAGACTTTGCTTATGTTTCTCTTATTTGATCCTCAGATCAACACTAGAGCTGTTTGTGTCATGATTTTACAGATGAGGAAAATGTGGTTAAGAAAGGTTAAATAGCTTGCTCAAGGTAATGTAGTTCATTTGGGAGGCAAGATTTAAACTTTCTCACTCTATGTCCAGCATTCTAATATATTATGCTAGCTAGCCTGCCTGTAAAAGCCAGGAAGAAAGATTTTACACACATACACACATACACACACACGTGTGTGTATATATATGTATGTGTATGTATGTATGTGTATTTGTGTTTATATATACATATATACCCATTTCTTGCTCTTTCTTTTTCAGATACTTGAAAGCAAGGCTAATTTTGAAAATAACAACAATAAACAAATATACGTTATTGATCTTGGGTTTCCTCCAGGTGAGCGCATTACATTATTATAATCTAAGTCTGACTTGGGATAGGAGGACCTGTGGCCTCAAGGTCATATGTGGACCTGAAGTTCAGCCCTTTGGTTGAATCCTAACTTCATAGAACAAATCCCTTTCTGTTTGGATTCAGTCAAAGGGCCACACTTGAGGACCTAAAGGGCCATATATGGCCTCAAGGCAACAGATTCCCCACTCCTAGAAGAGCATACAAAAAAACTTAAATGGATAACATCCATAACATCCAACTCAACTAACAATATGTCAACAAAAAAACATTGAAAAAAATGACTGGCGTGTGGTTTTGTTCGCTGAATTAGAGGGGTTCATAATATGGACATAAGGCTAGATAATCACTTCCAGAAATTTCAGACAGGTCATCTTGGATGATGACTTTGAGAGGAAATGGTGAGAATTGTGCTACATATCACACTAGGTTACATAAATTTAGCCCCTATCAAATACCTAGAAAGACATTATAAAATAGTCAGAATTATCCACCATAATATCATCATTCTCCATTAAAGAGCAGATTTCAAGTCCTACATATCTCCCAAAAATACAAACTCTGACATATCTTTGAAAATTCAACAAATTAACTATACTAAAACTTGAAAACATTATCAGTACATAGTCACATTTTTTTCAGGGTCTTATTCTAGGACAGAAAAGCCAAAATCACCTAAAAGAGCACAAAAGAGTCAGCCATCCTAATTAAATTTACTGGATAGTAGCCTTTCCTCCTCCTTATATCATCCAGCTAAAGCAGGTTTTCCCTACCAACATAATCAGGGTGGGTGGGATGGGGAGAGAGGCAATAACACTTAACTGTGAATGACTGTGCTGTCCACAATCTCAGTACTGAACAAGCCAGTGACTCTCTTTTGTTCTTCATGGTTCTAGTTAAGGCAAAGACCACTTTTTGCTAAACTAATGTACAATTATCCGTCTTTATGAGTCCCTTTTCTCTTCCTGTCCTTAGGAAAGAGGGCATGAGTTCATCTCCTTATGTGTATCTGAATTGGCATAGGGCATGAATGATATTCCCATGGGGAGATTGTTGCCATATGATTGCCAATATCTCCCTGTTCTTAGCTATTTCTTAGAACGGAAGTGTAAATTGTTCTCCCATCAGTCAGTTTTTTTCTGAGAGAATCCATGTTAGGGATGGTTGATCATGCTTTATTTTCCTCCAGTTGGTACTTCTCTTGATTTCACTACCATGCCCTGGAAAGGACCGGGGAGGGGAGGTGGTTTCATTCTTTAGTCCCACATCTTTTCAGCTCCCTTTTGTGTGTTGTTTTTCCTCGTTATAATAAAATATATTTGAGGGCAGGGATCATCTTTCTTTTTTTTTTTAACTGTATTTGTACCCCCAGTACTTAGCAAAATGCTTCAAAAATACTACATCCTTAATAATTGTCTTTCCTTGCTTGGTGCCTGTCATAATGCCACTGTGTTCAGCTTTCTTTTTGATTTATCCCTCTTATCCTTCTTTCAAAGAGCTTATTAGCACTAATGATCACCCCAATTATTCTCTTTGCCCTAACTATCATTTTAGCTTTCTCCCAAGAGGGACAGACTGATAGCATCTATGTTTTCTTTTCTATATGCTTCCCCATGTAAGATAAAGGTTTGAATTTAAACATTGTTTATTCTGGTAGGTCCTCTTTACTCTTGTAATCAAGTCTGTGGTACTGCCCTATTCATCCCATTAGGTTGGGCTTCTCTCCCTTGGCCATATTGAGTCAAAGCTCTATTACAGTGTGACAAGCTCAGGGAAGATATTATGGAATCCTTGTAAATTATCTTCAAAACTAGTAGTCCTGAACAACTCCATGCATTCTCAATTAGTGGAATGCCCTCCTGTCAGACCAACCATCCTTCTAGTCCTAGTTTTCTGCTATAATCAGGCCTGGTATAGTTAACCCTTACAGAGATTATACTACTAACTTAGATCTAAGAGATAGCCAGGGCTTTCTTTTAAATTTAGACTTTCCTTGTCCTTTGCCAATGCTTCTTACAACTCAAAACTTAAAAAACAAATAATGTTAAAATTGTTTTAACATAAAATTGGGAAAAACTTTTAAAACATTATTAAAACACTTGCATGGGTTTGGGGGCTGATATTGAATTAGTGATGTCCATTATCTTGGTAATGTTTCTGCAGTACTTCTATAGTGATAACTTGATTGAATCTTTGTTTATCCTTTTGTAATCATGATATGATTGTATGTTCTTCAGAATGAAATCTGTCTGATCTCTTCCTGACCAGTCATAGGCTCTCCTCCCTTCTATAATCTCTCATCTGAAACCCCTGTTTTAACTAAGTTACAAGATCAGGGAATAATATTTGACAAACATGTCATGTCAATTTCATTATTGTGACCTCTGACTAATCCCTGATTCCAAGGAATTGAATTCTACTGCCCCCTAAATACCTCAAAAATAGTATCTATGGCCCTATGTCTATGTATTCTCCATCTCCCCATCCTCCAGGTGAATGTTCAGTCCTTCAGTCTGATCAATGAGAAAGCACCAAATCTCCAAGCATAGGATACTTTGCTAAGCCTTTTGTTAAGTTCTTATATCCCTTCAGAAAGTGTTCCAAGAATTATAGACAGGGTGGAGCCAAGATGGAGGAGTAAAAGCAGAGATTTTCTAGTATTCTCCCCCTAAACCCAGCCAAATACCTGTAAAAATGACTCTAAACAAATTCTGGAGCTGAAGAACCCAAAGAATGACTAATTGAAGCAGATTTCCGGCCCAAGACACCCTGGAAGGTTGAAAGGAAGCTTTTGTCACACCATGCTGGGAGCAGAGGGCAGTGAAGTGTGGACCATGCCTGCACAGGCAGGACCTGAGAAGGTTCGGGGTGGGGGGGGGAACAGAAACTCTGGCACCTGTGGTGGCATCCACACTTTAAAATCTAAAATACCGAGGACATTTGGAAGGTCAGTGGAAAATACCTGTCTGACTTGTGTGAGACAGTAGAGTGGTCCAGCTGCAGCCCCAGGGTGGCAGAGGGAGTGGAGGAGTTTGTGGCAACTACAGCAGCAGGGGTAGCAGCTGTTTCTAGAAGTCTAGACCCACAGATTGTGGGAAGAGAGAGCAGCTGACAGTATGCTCCCCACTGGAAGCAGATAACTACCTTAACAAAGAGCTCAAAAGTCAAGTAAATGACTGGGGAAATGAGCAAAAACTGAAAAAAGAATCAGACTGTAGAATCCTACTTTGATGACAAGACCAAAATATACAAATAGGAGAAGACAACAAAGTCAAAGCTTCTATATCCAAAGCCACCAAGAAAAAATATTAATTAGTCTCAGACCATGCAAGAGCTCAAAAAGGATTTTGAAAATCAAGTAAGAGAAGTAGAGCAAAAATTGGGAAAAGAAATGAGAGTTATAGAAGAAAATCATAAAAATGAATTAACTGCTTGATAAAGGGGACCCAAAAATGCTGAAGAAAATAACACTTTAAAAGTAGACTAACCCCAAAAAATTAAAAAATCCAATGAAGAGAAGACTGCCTCAAAATACAAAGCTAACTAGATGGAAAAGAAGCTCATAAAGCTCACTGAAGTAATTCCTTAAAAATTAGAATGGAGCAAATGAAAGCTAATGACTTTATGAAAAATTGAGAAATTATAAAACAAAAGAAATGAAAAAATAGAATAAAATATGAAACATCTCATGGGAAAAACAACTGACATGAAAAACAGAAGCAACAGAGACAATTTAAAAATTATTAGACTACCTGAAAGTCATGATCCAAAAAAGAACCTGGACTCATCTTTCAAGAAATTATCAAGGAAAACTGCCCTGATACTCTAGAATCAGAAGGTAAAATAGATATTGAAAGAATCCATCAATCACCTCCTGAAAGAGGAGGAAAAGAGGAAAACTCCTAAGGATATTGTAGCCAAATTTAAGAGTTCCCGGGTCCCAAGGAGAAAATATTGCAAGCAGCCAGAAAAAAGAAATTTGAGGATTGTGGAAACACAATCAGGATAATACAAGATCTAGCAGCTTCTACATTTAAAAGATGAGAGGGCTTGGAATATGATATTCCAGAGGTCAAAGGAGCTTGGATTAATACCAAAAATGACCTACCCAACAAAAATGAGTATAGTACTGCAGGGAGAAAAATGGTCATTCAATGAAATAGAGGACTTTCAAGCATTCTTGATGAAAAGACCAGAGCGGAATAGAAAATTTGAATTTCAAACACAAGAAAGAGAAGAAAGAAAAGGTAAACATGAAAGAGAAATCATAAGGGATTTGCTAAAGTTGAACTGTTTATATTCCTACATGGAAAGATAATATTTGTAACTCTTGAGACTTTTCTCAGTATGCATGATGTCTTGGGGTGGGCAACAGGGAGAGATAGGGAGAAAATTTGGAACTCAAAATCTTGTAGATGTGAATGTTGAAAACTAAAAATAAATAATTTTTTAAAAGTTCCAACAGCAATGTATCTTTTTAAGCCATGTTGGTTCCCATCTGTTAGAACTCAGTAATATCATTCAATAATAAGCATCTCTCTTGTTCCAGTTTTAAAGTAGTTTACAACTATATTCTGCTAATGATGGAAATATCTCAAAATTCACCTGCTGCCAGATCCCTAACATAATACACTCCCCTAACACAAATAGAAAGGAAGTAGGATTAATTAAGTGACTACTGTATGCCTGGCACTAAGCTTAGTGCTTTACATCTCATTTGATTCTCACAACAACCCTGTGAAATGGGTGCTGTAATGGTCCCCATTTTATAATTAATGAAGCAGAGGTTCAATGATTTGTCTAGGGTCACATATCTAGTAAGTGCTTGAGATAAGTTTAGAATTCAGGTCACTGTGACTCCAGTGCTTTATTATCCAGTACCATTAAAAGGCAGGCCTTTCTAATGTCACCATTGCAAAACCACCTGTCCCTGATTTCTCACAAAGGAATTAGTATGCTTATGAAAAGCTAAATTGGTCCATAGTATGCTCCCACTTTATTTCCTTTAAACATAGATATTAAAAAAATAAATACTTTGGTGCATTCTAAATGGGATAAAGTTGTATTCCCATAATTTTGGGAATTTAAGTATTTTAAGTATTTAAATAATTTAAGTATTATTGGACAGATCATTGGGAGGGAAATTTTACTAGATGACTTCTAAAGTTCTTTTTGGTTCTAAGTTATATGAACACACTGATAATTCAACCTAGTGGCTGTGATTTCTGGTTCCTAAAATTATTCTTACAGACTGTTAATCACTTTTCCCTGACCCTAGAGAATGGTAGGGGAAGCAGTGTATGTAGTTTCTATGATTTGCTGATAGAAATTCCATTTGCATTTTTTAAAATTTTTACCCTTAAAGTGGTAGTGTAGAGTCTCAGAGTAACACAGCCAAAAATTTTCCTGAAAGGCATTCTCATTATAGGTTCAGTTTATACTGGAACACTAAATCCTTGAAATAAAAGAATTGCCCTAAGCACTGTCAAAAGAAACCCAGCATTGGAGGAAGGGATACATATACTATCATAGTCTTCCAGAGATTCTTCCCTATAGGTTAATATGCCAAGAAAGATGTTAATAACAAGGAAGTTTCTCTTCAGAAAATCCAGTAGTACTCCTGTCATGCAGTGAATACTTACCTCTGTCCTAAGGCTTAATCTATGAATAATCCCAAACTGCCTAAAGGCACAAAGTAAGACCAGACTAATTTAACCCAGCATTTCCAATAACAGCTTAGCACACTCCTACAATAACAGGATCATTAATAAATCCCACTTACTGTGCCCTAAATTACTAGGAGAAATTTTATACTCATTCCTGAGATACTTCCTTTGATCTTTCAACATCTGTGGAATATGAGACGTGCCAACAGATGATAGAAGTGAAAATATCTCATTTGAAAAAAAAAGCAAAGAATTTAATATGTAAACCAAAGGTGTCACCAAGCAGTCATCAAAACCAGGTCATGTCAAGTGAATCTTATTTCCTTTTCTTATCAGGTTATTCTATTGATAGAGCAGGATAATTGGATAGATAAACTGTATCATACTCAGATTTCAGCAAAGCATTTGGTAATATTAAAATTACATGATAATTAAATAAAAACAAAAAAAAGACAATAATTAATAATACCAGGGATGACAGCTCTTATTGTGATTGCTACAGAAATCACAATACTAAAACTACCCAAAATTTCAATAGATTTCTTTGGAAGAAAGTGAGTTCTCTCCTACTAGATGTCCTTAAGGGAAAAGTTCTTGATTTTTTATTGGGCAAGTGATTTAATCATTAAATGAGATATAATCACAGAATTTCCAAGTTAGAAAGGTCCTCAGTACCTATAAAATCCAACCCATACCACTTACCACCAAATTCCTTCAGCAATAACGTCAACAATTGTTCAGTCAAGTGATGAAGACCTCAAACAAGGGGAAACTCACAAGCTTAGGAGGAATCCCATTCCACTATAGGCAGCTGTAATTGTTAGGAAGTTTGACCTGTTAATAAACTCAAGTATGCCACTTTATAGGTACTATCCATTGACTCCTCTGTAGGCAAACAAAAAAGTTTAATCCCTCTTCTACTTGACATTATTTTAAGCACGTTATGATAACTGTTCTATTGCAGCAAAGTACCCTGGAAGGTCTACATTAAACTCAGATCACTTTGGCTTTCACTGATCAGACAATAAATAACAGGACCCAGCCCAAGCCTCACTTTCTCATTGTTTGGATTTTGGTGGCTCAGAATGAGCGTCAATAGCTAGTATTTCTGTTCCTGTCAGAAACTCTGAAAGTCTCCCTCCCAGATTGATTCTTTTATGAAGGCAATCTTTTTCCTCAATTCTCACCTAGCTTTTAGTTACCAAATGACTTTTACCTCAGCGTAAGGCCAATGTAATACCCATAGCAGCCCCCATGAATCTGCATGACTATTTCCAGGGTAAATTCGCAAAATATAAATAACTCTCTTCCTTAAAGGCAAAGCCGAAACATTTGTTCAGATACCAGAAAACCAATCACCAAAGCCATGGTAACAAAGAAGTTCATACACATCACCAATCCTGGGAGTACCGGTATCTCCAAACTTTCCATCCATTAGTTGGTTGATTGTTGCCCTTTGTTCTCAAAGAGGACCAAAATGACATCACCATGATAAGATGAAGTTTCAGTGTGTCCAGCTGTGACTGATCAGACCAATACAAGTTCAGAATGCTCTACCACAGATTGGGCACAGATAGTCCATGTGAATATTTGGGGTGGTTACTCCAAATTTGCCCATCCTATGTTTCCTTTGTGCTTTCTCAATTCTGCTTTGCTCGTAGAGCATGGTACACTTTCTGATGTAGGCATACAACGCTGAGTGGTCCTATGCCAATGTCTCCCATGTTACATGGTCAAATCCAAAGTTCTTGAGAGAGACCTTGAGAATGTCCTTGTATTACTTCTTCTGACCACCATAGGTCACCTGTCATATACAAGTTCTCCATAAAATAGTCTTTTTTGGCAAGCGCATATTTTGCATTTGAACAATGTTGCCAGCCCATGAGAGTAACATTCTCTGAAAAATAGTTTGAATGCTGGTAGTTCAGCTCAAGCGAGGGCATCAGTGTCTGGTACCTTATCCAGCCAGGTGATACTCAGAATGTTCCTAAGAGAGTTCAAATGGAAGTGATTCAGTTTCCTGGCACGGTGCTGGTAGACTGTCCATGTGTCACAGGTATACAACAATGAGATCAGCGCAACAGCTCTGTAGATCTTCAGTATGGTAATCAGTCTAATACCTCTTCTCTCCCAAACTTTTCTTCAGAGCCTGACAAGCATGGAGCTACCTCTAGCAACAGGCATATTAGCCTCATTATCAATGTGTACATCCCTGGAAAGTATACTACCAAGATAAGTGAACTTATCCACAGCATTCAAAACTCTCCATTTGTTGTAACTGATGGTTTCATGTATGAATGGTGCAGTAGTGGCTGATGGAGCACCTGTGTTTTCTTGATGCTAATTATTAGGCCAAAATTAGCACAGGCAGCAGGGAATTGATCCATATTTTGTTGCGTCTCAGTTTCAGAGACTGCATTAAGTGCACAATCATCTGAAAACAGACAATCATGCACCAACACTCCTTCATTTTGGTCTTGGTTTATAGCCTTTTCAAATTGAAGAATTTACCATCAGTACAGTACCTGACTGATTCCATTTTCATCCTCATTGAAAGCATTTAAAAACATAGTTGAAAACATCATGCTAAAAACCATGGGAGCAAGCACACAGCCCTGTTTCACTGCATTGGTGACTGGGAAAGCACAAGAGTATTGTCCACTATCCATAATCCAGGCAAAAATGCCATCATGAAATTGACAAACAATACTGATAAACTTCTCTGGGCAACCAAATTTTGACATAATTTTCCATAAGCCTCAGGGCTGCCTCTATTAGGGTCTCCTCACAATCAAGCACTCCTAAGCAAAATTCCTCTGGCTCTTACTCAACTCAGCTGCTCTGTCTCACTCGCACTTTCTGCTCCACTAGTTTGGCAAACTCCTCCCATCATGCCATGTGACTCAGGCTCCATCATAGCAGTCAGGTTGGCCTGAGCTCAAAGCAGGTCACATACACCTATCAAAAGATCTTCCCATTTTATTAACATTACACTCAAACTGAGAACTGGGCAAGGGGAAAGGATTAGCTTGAAAAGGTTAAGGTTCCCTACTGCATTTGGGACCATCATGAGTTGTTTTGACCTACTTTTTGCCACTAGAGATCAATAACTCTGGAGGAGAGAGTGAGGTTGATGACTTTGCACTGCTATGCCTCACTTGAATCCAATTCAATTTCAAGTCAAGACTTCCTCCTTATGCCATTGATCCTGTTTACGAGCAAATGAAAACAAAAACAACATCATGGAAAGTGCTACGGAGAGTGTTAAAAATGGCCAAAACAATCACTGCTATCTGGGAGAGAGGCAGGAGATCAAGATTCTAATCCTCACTCAACTAGCTATTAAAACTTTACATAAGACTTCTCTGGACTTCAGGTGCAGCTATGAACAAATGATCAGGAATTTAATAGGTTCAAATCTAAGGTCACTTTAATTAATATCCTGGCCTCCATATCTGACTTTTTCTTTTGCTTCATTTGAAACAATACTCCTGCTGTTATAAGGTCCAGAAACCTAAACCTTTAGTTCTTCTTGTACTGGAAATCAAAAAGTTTAAACATGGTGCACTAGAATCTTCTCTGTTTCCTCTTCGAAGTCTACCTGAGAAAAATAGATCTCAAAACATTAAAATACATCTTAATAAGAAGCTAAGTTTCTCCACCCTCTCTCATTTAGACAAATACACATTTAGAGCAATGCCATTGACTAGAAGATAAACTGTATATCTAGCTAATGAGTCAGGATCCAGAGGATCAAAATATTTAGAAATAGAAGTGATTTTAGGGACTATCCGAAGAATTCTTAATTTTTTTTAACTGTCATTGACTTCTTGGGCAGCCTGGTGAATTCTAAGGACTCCTTTTCAGAGTACCATATTAAAATGCATAAATTAAAATGCCCAGGATTAAAAGGGAAACCAATTTTATTGAAATCAAATTATCAAGGCTTCTCAGTGGTATAATGGATGGAGTGCTGGGCCTGGAGTCAGAATGACTCCTCTTCCTGAGATCAAAACCCGTCTCCCACACTGACTAGTGGTGTTATCCAGGGCAAGTCAGTTAACTGTATTTGCCCCAGTTGCCTCACTTTTGAAATGAGTTGTACAAGGAAATGACAACTTAATCCAATATAATTGCCGAGAAAATTTCAAAATGTTGTCACAAACAATAGGGAAGGACTGAACAATAATAATAAATATCAAGATATGCCTAAAACACAAGTTTGTGGATCACCGTGGTCTAGACGAAATCCCTCATTTTGCTCAAGGAAAAAACTTTTTTTTAAATAAATTTATTTCTTTAACTTGTTACGTTCATTTTCACAAAATTGTGGGCTCCAAATTTTCTCCCCAATTGTCCCCTTCCCCCTCCCCGATACACTGGACATTCTAATTACCCATATCACCAATCTGCCCTCTCTTCTATCATCCCTCCCTTCCCTTGCCCCATCTTCTCTTTTGTCCTGTAGGGCCAGATAACTTTCTATTCCCCATTACCTGTATTTCTTATTTCCTAGTAGCAAGAACAATACTCAACAGTTGATCCTAAAACTTTGAGTTCCAACTTCTCCCCATCCCTCCCTCCCCACCCATTCCCTTGGGAAGGCAGGCAATTCAAAATAGGCCACATCTGTGTAGTTTTGCCAATGACTTCCATAATAGTCGTGTTGTGTAAGATGAACTAAATTTCCCTCCATCCTATCCTGCCCCCCATTGTTGCTATTCTCTTTTTTGGTCCTGTCCCTCCCCAAGTGTTGACTTTAAATTGCTCTCTCCTCCCATTACCCTCCCTTCCATCATCCCCCCCCCTTGCTTATCCCCATCTCCCCTACTTTCCTGTATTGTAAGATAGGTTTTCATACCAAAATGAGTGTGCATTTTATTCCTTCCTTGGTCAAATGTGATGAGAGTAAACTTCATGTTTTTCTCTCACCTCCCCTCTTTTCCCCTCCACTAAAAAGTCTCCTGCCTGTTCCTTCTGTGAGAGATAATTTGCCCCATTCCATTTCTCCCTCTCTCCTCCCAATACATTTCTCTCTCACTGCTTAACTTTATTTTTTTAAGATAGGATCCCTTCCTACTCAATTCACTCTGTGCTCTCTGTCTCTGTATGTGCATGCATGTGTGTGTGTGTGTGTGTGTGTGTGTGTGTGTGTGTGATCCTACCAACTACCCAGATACTGAAAAG